>CM060608.1:32504991-33104991 GCA_030578255.1 Tiaroga cobitis | reverse complement strand
TCATCATCTCTAATAAAGCTTAGACAAGAAGTCCTGTCGCATGAAAACGAGGCTATCAGGCTTCTGAGGGCTCCTCCGGGGCAGGGACGGTTTAGAGAAATCGTTTCTCCTCGGCGACCTCTGGGGTGCGACTCTCTGAGGAGGGTCGCAGCGCTGCCAGTTCGGTTGTTCCCTGCCGGTTCGCCGTTCAGGGCACCGAGGTGTCAGCGTCCCCATACGATCCTCCGAGGAGGATCGTAGAGCGGTCAGTTCGGTTGTTCCCTGCCGGTTCGCCGCTTCAGGGCACCGTAGTGACTGTTCAACCAAGGGACGGTTTTGAGAAATCGTTTTTCCTCTGGGGTGCAACTCTCTGAGGAGGGTTGCAGCGCTGGCAGTTCGGTTGTTCCCTGCCGGTTCGCCGTTCAGGGCACCGAGGTGTCAGCATCCCCATACGGGTCGTAGAATGGTCAGTTCGGTTGTTCCCTGCCGGTTCGCCGCTTCAGGGCGCCGTAGTGACTGTTCAAATAAATCCAGAGGCCAGTCTTGAGAGACTGGTTCCCCTAGTAAATTTCTGGCAGCGTGGAAACTACTGCCACATATTTCTCAGTGGGTCCTGCACACTATAGAAAAGGGTTTCAGAATTCAGTTCGGTTCTCGTTCGCCCAGATTTCTAGGGGTCCTCCTTTCATTGGTGGACCCCGAGCAGGCTTTGGTTATGGAGCAGGAAGTACTATCACTTCTGCAAAAGGAGCTGTAGAAGGGGTTCCTCCTCCCAGCAGACAGCCATTACTTCATTGTTTCCGAAAGAGGATGAGGTGGTTCCCGAGGTTTGCTTTCGGGGGCGAAGCATACCATTATTGGGTTCTTCCATTCGGCCTAGGTTTATTACCCCACACCTTTACAGTATGCGTGGATGCAGCTCTGGCTCTTCTGAGACTCCAGGGCATTCGCGTATTATACTACATCAATGATTGGTTGTTCCTAGCTCAATCTGAGTTTATGGCAGTTCGGCATCAAGATGTCGTTCTGTCTCATTAAGGATGTTGGGGTTGCCTCTCAACGCCAAGAAGAGTGTGCTCTGAGGACCACTTTTCTAGGTGTAGCAATTCTACAGCAAACGTAATGGGGTATATCTAGGCCAGTCACTCACTGTGAAACAGTTTCAGACGGGTGGGCCTCATGGCAGTTGCGTCCAACGTTTTACTTTTGGCCTTCTGTTCATGAGACTCCTGCAGTGGTGGCTCAGGACCAAGGGGTTTTCTCCGAGGGGAAATACATTTTCGCATGATCAAGGTCACGCGGCTATGCCTTCGTGCTTCGGTCATGTGGAAGAACCTTGGTTCCTCGCCCAGGCCCAGTGTTGGGGGCTTCTTGTCGACGCATATTGCTATCGACGGATGCTTCCCTCACAAGTGGGGGCGATCATGAGTGGTTGCTCGGCGAATGGCGGACAACACACTGATGGTCTCGTATATCAGAGCAGATATCCTGTTGAGGCAGGGGCTGAGGCCCAGGGGATTGGAGACTTCACCCCGAGGTGGTGGAGCTTCTTAGGGAGAACTTTGGTCTAACTAAAGTCAAGTCGACCTTTCACATCGTTTGTACAACGCATTGCTCTATATGGTTCCCCCTCACGCAGCCAGCTCTTCGCGGACTGGATGCGATGATGCAGGTGTGGCCGAGGCTGCACCTGTACGCATTTCCCCCGATATCTATGCTCCCGGAGGTTCTGGAAAGGGTTCGCCGGGAAGGGGCCCGTCTGTTACTAGTAGCCCCTTTCTGGCCGACTCGAGTTTGGTTCTCGGACTTGGTGTCTCTTCTGAGCGGCTCTCCTATGGAGATTCCAATCAGGAGGGACCTGCTGTCCCAGGTAGAGGGCACGATATTTCACCCTCGACCGGAGTTGTGGAAACTGTGGGCCTGGCCTCTGAGGGGGCCAGGCTCATAGAATCCGGTCTCTCGACTGAGGTCGTTGAGACCATTCTCCATTCCAGAGCCCCTTCCACGAGAAAACTGTATGCGCTGAAATGGAAATTATTCTCCACCTGGTGTGGTGAGCGTCAGTTAGATCCTGTTAACTGCCCTGTTGGTTCAGTTCTCGATTTTCTGCAAGACCGTTTCTCTGCTGGATTATCTCCTACCCCTCTGGGGGGTACTTCTATTGGGAGAGATCCTCTGATTACTCGTTTTCTCCGTGGTACATTGAGGTTGAGACCTGCACTGCACTCCAGAGCACCGGCTTGGGATTTAGCCATTGTACTTGAGGGTCTGGCTCTGGCTCCGTTCGAGCCCATTGAAGAGGTTTCAGAAAAATTCCTCACTTTGAAAGCTTTATTTCTCCTTGCTATTTCATCTATCAAGAGAATTGGAGATTTACACGCCCTGTCGGTTGCTCCGTCATGTTTGGAATTTGCACCTGGTATGGTGAAAGCATTTCTATACCCTAGACCAGGTTATATTCCTAAGGTCCCATTCAATGTTGGGGGCCCAAAAGTGCTGCAGGCCTTTTTCCTCCACCTTTTAACACCCCAGATCAGGAACAATTGAACCTGTTATGTCCAGTTCGGGCATTGGATGCCTACGTTCACAGAGCTGCCCTGTGGCGTAAGTCAGAGCAATTATTTGTATGTTTTGGGTCACTCAGAAGAGGGTGCCCTGCATCTAAACAGGTTATGAGCAAGTGGATAGTCGAGGCTATTTCACTAGCTTATGAAGCGGCCGGTCAGCCTTCACCTATGGCTGTACGGGCCCATTCTACTAGGAGTATGGCGGCCTCTACGGCCTTAATTTCGGGTGTTTCCCTTCTTGACATTTGTAATGCGGCAGGTTGGTCCTCTCCACATACATTTGTCAGGTTTTATGACCTTGACCTCTCCACTCCTGGGGCGAGGTTGCTTGCTTCTAGTGTGCGCAAGGACTTCACACAGAACGGGCATTTGTCACTATGGCGTAGTGGGTATGGGGTTCCCACCGCGTCTCAAACGCAGCTCGAAGTTCCCTTGAAAGGGAACGTCTCAGGTTACGTATGTAACCCTGGTTCCCTGAGAGGGAACGAGACGCTGCGTTTGCCTGCCATACTTCCTGCATGCCCTGATCGACTTGCTTCAGACTTTTTCAGAAGCTGTCGCGGTCTGTTTTCAAGGGTGCTTTATAGTTTCCTGGTCTATGACGTCACCCATGACGTATCGGGCTTCCATTGGACTGATTTTACACGTGCTTCATGACGCAATCACGCAGAGCGTTCCCACCGCGTCTCAAACGCAGCGTCTCGTTCCCTCTCAGGGAACCAGGGTTACATACGTAACCTGAGACGATTTCTCTTGCCTCTGCATGTTTTTTGCCTGGATACCAAGTTAACAACACTGAATGGAGCCAGACTGGCAAAAACAAATCCTGAGCCTCTCTCCACACAAACCCCATATACTGTACCAATGAGACTAGATTGAATTGAATTGTTGATATTTCATTATAATAAATAAGCAGCCCGTTCTCATCCTTTGGCGTCATATAGGTGACGCTATATGACAAAACGTCGAAATACTACGCACATGGCACCCTTTAGCGTGAATATAACACGCGAACCCAAGGCGTCATAAAGTTGACTGGCATCCTTTAAGCGTGAATATGAGACGCAGACCCTAACCCACACCTAAACCTACCCATCACTTCGCGTGTTATATTCACGCTAAAGGGTGCCATGTGCGTAGTATTTCGACGTTTTGTCAGGCGCCACTTATATGACGCCAAAGGATGAGAATGCGTTGAAATAAGATAATCAACCACAGACTTTATAATGTCAGCGCTCTGCATGAGGAACTATTCGTTTATGTAAGAGGAATGCAACTTCCGGCAGGACTTAGTTTCTCCCAAGCGGACAAAGTAATGCATATCTATGTCACTTGCTTGGTCTAGTTTGTGGTTCCCTGTTGGCGACTAAGATGGGACTCATTTATACAAGCCAAAGCCAATTGAAAATGGGTGTCACAGTCTGACACTAGGGTACATATTTCAATAAACGAGTATATTCAATGCCATTTGACTCCTTGCTGTTGAGAAGTATCGCTTTACCAAGCCAGTTTTACATCTCAGTACACTCAAAGCAGCCGGCCAAAACTTCACTATTCACCTGCACTGTGGGAGTGAGCGCACAATTCATTACCTCTGCAACTAACTCGTGCCATCTGTGGACCCCGATAGAGTGTCATTTAAATCATAACAGTCTCCCTCTTGACTAAATTAAAGTAAGGAGGGAGAGCAGTTGTAATTGGCCTAGCTAGTGTGCTTGAGAAGCACTGTGCCATGTTGTTAACATAAGCAACTTAGAACACAGTCTGCTAAATCTGCACAGGCACACCTGTGCCTCCAAAAATATTCAAATCAGTGCAGACGGCTGCGCACGTCGTCTCCGTCCTCGACAAAATTGTTCTAGGGGAAGTGAATATGCATCACTGTGAAACTTTATATTCATGGGCAATTACAGAAGCAGTCACCTGCTATACGTCTACCAGAGTTTTTCTTTCTTGCAGTAACATATAAATTACACATGGAGCTTTTGAAGCTGCTGCTTTGTAATTAGATGAGATGATTGACTATGCCATAATTTAAATAGCCTGTTTATTACAAGAGCCTAAGAGGATTATTATCATCTTTTTAAGTAACTAGCTTATATGTGTGCATTAGCTACGTGCGTCTTTCATTATTCACTTGTATTCATACAATTATTTTTCTGTTTATTTAATCTTGGCTGGGGTCCCTTATGACAAGAGCGCATCTTTCCTATTTATTTAAATGCAATTTCCTCAAGTCAGTAAAGGGGATAGCAACTATTGTGACACACAATATTTATAAAGCGCTGCCCATACAAGCCTCAAATCTTCCTCATGCTTTACCAGAACTTTGTTTACATTCAAGCTTGTGTGCTAGAAGTATGCAAAAGTGCACTTCTTTTTGGCTGTTCACTCAAAAGATGTTTTTGTCAAACAAAACAATATGCAAATAATGTTATTAATCAGATTTAATCAGTGACAAATTGCATATTCAATTCCGTCATTTTTATCCATTGACAGCTCTACCAATAATTCAAACTAGTATTCTGACAGCACACAACTATGGCAATGCAGAGCAAAGCAGGATTGCATGTTGCTTTTAAGCCTATGGGGTGGCAGACTGGGAGGTTTGGCCGGTAGAGAAGGCAAATGGTGGGTTAGCTTTGCCAGAGCTAAAGGATTCAGCGCTGCACATTGAAAGAGCCAAAACATCCGTGAGCACAGTGGCTCCACTGGGCTTCAGCCTGGGTCTTCAAAACAGAACAAACATGACCCAACTGAGTGCCTGCGCAAACTTTTGTAAACCCGAAGACTCCTTTATTATTCTGCAGTAGAAGGGTAGTATCAGGGGGAATCGAATGTTTGGCATTTCTATAAGTCAATGCTCTAAAAGAGGCTTTGCTGTAGGTTCAGACAGTTTTTTGCTCACTTTAAAAAAATAAAATAAAACTAACAGCAACAACAATAAAACATGTATTGTGTTTGTAGGATCTTTTTTTTTTCTTTTATTTGATTGGCAGGAGAGGCATACCCTTGGGGGAAAAAAGTACAAAAAAAAGAGTACTTATTATGGAAATAATATACTTCAAAATAATATACGTAATTAAGTGTGAACTGAATGTAATGTTTTTGGACACTTGATTTTATTTTGGACACTTAATTCATTTATTTACAATTAAATTAAAGTGTAGTAGTCTATAGTTTAAATGTAGATTAAATGCAATTAGTTGAAGAGCAGGACTTAAAGGGAGAGTTCACCCAAAAATGTCTATTTGTCTCTGTTATATATAGAAGTCATCCATTTTCAGTATATGTATATGGTATATTAATGACTAATATATATATATATATATATATATATATATATATATATATATATATATATATATATATATATATATATATATCTCTCTTTAGGTATATTTAAGTGGCCTTTTATTTTATTACTATTAAATTATCTGCCAGTACTGTACTTTTTTTACATGTACATTCAGCACATCTAAGCACACTTTTTTCAAAAGGGTAGAATAATTGTGTGGTAAACAGCAACACAGATTGGATTTGATAGATCTGATGTTTCAGTTTTCGTACTGGGGCAAATTATGTTTCAATATTCATCTGTATGCTGACAGGTGCCGCAGATGATGAGGCTGTCTTCTCCATCCTTCTCTCCCAGTCTGGGATAACACCACACACACACACTTTCTAGGTTACAATCAAGCTGCTGTTCACTCCATTATGATACCATCACGACATGGACTCATATTGGCCAATCTAGCAGCCAGCAGGACAGATGCCCGGAGTTTAATTTTCTGTTTTGAGATATCGGCTGCATCTGTTGCTGTTGGTTAGTTTTCCATGTGCTGTTCCCTGGTTGATGAATCATGTCTGGCTGTTTCTGAGAGTCGCTGGGGAGCGCGGCCATGGAAAACAAACAACGGAACCGCCCGTATCTGTGTGTGCACATCAAACGCTTGATGAGCAATGCAAGCAGCCCACCATGTAAACCTCTTCATCAGCTATGTCAAAGACATCACTGCAGAGACGCACAACATGGCTTAACTATCCCCCAAACAGACAACTAACAAGCACAACGCACGAAACATAATTGTTATTGTGATAATTGGGGAGTAAATCTGTTTCTAGATCAAAAGATATGTTTACTCTTTCCCTTTTTTTTTTTTGTCAATCATATTGCCAGGGATAGTAAAAGTATGGCAAATGAAACATTTGAACTAACTAAATATTATTATTAAATATGAAAAAGGTTTTAAAAATGAACAATACAACATTAATACAACAAAAATAGTAGAAACTAAAAACTAATATATCACAACATGGTTTCACTATAAGGCACCATTTTACAAGTAGCAGATTACCCGCTTTACACAGATATAAAAGAGCCACCGTCAAAACATGTCATTTTCACAGTTAAGACGCTGTTTTGGGGCAAATGAAGTCCACATCTTTCCTGACTCCCATATCATAAAATGAACCAGAGTGGTAATGATCCATCTCAGTGCACATGACTCTGGCTACTTACCACTCCTCACCACATCACATTATGTCGACACCACAATAATAGCATTTCTACTTCTTTAGTCCCTTAATCAATGGCCGACACAATTACCCCACATTAATGCCAGGGACATTTCAATCCAGCAATGGTACATGAATCCTCCTTGGAAGGCTATCATTAATTCTAACACTCTCTGGCTCTGATATTTTTATTGCTCTCCCACAGTGAAAGTCATCAAAGCGAGCGTCAATCAAGACATTTATTAAATTCACAAGTGAGATGCCACTAAATTCCCTCAGATCAATGTCAGCACTTGCTACGGGGCGCGTAGACACGGACGTGACAAAGAGGAACTCAGTGCACTGTCCTGAGACGGATGGCATCATATAATTAGAAAGAATATTTCACAAATTCTGATCGCTAATAATACAACGTGGGGAATTCATGGGCCGTTAACATGTTATGCTCGTGATGGAGTGCTTTCAGAAACCCTGGAGTGAAAGAAAACACTGACGCTCCGACTCCTTGCTTCAGGCAGAATCATTCCTCGCTCCGCACAGCTCACATACTCGAAATATTTGCAAATATTGCAGAATATTTTCATGTACTGTCAGTGCTGTTTCACCACCCGATTCACTAAATTAACTGTGCAAATTCTGTGAAATCTATTTATCTGTAAAAAATTATGTGGTAAATGCAATTTGCACAATGCAGCATCCTAACTTGCAGGCTATGAAAGATGCAGCGGACTACAGCAAACTGGCATAGTGAATCGAGACTGTACAGCGTTACTCCACGACGGCAGTCCAGACACATTGAACAAAGATTATTGGAGTATTTTTTGACATGAAAATACTTTTCCAGTCTTTCTGCTTAAAAATGTCATGTTTAATTCAATGTTACTTGCCTTTTTTTCTTTTTTTTTTTTGTGAAATTCACCAGAAATTTCTGGGGGAAAATTTGATTTTAAAACTATTTTTGCAAAATAGTTGTTAGGAAACATACTAACAATGTTTACTGAAAGTTAACTGTGTGAAAATATGTATTTATTGCAAAAAATTATACGATATTGATCATTTGAATATGATAATTTGATATTGAACGTCAACATCCAATGCCACAGACCTCACAGGAATAAATGAAAGAAAAATACAAAATGTCCATGGACAACTGCATGACTAGAAATAGTTACACACTGACTAAGGCCCTGTTTACACGAAAACGATTCCGGGTGAAAACGTAATAATATTTTATCGGATGTGCCTTTCGTTTACACGGCGACGGCGTTTTTGGGGCTTAAAAACGCAAAAAAGTGAAACCACCCTCCAAAGTGGAAATCTTAAAAACGCTCCACCGTCGCGTTTCCGTCTAAACGGGTAAAAACGCAAATCTACTAGGGAGAGAAGGTTGTACGCAGGCGCACGGACTTGTTGTTGTTGTGTGGCAGTGCTTCACATTGCCACCTAGCCGACTGGAGTGCATACTACATCGCATTTCTAACACTTTTGCGTCTCCATATGCACGCAGATTTCCCCCCCATAACGCTCGTCTAAACGCAGAATAAAAAGTGAAAACGAAACGCCACTTTTGCGTTTTCTCTTCAGATCGTTTCCGTGTAAACATGGCCTAAAGCTATAGTTTATAGGTTCTGGAAAAACATTGTCAGTACTTGAAACATATTTAAAGAGCGATAAAGCCTATACTAAATGAAATACACTACAGCTTAAGCTATGTTACCGGTCCTGTCCTTTAATTAAGATTCTAGCAGCAATATGTGTGCTAATGTTTATCCATGAATATAAAATAACATGCATGTACAACAGTGTAGGTGGAAATAACAATGTATCATGGCAAGGTAACTTGACGTGCTGAAGTCAATACAGTCTGTAAATGTTTGTGGCCTGAATTGTTACACTCTGCCATACGATTATGACCTTGTGGCGAGCAGGACGAGGCCGAGAGTTCAGGTGTCGCTCATCATTAATGAGCTCGCGCCGTTTACACACAGCCCTCGGCCTCGTCCTGCTCGCCACAGACATCCTTTCAGTGTAAATCGGTAAGTTATGCCATTTCTAATCATCTCACGGATGCTCAGGTGTGAAAAACAAAACGGCCAAAGTGTGTTCATTCTGCCAAGGCTCTCCTCTGGCCTGATGGGTAATCAAACACAGGCATGTCTGATTCCAGCATCTGTCATTTCAAAAAAAGTCTAGAAACGACTCGGTTTGCCCACCTACAACTGTATCATACATCTCTTCTATTCCTCAGTACATCTAGATTCAGCGCTGTGCAATTCCCTTCACTATTGATTTTACTGCTCTTATTTTTTTCACCCAGTTTTAAAACCCACACAGAAGCACATGTTCTAACTAATCGTCTCGCTATTGGTCGAGGCTACATCTCACGGAAATAAATAACTTGTATTTCAACCTCTTTCTCATCTGTTTGGAGAGTACAGGAAACATTATTCTTTGATATTGGATCAGTGTATGAGATAGACGCATCCCTGCTTTGATTTGAATGCCTGATGTGGCGCCCCGATCCTCGTCTTGGCTTAGACATACCGAACCGGTGCCAGCCAGGATAGTGGATTTCGGTCTTGAGACGGCTCTAAAAATATTTGCAACTGAATGCCAGAGGGTTTCTGCAACACAGCGATGTGCCAGTCAGAAGATAAATGTGAATTATAGTTAGTTCTATTTGATCCTCATCACGGGGTGTATTATTATGATTATGGACCTACAGTGCTGAATGATTTGGCTGTTGTGTTTGGCGTCTTACTTGTATTGGGTGACTGGCGGATTAGCTTTTGCTGAGCAATGAAACTTCACCAGGTTTCCCTCCAGGACTGGTTGAGGCTCCACAGAGAGATTCACCAACGGCAAGTCTGCAAGAAGACACAAGTCATAAAAGAAACTAATAAGAAAACATGACTTTTTCCACAAAAATGTTCAGTAATTTTAAAACAATAGGTGAAGATTTGCTTCAGCTTTTATCTGGTCACGTAGGAGCGTCAGAAATAATTGTGAGAGTATTAACTGCGCATCATCAAAAGATGTGAAAATCAGGGAACAAAGCACTAACTAAAGCACCGTGTGTCGACTAATGAGAGGTATACCTTCTAATCTTTGCAAATGATGCAAAGTGGAAAAACAGTTTAATCACAAATCATTCAATCATTAGAACTAAAACAAAAAAATAGCAGCGCAATGGCATTTAAACTGGGATTTTAATAACAAACACAGATTACGCAAGCAATAGCATAATACCTTTTTCATTTCCATTAACACTTTGTCTACTTTAAATGTTCTTTTTTTTAACCATACATACTATTAATGCACAAAAGTGAAATAGTACAACTGATCTCTTCATTAACTTTTTGAGGTGTCAAAGTGGTAGTAGTGTCAATGGAGGGACAAAAATATCTCACATTTCATCAAAATATTTTCATTTTTGTTTTAAAAATGAACGAAGGTCTTGTGGGTTCGGGATTTCATAGGGCTGAGTAAATGATGATTTTCAGTTTTGGGTGAACTATCCCAATCTTTGTTTAGCATATTTAAATTCAAAATATTACAATTAGATGCAGTAGATGTCCCTCATATGCCAAGCTGTTTTTTGCTCTGCACAACAAAAACGGATTTATGGATCTCCAGGGATGCAAACAAAAAAAGGAAAAGAGACCTAATTGTTGTGCTTTTTACCAAGACCGGACAGTGGCAAGCGCAGAAGCTAAGCAGCACACATCAGCGATTCAGCATCCACAGGGAGCACAATCGGGAGAGATAAAGATAGATGAGTAGAGAGAGAAAGAGAAACCGGATCGTCATACACTTGAGAGACAGCTATTCTACTTACATGTTTTCTGTTCTATTACACTAATTTAGTCTGCGCTGGCACGGCTGTTTTACAACAGTACAGATCAGTGGACCGAAAGAGAACAGGACTGCCTCAGTTGGAGAGTAGTGTGAAGTGTGTGTGTCTCCTGAAGTACAGTATGTGGCCCACAGGAGCACAGCTGGGCAGAGTGGCATCCCGGCGGTTGGTGCAGGTGCTGCCCTTCTTCCCCATCTGCCTTTTTTCGACCACACACACCTGTGCCAGGTTGTTCACAGGCTGCACAACACTAACCGTCATTCGTGAGCCCGCGGGACACACACCGGCGCGAGCAGGACAAACTGATTAGTGCTGTGTGCTGCCCGGGTACCAGCAGGATACGTGTAAAGCGTTTACTCTGGCTAATTGGGCATGCAGGTATAGGTGGATATCAGAGGTAGGGGTGTTCAGGCTGGTTTCTGGGTTGATACATGCTATAAAACGGATAGTTCTCCCTCTAAATATTGACCGCAGATTGCATATTCATTCACCAAGTTGACATGGCCAATACAGACCATTAGCCCAACTGTAGGCTGAATAATATTAACCATATGAAGCCTACTGTAGGCAAGGCAAGGCAAGGCAAGTTTATTTATATAGCACATTTCATACACAATGGTAATTCAAAGTGCTTTACATAGGAGGAAATAATTAAAACAGTTTAGAATAAAAAATAAAATAAAGTACAGTAAAAACAGTCGGACGAACATTGACACAGTGCTCATTCAGTAAATGCACAGCTAAACAGATGTGTTTTGAGTCTGGATTTGAATGTGATACTGTAGGAGCACATCTGATCTCCTCTGGAAGCTGGTTCCAGCACATCTGATCTCCTCTGGAAGCTGGTTCCAGCTGCGGCTGGCATAATAGCTAAAAGCAGACTCTCCTTGCTTAGAGTGAACCCTTGGTATTTCTAACTGATGTGATCCTAATGATCTGAGTGATCTGTTGGGTTTATATTCAGTGAGCATATCTGCAATATATTGAGGTCCTAGCCCATTGAATGATTTATATACCAGTAATAATACTTTAAAATCAATCCTAAATGTAACTGGGAGCCAGTGTAAAGACCTGAGGACTGGTGTGATATGTTCAAATTTTCTGGTTCTGCTCAGAATCCTGGCAGCAGCGTTCTGTATGAGCTGCAACTGTCTTATGATCTTTTTAGGAAGGCCAGTGAGGAGTCCATTACAATAATCCACCCTGCTGGTGATAAAAGCATGCACAAGTTTCTCTAAGTCTTGACTGGAAACAAAGCATCTAATTCTTGCAATATTTTTCAAATGATAGTATGCTGATTTAGTAATTGCTTTGACATGACTACTGAAACTAAGGTTTGACTCTAGAGACACACCAAGATTCCTGACTTGATTTTTAGTTGTTAGACCCCTAGCGTCAAGGTATGCATTTACCTTGAGAACTTCATCTTTGTTTCCAAACGCAATGACTTCAGTTTTGTCTTTGTTTAACTGAAGAAAGTTTTGGCACATCCAACCGTTGACTTCATCAATGCATTGGCACAGGGAGTCAATGGGGCTGTAGTCGTTAGGCGATAGGGCTAAGTAGAGCTGTGTGTCGTCTGCATAGCTGTGGTAAGAGATTCGGTTCTTTCTCATTATTTGGCTCATTGGGAGCATGTACAGGTTGAATAGGAGTGGTGCAAGAATTGAGCCTTGAGGGACTCCGCATGTCATGGATGTCCACGCAGACTTATGGTCTCCTATACTCACATAATAACCTCTCCCTTCTAAGTATGACCTGAACCATTTTAGGACTATCCCAGAAAGCCCCACCCAGTTTTCCAGCCTGTCAAGAAGTATGTTGTGATCGACAGTGTCAAATGCAGCACTGAGGTCGAGTAGTACCAGCACTGATAATTTGCCTGTATCAGTATTTAAGCGAATATCGTTTATTATCTGTATGAGAGCTGTCTCTGTGCTGTGATGCGATCGGAAACCAGATTGAAAATTGTCAAAGTATCCATTCAAGCTTAGGAATTTGTTCAGCTGATTGAAGACAACTTTTTCAATGATCTTGCCTATGAAAGGAAGATTTGAGATCGGTCTATAATTGCTTAAGATGGTCTTATCCAGATTGCTCTTTTTCAGGAGGGGCTTGACAACTGCAGTTTTCAGGGAGTTTGGAAAACTCCCAGAAAGAAGTGAGGCATTTACCACTTCTAGGAGATCTGCTTCTAAGCTGTTTAACACACTTTTAAAAAAAGATGTGGGAAGTATTATATTTGATAGGCAAATTTCTATGGCCTCTAAATGTACTGCATGCCTTCTGTCGTCTGATTGATACTTTATGCTGTTTTAGCAAGTAAAAGGCATTCAGATCATGGCACACATGTCTTTTTGCTGTGAATTCTGATTTTTATAAAGAAAATTTAAGATTAACATCTAATATTTTAACATGAACACTTACTGGACTGAAGCAACTTAGGTTTGCTTGATTTTTATACAAATAATCTGTATGTTTCATCACATGTAAATATCAAATATTATACATCAGGCTTTTGAGGAATGTTTATTTGTTCATCTCTCAATTAACGTTGTATTCCATTGCATTATATTTGTAATCCAAACAATTAAAACGACAAAGCTTTGATAATAAAACTAAGCATTTAAAATATCATCTTACGAAGATATATTTTTGACAGATCACTGTAAAAAATATTTTTTGAGTCACATATATTAGGAATTGTGAATAACTGTGAATCTACATAAAAATGCATGTTAGTCCAACAAAACTCTCCAAAATGTCACAGACAAACTTTTTTATGTTGAACTGACAGCAACGCTAAGATAACAGTGTGCGCATACGTGATGCGCAAGAACATCGCGCCGAATGCACTGGGTTTCCTTCTCCATTTTGTGCTTGCTGCTTTAGCTCCTCGATCGTTTTATCGCTGCCATGTTGGAGTTCGCTCATCATAACATAAAAAAGTTTGTCCAGAAAACTTTTTTTGAACATGTAGCTGTGACATTTTGGAAATTTTGTTGGACTAACATGCATTTTTATGTAGATTCACAGTTATTCACAATTCCTAATATATGTGACTCAAAAAACACAGTATGCTGGACAAATGGTAATTTTATTTTTTACAGTGCAGTGACAACTGATATTTATATGCATTTGATATAGTCTGCTATAGTGTTACAAATATCTCATTGATTGATTACAAGTGATAAGAATTTAATCTTACTTTTTGGTCATATAAATATCCAACGCATTCTCATCCTTTGGCGTCATATAAGTGACGCCTGACAAAACGTCGAAATACTACGCACATGGCACCCTTTAGCGTGAATATAACACGCGAAGTGATGGGTAGGTTTAGGTGTGTTGTATGGTCTGCGTCTCATATTCACGCTAAAGGATGCCAGTCAACTTTATGACGCCTTGGGTTCGCGTGTTATATTCACGCTAAAGGGTGCCATGTGCGTAGTATTTCGACGTTTTGTCATATAGCGTCACCTAAATGACGCCAAAGGATGAGAACGGGCTGAAATATCAGCAACTGCATCACTTTACATATTGTTTTGCCTAGTTTAGGCAAAAATTGAAATGTTTTTACTCCTCAATTATGAGCTACATATTCTCCTATCATAAACAATTTTTTTTTTGTTTAAAAATCTGTTCTCAAAACTATTATTATGCATTAAGTTCAGGTCTTGTAAATTGACTGTTCTAAAAGCTTTCAAAAGTGCGTAGTAAGAGTAGCCTGGTTAAAACCAGACCATTCTCAGTTGTAACTGAGTTATGGTCTGGCAAAGCGTCATAGACAAATCATTTCCAGAGGGGCGTCACCAACGGACGTCGCGGATGGACCTAAACCCAATCAGAGCGATGAAGGAGATGACGTATGCAGAGCGGTGGAGAAACATCTCCGAGTGTTGTTCTTTGCTCGGGTTTTAACGAAAAGGAAACGTTCAAATCGCTTAAAACAGACGCGATAGCTGATTCGAACGAGTGATGTTCGACGGCGGCATCCATCTTTGTAATGTAGGCTACAGAATAATCTGCTTCAAAATCCCAGCGCTGTCGTCATCGTGTAAAGCCCGTCCCAACGTTTCTAATGGTGCCTCGATTTCGACGGATTGGAAATGGGCTTGAATGAGCTCTTTGCCAGACTAACTTTCAGAGCAAATCTAAATTTCCCAGAAGTTGTCTGGGTTTTCCCAGGCTATAGTAAGAGTATAAAAACATATAAATGCAATAAGTCACCAGATTCCGTGCATTACAGTGACTTTACCATGATTAAGGTGGTTTCAGGCACTCCTTACCTGTGATAAAATCACTCTACCGAATAGCCTTCAGTGGCGTATTGATTTATTTTCAATATTTTTGATATTAACATTCATTTTGCTGCTTAGCTGTTTTGAAGCATTGACATCATGATTGCCTTTGATGTCAGTTCAAGTCTTTTGAGAGGAAACCTTGAGGGAGACGAAAGCCATCAAAAGTGTCCTCTACTTACGACTAAACTGAAGTGTGACATTAACTTTCTGTCTTAAATAATGAAATACGCATCTTTAGACGGACGTTTATCCCTGGAGGAATGACTAGCTCCTCACAAAGGCCCCGGCTCGAGAGGCAGACTGGCAGAAGCTCACAAAGATCCTCGTGACCCGCAAATCTATCGACAGACAGTCTCTTAATAAAGTAGTCTGTTTGTCACTTTGATGTATAAATGCATGAGTCTCTCTGGCCTGAGACACACGCGGCAGGCCATCAATATGCAGCTCCGATAATTCCTCCGCTTCATCAACAGGGAGAGCACGAAGGCAACAATGACAGCCCGCAAAACAATGGGATTGGAGGAGAGGAGTGATCTAAAAAAAATAATTATATAAAATAAAATGGTGGGGGGGACAGTGGTGAGATGACAGCTTTTGATCGGAAGTTCAAAGCAAAGAGCAGATGGTGGTTTTGAACAATCGGCCAACTTCCCCAGAGTTGGGAGGAAGGTGCCAAAGAAAATGGCTTCTGTCTTTCTTAAAGCTTGATTTCCATTCTCCCTGGGTCACTGTGGCCAGCTGTTCTCAGAGAGGGCCGATAGCCTCGTATCAGCAGGAGGAGGGCAATTTAATCTCTTTATAACTCAACTGAATCTGTGCCACAGTGTGGGTTTCACTGACACTGAGATCTCACAGCAACTTTTGTTCTCTCTCCAAACACAGTTCATGCGTCTATATTGGAGACTGAGGCAAGTACTTTCAAAGGCTCTTTGCGGTGAGTCACTGTTGTATATACAGTAATCAATGCATTTTAGTACCAAAAGCATGCAGTACACTATAGCTTGCCTTGCTTCTCACTTAAGACGACACCGATGTAATGCTCTTGATCGAGAGTTTTGTGCAATGAATATAAACATTGTGCAGTTTTTGCCCTGTGGAGTTATCTGTCAAGCTCTCTACATGAATAATGTATTGCTAAAGCATATATTACTGCACATAAAATGTTTTTTTTTTTTTCCGCTAATCTATTTATAGCCCATCTGTGCATCTAATCATGTTTAAGGCATGACGTTAAAATCATAACATCAAGTTGAAAACCTTAGAAATCTTAAATAAAATTCAACTAAATGCCGTGAAGAGGTTATGTTGTATATTTCCCCCCTCCAGAAAGTACGGTAAATGCACCAAAAAAACAGTACTATATTTTTCCAAGAATATTTTTCTTACCATTTTTTTTTTTTCATTTAGGCTTCTTCGCATTTCAAATGAGACACATGGATTTGTGTTGCGGGATCAGCGGGTTTTGCTGTCAAATGATGTGACCCTATGAAGTTTCAGCTTTAGGCTCTTAAAGAAATTTGATTTTTTTTTGTGTAAATTTCATATTTAGATGCTAATTCGCTTAACCTCGGGTCAAATTATCCTAGCACGGCTTATGTTTAGCAAAATTTCTGAAGTAAATCTAATTCCTGCATTTAAATGATTACAGGAAAATAAAGTCAGGGAAATGCATTGAACTGGACAGGTTTCAGTGGTGAAGTAATGCAGTGGATAATGTTTGGACTCGTCTCATTCAGGCACATTTTGACTGAAAGCGAGCGGCTGTCTCAGAGGCCTGCGCTGATCAGAATGAGAATTATCTGAGAAGAGGAAAAATCCAGAAAGCCTTTAATTACTTTTGTTGCTGATGACATTATCACATCGAACCAAGTGGTCAATAAGTGGACTCTGAATGAGGGCTGACAAAAGCTAGAGTGGGCATATTAGAGGATGGACGTGATGAAACGCACACACATCCTTCATGGGTTTGATTTTTTTCTTCTTTTTTTATCCAGTGGAGTTGTCAGTCTTAAGGCTGTGACACACCGAGCTGACATCAGAGAACTAGGGGCGACAAAAGCCGATGTTGTCTCCTCGCGTCTACAGCGTCTGAGCCGAAAAGCTGCGCTTGAACACCACAAAGACTACAGGGGCCGGATGTACCAGCAGTGCATACGTTACACGTTAGCCTAGTTTTGACGTAAATGGGCACTACCTTTCAACTTACGCACTACTAAATATTTTTTTTGTTGCACCATTAATCTTAGTTGAACGTATACTAAAACTAAATATTTATGGAAGCCTCCAATCAGGAGTAACGGTTGGAATAAAATAGCCAAATGACTGAACTGTATCAATAAGCTCTTGTTTTGCCTGACAGACTTCAGTTCTTTAGACATATATGATGACGCTGACATTTACACTCGCTTACATTTTAAGAGAGAGAACATTATGTGAAAAGATTAACTTTGTTAGCGGCTCTTCAACACGAACCCGTCGTAAACAGTGCGCCGTTGTGTGCATCGATCTGTGTGGTGAATGTCCAATAAAAGCAGTCATAATCGACACATGTCATTTCTTATGTTTTTTTGTATCAGTATTTATGTATTGATCCTTAATAATTTGGTTTCTGAATGTTAGAAAAACACTTATCTTATTCAGGATTAAGTAGTATCGTATTTAATGGAAACGTATTTTTACCATTAGTTACGCGAGGCAAAAGAAGTTAGAATGAAGGATGAACTGACATTCACTGCATTTCAACACAACTTCTGCTCACTGATTTGAAGGCTGATATTTAATCATTGAGGGTAAACGCCATATTATGCGACTACTCGTTACTTTACGGAGAGTTACTTTATGACCTACTAGCCTTCAGAGCAAATGGTGCAACCGAATAAAGAGTTAGTTACAACTAGCTAGTAGTTACTCAGCCTCTAGTGTGGACTATAATGACTGTCTATACTGGCAGATATTCATCATTCATCAAAAAGGGAGACCAAAACTAGGACTGCATACAGTATATACAAACCATAAAACAAAGCAGCACTTGCCATTTTGAATATCAATCATGTTGACCAATTTATTTATTCCAGGCGCCTCATGTTGGCATGAAATATTTGCACATTGGGAAGCTCAGGTAAGATGGTGCAAAATTAGAACAGCCTTTGTACGCTTTCATGACTTTCGCGTTTATTCTCGTGCACTGATTTGCTCGCTGAACTGAACAGCCAATCAGGGGTCACGATGCATATTGGTGTTAACTATAATAGCATGATACATCGTTAAGGAAATCAACTAACTAGTCATGACTGTTTCCTGAAACCGTATTGTGGCAAATTGGATGTTCAACCATGTTGGTTAAGTAGGTGGTGGAGTAATAACTTCTTTTAATGAATCTGTTTGCGATTAATGCTAGATTATTTTGCTAAAAATTACAGACGTGGCATCTGATGATTAATACTCATTTTTTACAGGTTTTATTTGCTTTTTCTCCAGATTCAATCATAGGTTTGTTCTTATTTACATACACACTATTTAAAAATGGTGCTTTAAATCTCTTGACAAACTAAAATATGTAAATGAAATTTGGTAACGCTTCCTTTTTACAGTACAGTACTTACGTGTACTTACAGTAGGGGCGTAGGAGCCATTATACGTGGGGGGGACATGTCCCCCCCACATTTCAAAATCGAAGTTTTGTCCCCCCCACTATTTCCCAATGTAAGATTTTGTTTTGCATTGCCTGCCTATCTCTGCCGATTTCTGAGTCTCATTCGGCAACTTTTAAATACATAATTCAATTTAAAAAAAACGGCCGAACTCTTCAGCTGCTAATCTCGTTGTCAGTCGACCATGATCGCGCACCGCTCGCGCATGCGCATCTAGGTGACACGGATAAATGTACGCAGCAATATATAATGAGTGTTCCTGGGAGATCCTAGTTGCGCGGGATGTGGAAGCGTGCAAAAGTTCCAGAAATGTACATAAAGTGCCCTGGCCTTGAATGACAAGGTAAGGAAAATAAGACTAAATCTAAATTAAATAACCAAGACTAGATTGGCCATGTGATTTTTCTCAGGAGATGTTTCGAGCATTTTACTTCAGACACCGGATTATCAGCAAACTGCCAAGAGAACTGCTAGCTGGCTACTCAAAATAAACTAGTAGCAATCTATTCAGGCAGCATTTTTGTGTTTGATCTGTGTGAATTACAGAAATATAAGACTTGCTAGACCTACTTTTAGCAAGGAACCTTTCCACATAGATTGATTTTATTTTTCAATCTATCCTTGGGGGGTAAGCTAGGTGGTTAATGGAAATTAAATCAACCATTTATTTGAGTTTTTAATTTTTAGTTAATCAGTACATGACTGATTAACAATAATGTAAATGCTAAATGTCCTAATACCTGTTGATGCTACAACAATGCAAAGTATATGCTCTTAACCTTGCAGTTTTTCAAATATCATGTAAGACTCATTTTCTCAATTTCTTTGCACAAAACTCTCCAGAAAGTGCCATTTAATGGTTTATTTTTCAAAAAAAAAATTCCCGGGGGAGCATACCCCCGGACCCCCCTAGGGAGAGCCCACATAATAAATCACAATTTAATCACTGCTTAGAAACCAAGTAATACAGTCTGTTCCCATAAGTCTTTAGAAATTAGCATTTAAGTGCCTTATATATAAAAAAATATATACAAAATTCATTTACTGTCCCCCCCCCCCCCCCAGGTTCAAAATTGCTCCTACGCCCCTGACTTACAGTGTACTTACCTAGAAAGTACTGGCTAATATAAGGTAAGTACATGGGTTAGGGGTAGGTTCAGGGTTAGTATAGTTATTACCCAGTAATTGTAATTACTATAATAAGTACATAGTATGTACATGGGTAACACGACTGTAAAAGGAAGCGTTGCCTGAAATTTATATTCGAACTAAAAGATATAGATTGCAGTGAATCTACATCTATAGATGCAGTTTTAACATAATGAATGGGGTGAAAAGCCGCAGACGAGAGCCCGTCTAGATGACGTGTGGGACACACCACAAAAACTAGCCGACAGACGCTCGCCAACTCTAACGTTGGGAAACGGCAGCCATCAGCTTGGTGTGTCACGACCCTTAATGTCTTAGTAAGTGTCTTTCATTTGGCTAAAGTAATTTATCAAAGTCTTTGTCCAATAATCTAATCTCTTCATTCTTCCATCCTTCCTTCAAGGTTCCCATCTTAACCTTTTGTCACTCCCTTTAAACAGGCAGACGGGAAGAATATCTGTCGTTCACCTGGGGTCACCCATCGATTCTCTGTCTCTCTGCCTGTGTAGGGTACATGGCAACATGTTCACTGCACTGCGCTCACAACATCGATCCAGCTGCACACATACACATAGACAAAAAAAAGTGAAATAAAGCATATTGATTTTTCTTTTTCATTCTCATTACTCTTGCTAAAGCTGAGTCTGGGCACTGCGTTGCTGTCCTCGCCTACACTTTGCTTATTGTGATTTTCAGGGACTATGGCAAATATGTTCTTTATCTATGATTGTTTATTTTCTTAGAAAAGCCATAAGAGCTAGTAGAGGGGATCTGATGCATACCATTGACTCAAATAATTTGATTCAGTTCACCGAAAAGATTCATTAACTGATTCACTTGATGGCTCTTTCTGTTGGCGGTGAGTGGCGACGAGTGACGGGTGTCTTTTTGAGCATTAAGTGATTCTTTCAATCCCTGGGTCCAAATATGCGTACTATAAAGTAGGCGAAAAATCTGTGAAGCGATGCAACTGACGCTGTTGGTCACGTGACAATGACATCATGATGAACGTAGTACATCCGGATTTCATTCACACTACCTTTTGTTCTTAATATTGAAATAATAAACTTTAAAATAATATTCTTAACTGACTGTAATGTTTGTAGACACTTTATGTTATTTGCAATTGAATGAAAATGCATTATACGGTAGTTTAAATTTATATATAATGTAATCTCAAATGTAAACTAAGAGGTTTTTTGACCCACTCAAGTAGGACTTGAGCACATATTTATAATGTAATTTCATAATTCTATTGTCTTTGAAATATGGTTTAGTGTACTGCTGAATGTAGGGCCTACTGATAAGAAAAGATTTATGATAAGAGATAAGATTTATTAAAGATAAGATTTATGGTAAACTAAAATATGCTTTAAAGGTGCATTGCGCAACTTTTCATGTTAAAAATACCTGTTTTTCTTCCTATACATGCTTAAAGAACTGCCTGATGGGCTGATTGAGCCCTTCTCTGCTCACTGAGATTGCCTCTATAATCCTGTACAGTAAAATATATAAGAGGGATTCGGGCTCGAATTTGAGACTGGGGGTGACGTCATGCGCGTTCACGCTCATCAGGCTGTCTCGCAAGTTTGTGTATTCGCCGGCGCCGCCATTCTCCGCATCAGCGGACAACTCGTGCGTCAAAAATAGAAGATGGATTCAAAGAGACCGGCTTGTTGTCCATTCCAAACCCCAACGCAAACTCCACGTAAAGTTAAAAAAAGAAAAATTTTGTCTAGTGCCACCAAAAGGGCCAAATTGGAGTCAGACAAGCGTCGGAGTAAGACGAGAGTCAACCTCGGGAAGGCATTCAACAAATGGAGAGATCTCCGGTCTGCTCTTGGTCTCAAACGGGATCCTCAGTTGGCTTTTTTCTTGATAAAACGGTAAGATATAGCCCAGTCTCTAATGTTTGATACGGCCAATCTATGTATGACAACAAATGATGATGCGTAAAATGTGTAATGCTTTAGCGTAAGCTAGATACATGTACAATCAGAATTGATTTTACTACCATTGTTAGTGAACAGTTTCATAAACTAGGAATTGTGTTCGGAAGAATAGTACAACATGAAACATAAAACATATCCAATAAAAGATGCTAACGCATTACAATTCTGAGACGGTAATATTTATGAATTACTTTTAAATAACAGTAACAAGTAATATATAATGTATTACAGTTTGGAAGTAACTTGCACAACACTGATTGTTATTGGAATATTCTACTTAGCAGATCAATACAACAGGCTGAACCCCGCAAGTCTTCGGCGGATTAGCCTGTTTGGCTTTTATGAAAACGTCATGGTGACATTTGATTGTTTATTACCTTGAGACATTTGAGTGAACGTTGTTGACCAACCGTGTACGGTATGATTATTATTTTGAACTATTGCGAAGTAATCAATTATATTGTTCATGAACGTGTTTTCATAACAATCATAGGTGGATACAGTAAACACATAAACAGAGTTTTCTACTACCCCCGTTTTCCCCTCACACATAAGAGTAATTTACTCAAATGTCTTTCCTTCCATATATTTGAAATGACTTGCAGATTTATAACTTTATTACCTCTGAAGACATTTTGGCTGTACACCAAAGATCTGTGCGGCAGATGCTCCTTTAGTTATGAACAGCTCATGCTCGTGCATGCGTGCGTGTGCGTGTGGTCTATGAGCGTGCACAACTCGCGTTGCAGTTTCGCTTGTCGCCAGAGGGGGCGTAGTTCTGCAAAAACTCAGAAACCTGCGTTTTGCACCTTTAATGTAATTTCTATTGAACATTGTATTTCATGCATTTAAATACATTTCTTATTATAACACAGTTAAAACTATAATCAAGTACATGTGGTTTAAAATGTTAGTAAACACATAAAATAAGTGTAATTTTAAGCACATAATCAAAAGATGATTAAAACAAAATGTAAGTTAAAGTACAATTTAACATTATAAAATGCCCTTTTTAAAAGTGTACTTAAGTTTGTAAAGAAACAGTCCTTAAAGTGTAGTCTTTTTAAATTCCTATCATTAAAGTAACACCAGGTAACTTTTGCTCTCGGCGTCCCCCTACAGTTGGGAAACAGTATTGTCCTCTACTACTGTCGTAAACTCTGTCATCCTACATGCACGTGCATTTGTTGACAACCATGATAGCCCTGAACACTGTAGGAGGAGGTCACATGCAGGTGTTCTGCTTGCGTCGCGTGTGAAATGTCTTCATCCCAGGTACAGTGGCATATGTTTCAGCATGTCATATGAATATAATTTCATGGGTTTTATTTTTTTCCAACGACAAATGATCGCGATGATCACGTTTACAAGCCAGCGTCATTATAGTAGACTAGTCTATTGGTTACCGTTTTACTGAATCTATATGATACTTCAATGCAATGTTTGAGTGGTAGATAATAACCAAATTCGTCATCCGAAAAAATTGCGACAAGAATCCCGTTTGCCTCTGTAGCTATCAATAATCGGAAATTACACAATCAAGTAACTTTACACATGTAACAAATGAGAAGCTATGAACACAATGATAATATTAATAATCTTTCTCCTTTCTTTGTACATTTTGAGTAGAGTACACTTTTTAGGTCAAACATTTGCTATTTGCATTTCATGGATTGCAAAGTTCAAATCAGAACGAGAATGCTATAGCGATAGCTAACCATCAAAAACTAGAATATCGTTTACTAGCTACCAGATTGATAATTCGCTACTCTACTATCATTACTTGGGCGGGTCTCTGCTCGCTTGTCTCCGTCCGCTCTGGCATCTTCTGTGAACAGCGCCTTTTCTTGTGCGGCTCGAGCAGAGTGGTTAAATCCATCCCGTCGCACTCAGGGCAGCCGCAGTCATGGCCAATATGGAAGCGCATATGTGCCGGTCTCCGCCGACGAGCGGGCCTCTACACGAGGCACAGGTGATGCGAGGCATTTGGAACAACGCCTCGGAAATTTGCTCTTAAAATTATTTTCTGTTGAAAACCAGATTTTCCCCCCAAAATGAGTCTGGAAAACGGGGGGGGGGTTGTCTTATATTCAGGGTCGTCTTATCTTCGGGTACTTACTAGTCCAAAAGCAAGTCCGCATCGGTCGGGCACCCCTCTTCCTCCTTCAGCTCACGCCAGCGAGAAAACGCTGGCCCAATGTTGATCCTCGTTCTGCCTTTAATGAGATCACTTTCTCTTTTTCTCTTTTTGCTTTGCTCAGATAAAACCTTTGCTTTCTTGTTTTTCTGTGCTGCTTCGGCCATGAGTATAACGTTTGGCTCGCACGTCCGATTTTAAGGAAGTGGTGGTGGAAGTGACGTATATGCCGTAAAGCAGTCGAATTTTGTAGTTCTCTTTGTTCGCCGGTTACTACCCGAAACCCGAAGTTTAAAAGTACGATTAAAAACGCTACAGACCCCGTCAGGCTATGGCAGACGTCTCATTCAACCTATTGTAAGTCGATGTACCATCACAAGAGACTTGGAAATATATTATGAAGGTTGAAAAGTTACCTAGTGCTGCTTTAAATTAATATTAGATTATCTGCAAGGTTGTTTTATTTAAAATATACTTTTAAGATTTAAAACACAACACAAGTGCACATTTAATACAACTTGTTTTAGTAAAAAATACTGTTTTTGTGCACAAGCTACTTTGCCCTTAAACGTACTCATAATCGAACAGCTGAGGGAATGCTTGTGAGAACACACTTTTCCACGTAGTTACCCATTGGCTTCATTCATTCATATTAAATGCTTATGTAATTTCCACTGGAATGATCTCGTGAGTTTAGCAGTTGGGCATGTTGCAGTTGTGTGCGAGGTGCTCAGTTCTACCCTGAATCATTTGTGCTGTTCATCAGCAGACAGCTGTCCTTCATCAATATTAACTGATTTGCATGGCTACACAGCCCCCCCTGTGGCCTGGAGGATGCCCCTGTGGAAACACTCGTACCCTTCTGCATCCTTAGCTTTGTCCCACCTGCTGATACCATCATAACTTATTCATTAAACACCTGCTAGTGTTTGATCCTCAGAGGGGGAGCTTGCCGTCATTGCTTACTATTCACCGTCTTTATTTGTTCCCGTCTTCTGACTTAATGTCTCATACTTTGCAGAGCTCCAGCTCAGGAGGGTGATGTAAATGTATCCCACTCAGACGGATATTCATTTAGCCATTCAAAAGCGGACTGGGCTTCTGACTGCATGTAATTCTGAAAACCTCATTATCCTCTTTGCACGACTCACGTTCCACATTCACCTGCCTCTCTCCCAGGGATGTTCCTTTCAACCGCGTAGAATTTTGCAACAAGGCGGCTCGCCTCTGTGATACATTTGAAATATTTCCATCTTTCCAAGGAGAGGTGGTGAGAGTGGCGTAATGAAATTAGAGAGTGCAGAGACTTGACAAATTTGTCAGCGCTGTGGCGGATTTCAATTACAGTAGGTCTGATTTCTCGCGTGGTTTAATTAAAACACAGATGGTGGGATGGGGAGCAGATCTGGAGAGACAGGGATATCTGCAGGTCGGAGAAATGGGCATGCCGAAAGATAAGGCCGTGCTGAAAGGATTGTCATTGGTGAAAGGAGCTTCTTGTTGGCCAATCATCGTTAACCATACATACATGTCCACTGCTTTGCATAAACACATCCAAGCTGGTGCAACACAAATGCTCATCATCTTTAATGCCTTCTTTGCTCCACAGCGCCTCACCCTGCACCCAGCTCCCTTTTGTCCTACGAAGTACTTCTTATGTCATGCATGAAGTTGCACAATGGAGCTGTCACCGGCAATGAGTCTCTAAATAGCATGTTCTGCTTTATTAGTCACAGTTAATATTACTGATGAGGGTTTGCGCTATGCATGTAGAACCGTATTGTTCTCTGAAACTTCCAGAGGAGAGACTTAAATGGCCAGCCAGAAAGAACTATAGATCGAGTGGGTGAGATGTGAACTATTTAAAGTCACAGTTAATTTTTTTCTTTTCCCGAAAGAAACAGGATGTTCAAAGGGAGAAAATACATGATTTTATCCATTAGTAATGAATTGATTAGAGATACAATTTCCACGTGGTTTGTGATGTGAATGTTTGTGCTTTCTAAATTTAAATTGTGAACGATATCAGAAACATTGCATTCACCGCTGGGCGATTGACAAATTGGTGTCATTTTTACAACGCAAATGATGGCTCGTCTTGATATCACTCTCAGAACGAGCAAATCTAAATTAATTATGAGAATCCAGCAGGCAGCCCTCCCATTAATAGTGAAAATACAAGTGCCCTTAGATTAGTATCACAATGCATTTAGAGGTTTTAATTCAGTGGAGTAAAACTGACTTCTTCCAAGTACATTACAAAGAGGAGAAATCGGAGTGTGGCATCACTTACGTTGAATGTCAATAGTGACACTGGTCTCTTTCCCGTTGGGCACGGCCTTGTTGGACGCCCGACATGTGATCTTCTGTCCAGATTCGATGTTGGAGGCTGAAATGTAGAGGGTGCTTACGGTGCTCTCCCTTAGCCCATCTCGAACAAAAGCCTACATGAAGAGAATGAAGTAGTTAAATTGGATAGGAACGATCCACACTCTTAAACGCCACCTATATACTACCTTTTAGGGGTTTCCATCATGGGATCATTTTATGGATTTAGTTTTAATTAATTACGTTTGTTTTAATTCATATTTTATTTGAGAATAAGAGAATAAAACATACCTTTTTATTTTTTTTTTTAAATTGATATAACCCATAAAACATTAAAAAAGTATAGGAATGATTGAAAACATTTCTCCTTTTTAACATGGAGGGTTCTTTAAAATTTAGTCAAGAACAGGATTCCAAATACAATCCCATTGAAGATTTTTCCCTAAGAGTGCAGAACAGCATTTCAGTGCCTTTATTTATTTATGAAATAATTAGACATGTATTTCTTTAATGTGTATATTAACTATACAACTTAATATAATTATAATAAATTATTTAATAATTAAATAATTTTAAATAAATTAATTATACACCCTGCATATGGATGTTATTGAATGGAAAGTTCAGGAAAAGCTAAACTGGGGATTTTTTTCAGTTGCAGTCATGAGCGTGGAGGGTGAAAGACGGCACAAAACAACATCATTCAAAATCAAACCCAAGGCTGGGATTAAAAAAAAAAAAAACTTTCCCCCCCCCCAGCTGTCCACGGGAATGGTGTCTCTGCACATGGACCGATTGTTTTTTGGGAGAAAACAGCATGTTTGTGGGCTCCTCTGTGCAGTTCGAGAGTGAAGCTTTGGTGCGTGGCATGTTGTACACCACAGAAGAAATCAATCTTCTTTTCCAGTGGTCATAGTCTGTGCTAGGCCTTGCCTGCCCAGCGTAGAGCTCCATCTGGAAGCGCTCGACAGAATCCACACTCTCTGTCACATAGCAATGACTCACAGAGAGGGAAGAGAGATGGTAACCAGCATGGCCAACACAACAGTCACCCACCAGAATAAATTGGCCATTGCAGCAGGCATTCTTGCTGGCTTGTGTTGCAGACATGAGAGATGCACCATTATATTCACTATTTCTTCGTCTCTTACTTTGTCTTTCTCATTAATTCTCTTTTTCATCGATTCTCAAAGCTGCTGGTTCCAAGGTCAAGGTTTGGCTGGTCAAGCAACCCCATAAGGCAAAACAAATTCATTAAAGGGCACCTATTATGCCCCTTTTTACAAGATGTGATACAAAATTGTAAATGCCAATTTTTGAGTGGAAGGAAAAACATGCTGTTCATGTGTTTAAATACAAATGAGAAGAGGGCGGAGCCTTTACAGCTGGTGCCTCAGATACTCTACCAAAAACTAAAACATCCGGGCTGCGTTTCCAAAAAGCATTGTAAGCCTAAGTTCATCATAGAGACCATTGGTGGCAATTGTTCTACGATCAACTTACGACCAGTGGTGGAAAGAGTACTGAAAAAGCATACTCAAGTAAAAGTACTGTTACTTGTCAAAAAATGTAGTGAGAGTAGAGTAAAAGTACCGGTCCTAAAAACTACTCGAAGTAGGAGTAAAAAGTAGCCCTTTTAAAAGTACTCAAGAGTAGTGAGTAGTGAGTATTATGCTATGAATGTTAGTCCACCTTATACCCTGCAAATTGAAAATGTAGCTTACTCTTTTATCACAGATTCATAGAAAAAAAGAAACAGTATTTCAATATTTCTCCAACAGTTTTATTTTTGACTGCTAGCACTAAAAATACAGTGTTTCCCCTACCATTGTTTTGGACGACCCCCGCCCCCCCTAAAATGCTGACAAAATCCAGTCATAAAAAAGAATTTATAACTCGGAATTTCACGGAATTTGTAAATTTTTTAAAGAATAAATAGAAAGCAGTTCAGTACACTTGAAATCAAATCGCGATATAGTGTGCGTGTGTGTGAATATTAAACCACAAAGACAATTTAAATACGAATCCTGCATGTTCTGTGTGAATGAATGGTGCAGCCGACGCGCAGTTTCATTTACCACACACACACACACACACACTGAAGCACGTGTGAGGTGTGACGCTTGCGCTGTTTTTTTGCCTATATGAAGACACAAATGCATGAACTTCCTCCAGGCTCAAGATCCACTCCGAAAGTCACTTCGTGAACAAAATAAATTGGCGCCAGGTGTCTCGAAGTCTGTTGATGCTGGTTTGATGCAAAGTTTTCCGCGCGCGATTTGATTTGACGGGAAGAATCACGCATGGAGTCACATGATGACTTATTATAAAAATAAATATTAATATAAATGTAGCGACGGCAGGTTCAGGGAAAATAGCGCAGTAAAAGTACCGATACAGCACTTAAAATGTACTCAAGTAAAAGTAAAAGTACACTGTTTTTAAACTACTTAAAAAAGTACAATTCCTAAAAAAAACTACTCAATTACAGTAACGAGAGTATTTGTAATTCGTTACTTTACACCACTGCTTACGATGCTTTTGGGAAAAGTAGCCCAGTTTGGGTTTGAGTGTCATCTCTACGGCGGTCATGCTCACGTGACATGGCAGTTCTTCATCATCATGACAGTTTATTATCTGCATGTGCTTTAAAGCCATATCAGTCTAAACTTCTGATATATGGTTTTATGAGCACACGCATCCGAAGCACGCACACCCGTGAGTATCAAACCAAGTTCTTTGTGTGCTTAAACTTTCAAATACACTTATGTCAAAAACACACAAAGTTCACATAAAGCCATTAGATCTGTGCATTAAAGTGAAAGCATTGTAACACACAGTTCCTACAGCAGCTGTTTATGCTGTTAATATGAACCAAACAACAAAAGAAAAACATAAAATCACTCAATGCTCTTTATTGAATCATTTTATAGCTTTAATAAGAATACTTGCCTGAATGCTGCTGTTAAATACTGTGGCTAGGAGATAAACATGGCGGACTGTGTACAGCTCACTGATGGGCGGAGTTTATGCTAATAGGGCGGAGTCTGTCAGCAGTCGTGGGCGGGGTTGTGACGTCACATTGCATAGAAACTGTAAACAGCTTATTCTGAGACACTGCTTATGAGTTATGGGTAAATAAAAAAAAGGAGTGGGTGGATTTTCACCAGTATAGGGTGGTTGTGTACACACAATGCCGACACACATTTATGTTCAAACATGATTTAGAAAATTCTAAATCCAAACATCGGCTGCTTAAATTAAATACAATGCATCATATCCTATAAGTAAACAAGAAATTGTTAATTAGGCTATTACTTGATTGCAGTTATGTTTTCAAAGCATGTGTGGATGATACTACAAAAGACCATTTATCAAAAACAAACAAACAAAAATTTATAAATTAATAATTAAACCTCACGAGGGAGCATTTGGACCCCGCTAAAGGGTTCACACTTCAAACCAAAACTACGCCCTTTTATATATGTGCAAGGAATAATTGACGACGGGCTGCATGTTTCAAGACATTTGACAGGTTTTGTATGACTAATTTCTTACGCGTATCTCATCCCACGCTACTTCCAAAACCTAATTTTAGAGCTAAAAACGGAGGCATGTAGCTTTTAAGTTGCTAAATTACTTTGCAGATAAAATTGTCATATCAGTGCTGACAACATGTTTCTGTTCTGTAGAATGTCAGATTCAAGCATTTAACAGCCCTGTAGTGTGTGTGTATATATATATATATATATATATATATATATATATATATATATATATATATATATACACACATACACCCCAAAATCTAGCTTTGCACATTGTTTCATGAAAGTGCAATTGCCAGCATGTGAGTGTTCCAGTAAAATGTCTCTTCAGCCAAACCCCCACAGAAGCTTGTGGCCTTTTAATGCCAAAAGCACTCACTTGCGTGGGTGGCCAGTCAAGACCCAATCTGTGTCTCTATAAGACCATGTATTAATGTCATCAGCTCTCCAAAGGAATCCAGAAGAATAATGTACTTTTGAACCATAATAGTCACTCACTAATAATTAGTCACGTCATTGCAGAGGCCAGTGATAGGGAGCTTGCTAATACTAGTAATTACTAACTCATTTTTTTTTATTTTTGCTACCGTTTTGAAATATAGCAATGAAACCTCACAATCCCACCAACAGAGAGAAAAAAGTTAAAGTGTGTAGAGAGGAGAAGAGAGCGGGAGAAAGGGAGGCATAAAGACACTAAAAATGTGTTATTACAGGTGCCACAAAGGCCTTGATGCAGAATCTTTGAGCAAAACCTCACCTTTCTCACAACTGAAAAAGCCTTTTTGGGTAGTCAAATAATCTTTAGTAAAATGCATAGTACATTTCTAAGTGTAGGCCTACTAAGTATTGAAAAAATAATTCCAATTCACCTTGAAATATTTCAAGATTATGAACTGCCTCTACTAGCCATCATATCCTGTCCTCTCTCCACCCTCCATTTCACACGGCAGCCATTTTGAAGTTGAGACTCAGGTAGGAACATAGACATAATAAATACATAGACACCCTATTGGCTGCTTTGGAACGTTGCTGCGATACGTCAACGGGTCCGCCATTTTGCGGAGGGCAAGACTGCACTGTAATCTAGTGCAAGTAAACGGTGAGCTGCGTTTTTTCTGGATAAAAACAAAAACTGTTTTTACACTTATCAACCGATTTCAGTGGTTTGTATGTGTGGTGTACAAAAAGTTCCATCTCTAGTTATTTAAAATCTTTATATAATAGTTAGACTTGTAAAATATATATTTTTTTAATAAAGAATGGTCAAAGCTCAGGCTTGTCATGCATCTGGCTTTTTATTCTTGCATAAGAATGGTGAAGAAGACCCCCATTCTGAGATATAATTTAAGTTTTCTTATTTCGGAAAAAGCATTTTCTGTGATTGACCAGATTTTAGCAATAACAAAGATAACTGATGGATCCTTTATGATAATATATGTTATGGTACAACTACAATGCAGTGCAAATAGTAAATATAACATAAAATGAGAAGTAATAGTAAATAGTTTAGTCAATCAAATAAACAAATAGTATACAGCAAATAAAATGGTAATGAATAGTATAATTATATAATATCATAAGTACAATAATACAATCATAAAACTATTGATAATAGCATATAGTTTATTAATAATACTATAATAATAGCAATATAATAATAAATATCAATTACAGAATATACACAATAACAAATAAGTTAAATAGTGACTTATATTTAATATTGAACTCTTTTTGTTAAATTTCAGTTTTATTGATCATTAAATAGCCATTATGACAGAAGTAGCTTCAGTCAAACATACAGCAGGATACAACGTTAAAATAGCCTAAATATAAAGTTATGAAACTTCTCTTTGCCCTCAGCCAAAACGATTTACCAGGGAACCATTTATAGATTAATGAGACCAAAGATCGCCCGTTAGATATACACAAGACGAATTATATCTCACGTTTAACCACTAGACTAGAGACATCCGAGCCAGCGGCAAACGTCAGAAGCACTGGCTGAGGTACGGCTGTTCCAGGCGGGGTGCAGAGCGCTGGGCGCCCGGTGAACGCATCTCACAACTCCGAAAACGTCAGATCAAATTTTTAAATAGGCGCTATCTTTATAAACAAACCACATATTTGAGCTTCAAACAACTTTGTCGACTGAAAAACTATTAAAACTACATTTCGTGACACAATAACAGTAGTATTTTTTTATGTATCCTCTGAATTGAAAGTGAGTTTCAGGTGAGAAACCTTGGATGACCAAAATGGAGCTTCTACCATGATTTACTGTGTTTTGTGTAACAAAATCACCACAAAGCACTGTTCTTCAAAGGATACAGCAGTTTTACATGATATTACATTGGCATGTCTGCCTTGCCAATTGAAATGCATTTGTTCAAGCTATAGGGCAAGTGTGAATGTGTAAGTGTATTTGTAACCTGCAGGACTGTTTTAACATTTACATTTTTTGTTGGCTCATTAGTTATTATTTGTGTTTTGTTAGTTGTGCGCATTAAGTATTTGTTTATTGTGGGGTTTACAAAAAGTAGGTGTGGTTGCTATTTCATTTGTCAAGCTGTTGTTTGTTGCTTCTGTCACGTTATGAGTTTATTATGATGCCGGATGGCACTTTTCTCAATGAAAGTGCTTCTCTGTGTTTTGTTATTGCTGTTTTGAGACAGTTTGAACTCGTGTTGTCTGCTTGGTCTGACTCTTTTGGCCTTTAATATATGTTCCTGTGGTGACATTTCTGCAAAATTATATCACGTGACACAAGTGATATGTCCAGTGAGTGGCACTATGCATTCAGTTTGATCAGAAACAGATGAACGTGAATCTGGCAATGTTTTACTAAAATGTTTATTGTATCATGACAGTTTGAAAATTAAATGTCTGGTGAGTGGCACTAAACGGTTAATGCTTTGTGGTATTTTAAGCTTGGAACCACCTACACTAAACCTGACCCTAAACCTAACCTATAGTGTTAACTAGGCATGTGCCGGTATCAAATTTTCGTGCTGCGATTAATTGAATGAGCTTTTATCACGGTATACGGTATTATCACGATATTTTAATTGCTCAAGAGAAACAGATGGATTGCGGGTATCTAAAAAAAACAACTTGCATCACAATGTGTAATTGTGATTTTCAAAACATGGTAACTAAACAGAATTTTATTAAGTTTAGTGACAACGTGTTACAATGTTTACATGGTATAATGACTGGTAGGTTACTGTTTGTATTCAAATAAATTATTGTATTTGATTTTAATCTTAATTCAATATTGACTCATTTGGATAAATATTAGGTAGGCTACAGTCTGCATGTTAATTTTTCTCAAGAAAAAAATTTTATATCTCACATAATGCTGTAAACAGAGAGAAATTAAATATAATGTGGTTTTCATTATAATAACAATTATGTAATGACAAGTAAACATATAATTAATATGTAATAAAGTGCACATATTTAGCAAAATGACAATTTTTTCTAGTCAACTAAAGTGCTGGTCATTAAATGGCTTTCCTGAGGTAAATGTAACGTTCTGTGACATAACTGTTCTCCTGCAGTTTTATTGACCTCTTTCCGTGAAAAACACTGATTGATCGACATTTTGTATGAGGCATAAACCTTAAGGTAAGTTGTACTGTATCTTTAAATAAAAAGTAACAGATGATCGGTTTACTTGAACTGAGGCGCAGCGATCTGTCACAATGGACAGAACCTTTTTTTTTTCATATCAAACCTGCTCTGTCTAGTCTGTCGGTGTCAGTGTCCTCTTTGCTCCGCGATTTTTCTCTGCGTGAGAGCGTGTGAAAAGTGTCAATTCCGTAAAGCGGCTTTCAGACAGAACGCGATTTGCTATTTTGCAAATAAAAAGTTGAACTATTTTTAACTTTGACCCCGGCGTGCTTTGGTCGACGCAGCAACAAAACGTCCCCGCGAGTATTCTGCGTCCTGTCTGAAAGGCGCTTGAGTCTCAAGTTGAATGCGTGAGAGTTGGCAGCCCTGCGGGGGGTAAATCGCCGGCAGCGTTCCTCCTTCCGCCGTGCTTCTACTCCATGTGATGATTGCTTACATTAGACTAGAGTGCGCTCTGCGCCGCGTGCACACAGTGCTTATACATGTGGGGATTGTTTACATCAGAGTGCGCACGTGTTTTGCACAGCATATACGCAGTGTTTAAGCGGTTGATAGAAAATTAGCTAATGCGTGTTCTAAAAGTCTAAATTCAAATCTATTATTTTTCACGGTATTTTGAAGTGGCCGCGATAACAATATCGTGCATATTCATTACCGCGATTTATCGCATTACCGAATACCGGCACATGTCTAGTGTTAACAAAATAAAAAGTGTGATTAAAAACTCATGTACTGAAAAAAAACATGGTATTTTACCTTACTTCTATGAGGCTTGAGCTCTTTTATTGTGACTCATGTTTCACGGGTCTCGAACTTGAGGGCTTTGTATCACATGCAACGTTGTAGTACCAGGTGAGCCACCGAGCAAGTTTACTACATCAGAAAAGCTGTGCATATGCAGCTGGTTATGTGATGCACTATGGTAAAAGTGTTTTGAGATCATTACAGTACATAGTATTGTGCAAGAAACCATGCCAAAGCTCTTTACAGCCACTAGTGGAAATTTCAGCTGATAACTGCAGTGAATTTGAGTTTGTTGGTGGAGGCACATTTGCATCATTCCAGTGAACCCAACACAGAGTGGAGCAGTGAGCATGACGACTGTAGCTCCAGCAGAATAGGCGCTCACCTCACTATCTGAAAGACACAAGCTGTCAGCCGCAGGATGTGTCAATGTAATATCCTGCCTGACACAGTCCGGATTGTTTCTCTCATTGCTCAGGGCCTGTCTGAAGTCATTAATCTTGAATGGGGCCTGAAACAGCCAAGGACTCAACACTTAACCAGGACCGGGCCAAAAATAGCTCCAAATTACAAATAGATAATTTCTGGTGGTGAAGCCTGGAGCGTGTCCGTTCTTCCTACAGGAAGTGAAGGGTGGAAATCAGAAGTGGAGAATACAGCTTAAGAATGAGGCCTGAGACAGAATTAGAAATGTCAAAACTAGATGTGTTTTTAAGGCACAATGCCTCAGCTGTATGTGCATGTCAAATGGGCCTGTCCCTTGTCAAATGTCAAAATCTGAAAACAAAGTGTCTGTGTTGGCCTCATCTAGCCGTTCACTCTGTTTAAAGGTTAGCAAATGTCAGTAAACATCCTTTTGAAGTGCGCAGACAAACATTGTGTGAAATTACGGTTGACGTCTGGAAAAAAGCAGCAGTGATTTGCTGATTAGACCTCAAGGCGCACTAATACTACAATTTAGGCAACATTAGCATGTCATCCCAAAGTCCCTTAACGTGTTTTCAGACGAGAACCGTCGCTGGAAGGTGTGTCGAATCAGCCACAATAATTGAAGACCAGCACGGCCACATATTTCGCCGCCTATTACCACATATTAATTTCACTTTAAGAGAGATAAGTGTTCTGAGGCTTTGTTTTTCCATCTCCCTCAAAAAGAGTTTATAATTCTCTCTCTGTTCCTGGGGTTAAAAGCCATTCTTTGATTAACTAATTTAATCTTGCACCTCCAGTTCTGATTAATTTCCACCATTTTACGGTGCAATTAATTAGATGCCTTTTTACTTCTCTCCTCTCCCACTTTTAATTTCAGTGGCAAAATCGCAAGAAGGTTAATTAAGAGGAGGGTGCGATGGGGAGGGAAGAGAAGTGGTGGGGTGGAGGCAGAGACTGATGCTTCAAGCATTAACAGAAGAGGCGTGAAGGCAGCGGTCGGGCTTGTGTTTCTGTGGAGCTGCGCTGTGTGCAACCGGCTTCAGCAGCATGAAGCATTTTGCCACTTTCAGTTTGATACTAAAGTTAATTAGAACTTTATCTGGAATTTTGAAATATTCTCTCATGGTGAGCATTACTATTTTAAAGCCTTCCCTAATTATACAGAAATCTAAGCAGGGATGAAGTCTTAGGGGTAAAATTATATTTAGGGGAGAGGGGAGGTTTTTGAGCATTTGTGGAGGAGGGAGAAATAAATAGTATATATATATATTAGTTACACTGGCAGCCATTAAGTGAACTGCAGCCAGCAACTTATTGCTCGCGCACACTAATGCACACTTAACATATAAGAGACTGACTGTGATTTAATGCCCCGATATACTCCAGGCGAAGTTCTTTCTCGTTATTTGCTTAGAAGTAGAAATAATTTGGAAATTCCTTTGCAGCAATACACTGTGAATGAACATCCTGTCCACACTGCTGAGACCGACGTTTAGATATGTAAATATGTGCTGCACGTTTTCCTCTCAGTAACAAAACAAACACAACATAAAAGACAGCGGTGACACCGGCATCATGTCGACAGATATGGTAATTAAAATTACACTGTTATGACAGTTTGATTATAAAGTACATTTGAGAATATAGACTTTATAATTCTGGTTATGTGAGACTATAGTTTTTCTTTGAATGACACATTGACATTGAACAGAATGGCTCTTCTGCATTTTCCTGATCTTTGTATAAGAATTCATTTCATGTGTCATAGAACGGAAGAGAGAGGCTCTCAGGAGCGCGTAAACGTCACATCATTTTATTTTTCCCGGCAAAATCTGTGAGTCCTTCACGTACAAATCAGTCAATCAGGCTTTCATAGATAACTTAGGAAGTTGGGGAAGGTCTCGTTTTATAATATTCATTGCAAGCTGTTCTCACATTGGCAATAAAAAAGCGAGTAATACATGCATGTTCTTACATATAGCCCCTTTAAAAAATTGCACACTAGGCAAACTCTTCAAATCGCTGACCTGATTTAGATTTCCTCTATCCCATCCGTGTGGCTTTGTTGTGCCTTATCTACAACACCTCTATCTGTGTTTTACTGCAGCTCTTCAAGTAATGACATTCGGAGGCCATTAGAAAACTAATAATGGAAAAATGACACAGTCGTTTGAATTATTAAGTCTCTTCGATAGCAGAAATGCCAGTCCTATAGAAAGACATATTCGCTGTATACTTCATACAGACATTGGCCTTCATTTGTCTCGATTATGAGCCTGATGAAGGGGGAGTATGAGAATGTTTCCGCTCGTCCCATTCTCCATTATTCAGACCAAGTGATTGTGTCTTAATTGACTGCATTTATTTTTAATAGCATGAATAGAGATATTAGAAAGCTCAACTGCCTACATCCGTCAAAATGCCCTGTCCCTCACACCCGTCACCACACCAACCGCAAAAGAAACGAGCACTCGTCCTTCGATTAGTGATGCCTCCCTCAGAGAGTGTGCTGATGGGCAACATGGCATTCACTTACACCAGCTAAATCAATGGTGTTTATCTGCTCTTTAGAAACAGCCAATAATCAGATCAGCTAGAAAGAGGCGGGTAGCGTTAGCATTAGCCAAGAGGATCTTGCAAACACTCTTTATTTTTGCGGCTGTGCTGATTTCTCGGGTGCTGTCCTCAGACTGACTCCAGCAGAAGATCGGAAAAGCAAGTTGAGCTGAAATATTATCATTTTTGATTGCAGTGGAGGGGATTATTAACAGCATTATGACACAAGGATTGGGGCTTGATCACATATCCCGTTCAAACATCAGTCTTATAGGAGAGGGAGACCTTTTATAAGAGGAACGTTTAAAGAAAAAAATGATTTGGGGAAAACAATATGGCTTTGCCTTATCTTGCCATCTGTTTGTTTGTGTTGACACATTTCGCAGGGTAAGGAGGACAAACATGTCTCTGTCATTTCAGTTTGAGGCTGGATTTCAAGGGATTTTCTTCCAATCAAACGGAGCTAAAGGCTAAAGCGAAGGAGTGCAGATGGTGCAAGCAATCATGACCACAGATGGCTCTCACAACAAGTGGTCATTTCATATGAAATGGAAGAAAGCTGCCTGTATATAGTGCCTCAAAAATAATATAACAAAACTAAATGTAAAACGTATTGATAGTTGCAAAAACTTGCTGTATACAACGTTATACCTTTATTTTGGGGAAGGACAAAATAAACTGCCATGTACGATTCATCCATGTATAAGTTTAATTTGAAAGAAAGAAAGAAAGAAAGAAAGAAAAGGGCCTTGTAATTTTTTATCAAAATGCCATATCTATGAACTTTTGCCTTTACATTTGAGTACCTCGCTAAAATTACAACATCCAATCAACAACCAATGAATAGAACCAAGTCTCCACCCTACATTTATTTCTATTTCGACAACCTGTTACTCTCGGAAGTACATCAAAATACAGAAGACGTTATCTGACGCTATTCTGGTTATTATAAAACAATTGCAGTTACAGTAAGCAGAAGGGGACATGCTCGTTTCACTTTGTTTTGTCGAGGCCACAACATTTTAATTCGCGGAAATGTCATATTAACTTGTGGGAACGTGATATGTCGTGGTCACATACTTATGTTGTGGTCACGAGATGTGAAGTCGTGGCCTCGAGATTCTACGTTCATATATATTCAATGTGCAAAGTTGTACAAAGTGACCAATTTTCCAAGTCACTGAAGTTATGGCTATAGCTGACCAATTTTATTCCTGTGGTGGACTTTGAATTTCTTACCTACCTTTGATGTGGTAAACCAGTGGCAAATCATATACGTTTCAATTTATCATGATTAGTACACATCCCCCAATCCTTACCTTATTGTACATGGCTCCATTCAGCACCTCCCCATTTCGGATCCAGATGATTGAGGCCGCGGGTTTGGCATTGTCTGCGTGACATGTCAGATTGAGGGGGTCGCCCGCTCTCAGGCTCACCACAGGCCCTCCGGTGATGACTGGTTCTTCAGGTGGAACTACACAAGAAGGAGAAGGAAAAGGAAAATAATGTTGGGAGATCTGGCAAGATACCAGGTCTGCACTCAAAATTTTGAGATTTCGACATGAACTTGTGCTACAACGTGAACCCCTGAGCTGTAAGATTTTCTTCTGGGAAACGCTAGACTTACACAACATATAAAGGTTAGTGAGTCACTTCCAGTGCCTGCACATTAATTGCAACCTAGGCTCATTGAAAAACATGCCTCTACCTATATTTTTTGCAAAACTCCAAAAAAATCAAAAGTGTCTCCCTGAAATAAACACAAGAAGCAGTGAAACAACATCGTTTATTGCTTTTCACACAAACTATGATTACGGTGCAGATTATCAAATAATAAAGTACTGTCATGACCTGAACACACATTTGCCATAGTGTATGATTTGTAAACTACATTTCGACGTTTGCATCACATAATATATGCATAGCTATCAGCTAATAGATACCAGCTCCATATGTTTGGCTTTTCTGACATTGTAGGGAATTTTTTATCTCATGTTTGCTTTTGTTACCTGTCGGTTAGGTTTATAGGTTTAGTGTCAATAGGCTATTTTATTTTAACGCCACTCACCAGTTTCATTCTCGAACTGCAGTCACAGTAACGTTTATTTGTTTCTGAGAAATTTGAACATGCTTTTTATTGCCACCCACTTGAGTTTTGACTGTCGCTAAACATTAAAGTAACAATGTACTGCAATATCATTTTTTGCTAATTTTTTTAATGAGCCGGGGTTGTTGAATTTAGATCATTTCATATCAAGTACACATGGAGAGAAAAGCTGCAACTGAAAAACAACTTACTAACATCTTACGGTATTCTGAACAACTTTGTGGGCCAAGCATCAAGGAACAAGGTTTGATCATAGTAGAGTGGTTTAATTTAATATGCATTTAAAGAGAGCAGGTGTGATTTGTATGTACTGTGTGTGGAAGCCATCATAGCAGTGTGACTCAGCCGAGTGTGTATGTGGAGCGTACGTAATAGCAGCATGGAAGCGAAAACGCGAGTGAGGACTGAGGGGGCGTAGAGGCAATCTAAGAGCAGCCAGGAGACATTGTGTGAGGGCTGTTAAGACCAGCAGAAAACAACCTCATGAATGGCACTGATTACTCTCTCTGTTTAACACACACCCAAACCTGATCATCCTGGGTTTTATTCAAACTCCAGTGAATTATTGATTGCCCTGCATGCTCATTACTGAACAGATCTGGGGCAAGAGAAAATCAAAGTTAGTAAGCAGCTGGCGGAGAGAGAGAGAGAAAGAAAGAAAGAAAGAGAAAAGGACACAATGAGAGGAGGTCACTGCAAAGAGAAAGATAATTACAGTCAAGAAGAGGTTGCTCAGAATTGTACGGCGCTGGGGTCTTTAATTGGGCTGAAAAAAGAAAGCTGTTCAAACTTTGCTTACACTATTAAAAGTAGTCAATGAGTTTGTTCAGCTGCGCACACAAACAATATCAATTATTCCCACAGATGAAAGTTTAAAGATCTGGATCTGTAGGAAAAGTCTGGGATGATGAAAAAGCCACATGTACGCTGTGCAATTTTTTAATGTTCTGTGTGAATGTTGATGGTCAGGTTGTACGATGTGACCCCATGTGTGATCCTGGGTAAGGTAAAACTGAAACATCAACTGTCATTTAGGACTGACAGTGTTGACTGGGCATTTCAATCTACAGCCGGTTTCTGAGCGAGCCTCAGTTCTCTGATATAGTTGATGGGTGATGTGTTGTAGGTTAGGGCTAGATCTGGCACCACTAAGCCACAGTAAGTTTCTATCCAAGTTACGAGTGCAATTTAATTAAAAATGGAAATATCACTGCAAAACTGTTTCCATTCCATTTGCTAAAAACAAAACAAAATGGCCCCTTATGGGAAAATTGGTGCAAAACAGAAATGGAGTTGTAGCAACAGTGGCTCTTTATTAAATGCAATAAATTACTTTATGTTTTGTAACAGTCTGCATTTCAGAATGACGAGAGCAAGATGTTTGAGCAAATTATTCAGTCAGTCATTTGATTTTTGATGCGTAATTAGGGATTTACACAGCTTTTTCACTGTATGGGCATGTTTTAAATCAAGTGTTCATAAATCTAATCAAGTGAGCATGTATGTGCATTTAATCCAGCATTTGTTTTAATGCAATGTCCCAAAATGCACACATTTGTGAAATGGAAAGCTATACTCACGTATACCTGTACATTCAAATGTTTATGGGCCATTCTACAGAATTGGTGCAAACTGCTGTCCGACAACCAAAAAACACATTTAAAAAGCATTTAAGTATTACAATTTTAGATGTTTAAGATCCTTCTATTATCTATTGAATCCCACAATACTATTTAAAATATAAGTAAGCTCAATAAAATCATCATTAAATGGGTACTTTCAATTGGGAGGTGGCTGTCCCGAACCCTAACTCCTAAATTTTAACTTGTGAAATGATTTTGAAATATAAAAAAAAAAGAAATAAATTTCATTGCTGTTTTAAAAAAAAATCTTTTTAATTTAAAAAAAGTAAAGTAAAAAAACAAAACATTTATTTTTATATTTTATTTTTAAATCATGAAACTTTATGTAAACAAATGTGCCCTGCATTTTCATGTCACTGTGTGTTTTACTGTGTGTGTTTTAGTCCATTGGCTGAGACTGATTTTAACCACACCCCTACATTTTTGATCAGGAAATATTCTTGTGTCCCTGTCTCTCATAGCCTCTCTTTCATTATAGATAGGTACCATCATTTTGAGGGAAATGTGTTCTAATGTGTTAAAATCTGTGTGTAACTTTAAGGGTAGTCACTACCAAACAATTTTTTGGGTGTAATTTCATAAAATTTTGTTTTTATGTGTGTACAACTGTTCAGAGCTGTGCTACTGTAGGTAACCATGTGCTGGTTATCATCTTTAGGCTCAAAAGTATCTAAAATTGTCACTACCGAAACAGTCATGACCGAAACATGCCATCATGGTTTTGGTAGTGACAAAAGGGAACACATTTACATGTACAGTTATGCAAATCATTAGTATCTTAGTATATTTAGTAGTGTTTTATTATGCAAGTTAAAATTGTGCAATGTGATGTGGTCGCTACCAAAACATTACTGTCACTAGTACAGAAAATGTGTCGTCACGGCCGAAACATGGATGTTTTGTCTAAAATAGTATAGTGAATTATCAACTAAGTGTTTGATTCAATGTATATTCAAACTAATGAATCCTTAACTTTGAAATCAGTACAATTAACTTAATGCCAAATCTACACTTGTTATTGGTTTACCTGTGAAAACTTTTTTTTTTTTTCAAATAGCAAAACATATTTACAAGGTAGATGTAAACAAAATATTAGTAGGCCAATATAAGCCTTCTTATTAAATGATTAATTATTGTGTTTCGGTAGGGACAAATTTGGGGAGAGGAAAAATATTCCGAAACTTTCTGAAAATACGATATGATAATTATCTGCACAATTACTAGAAATGTGTACCTTGGATGTTATACAATTTGCATACATAAAAGAATTTGTGGAAGACATTTCCAACTCTTTGAACCAATTATGTAGAATGGCCCTTATACCAACCTCATCCTCCTTATTTCCTCCCCCAAATCTAAAAAGACAAATAATAGAATGAGGACTGATAACAGAAATTCATCTTTTCTTTAAACTTTACTTAATTCTTGATGAAAGTAGTAATTGGCAGCTTTTAGATAATGCCAAGGTGAGACTCTGGTCATAATGACAATAAAATGAAATAGGCTACATTTATTTTTGCAATTTTGCAAACTTCAGATCTACAGATATCTTTATTTTATGTAAAACGTTTTTTTTTTTTTTTTTGCCAGTTGGAGGTCTTATTTTTCCAAGTACAGATAAAAATGCACAGTAGGATTGCTCCACTACAGGCTTTTTACAGGCAGTCTTGACTCTTTCTTGACCTGCGAAGATGGTTATTGTGGATCCATGCGGATCCATTTTAAATGTGCCTGAAAAAAATTAGAAAATTATATTTCTGAGTTAGATGTCTTGCTAGAAATATTTAATTGAATGTGTTTAAGGGTATTTAGATTAAGTGACTTTTTATTAGTAACTTTCTGAGTGTGGCTGATCATAGCAGAGCAGGGCAAAGATGGAGAAACACTTTTCATATCATATCAGCTAAATCTCAGCTCCACTTGACTGCTTTTAGCAGAAAAAAATGATAAAGAATATCTTAGTACTATTTTTCTGGTAGATTTTGCTATGAATATTATCTTGCACAATTACTAAAAGAAAGATCGTCCATCTCAAAGGGGGGTATTTAAGCTCTTATATGGAGACAAAAAAATAATTTTCTAAAAGACATCTTTGGGAATCAAGGCAAGTTGATTTTGCCGAATTAAGGCTGCATTCCAGGGTCATCATTTTTTGTTGATACTGGTACAACATTCCTGTCTGAACATTTTGTCCTAACCAGAGGTGTAGTACAGGGGTCAGAAAGTAAAAGTCCTGCAATATTTTAATTCCACCCATGAACTCAGACAGCTGATTTCACTAATTAGTTCTATCTCCAGGCTGAAAAAATTGCTAATTAGCAAATACTGAGGAGGACTTTTACTTTCTGAAGCTGGACATTACACCTCTAGTCCTAACCTTATCCCTACCCCTAAAACTAACCCTACCCATAAGTAATCCCTAAAATAGAAATGATGGGTGAATAACACTGATGTAGAAGCACCTAACCCTGGTTTTAAGTCTAAAGTTGAAATAAACTGTAAACATGTTCCTTAGATTGGTTGATTGGAATGTTCTTCCAGGGTCAACAAAGATGTTGATTCAGGAACATGGAGATCTTGCTGAAATCAGGTTCTGCTTTTCTCTTCGCTCTTCGCAGACCTCAGCATCCCAGAGCTGTTCACTGTTGCTCTGCCATAGGCCTGTCTCTACTGACGGCTGTGCCCGTGCACTACAAATGGCACTGGTCATTAAAGGAAGGAGCTGTTATTTCGAGCTGTGGCGCTGAGGTTTTTTGTCAGACATTCCCTTTCTAATTTCAACTCTCCCAGACACTCTTAGTCTGACAGCAGTACAAAGGGCAACCCTGTAGCCATGCAAGCCATCATCATTACCGGCCTGTTTGCAAACTCTGCATCCTCTAATGGCTTCAAATTAGCGCTTTACCGCAGTCACTCGATAGATTTCTCATGAGTCGGTCAGCAGCGTGGATTGATCGCTCCTTTTTAATTACTGGCCAGTGGGCTGCAATTCTTCAACCCTCCACTTGGCTGGACAAACCTTAATCCATTATTCTGTCTTTCTGTCCTGCATGTCCTGATATATTGCCTGTTAGTGATCTCTCAGTTGCTTTTACAGTTAAATTCTGTCATTTACTCACCATCATTTCTTTCCTTGAAGCACAAATAATTTTCCTAGGCGACTGAAGACAGATTATATCAAGCTCCAAAAATGACAAAAAAGCAGCATAGAACTAAATTTAAGCTAGTAAATACCACAAATGTTCAGGGTCTTGTGAAGCCATATGATGGCTTTACATGAGAATCGAACACTTCAAATCGTTGATGTAAAACCTGACACAACATATGCATTGTGTTACATCGGAAGAGATTTTCAAGCAAATAATGACTTAAACGTTGGTCTTTCCATCACACAAAGCCATCATATGGCTTGAGAAATCTTGTAGAAATCACAATGTTTTCTTTAGCTTTTTGACATTTTCTGTCATTGTGTGGGAAGGACCTTTTTTTTGCTGCACGGAAGAAAGCGAATCTTGTAACATGGCAAACTATCCCTTTAATGTGCACTGATTTATTGGTTGAATTTTTAAACTGAACGTTTTTTTTTTTTTATATATATAAGACCAGCATATTTTCAAAAAACATTATTAACAATAAATGATCTGTAGCCAGAGACAAGACCTGGTTCAAGGTGACAAGACTCTTAACTTGTAGCATGTGTCTGAAGAAAACAATAAATAACATGCAGGAAAATGGATTTGCAATTAACCAAATGGACTGAAACATTGGCTCAATCAACTGGGGACCTTGGATGTCAGCGACAAGCTTTTTAAATCAACTGGATGGGCGATGTTTCAGTTCCAGGAGCTAAAAGGAAGGACATGTGAGAGAGCAAGAGAGCGATCTCTTTTATTCTCCAGAGTGGGTTTGATGCAATAGTAATTGCAGGGGAGGAAATTTCACTTCATTTACAGTGGGCCTCTATAGCAGTGGCTTCGCAGGTTGAGTTATTGACATCAAAAACAAGATTGTGGAAGAGTGAGGTGATATGGCCTGTAATCCAGCTTCTAGGACGGGGGGAAAGCAATCTGTTGGGAACCGAATGGGCGAGGTGGTGTTTTGCCTCCACTGACGTGTCTGGCACAACAATGAGGCCCGTCTGTTTCAGCAACGGCTCCAGTCACCTGCTCACATGGCTGCTGCGGGCTGTGATAGATCGGCAACGAAACAAGAAAGAAGAGGAAGTGTAATCGAAAACATGCCAGGAATGGAGACAAGTGACATACGTGGCTCACTGGGCCAAATCAAAGCTCCCTTCACAGCGCTGTCACTAATGTGTTGCTTTGCGGGAGGCAGAATTCAATGGTAAACACTCGCTGATCCATATTCTAACTCTCCATCTCTTGCTCTCCCCATTTCTTTCACTCCTCTCCATTTGGCAGAGTCTTTACGGGTACGGTTTCAACGGCTCGATGCATGAGTGATGCCCGGCCAGATTGGCAGTGTTATAGCAGAGTGGAGTCAGGGGTTGGGAAACCAAAGGTGATGGAAAGAAAATAAGATATACCTTTGAATAAGCATCAAAGTGTGCAGGAAATAGAGGTGCTGGGGCATTGACGGTGAGCGTGGGCTGGGTTTTGGCGTGACCACTACAAGCAGACTCATTTTGTTTTCTGAGAGCATTGTCATGGCCTCTGACTATGCAGTAGGTTGGAAAAGAGAGGGAGTTATGAGATACGGTTGGGTAGCTGGTACGTGGTGGGGTCAGATTGTGAATAGGTGGTGGTTGGAAGCTAGTGATGTGTTTACGAAGGGTGGAGATGACAATGAAGCAGGAAAAGACTCTTGCTGAAAAAAAATACCATCATAAGGTGCACTTAGGAATCGGCTATTGGGGTTCCTACAATGCTAGTAACTACTTGTTTGGTCAACCAGCAACACTAGAAAGTGAACTTCACCAACAGGCAGACGACACCAAAAAAAGCATATGGATCAATTATGTATAATAAAAACATAACGGTCAATAATAACTAAACGTTATTAAAGTCCTTTCACTGTTTGTATTCATGGTTTCATTTTGTTGAAAAACATTTCCATCACAGAAGTATGTGAACAGTAAATTGCAATTTGCATGTAGCTTGATATATCCAGAGGAAACAAGCATAGATGCTGATCAAAGCTCAAAAGTGTTTCTTATTCAACATGTCAAAGCGAATTACACCACAGAAACGCTGACAGCTTGGCGTTTGTAAGTAACAGAACATCTGTACAGTCTCGTCTGTCATTCAGGTTGCAGGAGTGTGTTTGCAGATGTGTCTTAGGTCACAGCCCAGCAGGGTGGAATTGCCAGCAAAGCTAATCGTCCGTTTAAATAACATCTGCTTCAATGTTGTGCACAGTTACATGTGCAATAGTTCAAACACAATGGTACATAAACCAGCTATTTAATCAATTTTGTCTCTAATATTTGATTTAGTAAGAATCATCTTTTAGCAAACACAGACTGGGTTTATGGGATTTGGAAAGCTCTGAATGTTTGCCAGCAACTGTTGGTCCAAAATAGTTGCAAAAAGTTGCATTGGCTTTCAATAATGGGACTTTATTGTTGTTCATTTCTTTATTATATTATTTCACTTTGCAATTCAGGTCAAAATTTCCAACTCAAAGTTTATCAGAAATGTGTGTGGCTCTAAGGGGTGAACAATTGTACATCTAGGTTTGGCATGTTTGTTTGCATTTGATTCATATTAAGTCAATTTAAAAGCATCCTATCTTGTGAAAAAAAGAGATTAAATGAAGTTCGATGTTGTTCAGGGCATTGCACTTTTGAGGAAATGAAATTTGGATTCGAATTGATGACCTTTGTTTATCTGCATAAGACTATAAGCAGGACGTTTTGAAAACATCTTGCATCTTGTAATTTGCAATTAAAAGTTAATAATCTCCATGCCTTGAAGCTGTTTATCAAATGAGAGGCTAAGACTTTAAGACTTCCAAATGCGAAGTAATACACATTCCAAGTGTCTTCACCTATTTATTTTTCCCGCAAGGACACTTGATCTTCCATTAGTTATGAAATCATAATTATTATTTTTTTGTGAAAGGGAAGGATAAATGAGTGGGGTAGATTTAGCCCTTGCATCTTCCAAGGATTTAATCCCTTGAAAAGCAAATATTTTCTAATGGGCAATTTCAGCACTTGGAAGAGAACAGAATATAAGATCATCTGACTGCTTATGCTTTCACTTTGCATACCGTAAAACTTCAAATAATAGCCGAGTCCCAAATAGACGCCTGTCTCTTTTACACGCCTGGTGTGGCTGCAGGTTTGGGTAAATAAAGGCCGGTCTCAAATAGAGGCCGGGTCTGTTTTTTAGTTTCGGGTTGTATTTAATCCTCTAAAACCGTCAGATCGTCCGCTTTTTCGCGGCAGCCAAAGCAATTTTTTGTCCCTCCAAAGCTTTTTTTGATCGATGAGTGATGTAGAATAGAATGACTGCTGCGCTTGACAGGGCGCGTTACGAGCAGAGAGAGAGAGAGAGAGAGAGAGAGAGAGAGAGAGCGCCCCGGCCGCGCGCGCGCACTCTCACATCTTCAAACAACACGAGCGCTGTCTTGCTCTCTCTCCCTCGCGCATATTAATCAAAATCAATTGACGACGCGACAGTAAAAGGTTGGAAGACCGCAGTTTAACGTGGAGCATTTGGAGATTTTTATAGATTAGAGACATACACTCAATGACCAACATCTCAACACTAAATTATAAAGGCCTGACTCATATAGACGCCTGTCTCAAATACAAGCCGGTGCAATTCGACGGTTTGGGAAAATAAAAGCCCGGGCTACTATTTGAAGTTTTACGGTACTTACTTTTTATTGTAAAGAAGAGCAATGAGAACCATTAGAAAGAGCAAAATTGAGATTCAAAATCTTCAAGAGTATGGTGGCGGTGAGTAACCTTTTGATAGTTCCATAAGGCCAGAGACGATCTCTGTCCCTCCATTACTCTGCTGTCCATTTTCACATGGCCTGAGATTAATGTTGAGTGGACACATAAGACGACACGGATGGCGATCTTTTACAGAGTATATAATTAGCCCACTGGGCAAGGTAGAAACTGCTAAAATAATAATTCTGAAAAAGTGACCTTGAGGTTAACCCACTAAATCCCAGAGTTCTGCAAAGGTAGATTTCAAAATTCAGGAGTCTGGCAATAGTGAGCAGATTTTACCATCTCGTGTCATGGCGGACATGATGATACAGGTTTTTCTTTGATGAAGGAAAGTTTTTTTGTTTTTTTTTTTGTTTAAGTTTTTCAAGCAAGCAACTATAAGTGGTTCAGAAATTTTGTATTCAGGATAATTCACAGTTGGGATTCAGTTTTCTCAACTTTCAAACGCTTGATCAGATATCAAAGGCTCTAGCGGGATTGGCTGATCCAGGCTATGTGGAAGTCTGTCGAGAGTACACCTGCCCTAACCTCAGCCTTCAGTCAGTATGTGAGGGAAGGCTGAGTCATGAAGCGAGGGGTTGAGGGACCACTTCAGCTGTCAGGTAAGAAATACTGGGAAGAGCGGGAGTCACACTCTCATTCATGTCATCACTACAGCTCAGACCAGGCTTCTTGACATTGTAAAAGACAGCCAAGAGATCACTGCTACAGAGCTTGCATATATTACAAGCACAGGTTAGAAGATCTGGTCACCTATTTTTTCCCCAAAACATTGAGGCTTAAGTGCAGAGCTACTGTTTAGTTAGTTATGTTTTTTTCATTTTCTTATTATTTTCAGCCACTCATTATTAACATTTGAGTCCGATTGAGTCCGTCAGGAGGATATACAGAGTTGCAGGTGCTACACACCCAGGAACAGCATATGATTTGAAAGACATATTATTATTGTATCGTTATATTTTTCTTAGTTTCTTTTCCTCTGTGACTAAGCCACATTATAGGCATTACTGATGTCTACATATTGTGGTTCAAATATATTCTTTTGACTGACATATAAAGTCTTGCAAGTTAAGAATGAGTTTTTCCAGCTTAGTTTGTTAGTCCTTTTTATTGGGGAGGATATTTTGAGTTCCGGAGGTTACAGTATGTTTTCATTCTACAATGGGTAGCACTTTAATTTATAGTCTTGTTTCCCATGAACATACTATGTACTTATTGTAGTAATGACACTAATTAGGTACTAACGGAGAACCTACCCCTAAACCTTAACTTAACCCATGTAGATATCTTACACTTCTCAGTACTTTGGTGGGTAGGTACACTGTAAGTTAAATGAAAGTACATGTACTGTACAAATAAAGTGCAACCATACAATGATTCCTTTTCGAGGACCATGAAATTAACCATTGAATAGCCACAATTATCACAAAGCCACTAGCCCCCTGGTATCCAACTTGACAGGAAATTAAACTAGACTGGGATGAACTTGAGGCTCTTGGTTTTGAGTTTGTGGGGGATAATTAGCCTTATCAGTGCCCGTTGAGGCAGTTCTAAAGCAGTACTAATTAAGTCCCAATTAATAATGACCACAGCAGGAGAGAATCATGATAAACAAAACAGCCTGTGCATCATCACTTTCAAATCATTTCCTCCAGTCAATTCACCTATCAAACATATTTGCAAGTTGAGAGTGGTGAATGATGTTCCGGTCACAAGGTGGTTGTGATACTTGTAGTAGAGGGATTTAGGTGACTATTTTGTCTATGCTAAGTGCAAATAAGTCATTTGTAGAGGGGAGCAGTAGAGAGAAACCACAGACCACGTAATTTGTCTTCTTTCTTCCTCTAATTTCCCTCACTACATCCTCCCATGCAGGTCATTATTTTAACTTTTCATTAGTGGAGATCAATAAAGCAAATCGCATTACGGCTTGCGAGCACATGTGCTCCATGGCTTACCCCACCACTTATATAACACCTCACCAATTTTGACCACACTCAGTGCTTTCTCAGTAACCCACAGTTTTGCCCTCTGGTGTGGGCAAGAGCTATTACTTGGTGGGTGTGGGTGGTCTTTTTTTTAGAGCAGAGACAAACCTACCAGGTGGTTGATTACAACCTCAGCACAGATAGCACTGTTGCTGCCCAATATCGCAGAAACAGCAACGCTGAATAATAACCCAATAAAACTTAATTAAGATTCAATGACCTCTCTGGTTTAATAATGAAGACAGTGGGATTTACAGCAGGAAATTAAAAGTGAGAACTTATGGTACTGCAGGGGAGTTTGGTCAGTGAAAAATCTATTTTTAATACTGTACATTATTTTTCGCTGATCTCATACTAGTTTGAGATCACTGTAATCAGTCTATGTGCATATTTTGATTTAATCTGAGGATACTATTTGAAAGATAATTAGAAATAAAATAAATTAGAAAATGTAATTGAATGTTAAGAAAGGGACATTTGAGATTGCAAATAAGCTTTTGATAAAAGTGCACTCTCAAAAAAAAAAAGGTATGAAAGCTGGGGCTGTACCTTTTCAAAAGGTACACTTTTGTCAATTTTAGGCACTAATATGTACATTTTAGGTGCTAATATGTACCATTACGGTACCAATATGCACCCTTTAGGTACAAAAGTGTACCTTTTGAAAAGGTACAGCCCCATTGACAGCTTTCTTACAGTTTTTTCTTTTTTCTGAGAGTGTATGCAAATAAGCTATCGGCAGGACTTATTCGTCAGTCTTCAGTTTTACCCGCAGTTGTGACTAACCTAGGACAGTAAGTCGAGCGGGACGGGACCTCATGGCGGCCTGGATGGCCTGGCACTCAAACACAGCATCATCCATCAGCTCCACCCTCTGGATTCTCAGGTGGTGCTCGCCAGTTCCATGATCCCCAACCACAGCATAGCGAGGATAACCTGGAAAACAGGGAAGTTGACTGGTTAATACCCCAAGGCCAGCAGTGACTGCTTTAAAAATACATTTTGTGTGTTTTTAAACGTTTCTAGGTAGATAAAATCCAGGTAAATTGTAGCTTGTCAGTTTCAGAGTCGCACTAACCGAGCGCTTAAATTAAAGAGTTTTTCATGACAGTGTAAGGTAATCCTCGAATGCCACAGGGAGTAAGTGTTAGAGGCTGATGCAACAGTAGCTGTTTGTTAGCAACCACTGCGATATCAAAGGACATCAGTTGAATTTATTGTATATTATTTACAGATACAGGAGATTTCGTCTGCTTTCATGGATGTGTGGAAAACAATGAAAATAGTCATTTCTTGTAGCTTATTTCTTACGTTCAAGTCCAACCAAGGGGTTCTTCTGCAAAGTGAAAATATTGATGACTTGTTTCCCTCAGGACAATAAAAACACCCAATGTGAGAGAAGAATCGGCACATCTGTGACCTTTCTAAAATAAACGAAATAAAAGAGTCTTTCTAATGGTTGGGGTGAGACTTTCTGCCAGTTAGGGTGAGACTTTCTGAAGGTTGGGGTGTGATTTTGTGCAGGTTGGAGTGAGACTTTGTGCTGGTTGAAGTGAGCCGCACTGATGATTGAGGTGAGATGATGGTTGATTGAGGTGAGGACATCTGCTGGTTTTGCTATAATATGTTCAGCTGCTGCTGTAGGTGTAGTACTTAGTAAGCAGCACACAGAGCCAAGAAGATTGAGATGTGTTCTACTGATTCAGAGGAACGGTGATTTGCGGTTTAATAATACATTCAGCAGGATGTATTTCAGGGAAAACTGACTGTTTTACAACAGCAAGCAGATCCGAGGGCCTTTAAAACCCATCAGCAGACTATTTCCTGGGAATTTGCATGAGGAGCGAATGCAGAAGCTTGGTTTGTCACTATATGAAATGTAAATTAGGGTGGAGACGTTTGATTGTGTCATAATTTACGGTACATTTCACAAGCTCTTCGTGTGAATGTCTTTAATGTCTCTCAGGAGGCAAATACTTCTAATTATGAGAGATCTGCAATTTCCAATGAGACCCCTAAAAAGTGCTGTCATTGCAGCCTCTCTTTCCAAGTCAAGACAGTAATTGATGGCTGATGGGTGATACGGATTTAATAGCATCAGAAGCTGATCTCAGCGTATTTCTCTACAGAACGGAGCGCTGTGCATTTTCCCCTCAATTTAATTCAATATTGCTTTTTATGTGGCTAAATTTACGCCTTCAGAAGTGATCTCGCTTTAAGTTCCTGCTTCCAGTCTCCACAGAGCAGCCATTTGAATCTTTGCCAGTGAATGACCTGTGGCAGAATATTGATTTTTACAGCATCCATCGATATGATTCATGTTCGCTCCAGAGAATTCTCTGTGACATAATCGTCATGCACCTTCATGCTCTCGGGGCACTCAAGTCCGTTTTCTATTTAAAGTGTTGTTGGCTCCGAAAAGCATATGTGTTTCAAACTGAAAGGATTAAAAACAGCATGTGTTTTTGTGGTTGATTGGGTTTATATAACAGACTCCACTTGTTTAGAGATGTATCACCCATTGTCAATTTGAAAGGGCATCCCGATATCACCTATATCTTTTCGAGTGCTGTGTGGTACGAAAAGTCCAACTATTCCTAAACTCTACCACGGGGCTATTACTGCAGCAACCACTGTAATCTACAGCAATGAGGCTTGAAAGAGGGATGTGCTTTAACATATTGCTATAGAAAGGAGTGAAAAATAGACTGGACTGGACTAATGGCTTTTAAGTCCTTGAGCCTGCCTGTTGAAATCACTGTGCCAGAAAATGCCAATTATTGCCTGTTGCCTCATTGGATCCCATTCACTTTTAATAGACCATGAAGTGTCTCTCATTTCCCCCATTGAGGAGAGAGCAGCAGACGATTATGGTGCAATGTGTTTTATCTGCCCACATACAGCTTTTAATTTCTCTAAGAGAGTGGGAGACAGAAAATGGGCAGGATGACCCAAAAAACAAACATTTAATAAGCCATCAAAAACAGACTGTGCCCACATTAGCTGGTGGACTACATTGGAAAGTTGTTTTGAAGGTCTTACCAAAAATATGGTGAAATATGTTATGTAAAAGGAACAGCCTATGTTGACACTACATGATATAAGTGGCCAGTTATTTACCTATTTTTGACCTAATTTGTTTTCTGTTTGAGATTGCAGAATTTTTGTTTCGCTTATCCGTTCTGCACAGCTTGAGAGTAAATAACTTGGAAATAAAAATCCCAAATTATATGTTTAATATCTCTGTTGTTTATTTTAGATGCCACAGAGATTAAATGAAGAGCAAACAGAGACTTTCGTTTAAATCTCCTGCTCTCAAAATAATCTCATGCTGTGTCTACTTGAGAGATTCAGAAGATCCTACTGTGATCCCAAAAGTCTGCAATCAGAAATCTCTCATCAAATTCATTCAAAATACAAAATAATAGTTATCCTATCCACGTTAATTGTACTCTTACTGTATGTTACAATTGTCAGTGGCAGTCTGAGTAATCTTTCAGACTCGTATTGAAAACTCCATTAAGTCAACCTCTGGGCAGTACAATTAACCTTGGCAACTGTCAGGTTACAATTTAAGGCCTGTAATGTGAACATAGCCAAATCAAGTACTGTTTATGGTGGCCGCCAGTCAAAGCAAATGAAGCTTACGGAGTCATTTTAATGGCCATTGACTTGGTTCGATACTGTGTTTATTCCTGATGTGAGATTGATGGGTTTGTTGCAGGCAACATCTATTGCCACTTAATGCCTAGCTGCAAATCTTGAGGTCTTATTTCTCAGATGGATGCTGAATATATGCACGGGCTTCTGAAGACATTACTGATTTATCAAGCTCTATGAAGTAGTGGCAGGCTCATGACATGTCTGTGTGTCTTATTTTACATAAGTCATATTATAATACAATATAATGTGCTATTTATTTGTTTGTTTGTTTGCTGAGTGGGGCATACTTAAGTCACACACACACAAACCCTCAATAAAGCAAGTAGGCTTTGCATGTGTGAGTTTGAAACCAGCAGGGATTTACTTCCTACAGTGATCCTGTAATAAAGTGAAGGAGCAATCCTAGCTAGTCTTTATGCAAGCTGACGCCAGTCAAATAACAAACAATGATTAACTGTGATCTAGAGATTAAATCCACCCACCTGTATCATTATCTGAGCTTGGCCCATACAAATGCAGTTCTTTATGAACCCAAATTTGTGCATTCTATCAGTATGCTCGGTATGATACACATTTCATCTCTCATCTGGACACCTCTTAGATTAATATATCATTATATAAATCATGCATGGTTCACCCAAGAAATGCACAACAGAGGATGAGAGAAGAATGAAATAATTATGTCATTGATCACAATGAATCCCTAAGACAACCCACGTCAACCAAAGCAAACAATATAAAATAGCCCCATTAGAGTTAATGAATCCATCAGGACAGGAAAGGATTAGTCTTTATGTCGTATCGATGGAAGGGGGAAAGGGCGGTGAATGGAGACGTGACGCAGTGATTAATGGTTCGAGGGAACAAGTGAGTGTATCTTCCTGTCGGCTCAAACAGAGCACATGATTGAGAGAGAATGTGATAATTACATACATGACTGTTATTTTCTTCCATTAGGTTTAATTCTGGGAACCAAAATAGATTCAAGGGACCAAAATATGGATATATTTTGTAGAAATTAGGAATGGAGTTTTTAGATTCTAGATTTGAAAAAGGTAACATTTCACTTTGATAGTCTGCACATCAACTAGCGTATTCATTAGAGTTAGACTGTCTGCTTAACACCTGCAATCACTTTATTTGGATGCTCCCCAACAGACTAACTAACTTTGGAAGTACATGTCAACTTATTCTGCTAACCCGAACTCTAACCTAACAATCTACTAATACTGATAACATGTGTCACGGATCTTCAGGAACGAACCCAATTGCAGACAGTTTGCTGACACACAAGGTTTATTGATAACAAAAAGGGAAAACAAAACCCCACGAGGGGGGAAAAACAGCACAGGCAAAGCAAAAGACTAACAACAATAGACTAAGACTTAAACATAAAACTTCACAGGAACAAAATAACTATAACAAGAAAACTTCTTCGTACAGACAGAACTCAAGACAAGGTACTCACAAGTATTACCGTGTGTGGATACACACACAATCAATCACAATGAACCAGCACAAGACAGCAAACACAAGGGGATAATATAGGGAGAACAGATAATGACAGCAGGTGACACTGATCAGGCAATGAAGACAAGATGAGGATAACAAGGGGGCGGGGAAAGAGACCGAGACAACACAAGCACACAACCCAAAATCAAGGCCATGTGCCTGCACACAAAACATGGGTCTGTCATGATCCTGCCTCAAGACTAGAGAAATGAAATGACAAGAGGGCAGAATCATGACAACATGTACTTGCAAATGAATGAGAGTTAGTTGACATGTAGTTTGTGGACTATTGAAATAAACCAATAACTAAAAATAATGAGACCACCCCTTTTAAGTTTCAATAGTACTGACTTGGTACCCGCATGATCTCTGACAGTCATTTCGCTGCTTTCAAACCTTTACATGTGTATTTGTATGTATGGTTTGATTACTACATGATGTCTAATCGTGTAGTGGAGATTATTTATTTGATTTAAGCACTTGACTTTTAATTATATGTGTTTATTTGTTTTGTTTAAAATGATTTTATTTTTTTAATTACATATTTAAAAAAAAAAAAATTAAATGAAAGACATTTCTTTACGAATAGTGTAATGTATAACAAGGCATCAAAACTGGATTAGTATCAGCTACTTAAATTTTTATGTTGTAAAAATCTTAGTAGAAAAGGACATTTGACATTGCTCTATGAGTGTTGCCTTCAATGGATTTTTCTTTTTTGCTCTCCCATAAAACATTGGCTTTGAAGTGAGCACCACAAATCCGGAAGCTACTGTTTGGATTACTGATGTGCCAAGAGTGTAAAAAAACAATGCCTCAAAATCGGAATCAGAATTCTGCTGTGCTCTTTATGTCCAAGCATGCTTGTGCAGTCTCCCTGACTGGTTATGTTTGGATATTCACGTTTACACCAGCAATCCACACAATGCATATTCATGACTTTTATTTGTTTGTTTGTGGCAGTATTGAACTGATGTCTTTAATTAGAAGCAGGAGCAAAAGGACCTCCACGAAGAATGTGGGGACCGATACGAATCAGCCTCTTTTGTCTGCTGATTTATTAAACATATTGTTTGCGATTTCTCATTTTAATCAATGTTCTCCCAAACTGAAACAGCACTGAATGAGAGAAGCCTCTTCCATGAATAGCTGAGTAGGCTGATATTGAAATGTGGAGCTTTGAGCTGTTGTAGTCGCCTCTTTTTTTATGTGTGCAGCTGCTAGCTTGGAGTACGTAGTCGTAGATGTGTCAATTTTCTTTATTGGACGCAGTGTTACTTGTTGACGCAGGCAAGACTGATAAAAGGAGCAGCTGTGCAGTTTTATTCTGTAAAGTGTCATTCATGTCAAAGCAATGCACCTCCGCCCTTGTACCCGAAGCTTGCTCTTAAAGTGCTCTTTTGTCTAAAGCACGGGCTCTCGGCAACTCGAAAAAAATTACATGCCATAAAAAAAGAGAGACGGAGAGAGCGCAGGACTTCATTGAAATTCTTCATGGCCCTCTGAGCGCTGGCCTGCCATTGATCCGCATAAAGAGCTAGATGGGGCTGGCTCGCCTCGGATTGGGTCGGCCCTCGGCTCCCGGCCGTGACTGTTAAACTGCAGCTGATGTGCCGTTAAGTGCCGCTCTCTGTCTCTCTTCTCATAATCGCGAGTCCCGCAAGCGCAGAACCTCTTCTCACCTTCCAACCCCCACCCCGGCTTCAATTCACCCTCTCTTCCTCTTTGACCACTTTTAAAGCTCTTCTCCCAGTGTTTACACTGCCAGGGCCCAGCTCCCTGGAGCCTGATAATTACAAACTTGGTAGCAGAATGAATTTATCAGGGCTCAGTTGCCTATTGGGGTCTAATTAAAGGCCACTATCAGTGCCAAAAAGGCACAGAGCAGCAGCCACCAAAGGTCAGAGGCAAAAAAGACCTGCGATCTCCAGCGGAATACATATTTAATTGTAAAGATCAGCCCAGCAACTGTTTTTAAAGAGTCCGACTGGGCTTTACGGCATGCTTTGCACTGGAAATATCCCAGGACGCTTGGCAGAGCTGTGATAGAAAAATTGAGTAAAACGTTGAATTCCCCTTTATGCGACGCATCGAATTTAGGGAATCATGCTAGAGTCTCTATAGGCCTTTGTTAAACTACACTTTTCAAAGTGATGCTTACACCTGCTGGATTCCATGCGCTGTAATCCAATGTAAATGTCATAAAGAGGGACCAAATGTTTCTGATCAACCTGACTATGAATAAGTTCATGATGTTCAAAGTCTGTAGGTGGAAGGAATGAGAATCCAATGGTTGTTAGCTTAATCAATTAACCAAACAAGCAGCACTTTGCTAGTCGAGAAGAGCCTCACTAGCTTAAACTTGTGTACCAAAGTCAACTTTAATTACAAAAGCCTTGTTTAAAACCAATTTGGTTATTTGAGAGGCAGATGAAGACCGGCTGCTAGTTGAAGTGTAAAATTCAATAAAATTAGCTGTAGCTGTGGACACGTTTGCCTCTCGCTCAGTCACTAGGGTAAATTGTTTGCATTTTAAAACAAGCTTATTTGACCATAAAAAGACTGTTATGAATGTCCATGCTGACATTGGCTGGCTTATGCAGGTTAGTGCTAGTAGCAGATGACTCTTAGTAGGTTTGGATGGTCGACTGGCATGATCTTTCCTGTAAAGATGGTTAAGCAAGCATAACCTGATTTCACCAAGTGCAATATGTTCCTGGATCAACATTCCAATCAACCAATCATATTTGAAGGATAAATGTACAGTTTGTGTCAAGTTTAGGCTTACAACCATGGTTAGGTGCTTCTACATCAGTATAAGTCACCTATAATTTCCGTCAGATTTTAGGGATAATTTATGGGTATGGTTACATTTTCGGACATAGTTTGTTGTTCCAGGATCAACAAAAATCAGAACATGCATCTTTTGGGGACAGTGAAGCTTGTCAACTGGCATTGTTTCATGTAAACCTGGTAAGTTAGTAAAGTTGCTTGATTAGCACAGGCTTTCCTGTAAAGTGGTTAGCAAAGTGGTGTTCAGGCCCATTCTCAGGTTATGTGTTTCCTTTAGGTCTTTCCTGTTAAGCTACCAGCCTGGGGTGCGTTTCCCGAAATCATCGTTAGCCAACTGTGGTCGCAAGTTCCGTCGTTACCAATAGAGTTCAATGGAAATTGCGACCATAGTTGGATAACGATGCTTTCGGGAAACGCACTCCTGGTTTTCTGGTGAGGCTAGTTAAGTTGCTCTTTCTTGAGGAGATGGTGAAGCTTGTCACCTGTCGTTTGTATGTACGTGGTTAAGCTTTTTTTGTTAAGCTCGACTAAGCCAGGGCAGTCTTTCTTGTAAAGTTGTACAGATAGATGACCAGCATGGTCTTTTTTGTGAAGATGTTTAAGTTAATCAACCAGGTCTTACAAGTGAAGATGAATGGTTAAGAAAATCTACCATGATGTTTTTTATTTTATATTGTTGATTGTTAAAACTACTCAAGAAGCTTGATGGGTAGATTACCATCAAAATCATAACATAAACTGGTAACATTTGCAGTAGAGTTTGTTAAATAATACTAAACTGTTTGTGACTTCATTACCTGCAAGATCTCTTCCGATGCCCAAAGCGAGGCCATCTTTGATCCACAGGACGACACCATGGTATCCAGGGATGGAGCAGGGTAGCGTCACAGGCTGACCAGCCACAACTACCAAGTCCTGAGGCTGCTGTGAGAACACGGCATTCACTCCTGAAACAAACGAGACAGAAAGAGAGAGTTTAACATTAGTGTTTTAACTACAGCCTTCTACTTGTGCAGCTCATTTCTCATACTGAGGTCTCTTAAACACATCAGATCCATTATGAAATGGTTAATGTTACATGACCTCATTTGAAAATGTATGCAATGAATAACTCTCAAGTACTCAAGTGTGATTAACACGCAATGTTGAAGTGCACTAAAGGCCTCTCTTCAGCCTGTCAACATTGGATCTTTCACACACAGAAAAGTACATGAAGCAAATTAAGTTAAACTCCATTAGAGATGAGTGGCCTGAGAAGGCTGTCAGCAATAACCCAGTGAGACGCAAGACGCCTCTTAAAGAAAGGTGTCACGGATACGAGAACAAGCATCATAGAAGGAGTAAGAGAAGGAAAATAGCTGCTGTATTCCTGTATCTTTCCACCGGTGGGCACAAAGATACCAGCACCTGTCACTCGGGCGGTCCAGGTTTGACTGGTTAGCATTGGCAGTTGGCCCCAGAGATTTCTGTGTCCAAAGGGAATCTAGTTAGAAGACACATGTCTTGTATTTCAAACTCCAGTGGTACATATTGCATGTGCAGTCACAAACACGCACTTTCAAAAATACAATGGTTGACATCAGCTATCAATATTGCAATGAGTTGTCTCAGTGGAGAGATGACGAGTATCTAGCTGGCAGTACTGATAATAATGGGAGTCACACTGGCAGTCATGCTGAACTCTGCAGCTCTCCCTGATGTGTGCCTATCTACAATTGAAGAAGATGGCTCATATTTCTCATTCCACTTTACATCTCAGTGTACTTCTTAATCAATACTCATTTCTGTGAAACATATACCACCCTCTGTTTCTTGATGTACTGTATGTGTGTGTGTTTCTAACTTAGTTATACTTTACTAAAAAGAAATGTCCCCAGAAATAAGCAAAACATATGACAAGACAGCCTTTGGAGGATGTTGATCCCCTACAAAAAAAGTACTGGTCGGTACCACTGTACAGAGATGGCATCTGATGGTAATTATGTTGCTTCATAATTACTATATTCACAAAATATTATCAATATTGCCAAAACACAGGGCCAAAAACAGTATACAAATAGTAAAGTGGTTCAAAAAAAAATCCAATAAATTAAAAAAATAAGCTTTTTTGCACATTTTTTTGCTTTACCTTTGCATGTCAAATAAAAAAGTTAATCTTTTAAAATAATTGAGAACGTTTTCTGTTCCGCTCAGTCGGGCAGTTAATGAACACAAGAACCTGTATGTGAACGCACACTTCTGATCGTGTAGTGGACATGAAGCTAATTACACAAGGTTGAGACTGACTGATTCAGACAAATATGAAAACATGTCATTTTGCACATTGCTATTGGAGTTAGGGTCAGTCTGTACTCTGTATAAAAAAAAAAAAACCTTTATTTGAAAACAGTTGGAGTCTATATGCAAATTCTCTGCTAGGGACACATCTGTGTGCGAGTATGTAAGAAATGTGCTAATACCTATAAAACATGACATTTTCTAGATGAATGTTAAATTAAACACACAGGGAGGAAATAATTAATTGCCAGAATCCAGCAGGATGTCTTTAACGCTGTGAATTCCATGGATTAGTAAACAAATCAGTCATACCTCTGTCCTGCCTCCAGTAAAATGTGATGAATGGCTTGTTAAAAGCTAAACATGAGTCCACAGATTGATTTATACAAATTCTCCCTGGCGAAACCCAACGTCTGCTGCTCCAACAAGCCATTATTAAATCAACAACTGCAAAGATGCACAACGAACTCTTGTAAATATGTTGGGCTGTTCATCTTTGAAGGCCAGCGGGCTTGCCTGGACACTTCAGAGTTTCTCATTCTGTGCTGTAAGCTGCTTTATTTGTATGAGCGTGTTTGTGTGTGTTTGCTGTGAAGGTCCTCTGTTGATGACTCAGGTACGCTTGCAGAGACTGTGGATGTAGGAACTGTGAATCGCAGCAGACCCGCTTCCAGGCTGCTGAGAGACATCAGGTTTCCGCTTGTGTTGTCACATTATAGGAATACAGTGTAGATGAATGCTTCATTCTTCTTCTTTCTTTTTTGCTGTCTCTTCCACCGCGAGATGTGTATTATCGTATCGTCCATTCTGTGCAGTAGCCGATTGACCCCTCTACTGTTATTGCGCTCAGTGCACTTGTTAACTTCCCTCAAATACCCACCGCACAAATTAGTTTGATTAGGAAAAGATTGACCCTCTCTGGACTTAGATTCCAACACATTGCGAATTATTATGATGAACGCTAATTCGTTTTAATATGGCTAATTAGAATAACAAAGTAAAAATGTAAAGATTGCTTTTTTATGAATTCCATGACCTCTATCTTTAATCCACAACCACAAGCGTGTATCCATTTTAGAAAGAGAGGTTGCCAGAGAGGTGGAAAATAATGATTTGCTACTGGATGAAACAGAGACAAGGGGTTTCCTCATCCAAAGTATTTATAGCGGAGAGTTCATTATGGGGTTAGATGGATAAAAAAAGGAAAATGCACAGTTCTAGCATAGTTTCTACCCTTTAATTGTTAGCCAACAATGCTCATGGTTATTGCAATGAATCCTTTAGTCCTAACAGCAGTGGCATTGCCTGCTCTTTGGTTAAGAAATGCCTGTTTTAATAAAGGTAGGAACATGATAAAGGTACATGATTGTCTGGAAATATTCAAAAACAGGCAATCTTAAAGTATGTGATTCTCTGTGAACTGATCAATCCATGAACACAAGTAATACTATGTTTATAGATTAGCAAAAGAGAGATCTAGATTTGGTTTTTAATATCTTAAATGTGTTTTGAACTGCATTAATGTTCATATTTGGTGGTATCGTGAGCATGTTGTTACTGTATGTGGCGATATTCAAAGTGGATGGCAATATGGTAGTGCCACAATTATTAATGTTGATTAATAGCATTTAGTCTTTTGCAAAACCTCAAAAAGAATATCCATTTTTCATTCTGTACATTATAATGTCACAATAGCTAAATTGACTTGCAGAAACTTAGGGATGCACCGAAATGAAAATTCTTGGCCGAAACCGAAAACCGAAAGAAATTATGCCAATTATTAGTACCATTGCATTTATGGCTATGACTGTGGACAAACGTGACTAAAATCAAGGCATTGCAATTGCATAAGTTAATATAAAATTTTCAAAGAATAAATCAATTACAAATTATGCAAATATTTATTTAGCACATTGCAACAATGCACAGTATAAAATAAAATTCAAACTAAAATGTTTGACTTGATCCCACTCATGTGTACATTAAATGATAATCTGGCCTGCAGAAAGGTTTTAAAATTAAATGTTCTCTCATCAAAACAAAGCCGAGCACGAACTTCTCATCACACCAGCACCCAGTTTGCACGACTAAATTAGTTGCTTACATTTAAAAAAATGAGCATACAATAGCATAAAAAGCCTTTTTAATGAACAAAGGTAAATTTTTAATACAAATGTACACGAAACTTAATGAAAGATGTTTAGTGAAATTAGAAAATATTTAAGAGATCGTTAATTTAGTTGTATACATACATGTTCCCATATACATATTTGGCACATGTCACAACAATAATCTCATGGTTTACTGGGTTTTACATGATTATTTTTGTATTGGTGGTGGTATACTAAAAATAAACATTGTCACGTGTTTATCTTTCTTCTTCTCACCGATTCCTGATGGTTAGAGGACAGTTACTTGAGTCGCTCCCTGTCGTTTCAAAGAATAGTACGGCGAACGCGTCAAGTATAAATGCCCTGACCGTTTGCAGAGAGGTGCGCGCGCTGTCTGTGGAGACTCGCGCTGCGGAGGCAGGCAAAAGTATAAACAAGGCTTCCGTCTCCTCGCGGGTTCAGACATACTGAAATACGCATGGAAATACGTCCACACCTCAGACATGTTGCTTCAGACAAGCCTTTGCAGTTCGCGGTTTCTGTTTGCGTCATCAAAACATTTCGGCCGTATTGTTTCGGTGATAAAAGTCTTTCGGTCGAAAACCGAAAATGCACTTTTGGGCCATTTTCGGCCGAAAATTTTCGGTGGCCGAATATTCGGTGCATCCCTAAGAAACTTGCATTGTATCGGTTATTGGCAATAACATGAAAATGACTGATCGGTCAAAATGATTATAATGGTGCATCCCTATTTTTCCCCCCTGTTGAACAGCCCTACTATACTGTACTATATCAACTCATCCCCTCAGTTTATAAACCTTCTCACAGATTCTTACATTTTTCCCTCAGTTTAACAAAACACGCACAGATTAATTAACCATACCCCAAATTTTCAATCTGTGCCCTCAGATTTGTAAACCGTAATAATTATGTACTACTAATAACGGACAGTTGTATTTTTATTCAGCAAATTTGAACAAATATCAATGTAACAAATGTAATAACTAAAATTTACTAATGGGACCTTATTTTGTAAAGTGTTTAATTTCAGAAACAATGCACTGCATGGTCTACCATTAACTGTCTTTTTCTATCTCAAGGAATAAAAAAAAAAAAGGTTTCTGCTACCATAACTATCAGTGTGGTCACTAAGTCTGGTCAGGGAGGTTAACATATCCTTCCGAGTGATCTATTTACAGCACTGCACCACCTGGTTCATCCACTCAGACAGCAAAACACCGGCCCGTTTGATTTCCTCCAAACCACCTCAAGCGGCAGGAAAACATATGTAGGTCAGTGAAGAGGAGGATGTAGAAAAATGGGCGATGAATAGGGTGGGTTGAACCGGGGGGCTTAAGTTCACCCACTCCGGTGGAGGAATTCACAGGCGTTTGAAGCTCAGCGACGCTTCGGTCGCATCTGGCAGTATTCCGCTTCGGTGCTCATGTCGCCGTCCTCAGAGCAGACCCTTCCTCTTCTCCCTCGTCTTCTCGCCGTTCGAGGCTGCCAGCTGCACAGCCAGCCGTGCGTGGAGGAGAGTGAAGTGAGGGAAACAGATTATACTGCTTTATAACACCCTATGAGTCCTCTAAAGCAAACCTGGGTAAGAGAAAGACAATCGAACAAAAACTATTCTTGCTGATTATGAATGATTAATGCTAATAATCGTAGTAGCTCGTAAAGCAGTACCGGAGTGACACTAATCCGCTTTATAAATGCTTTATTTAGAGAATAATCCCGATAAGATGCAGTCTTTTGAGATGAAGTGAGCTGGTCAGGTGTAGCATGTGTGTGTTGATATGCCGGGCATGAATCCTGGCGGATCTGTCAGTGGGGTCTGATACGACTGCAGGCAGTGCCTTGAGGGGCTCTCCTCCCTCCAGCTGCGTACACACACACACTTCAAATTGACCATAGCGTGTTAGACCTGAATGCTCTTAAAACGGAATCTCTCCATTTTAAGATACAACTACACCATTCAGGTTAACAAGTTCTGAGTGAATCGAGTGTCTGGACAGAAGTGCCCTATTTTGTTTTTTAACAAATTGCATCAAATTTCATCCTAGCCCTTTCAGGCTACATCTGAGTTGTACCATGCGTGGTTGGGTTGGGAACGTCTTCAAGTGCTAAATGGAGGTCATGTCGCTTCCAATGGTAGGAGTTTCTCCAGCCAGACTTCCTGATGCTGCGTACAGTCAGTCAGTCCGAGTAAAGTCTACTATACGATTTCCCAAACGGGCGTTCGCAAACTGCAGGGGGCTTGTGAGTTCATAAAAAGCTAATAATGAATTATATCTAATGTACAATTAAACTGAATGGGGCTGTGATTTAATTAAATAACTGTATAGTCTGATTCTCTGCGTGTTAGAGAGTGAAGCGCTCAAGGGTTTGAATGTTGAAGAAATTAAGATATAATTAGTATTGTAACTTAGTAGTCTATTATTATAATTAACAAATATTGTTTTTTATTTTATAGTGTAATTATTCATTTATAAATGTATTATAATTATTATTATTATCATTATTTTTACATTTAATTGGGTTTCTACAACACTATGTAAATGTAATGTGGACTGAGACACATGTAATGTGTAAATTTAACTGCAACATATAACAGAAAAATGTAAATGTAAAAATTAGTCTACTTTAGAGTCCAGATACAAAATCATAATAAAACACTTACTAAAAAAGATCAAATAATATATATTAGTGAAATGTTAACTTAAAACCTAGGTACTTAAAGTAAATATTTCACATCTAAGGGATTTTTTGGCTAACCCCCTACCCCACTATATTGAGAGTTGTTTTGTGAAATGTGTCAGACGCTCAGTGAACGGGTGATAAATTATAAATGATAGTTTTTCATGTACATGTATGTCTTCGCAAAAAAGGACGCCACACTCTGAGCATGTGATTACAGCACATGCAGCTAATCCACAACCCTTCTGACAGTAAAACATCTGGGATATATACTGTTAGATTAAGCAATTTCTCATGAAAATATGGTGATGAAACTATTTAACGTTGAATTAATGTTTGAATATCATTACTTTCTTAAATGTAAAGTAAGCGCTAGAAAATGACGCAATAGCTTGAAAAGACTATTTAGTGGAGGGTTCCAGACTAAATTTGTCAGGAATCCAGCGAAAAAAAAGTTATTTTGTCCTTGTAAAGTGTATTTTGTTTTTCACTGATAACATTTGTAGGACATTTTTTTAACATTTGTTGAGGATAAATTAGGTAGTGATTCATTTACATTTATCAAACCTGACAGTTGGATTTTGACACACTTGGAAAATGTATAACAGCGGCATTTAACCAGGCACTATTTTTAATACCACACTTTAACAGTGTGAATGGATTGCCACCCATTTACATCATAATGCCATTAAGAGTGCTATCCCTTTAAGAAAATAGCAGTGAGGTCGATTGTTATTCCCCAGCAGGGAGTTAATTTGCATCTATGCCTCATGTCATATTTGTGATATCCCGTTAAAAGTGTAAAAAAATAAAATAAAATCCAACTGTCATATCCACTTAACCACCAAAACAACATTATCTGAGTGTCAATGCATCAAGATTGAGTTGATTTACTGTTGGCTGTTATAATGATGATGTGGAACAGATGGCATGATGCCACAGCAGGGGTGTTATTATTACCTTGCAGGTTAGTTGGCTATCAAAAATGCTGTTTGAAAAAATTATTTATGCAATTAAATATCTGTTGTAATTGGATAATTATGAAGATAATTGCTGCTTGTGTATACATATGTGAGCTGTTGCACATGAGAGAGCAACAGATCCATCCATCCGTCCTGACGATTGTCGCCATTAAGATTTTCTAGGAATAGGAATTCAACATTTCATCGTTTTATTACGATACTTGTAGTCCATCCATCCATCCATCCAACCCTCCGTCCATTCGTCCGTCCGTCCGTTCATCCGTCTGTCCATCCGTCCGTCCATCCGTCCGTCCACCCGTCTGTCCATCCATCCATCCATCCATCAATCCAACCAACCCTCCGTCCGTCCGTCCATCCGTCCGTCCGTTCATCCAACCCTCCCTCCGTCGGTCCATCCGTTCGTCCATCCGTCTGTCCATCTATCCATCCATCCATCCATCCATCCATCAATCCAACCAACCCTCCGTCCGTCCGTCCGTTCATCCAACCATCCCTCCGTCCGTCCATCCGTCCAACCCTCCGTCCATTCGTCCGTCCGTCCGTTCATCCGTCTGTCCATCCGTCCGTCCATCCGTCCGTCCATCCGTCCGTCCATCCGTCTGTCCATCCATCCATCCATCCATCAATCCAACCAACCCTCCGTCCGTCCGTCCATCCGTCCGTCCGTTCATCCAACCCTCCCTCCGTTGGTCCATCCGTTCGTCCATCCGTCTGTCCATCTATCCATCCATCCATCCATCCATCCATCCATCAATCCAACCCTCCCTCCGTTGGTCCATCCGTTCGTCCATCCGTCTGTCCATCTATCCATCCATCCATCCATCCATCAATCCAACCAACCCTCCGTCCGTCCGTCCGTTCATCCAACCCTCCCTCCGTCCGTCCATCCGTCCGTCCGTTCATCCGTCCGTCCGTCCGTCCGTCCGTCCATCTTTTTGTAGAACGTACTCCAATAATCTTTGTTTTAAATCATTTTTACAGTGAGGCAGAGCATTCACATTTACAAAATGATATTCCAAAAATCTACCCAGATGGATCAATACAAAACCCTCAGATGACCTTTGTCATCCTATGCATGTTTTCCCAGACTATAAAGTAAATCTGTTTAGCCAAACCCATCAGCAATTCAGCATCCTCCCTCATTCTCACTCTCCTTCTTCTGTTTGCACTTGTTCTTCACACCTTGACAAGGTTCAGCAGGCCCTTTAGACGGATTGGATTATGGGTATGCTTGTTTAAGTGAGGGGAAGAGACAGACTCAAACTGATGAGCCAGGGATCATTATGGTATGGCTCTGTAATGTTTTCATTTCACTCTGTGGTAATTTGTTTACCCTGCAACAGCACTGGCAGTCCACAAACCCCTGCTCTATTTCATCTGGCAATAACAGAGATGTGACGGCCCGACGCTCTCAAAACTCACCCTCTGTGAATCATGACAAAAATTACTCTCAGGGCAGTATGGCATAGCCACTCGAAGAGACTAATCAGTGGCTCTACGGCACCTTGGATGGGAACACACACACACGCACACACACTCCTAATCAGAGAATATTACCTCTCTCCATCCATTTCCCATATTCCCATTTCCTTCTAGCGAGGAAGTGTGTGTGTGTGTGTGCATTTAGAGGATGTACCAGTGGAGTATTGCATCTGTGAGAGTCTTTGGCTAATGTTGCAGCCACAGATGTTTGTCTCCATTAAGATGCTCTATAATTAGGAATAGGATTTCAACGACTCCGGTTCTCAAACTGTTTTGTTTACGATTATTTTAGTACTTTTAAGGAATGAATATCTGGCAATACATAAATGCAATTCCATTGAGATAAATATGAGTTCAATTAAAACAATTCTTGCAAAAGGAGTGATTACACAGACTTTCACAGTCCTTTTGATACGGCATACATGCGGTAACTTTAGATTAAACAACAATACTAAACAAACAAACAGTGTATTATTTAATTTATTAATATAAAATACTACTGGCAAAATGTGTAATGTGTATCTGTATCCCAGTGTTCTTTGAAAGCTGCATCTATTTGATTCACTAAAACAAACCGGCTTATGGGATTCATTTAATCAGGAATTGGTTGGACAACACTGGTAGCACGCATGTTTTTGATTCATTAAAAATAACTGGATCATAAGAGTGATTTTATCAGGAACTGGCTGGACAGCGCTGCCTTTGTTGTACATTTCAGATTCACAACAGGCTTATAAGAATCATTTGTTCAGGAATCGGTTTGCAGTGGTTACGCTGTATGTTTGTGATTTACTAAAAAGAAATGTTTCATAAAACTCATTCGTTCAAGAATCGGATTACACTGGTTACATTTTATGTTTTATGATTCACTTAAAATAACTGGCTCATTGAAGCAATTGGTCACACTTTAGTTTGGGGAACACATTCACTATTACGACTTTTGCCTCAATTCACTCGTAATTACAGCTTAAGTTAGTAAGGGTTGTTAAGTTTAGGTATTGCGTAGGATTAGGGATGCAGAATATGGTCATGCAGAATAAGTCATTAATATGTGCTTTATAAGTACTAACAGCAAATATCCTAGCAATATGCAGGCTAGTAAGAATTGGTCCCCAAACAAAAGTGTTGCCAGGTCATTTTTTTTCAGGATTCAGACTACACTGGTTGCGCTGTATATTTTTGATTCACTAAAAAGAACATGCTCATAAGAGTCATGTGTTCGGGACTTGGGTTTTAGTGGTTTCACTGTATGTTTGTGATTGACAAAAAATAACCAATTTATAAAACTCACTAATTCAAGAATTGGATTAGAGTGGTTGCACTGAATATTTTTTGATTCACTAAAAATAAGTACAAGTGATTGTACGGCTCATTAAAGTAATTAATCGGAATTAGACTGCTGTATGTTTTAGATTCACTATAAAGAACCGAATGCCGTCAATGGAGAAACAGTATTGCGCCTGCATAAAGCTGCTGTAGTCACGGCCTCCACCAACAGGGACTGAGTTCCCATCCCTGCCCCATGTGCAGCTCACATGGATGCACAGCATGGTAAAGCTCCCTCCTCCATCCATCAGCGCCCACGGGCATGTGTTGCACTGGAAGCCTTCATTTAGCCAGTGGCACGAGAAAAACGCTTCCTAATCCTGGCTGTTTACTACCGGGAGAGTATGCCGTATTGCCCCTAGACTAATTAGAGAAGGATAGAAATGAATAAATCTCCCCATTATTGTGTTTTCTCTCTGTGCTGTCGCACTGAACCTGGCTGAAATTAGAAAATCGCCGTACACACTGCATTAGGCTTTGTGTCATTTGGCTCAAAGATGAAAAGCCCATCATGGAAGACAGATAGACAAATTAGACCAGCGGCAGACACGGTTTCAGTATGTACCTGCTGGCTCACACTCACTGTTATTTGAAGGCATAATAACATGGACAGCCCTGCTGGAGCTCAGCTAATCCAGACCTGGGGACCCACACGAATGCAAACACAAATGGTGTCTGAGCCAAATGATGCTTAATTGAATTCCGCCTATTGGGCCGGAGCTGATGGCCAGATCAATCAACGCCCCGCATCTCCATAGCTGTAGCCGCTGAATCCTGCAGTTATTCCAGCATCGTCCTGCCTGCATTGCTAAAACCAATCACTTTAAGCTTAAGGATGAGCTAATGGTTTTGCTCTGTGAAACCACTTCCGTCTGACCAGTGTAAATGAACCTCTCACCTCAGGGGTTATAAGAAAATACTGGTAACACTTCACAATAAGGTTCATTAGTTAACATTAGTTAATGCAGGGGTGCCCACACTTTTTTGCTTGATGATCTACTTTTAAAATGATCAACACAATGAGATCTACCAATTAAAAAACACAGTTTTATTGGAAAAATACACTTGTATTGTAAACAAATGCTTGTTGCTACTATTGCATGTAATCTTGTAATTAAGGAGATAAATAATAAATAATGTTCATTGTTGATATTAAATTTAAACACTTAACTCAAAATATCTACAGCACAACAGATTACAATAGCCAGGGCATTTATCTTATTCTGATGACTTGCAATGGAATCAGACAGCCTTTGCTTTTAGGCCTGGGCGAGTAAAAAATGACTGTTGACCAGTTAATTGAGATTTCAGTTCTTTCACCTTTGTTTCTCTAAGCTCGCTTCTTGCAGGAAAATCGTTCTCATAGTTTTTATTGTGTCCGAAAATTTCTCTCAACGTTTCCTTTTTTTGGAATAGCAATACTTGTTTGGCAGATCATACAAATGCATTTAGAAAAGGACATTGTGAAAAAAAAATATTCCTCCCACTCCGCATGGAAATGGTACGTTTTTGTTTTTTTGCTTGGTACCGCATTCATTTTATGAATGAATGAATGTCATTTGTGTACACTACCGATTAGAAGCCGGCTAGTTGTCATGGCAACCGAATAAACAAAACACATCTCGCATGGTCAAATTTTATTCGTCAAGTGCAAATCAGACAGAAACTAAAAGGAGAAGGAAGGACAGTGGCACAATGCTAGCCTATATTTATTTTTATTCAAATTTAACAAAAGCATATATTAAAATTATGTGCGATCTACCAGCATTGTCTTTGCAATCGACTGGTAGATCGCGATCGACCTATTGGGCACCCCTGAGTTAATGTATTAACTAACATGAACTAACAATGAGCAATACATTTGTTACAGTATTTATTAATCTTTGTTAATGTAGGTTAATAAAAATACTGCTGTTCTTTGTTTGTTCATGTTAGTTCAGTGGATTAACTAATGCTAACAAATACAATCTTTGATTTTAATGACGTATTTGAAAGTGTTGGAATTCATATTAACTAAGATTAATAAATGCTGTAGAAGTGTTGTTCATTCTTAGTTCATGTTAACTAAGGTTGTTAACTTATGTTAACTAATGAACCTTATTGTAAAGTGTTACCGAAATATTCAATTTGGGATTATGTTGCTAGCCTGAAAGGAATAAATATATGAAAACAGACGTTTAATGGTAACCCAAGGTATTTAAAATAATACAATGGTATAACCAAAATAACCTAAATGTTGATTACATATATTTTAGGTTAAAATGAGCAAATTAATTTAAAATAATAACACTAAGTAATGGCTGTTTCCTTTTTTTAACACGATTAACACAACTTTTTAAGTTTTAAGGTTTATGCTTTATAAAAAGAATTAATGTCTTTTGTTATTTTTATTGGAAAATAAGACTATTTACTTATTTATTTCAGTGTATAGTGAACATTTTTAAAGTGTGTTTTATGCCTTGAATAAGACTATACATCACACACAAGACATGAATGAAAACATCTCATCAATCTTAACGTCATATACGTGGCTTATAGACTTAACCCCTCATATTCTACAGATCCAGAGCCTCCTTACTTTTCATTAATCTCAAACCGAATGCACATTATCCTGTCATGTATTTTTATTTACTGCCACCCAGCGCTTCTTTATTCATCTCTCTTAAATCACCCTCCCAACCTTGACCTGGATGTGTTTGCGAGGAAGAGCTTTATGTGATTGACAGGATAGATTTATGCCAGCGTCCTTCCCCGCGGTGCTTCTGGCCTTAGACGGTACCCGCCAATCACTAGTGGCTCGCGCTAATCTGCGCACGGCATTCAGATCCAAGGTGCAGGGCCTGAGTGACGCTCTTAATTATCTGCTGTGCAATCACTAATTGGACAATGCAACAGAAGACTGTGGAGAGGATCAACAATTAATCAGCTGACCTGTGCTTTGAAAGCTTGAGCTATTATTGCCCTCAGTTATATGTTTATATTTTAAAGAAAACATAGATCGGCAGGTTTGAGCTGTTTGAGGTTGATTTTAACTGCTGGTGATGGTCATGTGAGGCTATTTTCTGATAAATGGATGATGAGAGCTGTCTCTATTCCTCAGCTGAAATGAATAAAGGCCCATTCACACAATGGCCGATAACTGTAATGATCCCTATAAAGATTTCGGTTTCAAATGAATCCTAAATGTAAAATAATAGCAACCGTTGGAAAAACGTTCAGAATTTTTTTTCCCCCCAGCTGATAAAGGATAAAAACATTAACAGCCAATCAGAATCCATCCTGCTTTAAAGAGCTTGAGCATTTAAAGCAGCAGACGACAAAACTGTGCTAATAATAAACAGAGCGCTATCATTCGTTGGTGTGAATGCTACTGTAAAAAATGATCGTGATTTTAACGGTAAAAGACTAACGGTAACACATTAACGGTAAAATGCTACAGTGAAAAACTGTTAATTGGTTATCAGAAAGTTTCCTTACTATATACAGTAAATAACTGTGATATACATAATGGTACATTTAATGTAATTCTACTGTAAAATACCGTTAAATTTACAATTTTTGGAAGTGAAAAAGAACAAGTCTTTGTATAATTTACAGTGAAAAAATGTAAATTGACATTCCCACAATTCCCTGCGTGACACTTCACATTTGATGTATTTTGTTTTTAAATAACGGTTTCTTCATAATTTTCTTAGTTTTTTTCTAATCAGTTATGTACATTAGGGTTTTATGTTACATTTAATGTTGTGAAATTAATGCGTATTGCATTTCTTAATTTTCAACATGTTACCATGATGGTGTTTAATGTTTGTGTGAATCACGCTGTGCAGCTTCTATATATTAGTATGAACTTTCTTGTGGAAGAGCTGATTATGATGAGCTGTGATTGACCATTTGACTCTCATCACTCCTTTGATTGTTGTCTGTCAGTGTATTACAATGGAAAAACAGATATTAACATTTCAAAAGGTCAGTAAACCAACATTATATCAGATAATAAAATACGGTTTATTGCTGTAAAATTATATACGGTTAAAAGTCTGTAAAATCTAAAACGTTGCTACCGTATTTTTAACAGGAAAACTCTGATAACCACAGCTGCCAGGGTTTTCCTGTAAATTTAACGTGTTTTTTTTTTTACAGTGCTTACCGTTATGTTATTTTTATAGTTAACGTTCGTTGGGTGAAAAGGCCTTAATTCTGTCATTATTTACTTGTTCCAACCCTGGATAATTTACTTTCTTTTGTGGAACAGACATACTTTTAATGAATCTACATCTCTATACAATGTATACAAAAAATGATTACAATTAAACCCCACCCCCCCAAAAAAGCACCTTAAAAGTGGTCCATACTACTCATGCACTATTTTACAAGTCTACTGAAGTCATTTGATACCTTTGTTTGAAGAAAATAGCAAAATGTTTATCGTTATTCAATAATAATCTCCTCAGTGAGCGGTTAACGTGAGAACTGCTGTTACCGTATCATTGAGTCAGTGAGTCGAACTCTGATTCATGAATGAATCATCGTTTTGAACAAATTGATAAATCCATTTAGTGAACCAGATTCAAAAGAACTGATTCAAAAGAATGATTTATTTCATGATCTGGTGCTTAAGTTCTTTTGTTAACTCGGCCTGGTCAAAGTGATTCTCAAAATAACAGCACTGGAAGGGAGGAACATCTGTTTGTAATGCGTTGAGTTTCAGTCTTATGTTCATGACAAGTTGCATTATGACTTCAGAAAACTCAAAGTACAAACTACATTTGTGTTGCTTTTTTTTTAGCTTAACACACTTTGTCAACTGTTATGAACTGTTATGTTGGTCTCCACAGCAAAAATCAACAAATTGATTTGGAATGACATGGGCGCGAGTAAATGATGGCATAATTTATTTCTGGGTGAACTTTTCCTTGAAACGAAGCGCTTTAGTATCCAACTATTATAAATGATTCTTCCGATGACGCACAGAGTTGTCATCTTCATTAATCGTCTTACACTCAATGTAGCACCTACAGGAAGCGTCACATGCACATAAACACTTTGACTTCACACCCACTCTCTGAAAATTTGCCAGCGATCATTCCAGATTGATGGATGCATAATTCAAATTGAATTTGGGGTCAGTGGTAAATTAATTGGTCTATAAGAGCTCATTCATTTCAGAGAAGGTGAGGGTTTATAGCTGGGTCACTGCCACCACTACAGATCTGATTCCATTAAGACGCTGATTCTATGATAAGACAGACTGATCTCATGAAATGGCGTATGTATGACACGCCAATTCGTATTTCCATTTTTGGCGTGCTATCAACACGCATAATCGCTTTTCAGCGTGTTTATGAACGCTGTTGACTTAACGTTACATTACTGTATATTTAAATATATGACCTACCCCAACCCCGTCCCTAAACCTACCCGTCACTGGGGTTAATACCATTTATGAGTCTTCCCCCACCATCCTAGGAAAAAAAATATCGCTCCCCAGATGTAGATCTACATTTTGCTTCATTTTGCTCGGACATTTAACGGCGTGTACATACACGCATACACGCGGATAGCTCAAAATGCGTATAGATAACACGCCACTTGACTTGAAAGTGGCGTGTATGTTTACGCAAAAGTCATGATGCCATGTTGGATAAGAAGATAATTTTGACTCTGCACTTATTTAGAAAGATGTCATTTCAAGATGGAAGAACATTCCTGCCATTTTAATGAGGTCAAAAACGCATAGAATTGCATAAAACGCATCAAAAATGTAAATACTGCAGCTGTAAATTGCTATTCTGCTTTATTAAAAGCTAGTGCCTTTACTTTTGCTTTGTAAATTAGGAATCAGAGGAGATGGACACGAGATTAAGAATAAAAACTCGTTTGGCGAATTAAATGAAGGCCTATTGCACTTGCACCTGAACATGATGGAAGTGAGCTGCTCAGAAATCCAAATGGTGCCGACAGTAAAAAGCAGATGGTAATTGCTTTCATCTTCATACGTCCGCTGACGTTTCTGGAACGTGTAAATTACATTTGATAGCGCACAAGTGTTTTGAAAAGGATGCCCATTAGGGTCCTTTACATGATGGTAAAAACCAGGAGAAATCATTACGATTAAATTTGCTAAGTTTGGAACAACCTGCTTGAAAGCATGGCCTTCATAGTCCGACTACACAGGCTATGAATGTCGTGCAGATTTGCTCCCTTTGAATTACAGAGAGGTGGGTGTAGTTTGTGAGAGGGCTTAAAAGACCTCGATGAGCCCCTTGTCCTCCTGCGAATCATTAGATGAATCGTAGAGATGAAATTTCAAGTTCTGGACGCATAAGTCTCTCCCATAACAACTAGGCACGCTTTATCAGCATGTACACACAAGATCCTTCAGGCTCAGCTGGCTACCGCAGATTAATAGTCAAATAAACATTGTACACCGAGAGTGGATAATGTAAGACGAGGCTTCGGTGTGTGTGTGTGTGTGTGTGTGTGTGTGCTTGCTTGTATCTGTTTGTGTCAGTGGGGATTGGGAGGGGGATTGTGTTCATCTTTCCCCCAATCTGAATGTACAAACTCATTTCCTGTCATGCATTCTCGAGTAAAAACAAATAAGCCAACACATGATGGAGCCGGCCTGGCTACAGAGCGATGGCTCACGTTCTAATGAAGATTTGTCTCCTCTCCCTCAAACACGTAAAGCAGAAGGAACAAACATCAGCAATGAAGCCAGCATATTTATACCCCAGTTGCACAAGGCATTAGACACATCAGGACAGCTGCGGTGTGAAATAAAGATGGATCGCCTGTGATGATGGGCTCTAAAAATTATAAATGGCAGTTAGAAGAGGCCTGGGGGTGTTGTGCTTTTCCCATAAGCCATTCTGAAAGAGACACGGGGGCATTTGCGGTGGCATCAACTATCATAAGCCTTTATTGAATCTTTTTTCTTTCTTTCTTTTTGGTTTTTCTTACCTCCTGATCTCATCAAATCTCTCCAAAGACTGCTTCTAGGCTTCATAACCAGAGAATGGCATAGTGTCAAATGGCGTCCACACTTTTATTAATCCTGGTTTGTTCACTCTTGATCGTAAAGCTGAATTTGGTGTTTCTAGCAGCAAAGCAGCTGGCCTTTATTTTTGCTTTCTGGTGGGTCAGTTTCATTTCATTGCAATAAGTATAGTTTGGTATGAAGAAAAATAATAAGTGACCTTTTATAAAATAAAGCATCTATTGTTGTTTCCGAGATAGCTCACACAGTTGTACAAGTAAAAGATTTGTATATTCAGATCCGCTAGGCAAAGCAAATATAATTAAACTTAGCGGAATGATGTTAACATAAAACTCATTTGCTGTAAATGGTTTTCAGGGAGGTTTTTATAAAACCTGGTTTTTATAAAACCTGAATGGTTTTATATTGCAATGTGGGAAAGAAGAGAGTTCAAAAAGCAAATTTGACCTGCTCACAAATGAATGACACTTTCTTCACTCCCAGTTAACGAGATAAAAGAGCATGTTTGATGTTCACAGAACTGAACATTTCAACAATGTATTCCTATATTGCTTTGACGAAGATTAAATATAAAGATAGATCAAAGCTGTGTGAAATAAAAGCCCTAAAGGGTAGTTGATGTGGTTGCGGAAGTTGACACATGAATGAAAATATATATTTTAATATATTTTTAATCTATTACAATGTAACCAGATGCTTTATTTAAATAAATTGGCAGTTGGATTTGTTTTATTAACAGTTGTATGATCCTAAGAGATGAAATCTGTGTAACAGACACCAGACATCCCAAATCAACCTGTCCCCTCCCCGTGAACAATCCAGTCACTCCCCCCCCTCCCCCCTCCCCCCCCCCTCCCCCCCCTCCCCCCCCCCCCTCCCCCCCCCCTCCCCCCCTTCGTCGGCGTGTGATGTGGGCACGCTAAAAAGGACGCTAAATAACGTAGCCTTTATAAACCCCTTGAGATCAGGGATGTGAGGTTTACACGCACAGTTCTTACTGGCCTGCATTACACTCACCTCCTAAACCTCACCACCTAAATCTCACTCCCATCCAGGTCACGGCACCAAATGTAACCAGTCCTTATCGACCCGATCTGAGTGGAATTCTAACCGGGGTGTCCGGCGTGGCAGGCAGGCACGCTAACAAGAGCGCTAAAGACCGCAATCTCTAGCATCAGTCGCAAGCATGCCTCTTGAGGCTAGGGGAGTGAGGTTTGCGTTATATTTAACAATAAGACGCTGAAGTCGGCAACATTTCGTTCCACTGATTTCCTTACATGTGCATACAAATTTGGGAGACTGGAAACGTAAACTCATACGAAGAAGTTTCGAATTTCACTGTTAGGTGAACTTATAATTTTGTAGACCATATTTCTTTGCAAGTAGTTACAAGTTTCAGCTTGTCTCGTTGTGAAGATTTGGTGTGAACTCAACTTAAACAAATGGGTTCCAAGAACACCTCAGCTCCCCCTTTAAAAAAAATCACCTTCAATGGCCACTAAAGTTCTCTGAACGCCCCGGATGGGAAACACTGGTCTAGTGATGGTACAAATGCCAACCATTGTTATATTTGACCTTATTTTACAGGGTTAAAGTTTAATTTGGTGGGTAGATGATGACATAATTTTTAGTTTAATGCTAATGAACCATGGACTGGACTGAGTGTGAATGACTCATTTCTTCCTCAGGGACCTGGTTAAACACCTTGTTTTTCCTACAGTACAATAATTGGTAACACTTTAGAATAATGTTCCTACATTAATGAATAACTTAACAGGAACAAATGAGTAACGCACTATTAACATTCTAGTAAATATTAACTGACAATAAACTCTGATTAACAGTAAGTAATAGCACTCAGTCGAACGAGTCATTGTAAGCTTTTGAGATTTTAGTATTTCCTTCCGATGGATTTGGTAACACTTTAGTCATTACTTGTGCGTCCCCATGATCTTCACTTTAGAATACTGATACAAATAATTAGTAGTTCCTGTAGAAAGATGTAGTAACACTTGAGTAATTTCTATCTAAAACCTCAAAATCTTACAGTGACTTCAGGCAATTTTTGTTATCAAGCTTTTCACTTTAGAATACTGATACAAATTATTAGTAGTTCCTTTAGAAGGATGTAGTAACACTTGATTAATTACTAATGGGATACCATTACCTTATATTATACATTATGCACTATTAATATGAGTTATGAACCTGTATAGTTCTTAGTAGTCTTTAGTGAGGTATGAAAAATAGTAGTTACTGATTAGCTAATAGTGAACTACCACATTCGACTGAGCGCTATTACTTACTAATTTGTTAATCAGAGTTTCTTGTTAGTTAATAGCAGTTACTAGCATGTTAATAGTGCATTACTCATTTGTTCCTGTGTAGTTATTCATTAATGAAGGAACAGTATTCTAAAGCGTTACCCAATACTTGCAAATAAGATGCAAATAATTGACGAATGATGGTACACATATTTTCATCAGCCACTTACAAGGCGTGTTGTTTCGGTGAGGTGTGAATCATCAAAAAGGAGAGTGTTTCAGTATTCCCTTCATCATTACTAAGGGAAATTAAGATGTGGTGTGTAAACCGGGCCTCACTGATCCCCAGCCACTCTGAGCAGAGAAGTGTAATCTTTTTTTGCCTTCGTTTAATTGTTACAGTAGAGAAGAAGAGCTGCATAGGGAAATCGACGAGATGAATAGTGTCAGCAATTAAGTGTAACTGTTGATGATGGCTCTTAAGTTGCCTCTCAGCAAAGCCGTGCTAATTCAGTCCATCATGGCGTCTTTTTAACGCCAGGGAGGCCATTTTATCTTTGAAATTAATCAGTTTAAAACATTGTTATTAGAAAGTGTCTGCGGTAAAGCGAGCAGATATTCAAACTCCCAAAACATCTGCTGGGGAAAGAAGGCACGGCCCACAGGTGTGTTGTTTGATTTATAACTGAGCAGCGTGTCATGAATGAATAGGGGTCTGCTTACGTTGCGCATATATTGAGAGTGCCGGAAGATGACAATCCATCTCTCAGCTGGGAAGATGAAAGAAATGATGAAAGTGGAATAATAATAGGGAGATATTCTCACAAAAACAATTTGCAGCGTCGACAAACAGTGAGATAAAGATGGTAACTATGTAGTCTTGTCAGTACTGTGAGATCCACATCTTAATGACTCAGAATATTGTTTATCACTGTTTAATCTGTCTCAGGATATAGTTGTATGAATAAGGAGCCATTACCATTACCTTTCCTGCTTAACCAGTTTTGTAAGAAAATGACTAATATTAAGTTATTTTTTTTTTATTTTTTTTTTGAGGATCTAGAAGGGACATGGCATGGAAATTGAAAAATTAATTCAGTGAATCTGGTGCTGAAAAAATGCAGCAGATTCATAATGCACGAAACAGACAAACTTATGCTATTTACTTTTGCTATCGTTTGTGTGAAACCCAAACACTTTGAGTTGTTTCTGAACAGCTGTGAGGACAACTCTTTAGCAGGAACAACCTGAAGGTGAGACGGAGGCTTAACCACTTTGATATCAGAGGGATTCTCTCAGAGAGAACTAAAAAGACACTAAAAAGAGCCCAAGGCAGACATCCAAAAAAAGAAGCGGAAAAGAGGGGGAGAGGAGAAGACGGCAAGAAAGTGCTAAAGATGGCCCTTGAAAAAGTCTGTGAAACATTCCAAATCAAAATAAATTTCACTCTTTGAGACACCTCTTCATAGGAACAAAGCTTACCGGAGAAGACCCGAGTCAATCCATCTGTACGGTGGTACGGAGTGCCTCAGGACCGCGTCCATTAGGATCCATGTGCGGAATGGTAATAAGCTCTTGTGTGGCCGGCTCTATGCCGTCTGACTCCTGTGACTGATTGGCTGGGATTGAAAGCGTGCGAACGCTCTGCTTCTAATGTCGGCCTAGTGAAATAAAACGACTAATACAGGCAGCAGTGGAAGTAATAGGATTCCAATCCCACCGTCTTCATTTGATCAAACGACAGTAAGAGAGTAATTGACAGCTCGTTCCAGAAAGAGAAGATGGGAAATGGAAAGTAAGCTGCCGATCTGATGGCGCACACAAATTCCTCATTATAGAAAACACACTTGGTGCCTACCAAGTGATGACTTTTGTATTGTTAATGACTTTGTAGACATTGCATTAAATGCAAATGATATAGGACTTGTCTATTTTTTTTTTCTTTTTCATTTTCTGTGCAGATTTTCAAGGAAAGTGTGGTATATTTTAAAACATACCGCTAAAACGTGTTAAAACTGCAACTGATAGCTAGTCAAATATGTTACATTTTACACAACTAAATGAATTATAAAATGTATGTATACAGCACATGTATAGTGACACTTAATTTGAAGACTCCATTATATCAGTAGCACAAAACTAGCTGTTTTATTGAAAAGATACATTTGCATATTTTCAACCTGCTTTGTATTTTTACAATGTTGGTAGTATATGCAAATGCACAATATGTATTCTTTCTTCGATACACCAGTTATACCAAAATAATGTCAACGCATTATTTTGACAAATAATCTGGTATACTTTTAACACCTCCAAGGCTCCAAGTTAAAACTACAGATTGAACTTCTGCACTTTTGTATTGCCACTCACGAACAGTCAGATCAACAGAGGGGTGAAGCCAAAACCAAAAGTACATTGTGGTTGTTGAAGTTTTTGGGAAAAAGGAATGCCTTTTCTCTGTTTTCTCTAGTCATGTAGCACATTCAAACAAAAACTAAAATTTAAATTGTGTTTCTAGTGCATGGACAGCCCAGTTTTATTAAGCCCAGCGGTTAATAACTGTTAATAATCTGGTCACCTGATGAAGCCAGTCATTTTTAAATCACACGACCTATAAGATAAACGTCTTCTAGCAACATAATTACATAAACGGTAATAAATGCACCTTTAATAAACAGTATTTGTTTTATTTGATGAATTATAGGCGTTTCAATTCAGCTGAATTTCGTTCTGTGTGCCTCTACTTGGGTCTGAAAAGCTTGCATTGTTCACACTTGTATTTTCAAGTTTCTATGTGTTCTGTTGTGCACTAAAAAAAAACTGTAAGTGAGCAGAGATGCGTCCATTACAACAATCTCTCAACTTTTCGCAGCTCTAGACGAGACCTCTTCAAATCACTCAGACACGCAGTCTGCTCCTCCCACCGTTGGCTGTTTCTGCCGTGATGGGAACGTCTCATTTTAAACTGCCAGTCTGGTGACATTGAGAGGGACCTCTAATCAAAACATTTGTCTCTCCTCCAGAAGCATTTAGATCAGTGAATGGGACCTGACACCGGAGGGAGAAAAGGATTTGTCCCAATCAGTCCTCGCCGACGTGACGGGAAGAAGATGCGTGTGGTCCCGGTCGGTCTCTGATGAATCCTCCACTTAGCCTTGATTTCTGAGGAGCGTGTGCGTCAACCAGAGCACCAGGTTAAATCACAGCTCCGGCTACAGAAAATGCAGCGGTATTAATACAATCAGGGCAGGATTACGGACCAGGCATGTAGTGCATAGACGGCCCTACTACACAGGTTGCTGAAGTCACTGACGGCCGATTTCCAATAAAGGCTTAAATCATTGCACAAAAAAATTGGTTTCATTCAGGGGAGGTCTTGTGATGTGTGTGGCCCTGAAAGTAATGACACCGCACAATAATACTCCTTATTTATTTATTCACAGCCTTGTAAATACAAATTTCATTTTGTCCAATTATTTCTTGCTCTCCCTTTGCGCTTTGAGACAATAAATGCTCTTGGATGGCCTCCTTCAGCAGGTCTCATTGTTGTCGGAGGGATAACGCTCTCTAGCATGGCATTAGGATAAGAACCGTGTTTAGACGGCAAGCTCTCTTGGTGCATCGGACAAAGAGGCGCATTACAAGGTGTCACCGTGTTACTGACGTCTGCTATGTCAGCAGCCACACAGAGAAGCTGAGAAATGCAAATGATATCCAGAGGCTCCTTACTAGATTCACCTCTTAAACCCTGTGTCGATCTTGAATAATGGGCAAGACTTTCATGCAATCATAGGGATCCAATGGACGGGGTCAGAGTTCAGTGCCGCCTCTTTCATGTTGCTCTAATGGGTCTGGCAGAGATGGCCATTAGCAGACGGTGATAAAGAGTCCCACTTCCAACATGTGCTGATGCAGTATCTGAGTTTAATGAAGCGCTGCCCCTAACATGCACCCTTCTACACAACACCTCCTAAAAAAAGCTTCCAGCTCCGAGGACAACTCGCGAGAGCGGAGCCGTCAGTGGCACCCTGCCACAGAGCATGATGTTATTACTGAGCCACAGAACAGAAGAGTCTCTGTCAGAGAGCTGTGGGTGATCGAGAACATGAAATTGCTGTACTAAAGGCAGAAAGGTGTTACGGCACACTTTCAGGGTGAGGTGTCTGTTAAGACCGATGTGAAGTGAATCCTTCTTACGTGACTGAGGAGGTCTTTACTTTTACCCTGCAGTATCCAGGATCCGCTTTCTAAGCTCATATGACGAGAAGATGGGTCACACAACTGAATAGTGAATTCAAATATATTGGTGTGCATTTTCGTGAAAGGCTATGTGTGTCATGATGTATTCAGTGAACAGTTATACAGTATCACGTCTTCATTTGCACCTTAAACCGATATAGCAGTTTGTTTGTTTGTCTATCAATTTCGTTTTTTTTTAATGCTCAAATCCAGATTTAGTTTGATCCGGTGCGCGCGTTCCTTCTTGTTAAGCAAGTGAGCTGCTCAAAAGAAGTGCAAGTGAAATTATTAGTTCTCTAAAAAAAATTCAGGATCGATTGTCTAAAATAATTACCCCATTGTAGAAACCAAGCAGGCTCACAGTAAAATTGCCTTGATTCAAACTGCCACAATCGGCAAGTTACAAGCAACGTATCATTACACAAGTTTCCCAAATGCCACTTGATCAAATGCACATTTGCATTTCAAAGTGCCACGTTTTTTTGTGCCTCGTAAAAGAACATAAAATCACATCTGCCTTCAGATAAATAAACGCCAGTATAAAAGCACAGCAGAAACGAGATAGAAGAGAGACGGCGAGAGAACGAGTAGGCTGAAAATGCAGCTATTCATATTTTATATCCTTTACAGTGGATTCCCAAACACTTTAAACAGTGCACAGCTGTGCAGTATTGTAAACACTGCAGTTTTAGAGTTTAAACTTTAACTAGAGAGAGTGTGTAAAAGCGTCATACAGCACACTGCAGAATGTAGGCAATTTCGGCTTCCAGTTTAAAATTAAATAAATATAGGCAATTTGCAAGGCAGAATCAAGGCAATTTTACTGTGTGGCAAAATTTAGATGACAAGATTTCTGAAATTAAAACATTTCTTGTTCAGCGGTCAATATCATTGGCAATTCCAAAGATATTATCTCTGAATTAATAAAGGGAGACAATTCAGGTTCTGTGCATTGTAGCCATAGTAAATATAGTACACTACTGTGGTGAGCCATGTCATGTCATATGTGTCATACTAAGGATCTCTAAATACTGTCAACAAATGATGACATCAGAATACATCTGAGCAGTGACCGCTATACAATGAATTGCTATATATATATTTAAACAAACATGCAATATTTTGCACAATATTATTTGACTTTGCATAAATGCTGAATAAAACAGCTCCAGTCGCAAAACATGGGGACTGTCCTGAGGAAACGTTACACTTTATTTGTATGGTCCCCTTTAGACATTCTGTTGACTATAAGTAACATTGCACCTACATGTAAATTAACTCTCATTAAATTATTAGTTGAGTATTAGTAGACTTTTAGGAATAGGGGTAGAGTTGGTAGAATAAGAGTTTAGGTTTAGTAGAATAAGTTGACATTTACTTGCCAAGTTACTAGTCAGTAGAATGTCTGTTGAGGAGCATCACAATAAAGCAGATATTAAGAAGACAGTCGACCAATATTATTCAAATACTAGAGTTAGTTGATATGTAGGCACTACTTATAGTTAAAGGTCTAAAGGGGACCATCAAAATAAAGAGTTGCCAAATAGTGATTTAAATATTAAAAATCTGGATAACTTAAAATAAATTGAAAAACTGCTTTCACCTACTCCGGTTCTTTGTACTCTTGACCCTACCACTGTTTTGTAAGCTTCAAACATCTGATTAAAATTTTATTTTAAAAGGAAGCTTTTAAAAAAAATACCCAGTGAAGAAGTGGGAAAGTGAATAAATCAGCCTGATTATTTCCCAGTAGGAATCAGGAAAGTTGTCACATGTTGTACAGGTGAAGGCATTTCACTCCTCTTGAACACAGCGTGAAAACCATACATGAAGGATTTTATAAATAAAATGATGTGAATGGATATAACACATGTAGTAATAAAGAAAAAAAAGAATATATAGACTGTTTTGATGGGAGTAACCAGCTTCCCTCTATCTTTATACTCTGCTCTGCTAGACGGGGACCAGCAGAGCTCTATGATTCCGATTGCTCTGTAGGTGCAGTCTTCAGGAGACCTCTCCCTTTTGGATTATTTTTCCCAACCCATTTTCTTTCAGGCTCTTGAACTTTTGTTGCCATGAGCCACACTCGAGGCGATAGCTCCGCTTCAAAAAATAGTTGTGCTTTGAACACATCCACTGTCTTTGCCTCGTGGCGCTCTGCTGTGCTATCATCCGACGTTGTCCGCCCTGTTATTAAAAGTAACTCTCAATAGCCGAACTTCACGCGTGCACACGGACTGGGATCTTCGGCCTCACACATTGTTCGCAAATTGGCAGCAACTTGTTACAAAAGTACTCGTTTGGTTTCTGAGTAACTATTGTGTGGTAGTAAAGGCATTCTGGGTTGTGCGGAGATCGGTTTCTACCTCGCTCAGACGGAGGCCTTTCCGCATTCCTCCGCGGGCCACAGGGGTGTAGCAGCCGTCTCCCTCAGCCGCAACTAGCGATAATTAAAGTCTGAACAACAGTGAGAAACCTGCGCAACAAAGAACGGCTGCGCTGCTCCAATCTCATTACCAGCAGTCCCTGCCCGTGACCCCCACGGCATCGACGCTGATTTGAAGAGTGCGGGGGAAGCGTGGGGAGCTGCCATTAGAGTGGGAAGCCATGTTTGCAGAATGGCAGGGCTTTAATAAGAGCGTGTTGGGAATATCGGGATGCCAAGAAGCGAAATTAGGTGAGTTGCTTGGTGGAAAAACAGATGAAACAATACGCCATCAGATTTCCTCTCCGGAGGACTCCCGTACTTCATTATGACAGCGAAGGATCGGGTTCAAACCACATTACATGAGTATTGAAAACCCTTCCAAGAGCTTGGCTTGCCTACTTTTATGTACAGAGATTCTGGGAATCTCCATTATCATTGAGTTTAATCCACGCACTCCTAAAAATAAAGGTTCCAATGTTCTTTATAGTGGAAAAAAGGTTGTCTAAATTTTTAAAATGTTCTTCACACTAAGAAAAAAAAGAAGGTTATTTTAAGAAAAGTTCTTTGGGGAACTAAAAATAGTTCTTCTATGGCATCACTGCGAAAACCCTCTATTTGGAACCTTTATTTTCTTAAGAGCCATCAAAATAAACTGTTATATCAAGTAGACTACTAATTGTATATACTAATCTAATCGGAATAACGTGTTACCTAATCTTATAATGAGAATTTGAAAACATAATATAATATAATTACAAACACTTCATTTTTAATCAGTCATCAGTTGCTACCCAGCACTGACTCTTTTTGGTGCGACAAGGCGTATCTCGTCCCTGTGAGAGTAGACTGAGGTAGGTGGTGATATTAACTCTTGTATTAATGTTCTGCATTCAGGCTAACGTTATTTTATAAAGGTCAGCGGGAGTCACGTTAGGACGCTCTGACGGCATGACCTTTTTACCAGGACATCCCTGCAGCCGTGCTCCCACCATCTCAGCCCCCACTGTCCCCTGGCACCGTGTCTACAGCTCTCCTGACACTTGACCACACTGAGCCAGGCCTGGGTGTGAATGTGAGCTAGCCTGAGGATGGAAGGACTATACCTGTGACCACACTGTCACAATGATTTAAGAGAAAGGGACAGACAACTCTGGTTACTCCTCTGAGTTACAGACCTGAGTTACAGATTTTCCTGCAGGGTTTGTTTAACATCACCACACACATGTGATCCCTCTGTGCCTTCTGTATGAGTAAATGTAACAACTCTGACCTTAATTTGAACTGTTTTTAACTGAGAGGATCATGCTAAATTTCTGACACTGTCAGAAAATGATCGCAGGCTATCTTTGGTATCAACACCGTCAATTTGAACCTCTCTCACTGCATTACGTACGACCACCGTTTAGGAGCAACGACTACAGAAATCACCACAATTGGTCATCTTTCATCTGGGACAGCCCAAAATCGTACAATGTGTAACGGGCATATTTTTTTTTTCTTTGAGGTCGTTTGTTTTGCTATTGGGATGTTTGCCTCTTGTATTGGATGGATATTTTAGAGTGCAACAGAAAATGAATAAGGACAATGAGATTAGGGGAATGAGAGAGGTTGCAGGCAAAACTCAAACCAGCATCATCCACATGAGCACCACATTTCATCACACGTTTCAGAAGCACATGTGGTATCCTCTAGGGCTCTGACCAGTTTGAAATGGTTCGCTTATTTTACAGTTTACTGAATTCGAGAATGATTAAAAACTTTTCACCATTTGAACTCACTCTGATATGTCAGCATGACCTTTGGGTTGGCATTACGCAGCTGTATCAAAATCCATTTATGGGCTGTAAATACAACTCAGATTTTTTTCTGTGCCTTTTTAAATGTAATTTTATGTGCGATATTAGAAAAGACCGGGAAAAAGCATTGTACTCCTACTCGATTCTCTCTTTCACACCTGACACCACTGGACTAGCCTTTCTCTGGTAATTAAAATGTCACAACTTCAGCCGACCTGTCCCCACCTTTGCTAGTGACCCAACCAGCCCTTGCCAGTCTGACAGGAGGTGCCATAACCACACCGCTCAGCCTCCAATTAACACAGCTTACCCTGAGCCAACAAGAGCCTGCCGCACAGGGACAGAAGTGTAAAATTAAGCTGTCTACCTGCTGCAACTCATTGTAAAAGCCACCTTGGCCTTGAGAAGGGTATGTGTTTGTATGTCTTTTAGAGAGGAAAGGGAGAGAGAGACAGCCAGTTGAGTCAGAGAAAGAAAAATAATAGTCTGCTGGAGTATGTGAGACTCTCTTTTATATTTTGTTCTCACACTCAAATATTTTCATGCCACTGCCAGAGCTGGGGTTTTAATGACTGCGTGTTCATTTTAAAATGGAAAACAAAATATTATAGGTCTCAGTGTCAATTTGAAACAACAGGTTTTGGGCATTTTCCAGCTTGACCTGACTGGGAGACAAGCTTAAACCAGATAAGAACTGCAGGCGGGGGGAAGGTTGTTTTGACACATTTGTCATGATCATTAGCATACCACACATTCCTAACAACAATAGATCTGAATTAACTAGCATCAAAACCTCAAAATGAGTAAGAAAAGCACTTATACTGTGTTTGCATATGGACTAAAAATGTATTGGCTGTTCCCTGGCTGAGGTCTGTCTGCCTAAAAGGGATGCTCTGTGAAGAAAACAGGCCTCTATTATCGACGCTAACTGGTTGTTGATAAGAAAGCAAAGTTCTTGCAGTGGCCAGATCTTCTAGAGATTTTAATTGCAGATGAGGCTTGATTAATTGGAGTGAAATAGTCCGTTCATTTCTGATGTGCCTTTTTGATTCCTGTGGGGGTTTTTCCCCCCATCCAGTTTAGCGCTGCATGCCCTTCTTTCTCTTTTTAGCTTGTTAGTATATTTCAGTTGAAACAGATAACATTGAATCTTTGCAAACAAGTCCTGTTACCATTTGCAAATAAAATTCTCACTAGCTGTCAGACATCACTGACATAGGCGACCTGAGAAAGAGAGGCATGCACCTTTTAAGCCGATCAGAAAACTATGCAAACAGTCATTTTGTTCATTTGGGTTTGCTGACATCGGATAGGCTGACGTGTCTTGGTGGCCCAGACAGCAACATGGTGTCGGCACAGATCCGGCCCACATCTGGTACGCGTTGAATCCACATGCACCAGATGTGGCCCGGATCTGGGCCGACACTATATTGCTGTTTTGGGGGTGGGGTTTACTGAGAAGACAGATGGCAAAACAGCTGAGATCACTCACAACACCTTTAAGAAGTTAACCAAAACTAACTCAAGAGTTGCATGACAATTAGTCAATTAACTCCAGATTTAAATGCTTAGAAATGAACCTTTACTCACCTATTGTGTTCGGAAGATGACCAATGGATAAGCATGAAAGAAAGAAAAAAGAGAAGAGAAATTGAAGTTAGTTTAAATTCGCATTTAAAGTAGGCAGATCAAATTTACGTCCAACATGCAAACTTAGGAAATGATCTTGCCACAGACGCTAAACAATCTCATTCGCACATTACACACACACCCATTTATATTTCCAAAAACGCAAACATCTCGATCCCAGCAGTGCCTCGAAGAAACAGCAGTGATTTAAACCTCTCTCTTTTCCAGGCTATTGAGTTGGAGGCTACAGCCCGCTGTGTAAAGAGTGTAGAAATGAGGATCTCACATCCTGTTCCCTGTGCATCAGGCCTTGTTTGTTTGTGCAGAACCACAGAGCATTGAATCCTCACAGAGGGAGAAAGGAAGAAAAAGTGAGATCTTGCGGGGAAGCCGCTATGGTGAGTGGGAGCACGCCAACAGCTGGAAACAGCGTGGGCCTCGTAGAATCACATTAACATGGTCAGACCAGATTGGGAGTTAGAGGAAGCACCCTATGGTTGTTCAGAGCCGTGGCAGAATGCTGCACTCCTAACTCAATCAGTCATACATCGAGTACATGTAGCGCAGATACATTGGCCTGTGGGTGGGATGTTGTGCCGTCCCCTGTCAGCGTGCACAGACATGGCCCCGCAGAGGCTGATGGGAAGGCGAGTGTGTGGTAGATTAATTTGACTGAAGGTTAATGGAGTGACGCACGCTATTGCTGATGGCTGTTTGACACTGGGCGCAAAGGGCATCATATCCCAGCATGCACGCTTGTGAGGAACACACATACACAGCTGTACCCAATATAAACGAGGCTCCGCGGAGCATTAATCTTGAATCGCCCCAAACATTGGATGGAGGTGTCAAATGCAGTGGCAATGCAATGCAACTGTTCATTTTGTACAATGGCCGCATGTTGGATGCACATTCTTCTAGCCTATTCACCTTTTTCTAACTGAAATGCAATTTAACACACTTCCATTTTTCCCATTAGACCTTCATGGCTGATGCATCAACGCGTTATGAGACGTCAATAAGAAATCCATTATACAGAGATAACTTGTAAGCCAGTTATCACACACAGTATTTCAAAAGAAAGCTGAAGGTTGTTGAAATGCCAATTAAAAGACAGGACACAGACGTTTCTGCTACACACGTCGTCACTCTTTAAGGATTTACAATCACTGGGGTGAAAATCTTCTTTTACACGTTTAGAGATTCCAAAATTTGGGCTAATCAGGTGAAAATCTATAGTCTTCACAAGCTGGGCTTGGTGGATTTAACCAAAACAAATGATTAGATCAAATGTCACCCCTAGTAATAAATAAATAAATATATACTCAAGCTTTAGTATAACTAAATGTATGTGTGACAAACTATAAATTGGTATAATTGGAACAACTAATTCTGTACTAAATGCATTTTAGTTGTCCAAAAGCAGTGTCGAAGTTCAACTAAAGTTGTATTAAATATACTTGTTTGTGCCAAAGTGGAACTATTCCAAGTATACTTAAGTACACTTTAAATATCTATTCTTGTATTTAAGTTTTGAAATGCAGAATTCACGCACCATAAACTTCAAATGTATTTTGGTGACATTACAATTGCAATTTCATTACGCTGTAAGAGTGTTGAACATCCATTAATCAACTGCTCCGTAATGACATAATGAAATTTGACGGTCTCACATTACGCTGCGGATTTAAATGCGACGCATTCATTGAAATTATTTTAATACATTTTACGCTGTTACTTTTTATGCAGTTAACGTTTCTGATATTATTTGTCATTTTAACTTTTTGTGTAATTTTTGAGGACTGGTCATGATCATTTTAATAATTTGTTTAATAATTCATAATATTTTGACAGTCCACATTTCACATTTCCAAAGTGCAACGGGTCATTAAAGTAGCGTTAATAGGAAACGTGTATTAGTACAGTAGGTGCATTGGAGTGTATTAGAAATATACTAAAGTAATACCACTTCTGATCAGGTATGTGAATTTCTTTCACCATTCCAAACTGACTATATGTTGTTTCAGTTCATACCTCACATTTTATTTGGTGGATACATTTCTAGACACTAAAGGTTTCCTTCTGACAAATGTGCCAAATGTGCAACACAGATTCCCAATAGTGTTCACTCTAGCGAGTTCGGTTGTTAAGCAAAAGAACAGCAAAACCGATTCTTGGTGAATTCCAGTTCACAGCCTGTAAAAGTAAGGTGAGAAGAGATTGACTTACACAAAAACTGCCCCCGTAACTGAATAGACTGAATATACTGTAGCCTATATTTAGGCCAATGTTAAAATCGCATTATTACTTCAGACACTGTTAAGTGGCAAATTAAAGAACAAACAAATACCAATACACACAATGTGCTATTGTCTCTTGTGCCATAGTTTGTGGCCTTGTTTACTTTAATGATATGACAACAAACAATCCCCAAGGACAAACATTAATTTGGCCTTCATACATTTACAGGATCATAAGATCATGCCTCATTCATCCCTGACCGAGACTAGTTGTTGGGCTGAGCATGGACATGTCAGTGGGGTTATGAAGTGTGCAATCCTCTTTCAAAGGTGTTGTCCAGTTAATTTATATTATATATACAATGGGTGGGTATATATATATATATATATATATATATATATATATATATATATATATATATATATATATATATATATATATATATATATATATATATATTATATATGATATATATACATATGGGTGTGTGTGCGTTTTTAGGTCATATTTAATAATAAAAAAATGTGCTCAGAGAACATGATAATCACTTTTAACAAGTGTCAAACATGCTGTAGATGTAAGAACCTAGCCAGTGTACTTTTTTAAATATGAATATATATTTCACCCTTCCCCAATTGCATCTGTAAAAGGTATACGACTTCAAAAAATGAATTTGTAGTGCACTACGTTAGTGTGCTTGATGAAAGCATAAAATAACTACATTTACAGTGTATTTTCAGTTAGTCCCCAGACATGTTAATCTATTTTTAGTACACATATCATGAAACAAATGTATTTTAAATACATTCAGTATATTTATTTTTCACTTGGGACATCTTGAACCGTTGTTTTTTAGCTTCTAAAGGATAATATTCACTGTGCTATAGAAAAAGGTGTACAGAATGCTCTAATACAGCTGTCATAGACCTTTGAAGACTGATTTTTATTTTTTATTTTTATGTTTTAAGATAAGCAGCATCTTCACCCTTTCACAAATTTTCTCTCGCTGGATCTCTTTCAGTCACCATGCATATGCTTATATTTATGCAACATGTTTTATTAGGACGTGGCTGTATTATAAGTCTTACTTATAAGTTCTGCTTTAAAATGCAGCTGATTATGAATAGTTCTAGGCCTATAAAATGTGTTTATTAAAACCAAAGGTCTCTCTTAGCCTATTTGTAATTTCTTTTTTCCTCATTATTTTAAGTATACACTTAAAAAAAATATATATTGTAAGGACAGGAGAAAAAAGCTTAATTCAAAATATGTTTATCTTTTTATACGCAAGTAAAATCTAGCGTAAGGTTTTTTAAATATTTACTGAAGATGAAAAAAAAATGAAAATGATTTTTGGCAGTGTATGACCAATGCTTGAGTGTAAAGATTATATCTCCTTATTTAAAGGGACAGCACAACACCCTTTTTAATCAGCCCATAATGGGCCTTTTGGAAATAGAGTCTACAGAGATGCTTCATCCCGGGAGTGATTGTCAGGCTTTCTTCTGAAACTCTTACCTCACGAATGCTGTTAATGCCACTCAGATCTCATTTACTGCCTAATGACATCTTAAAGAACACAGATTTCTCTTTGGAGTCCATTAAAGAACCGACAGGCTGGTCTTTGCAGAACAAAGAAAGGAACTGGCAAAGGGAGGGTTCAGCGCTGGTTTGAAGCCTGAGGAGAATGAGCTGACAGTCAAGTTTACATTATCAAAGGCTTGTTTCTGGAGCGTGTGTTAGCACAGAAAACTCCACACAGCAGACTCACTTTAGTCATTAAGAGGAAGACGTGCGTTCGTCAGACCATGTGTCTAAGACAGATGAGGAAGAGAGATGGAGAGGAGGGAATAGAGTGCTCCTGGGGAATGCGAGTGCCTCGTGCCCGTCTTCATTCAGTGAGGGGTTTAATTAGAGCCTGAGCTTTTCATTATGGCTACCATTAATGTCAAGTCTGGTTAACCTTCACCCAGCGCGCTGATGCCGCAACGCAGAGATGCATCAGTATACGTACACACAGACACACACACACACACACACACAGACACAGTCTTCCCCCACACTGGCCCGCTAGCGAGTCTGACGAGTCTGGGATACAGTTGTCTCGCCGTAATTAGGAAATGCCTACTGACTTTCTCTATGTTTATGCATGAGTGTGTGCGTGCGCTCAAGTGGGGTGAAGAGGGATATCGTTTATGATGGCCTTAATGCGATGCGTGGCAGGCATGAGGAAATGGATTTTGTAGAGTATTCGAAATGAAGACTAAAGGAATAGTTTGCCCAAAACACCTATTTACTCACTAATGTTGTTACAAATCTTAATGACTTTCTTTCTTCTGTATGTCATTTTGTATCATCTTTTATACATGTGTATTAGGTAATAAACACACAACTGTTTCACTGCTTTCCACAAAAAACATAATAGGGAGCATGCATAAATACATAAATAAAAAAATAACAGAAAGAACCCCTGCAGCCGGGCAGTTTCTGAAAAAAATGATTCATATGTGTGTACTAATGTATTTAAATATGTTATTTTGTTTTATTTAGTCACAATACATGACGTTTTTTTTAAACGTTTTATTTGTCTTGAAAATGCTACAAAATCTTCTATTAATAAAACCAACCTGAATTGAAACCTCTTTTAAAACTAGATTTTCAAAGATTTTTTAAAAGATTATGTATGCCTGGAATCACCACAACCAGAAAGTTCTTCCAAATGTCACCTTTTGTGTTGCACAGAAGAAAGAAAGCCATGTGGGTTTGGAACAACATGAGGGTGAGCAAATAATGAGAGAAATGTAGTTTACGGCTGAACTATTCTATTAAGGCTTTTCTTATAGAAAGTGAGGCAGCACATATCAAAACACACGTTTTCTTCTTCTTCTTCTTCTCCTCCTCCCTAGAAGACTCCTACTCTCTGTTCTAAAGTTGGAAACTACTATTTATCTTCTCAGAAGTTTCACCAAGCAACACAAATTCAATAACGCACACTCACTTCTTGCGTCTGGCTAATTGCATTGTATTGAACTGAACCACATTTGTGTCTGTGTTTATCAACGGGAAGAAATCTCAGCCACGATCCGGGACGCGCTTAATAGGAAATTTGAATTTATACCCACAATCTCAAGCTCTCAGCCTGCAGCAAACTGCTACAATTTGACACAATTAATTTGTTCATTTATGTGTAATTTGCAATCAATGGTTTCAATTTGTTAAGTTTACATCGATGCATAATTCTCAGAGATTTGCAAAAGACACAACGTTTAGACTCTTGCCTGCCAGACTGTTATGTTATTTCCAAGTAAATGGCTCCTAAAAGGTTTCGTGCAGCAGTGCTGGCGGAGCGTTTGAGTGACATGGAGTCGAGACGGGAGACAGAGCAACGCAGACGCGTCAGCGCTTCTAAAGTGACAATTTGCTCGGGCATCATGCCAGCAATGAAAAGTCTCCATAAATAAAGCATGCTGGGAAAAAAAACACAACAACAGGCTAAGAGACCAAAGCAGACAGAGAGCGATGCAGTGAGAAAGAGGGACTAAAAGAACTTAAAGGGATAGTTCACCCCAAAATGAGAATAATGTCATCACTTAGTGACTATCGTGTCAGTCCAAACCGAGTGTATGACTTTCTTTCTACTGTGACATGTGAAAAAAAAAGTTATTGTGATGTTCGGGAGAAATCAAATGACAAAAGCATTGAATTGAATTATTATATTGAAATATTATGCTCAATTGACCCACACATGACCCACAAAAACATTTTCTGCAGAAGAAATGTAGTCATACAGGTTTGGAACGACATGAAGGTGAGTTATTGATGAAAGTTTATTTTTATTATTAGTATGTGAACTAAAGGAGCCAAACAATTTTGTAGTATTGTTCTTTTCTCCAGTAAAATTGTCTTGCACCACAAACATTTAGCTTTAAATTAAATTATTATTTTGTGTGTTTGATTCTAATGCAAATGGCCCTTGGCTATATTCCTCAGCATAGTTTACATTGTCGTTCATGAGTGTGGGTCACTAACATTAACATGAAAATAATTTAGCAAATTTCAAAGTCTCATACTACTTAATGTACACTATATAATTGCACAATATAGTGAAGAAAAGCACAGTGGGTAGAGAGGAAACCTGGGGCACATTTACACATAACTATAGTCTGCATAGATCCTCAGAAGCCATTAGTGGCTGTGTAAATCAGTAATTAGAAACACAAATGATGAAATGTCAGCCATGACCCAGGGCATTAAAGGCGGCCAGGCCTCATCAAAGCAAATCTCCATTTGCTTAACTCCTACGAAAGACGCAATCAGATCTATAAACCTGACCATTATCTGAAATGAGCCAGAAGTCTAGGGTAAAGACCAACTGTAGGGCTCCACAGATATTGGATTTACTAATACATGCACCTCAGGTGAACTTTGACCGTTGTTTCAATACTTCAAAGGAGAATGCATTTGGTATGAAACAAATAAAAAAAATGGATGCTTTTTTTGTTCTCCATTGGGGTGATTACACAGGCAACCAAACGCTCTATGGAGCCAACCAGAATACAGCAAGGCAGCCTTTCCACACTCCTCATGCCAAGCAGTGGAGCAAAGAACACTTTCTTTTGTCTATTTCTCGCTGTCTGTCTCATAGACACACACACAAAGGGCAGCAACTAAACCAGATAGCGCTGATGCAAGTGTATAACCTTCTGGGATTGCTGGAGCGAGTGGATTGAAGAAAGGATGGCTACAGAAAGCATTTCAACCCTGTAGGGTAGTGCTGACTCCAACACAAGTACACAAGAGCCAGAGGCAGGGTCCCGCCTCGTGGTGTCATGCCACTACAGCGGCAAAGCAGAGAGAGAATGAAGAGAATCGCGCCTAACCGTGACACACCATTTAACACACAGCACACAGCCCAGGAGGAGATCTGCCCGTACGGAGCTGAAGCACATCAATCTGTGGTAAACTACAGCTACAGATCATCCCTTATGCAGATCAGTTGAATAGCTGAAAACATAGATAGATGGGATGGACTAGCAGGGAAAAAATAATAACTCCACAGAAGTACACTAGCGCTGTTATTATGTGTGGTTGTGTAGTCTTTTGCCAGCACAAAATTGGCTAACCTGAGCTGTCTTGACCAATTACTGGGAAGACAATTAGAGTCTGGCCTTCTAAGTCGCAGGTGAGAGAGCACAGATGTGTCTGAGACAGGCTCTCTTTCCCTCAGGAGAAGGACACTTTATTAGGTCAGATTGCTGATTTACGGCGAGGCTGATTTTGCATGCAGCGGACTGAGAGTCACAAAGAGCTAATGAAGCCTGACTTATGGGAAACAAATTAAATTTCCTTCCACATGCCTCTCATTGACACTTCAGATTTGGCTTTGCCTGTTTAACCTCTCGATGGAGTCTGCAGTCGCAGCCTTTGAGGATGTGTATGAACGAGGTAGCAATGTGCGATTTGTACATTTTTTGCACATCGACTGAACTGGTTCATAAAATCGTAACAATTCATTCATAAATTGGACTTTATCGTCCAGGAAGATCTAGAGTCAAACAACTATGAGTTTCAGATATGCCTGACTTGAGTTGAATTATATGCAGAGCCGGCTCTCCCTATAAGCGAACTAAGCGGCTGCTTAGGGCCCCGCCGCCACTAGGGGGCCCCCTAACTACAGATGGTAGTCGCCCGCGTCGCCGCTCAAAGTGTGGGGCGCGCCCACGTGACAGGTGGAGCGCGCCAACGGGAGGAAATTTTCCTTTTTATGCCTCTATATCTTTATTCGTTCATGGCGAGTCCGCGTCGTCAACTTCATCTTTGCAGCAACGCAGAAAACACCAGTTTATTAATAAACAAGTCAATGTCTCCTTGCTATTTTTTACACATTCAAAATCATTAGCCTACTTTTGCCGGTGCGCTTGAGTGCGGCTTTATAACACTCGTTATCCTGTATAGCCTATTTCAGTTATTAAATCAATATAAAGGGGCGATTTATCCACTAATGGCTTAAATAAACAACTACTAGTCGACTAGAAAAAAACTTTAGTCGGAGGCAGCCCTTATTCCACATATTTTCGAGCCAGCAGGGTTGAGCGCGCGACCCTGAGCGGAATGAGCGAGCCGAGGAATATTCAGAAATGCGCTCTCCGCTCAAGGAATATTGAAATAATTAATCATTAGTTTATATCTCATACTCTGCCCATCATTTTAATCCCATATCAAACACAGTAGCCTATGTTATGTCTATTTTTTTTTTAAATAGACCTGTCTTGCCAAATGGATTTCTCTTCTTTTCTTTTTTTAACATTTTGACACAGCTGCACTTTTATTTTGTCTATTTTTGAATTCCATGCAAGTTATGACACAGCTGCACTTTTATTTTCTTTATTTTTTTTACTCGCTGGAATGTTATTTGATGTAGATAGTTAGTTTGTATTTAGATACTACTTGTTACTTCAATAAATTGGAACATTTTAAGCTTGTTGCGTATTTCATTAGCATTGTGTTGGGGTGATGGGGGCAGTGGGGCTTGAAAATTCCCCCTTGTCCAAAGTGAGAACCACTGCGTTAAGTCAACCAACCGTGTCAGATCGTTGTCTTCCCTGGACTTGGAAATTTGACCGAAAAAATGAAACGAGTCTATCCATCGGGTGCAGAAAAAAGAAAAAAGAAGAATATGTTTAAATCCCTTTAGAAGGAAGCAAAGAAATTACCGGTCCAACTTCTCCCTCTTTTTAAAGTGTGGAAAAGGGAAAAGAAGTTCAAAGATCGAGACTCCAGCAACACCTGTAGTATATGCAACAACTTTATTGAAGATTTGTTAGATTGGGGTTAGATTGTATACAGTTTCCGGTTTGCGGTAGCAATACTCCATTATTTACTGCAAGGCAGGGCCCCAACATTATCCTGCTTAGGGCCCCCAGATTTACAGAGCCGGCCCTGATTATATGTCAGTTTTATTAACACCCATTTGAAGCAGTGTTTTGTTTTATTTTGAGTACGGATGAATTCAGGCCAATTGTGTTTAGTATGGTTTGCTGTAAATGCAGAATATGCTGTCAAGACTTCTTAAACTTTTATTAATGCATTGGGTAGCATGGACTTAAAATGAACAACAATTTATTATTCTAGGTTAATGTTAATTTATAAATGTAATATTGTTCATTGTTAATTCATGTACATTTATACAGGTATACATTTTTTTTACTGTACAGCATCATTAAATCCAGGTTAAAATATTGTTGATTTGTACGGTAATTCAAGATGCATAACTCATTAGCCAATGTTACCAATTTTTTTGTAAAATGTTTCTAATATATTTAGATTTTAAATGACATTGTTTTTATTTATTCATTAATTTATTCTGATTCATTGAAACACTAAAAAGAACTGATTAGCAAAAATTTGTCTGACTAGAGTGACGACAGGAGAGCTTTTTTTAAACGGAAACTTTCTTTCCCACTTTTTCTTCTTCTCATCATCTGAGTTTGAGGTCTGTTTACCTGCTTTAGATGCTTCTTTCTTTTACCTTGATTTTTTTTAAAGCAGCTCATTTTTCATATTTCCACCTTCAGATTTTTGTGTAGTGCATCCACCCCCCTCCCCCTCTCTCTTTTCTTCCTCATTGATATGTATACTTGGCTATGAATCAGTCAATGTGTGTAGAAAGGATCTGTGTCACACATACAAAAAAAAAAAAAAAAAAACTCAAAGCCTCCCGTAGTGGCATCATCTGCTCGCCTCACAGGTAACACCAACATCTCTCCTGCTGCTGGACTCTCCTTCATCACCTTTCTCTCTCAAACTCTCTCATATACACATACACACACACACATAATGTATGCATGAAAACCCTGGCTAGCACAGATCCACAATGTTTGGCATGCTAATGAAATGCCTGAGATAAGCTTGAAAAAGACTAGGCTTCAAATGAGGTAGTCCGCTGGATTCAAGAATAAAAATAATGGCTTAATGTTCTGTAGTGTGTTTTCATAACCCGGTTATAGCTTAGGGGGCCGCGAGACAGAGCTCCATTCATAGTTATTGATGTCTGTTTTATGATAGCATGCCCAGAAACTGACAAGGATGCTAATGTCTGCCCCTCGGCATCCTGGGAGGAGGCATACAAGCAAATGTTCATCTATTTGCATAAGAGACCCAAAGTGAGCATAGTCGAAAATTGCATACTTTAATAACAGCAAAATCCTTTTTTTTATTTTTATTTTTATTTATGAAGGTATAATGGTGAATGTCAGGAAAACAAATGGCACCAGGTAAACATTTTACAAATGGCTTCTGTAAGCTCTTTGTAGGTGCTGGTTTCACAAATGTAAGTTTTATAGAATTTAAGAGTATGAATCTGGGTAGTTGGAGTACCTGAAATAATTTCCTTATCGAAATGTTCCGCTGATTTCCTTTTCTCTGTTCCATCCAACCTGATCTGCCCTGATTATGGTCTGGGGAAGCAAATATCTGACCCAGAATGTTATGGCGCAAATACTCCAATGAGTGCAGATCATTTGCTGCCCCTTTGACATCATTTTACCTCCATATGCTGGAAACAGCAGGTCCAGTGAGGCCCAGCGTGGGCCCTTCCTCTGAGAGGTGTTAAAATAATCCCTGGGCCTTGAGAGGAAAGCTGTTTGCTCATCCATTTCCACGCTCGGAAGTTCCCAAATTCTCTGGAAGGTACATACAGGCTCTTTTTCTATGTAGATTCCACCTTAAAGTCCGCTCCTTCCCCAAGACCATTGAGACGAGCCTTTTCTATGCTACTTTCAAACATGCACACATAAAATAACACAGCAGTCAGACAGTGTTTACATTGCGTAGGCAGGCGACGCTTAACACCCATCCAAAAAGACCAAGAAGTCTCCTGCAAAGTTCAGCTTTTATGTTCCCACCCTTTGCCACTTTGTGTGAGTAATACGCATTTGTAAAGCTCTCCAGCTTCTTTTAGCTGACTGTGGTGGGTGGGCCTGTCGCTCTCTCTGTTATTTCATGGAGGCTGAAGTCGAAAAGCGGCACAACTGTGACAGATTGCTCAACCGATGGGTCAAAAAGCCCTAATTGGTAGCGAGGAGAAGCAGTGGAACCGTAATGCATCCAATCGCCTGTTTTACAACCGACAGCCAGTAATGGGGTTACTGAGGTTAGCGTGCTGCCATTGTAAAACAATATAGCCATACACTCTTGTTGTCGTGGTGCCTGGTGGATTCTTAATATTCATTGTCACAGATTGTAACAGACGGGTGGAACAGATCATTTACCAGCCCATTGTCCTTAATCTGTCCATCTCTGGAAGAGAATGGGGAGCTTGGAGACGTCAGATGGACAAGGGTAGACAGGGGGCAGCTGTAACTTAATGACAGACTGTGCTTCCCGTCCATGTTCGTACCTATGTCTGGAGTCACAAAACGGCTGTGTACCCTTTGAGGATAAGGGATTTTCTGTAATTAATCGGAGAGGACATGATGACTCTTGAAGTACAGGGCAGTCTAATTGTATCTGAGACAAAGTGTCACAGGGACATGTAGAGATGGAAGGAAAACCGCCCGAAACGTCCCTGACTAAGTGAAAGTGACCCTGGCGTCTGAGCCTGACAGACACGAGGTGAGTGTGATGAAGACGAGACGTCTTGTGTCCTTCATGGCGCCTCGCAGACCTTGGGTGAGTCATTGAATGTTATCACAACCTCGGACGGACACCATCCATCCACTCAAACTGTCCTCCTCGGAACCGCTCGAGCTCGGAGAAAATTAACATTACAGTCTCGCTGAGAGACAGAGAAAGAGACTGCCCCGAGCCTTTCCCTGTTGAGAGCTCTTTCAAAAAATGCTTACCGAGCACGCCCAATAATTTGCAGGTATACCTAATTTGACACCTGTCTCATCATTTACAATTAGGCATTATGAGGTCTAATTGGCCATCTGCTTGTGCCATCTTATGCTCTTGGAGTGCGGCCACATTGCTGTCCAGCTGTTCTGAGAGGCCACACGCAACAATTGGACAGACCAGGATGGCCTGGCATATAATAACCATCAAAATCCTTCCTAAAACAAGAAATATCGAATACATTAGCATATCTAGTAAGCAGGCTTGTGAACTGAAAATATTTCTTATTCAGAACTGTATTTGAACAAACACGCTTACAGTTGCACTACTAATTTATCTAAATCTACAGTGTGATTATTAGACCGATCCCAGAACAAAGTACACTTATGAAGCGGTTATTTTTAGTGAATCAAATATTGACTGCTCCCAGAAAAAAAAAAAAATATATATATACTTGTATGATTTAGTTATTTTTAACAAATCTAAAACGATCGTGAATCAGTCAGAGCTCTTACTGAAATCTGCAAGTCATCTTTTATGGAGTGTCTATTTACACTAACTCCGCCCACTGACGTCTGCGCATGGCAGAATTTTTTCCGAATCTCCCTTTTCCCATCACATATCAGATCGGAAAGGAAATATTTGAAAATATTTGAAAAGTGGAAATAAAGTGTCTAACGTGTGTTTAATACTAAAGTGTTATTCGGTTAGGATTAGGGGTAAGTGTAGGTTTGGGGAAGGCTTTATTGTCCCAGTAAGGCGGCTTCCATTTATTCATTTATCATTTGCACTATATGTTATTATTGCATACTGTTTAATATACAACAACACTGAGGTGCAAATAGGTCTATCTGCCACTATTTAAAATTATGTATTCTATTAAATGCTATTTACACAGTGCGAATAGCCGCTGCCTTAATTTGATCATGTTCAATTTGAAATGAACCAAACTGTTAATGTGTTATGCTTCATTATACTTCAGAGAATTCAATCAATGTGTTACCGTGGTTAAACATGCACACAGTTCTGTTTTAATCAATGATATTATATCATGCATTAAACTACACCATGTTTTCTTCCCCAATAGTTAAGTAGACAAATGTAAACTATTTCACTAAAAAGTAAAGTCGTTTTAAGATCTATGTACATCTTTTGCAAACATTGTATTCACTTTTTTCTGATTTCTGTTTTGCTGATATTTCAAATTATCTCACATGCTATAATAATTGCACTTCTTATATCCAAATATTTATTTTTCAAATTAAATATTGCTTAAGTAGCGTTTGTAGAATTGGATCATTAAGTGGAAGCGGAAATCAAAATCATTAAATGCCTTGCAATTCTCATCCCCACAAGATAATCCAAAAGTCCTGTCACAGGTGTTTCAGACTGTCACAGACTGCCTTGAATACCGTGTAATCACAGGGCAAATAAACTCCGCCTACCTCAGAAGCCAACAAAGGGAAGAACTATCGGGACTGTTCTTGACAAGGATTAAAGCTGAAGCTGAGGTGATTGAGATTTGGGAAGAAAAAGAGACAAACAAACCAATAACAGTGCGTTTACTGCCTCCATCCTGCCGCCATAATTGTCATTCCTCAACAGGTAATTGTTCTCTATGCTCTGTCAATCAACCCTCAACTTGTCAATTCTAAAGCTGCATTTGCTGTTAGCAGAGATTCCCCTGAGAGAGGGTCACCACGCTCTTAATGAAAGAAGATGAGTCCTCCGCTGAAGTTCTCTTTCTCTAACTCTATAGGTCAGAATCTGTATTCATAAATATAGAGAGCAGAGAAAAGAGAAGACCCTCATACATAAGTTCATGTATTTATGCATAGCTACAACCTTATTTCCCTTCCTTTCTTAGACTTTGAGGTAAATCAAGCCTGAGGTGAAAAAAAACCTTTGTGTGCTTTGTTTTTACAGAAACGAGAAGCACCAGGGTTAGTGCCATTAAAAGTTTAAAGCTAAAGCTAGTCGTATGTTTATCTCGACAATTAAAAACTCCCCACTGACGACTTAGGTCAAACCCGAAACAATGCTCTGGAAAATGCTGTTTCCGCGCTCCCGCTGTGTAGAGGAACTGTTGAACGGTTAGTCCACCCCTGCCCAGTATGCTAGGCCTGTCTCCCATGGGACGGCAACATTTACCCCTTAGCATGAGTCACTATTGATCTATTGTTGTGTTTCTCTCATATGTAGGTTCTCCCCTTAGGTTCTAAGCTTTTTGTGTGTGTGTGAAGACACACATACACACAGACAAAGCAGTTTGCTTTTGTTTTCCTTTTCAGGCCTTTTTTATTTCATTACATAGACTTTTTTTATAGCCACTTGTTATTAAAGTGGCCTAAGCAAACATAACACAGCAATACAATGTATTGTTTGTCCTTTAGTACACTGTGATTCCACACAAAAATTAAACAATATGATTTGGAGTCTAATAAAATGTTACACCAAGACTCAGTACAAACAAAATCATTGCATGCTGTGATTTTGCATCTACGTGCAGTACGAGATGGCGACCATTGTTTATCTAAGAGTTTCTTCTCATTTCTAGTAGTGTATATTTCTTATGATCTATCATAATTCCATAAAGCAGTCTTTAGACAGACGGTCAGGTGTGTTTCTGGGAGGCTGTGAGAACTAAGTCTAACTAAGATAGGGTAAGTCTAATACAATTCTTCAGGTTAAAACAGACTACAATGCATTGGAGACTAAATACAGCGAAAAAGATATTATTAATTATAAAGATGTCTTTCTTCACTAAGATTACTGTTCACTGGGAAAATACAAGCCCCAACATAAAGTTATGCTTAAATCTTTGATGTCCAAACACAAAAGTTTGTCTCCGCAAGGATTGCATGTGTAAACAGAACGCTAGAGCAAAACAAATGGAGCCCTGGGCTCATATCTACATATATCAAGTCCAAATGGGTTGGGAAAGCGCACACGCATTGGTTTCTACTTGAACCCCTTGTTTCTTTTTCTTCATATCTGTGATGTTTTTTTCCCATGGTTGTTTACAGAGCATACTCGTACTCATTTAAAGGGATAGTTCGGCCAAAAATGATATTTAACCCATGCATTACTCACCCTCAAGCCGTTTGAGATGCATCTGTCAATCTTGTTTCAGACGAACACATTTTCAGTTATTTTAGAAAATGTATTAGACCCTTCAGTGGATATAATGTGAAGGAATGGGGTCCACCTCCTTCAAGTCCCAAAATGTGAATACATCCTTCACAAAAGTAATCCATCCGGCTCCAGGGGGATAAACGAAGGCCTTCTGAGGGTAATCCGTGCGGTTTTGTCCTAAAAATATACATATTTAAAACTTTATAAATGAAAATATCTGACTTCCAGCAACGATCGACGCGCGTTCACGGGTGATGGAAGTCGGCGTACGAGGTAAGACGTAGCCTAGGAACTGTTGTGACGTAGAACGAACGCGCCAGCGCAGCCAGAGAGCAGAGCAAAACAAAACAAGAAAGCGCGTGAACGCACGCGCATCGATCGTTGCCGGAAGTCAGATATTTTCATTTATAAAGTTTTAAATATGTATATTTTTACGACAAAACCGCACGGATTACCCTCAGAAGGCCTTCGTTTATCCCCCTGGAGCCGGATGGATTACTTTTGTGAAGGATGTATTCACATTTTGGGACTTGAAGGAGGTGGACCCCATTGCTTCACATTATATCCACTGAAGGGTTTAAGACATTTTCTAAAATAACTGAAAATGTGTTCGTCTGAAACAAGATTGACATATGCATCTCGAACGGCTTGAGGGTGAGTAATGCATGGGTTAAATATCATTTTTGGCCGAACTATCCCTTTAATTCATCTAAGAAATTCTCTTCAGAGATGCGAATGACATTAGTGCATTGGCTATTTGATTTCAACCATATCAACAAGAACAAACTAAAGCATAAAAAAAACTCTTTCGGGTTTTCTTTATTGGGGCTTCAGGCTGCAATGGATTCAGGTTCGATGCATCTTGTGATTTTGGCCAAGTTGTTTGTGCAGGAATCATTTTTATTCAAGGAAAAATTGATCAGGTAGTATTGATCATACAAAACAAATATACTTCACAGAAAGTGAATTGCTTTTACAATGGTAGATATTTATGAGCTCTTGAATTGTAACCAACAGCAAAATGGATCTTATTTGCAGATGGCTTTGTGTGTGTGCGTGTGTGTGTGTGTGCGGCCTTCTTCGAAGAACAGGAAAAGGATGCTGGCAGGTTGTGCTGTCAGGATGATGGGATGTGATGGATGTGTTTGGACAGAGGAGTGCCAACTCTGCCCTGTTGCATTACCGTCAGCCAGTTACACTCACAAACACACACTGGGGTATTCCCATTAACGCATTACACATCCGAAACCAATCATGGATGAACCGCTGCTTTAATTACCTTCCTTTCTGCGTTACACTATTCCTTGCCTTCAGTCCTTTCTCATTCTACACTGTCTGCAAAAGTACATTTACAACACAACTTGTCACTGGGAAAATATCTTCCAAAACTACTAATGTGTACCATTTAGGTAATATTACTGTATCTACACTTTAGGTACAAAGATACACACTTTAGGGGTAGGTTAAGTACAATGGTGTACCTTTGGTGCTATTTTCCAGCATTGACTGCACAACCAATTGGAAAGACAAAATATTTTATTTTATTGCATTGCATTTGTGTACTTAATAGATTAACATGACCCTAAATGGCACGTACAAATGTATGAATTGAAGCGTTCCACATTAAATATTGAATATTTAATCACATGAATGAATGATAACCAAGTATATACATACTGTATACATACTACTATATTGGCACACATACATACAGTATTAAAAAAAAAAAGAGTAGATAAAATAGAGATAGGCTGCACGAAACAGCATCACACACAGCTGAACCTCTGAAACGTATGCAAATGTTCCATTGATAATGACATAATGTTAATTAACTATGTGTTTAATTAGACCAAGAGCATGTCATTACTTTAAATGCCATTGTTCTTTAATTGCTCAATGGCTTGTTATTTATCGTTAATGCTCTGAATCCACCGTGCTGATTGTCAGATCAGTTGAGGGATGTGAGTTTAACTGACTGCTGTGCATTTGGCAGTCAGGCTCCATTTGACAGTATTTCCTGTCTTCCCGTTTCCTCCTGTTCAACCCGATGCGAGGAAAATGAATCTGCATTAGAGGCCAAATTACATAGACTTCATGTTTAAATCTATTCGGCAGAATCTCACAGATTTCCCTCCAAAATCAGTGTGGAACATCTGGAAAGAGTCCATGGATTCTGTCTGGACCTGCTGATTGTCCATGCCGTACACAAACACATATATAGGCACTGCAGGGGATGAATTATGGAGGTGTGAAGAAGCGTTTCAGAATCTCTCATTGCGCCATTGGACACACAGAGAACACGGTCTTCTGTCCCCATTACCGGATCAGCTACCGGTCCCCCGAGCCCAACGTGTGCGCCGCAGCCGCAGCAATTAGTCGAGTAACTGCCTCAACAGCAAAAACCATAAGCAGATGAGAGGCAGATAGAAAAAAGAACAAGGAGTAAAGGCAGGGAGGATTGCAGCAGCTGAGAAGACAGGGCATGGATATAACCTTGGGAAAATGGGCGCCTGATTATCATAGAATTAATGTGCACATTTATTACATAATATTCTCATAGATGTTTATTGGAGCTAGGGGAAACCTTTGCTCTTTGCTGAGAGGAATATGATTATGTGTGACTTAATTATCATATATGAATTAATATAGCTACCGTGGTACCTGCTACCTTTTAATATGCACAGTAAAATAAAATAAAAATCTTCTTGGAATGGAATGGTATGGAAGCTTTTGTTGCTATTGTCATTCATTTAATGTGTGTTTTTGAGTGTCCTGTATCAGATATAGAGCGACGCTGTGTCAGATCCATCCATCCATCAGTATCCAATCTATTTTGCGCATGAGACTGTTTGATCAGCTGGGCTGTAAATGTGACTAATAACTCCAAAGCAGCAGGGAAATGACATCATTCCAGCACAGAACAAACACAGTCCCAAACCCTTAAGCACAGACTGTCTTTGTCCTCACCAGTGACGTCAAAGGCAGAAATATAGAAATAGCATGACAGCAGACAGCAACCGAATGACATGGTGCCCAAAATTCTTAGTCTGTCTCTCTAAATGTCTCTGACCAGGTCCATGTGGAGAGAAGCAATATTATCTGTTTGACTGAGAGGCTCGGATGTCCACCTATCTCAATAAACACAGACCCCAGACACGAGTGGACAAATAAGCCTGTTAAAATTGGCACACGTTCCCTGCTCTACCGTTCTATCTCTATTTGCTAAGGTGAGAAGTGCTGAGTACAATAAGGAGAGTGTGTTTACCCGTCAAACACAGCTCTCCAACTGCTGAGACTGAGACTCAACATTAGAGTAATGCAGCACATTACCCACTTCTGTCCTGGGGCCAGTTGCATAAACATGGCCATTATGTTAAGACTGTGTCCTAAGTACTAGGACGACCAACTAGCGGTTAGTCAAAGGGCGATCGGTCTTACTTTTTAGTATCAAATTAGACCAGTTTTATGTAACTGACTTGTGAAAAAAAATGTGATGAATAATTTATTCATTTGTTAGACTAGACTAGAAAACGCAGATGCTTGTGCTGATATATACCACATGGCCTTTTTTATTTTTGGTGAAAGATTATGAAAACAAGTATTTTCGAAGAATAAAATGCATTTATGAATCCAGTGACATTAAGTAAGCAAATAGGGTCCGCACTAATTTCTTGTTGTCTTTAAAGGTTTGTAAATAATGTGAGTCATGTTGGTATGTTATTGTCTTCCTAATATGACTGCGATTCTCCACGGATTTTGGTGTCAAGGAGTGTGAACAGTCATATATTATTAAAATGATAATAGCAGTAATGATTTGGTGAATTTCATTGTTTTTATTGAAAGACGCTTCAAGGGGAGATAAAGCCTACAGCTGTAGACATCCTCCCTCTGGCTTTCCTCTGCTGCGCTGGAATCTCGCCCAGAGTGGCGGAATGAAAAAGCAGCCACGTCGATTTCCATTATTAGGCATCAGGTGCTGCGGCTGGACTGGACCCATGCTCCATTGCTCCTACCCTCCTGCACTGCGCCTTTTAACCCTAATTGACAGTCTTACGTCCTCCCTCTGCCTGCTGCCCAGAGCATTCGCCAGGCACAGATAGAGAGGGAGGGGGCACTATACACATATGCTTGCTGTCTGTGCTGGCGCGTGTGTGCCTGCTGCGTTTGATATCTCTGAAGGCTACATTGGATGCGAGTTAGAAAGAGTCAGCACCTCTGCAGCTGTGCCAGCTTTTCTTCTCTAATAGATCGAAAAATAGGCTGCTTTTGAGACTGCTCACGTTAATGATACACGGCACTTAAAAGAAATAGCAGGAGTGCAGAGTTTCAGCTTCATGTGACCAATGAGACGCAGTCAGCAAACCCAGACGGGCATATCCAGAACCCCAAAGAACTTTGTTAGAGCCGTGCTGTTATTTAGTGCACATTGTTCTCAGGTTAGTTAAGTGTGCTGTGAGGATTTTTTAATATCATGGATAAAAATCCCTAAGGATTTTTAGGGATTTTCTGAGGTGTCCTGAGAAATTATACCTGATTGGGACAACCCACAACTCAAAACATGAATAAGAGCCAGGGGAGTATCCTGCACATTTTATCCAATCAGAAATGATTCAATAAGAAACACTAGCCGCTATCCTGATCTGTGATGTCAAAGGTAGCAGACAAAGAGAAATGTAAGTCAGTTTAATAATGTATTATACTATTTATTTAATGTATAATAATATTAAGGGCACATCAAAAATTTGGTCATTGGTAAAACCAGAAGAAATATTTATTATGTAGATGTTTCTTCCAAAACAAAGAGTACTAGGCAACTGTTTGTCAATAGAGCGCTGCAGCGATGGCATATTTGTGGTTCTCTTGACAAAAACCGAATGGGATTTTTCTATTGGGTTTTTGATTATTGCAGAAAGTAAGTGACTTGGCAGCCACATCTTTCGATGGAAGTAAAAGTGCATTTTATGTTGTAGAATAAAATGTGAAAGTGTCTTGAGTTTGTGTTCACCACAGATTTTATTTCAGGCATTTAACCAAAAACCCATTCAAAACACCCACTGACCTCAAAACGATGGAACCGGAAGTGCAAAAATGCCAACTCGCTTCTGGGATTTGGCCAGCAAAATTAAATCACCCCTCCTGCACTCTATGGATAAACATTCTTTTTGTTTCCAGATGGTGTAGATGCAACATATAACATCGGGGGTTAACTAGGCCATGATTACCAGCCAAACCTAGACCCCTTTAGCAAAACGGCTACATTTTCCAACAGCACCATTCAAGGTAAGCTTTATTCCTGGAGTCAAAAGCTTCATAATTAGAGAAGGAACATTTTTTAGACAGAAGTCAAACCGAGATGCTACGTTAATGTGTGAGCACAGCTGAGTAAAAGCCTCACTTATCCAGACTGGAATTAAGGGGGAGAACACATTAAGAAGATTCAACTCATTAGCGGAGCTTTAAAGTGACGCCCCTCCCTGACTAATCCTTGTGCTGTGGCACCCTGGGTAATAATGCTACAGCCGCGAGCACAAGACGCACGCTACCGTCTGCTTTTCTTACAAGCTGCCATTGCTGAAGGAGAACGCAGTAGCACGTTCTTCCGTACGACACCACAACATGGATGCATGCACAAACATTCCTCATCTATTTTGAAACAGACAAAATGAGCAGACATGAAATAACCTTTATTTAGGCAGTGCTGCTCAGACAGTCTGCCTCATTTGTATGTGGTACAAAGTCTTGATTCACCGGCCTCTGTTCATGGATTTTTCACTTACTAAAGGAAATCCAACATATTTGAAGAATATTCTTCTTTTTTTTCTCTCACATGACTTCTTTACTGCTTCCAAGTACACTCAAGGACCCTTCATCTCTGGGACAAATGTAGTCCTCTCTGTCTCATTCTTATGTACTCTCTGTTTTAGATGAGGCAAAAACACAATTTAAAAGCTGTGTTTCATCCCATCTCTCGAGCAGGTGTGACATGCTCAATGACTCGAAGTGACGCTTTATGCCTCTCTGAAATTTTATTAAGATGCAGCTTATGATTATATGACCAAAGAACATATGAGACTCAGGATTTGTTAGGCTGTGACACTATTTTACAAGTCAGTGCTGTGCAGCATTAGTAGGCTTTGCCGTTGTCCATGCAACTGAGGTACAAAAGCTAGTGTGTCTCCATCACCATATTCATGCTGCTTTCGGTGTCATAAATGGTCGACAAAAAAAGTCGCTTATAGTTTCAGTCAGCCATTGGATAATACTTGGTTGGTTTCAGGGTAGTTTGCATGAATTTTTACTTGAACATGAATGCTCCATTTAAACTCCACCGTGGTTCTTTAATAATGTGTTTTGTGCTTTTTTACAATTCTAATTATTTTTGTACACAGATACAGTTTCATTCAAAGAAATTTCACCAGATAGAATAAGCGACTAGTTGACAGACTAAGGGGTTGTTGAAACGACAACATTTTCAACTAAAAACAGAAAACTTTGTATGTGTTTTCCCCGTTCACTTACACGACAATGGCGTTTTGGGGCGCACGTTTTTTTTTAAAACGATACTGTTATCGTCTCCGTGTAAACAACAAAAACGTGAACGTGTCGTCATACGCATGCATATTACTTGTTCAGTCGGCGTGTAATGTTTCTTTACAAAGTGGGTTAGGGTTAGGTTAATACAGTGATTTTCATAGTTTTTTCTTGTGAACAGTGATCGTTTTGACAACATTGTCGTGTGTACGCAAAAAAAAAGCAAAGGTAAAACTTTTCCGTCTTTAGTACATCATTGTTGTGTACACATACATGCATCAACTAATAGTGGCAGAATCAATTGGTTCTTGGTACAGCAACCTTATTTCAATCTTACTGATTTATCCCAGTCACAGATCTGCGTTTATTGGTTGATCTTCGATTGTCCCAGTTCCATAATGCCCTGAGGTGTTGTGGAGAACATTCTGAAGGCTTTATGATTTACTCGGTTTGGGCATTTCTCTTGCAGGTTCCATTCCAGTGTCATGACCTTAATATACACAAGTGTAGGTGCGCTGCACAGACCCTTTTCTTCCCCTCTTGATAAATGAAAGTGACTCACAAAGAATGGGTCTGTTTCCTGATACCATTTTCAATTAACATAGGAACAACTAGGGCAGGGCAGCACCACTCCATAAAACATGGATACTTACGCAATCTGCTCTTCACACAACATCACTCTTATCAGAAAATCCCTCTGTGTGTTGAAAGCGATCAGTCCGGGGCCACTGAAGTCCTCTGGGCCCCAGTTAATGGCTCTCATCAACTATATTTATAAAATGCCCCTTGGCCCTAACAGAAAAAAAAAAAAAAGCTATGTCATGAGGGAAATGTGGCCAAGCTCTTGAAACTCTTTTTATTTCAGTCTGATTTGTCATTATGCTGTGTACTAATCTAGCGTTTGTCATTTTGATGGATAATGGGTAACGAGAGAGGGCGGGCGAGCTACGGTCTATACTTTTAAAACCCTTCATGCACTTACAGATGTAAGCAACCCACTCTATAGATGTAATCAGAGCGATCCTTCCTCAACAGCCAGTTGGGGTTTGTTATTTCCTGCCACAATTTGTCTTTATATGCTCGCTTCACAAGTGGAAATGTAGGCAATCATCATCACACCGGCAGTTATTAACCCCTCAGGGCTGCTGTGGAGGTGGAGTCACTTCAGGAACGGTGCATGTCTGGGGTCTGCGGGGGTTGTCAGAGCAGGGTTATTATAGCTTTCAAAATCACTAGTTTTGTTTTGGATTTTGATTTTTTATATCACCGTATGCATCCGTTAGTTTTAATGGTGCATAAATAATTGTTTCGTCACCAAAGTTCACACAGTTTAGATCATTCGATTTTGATTTAAGGCTGAATGGTTCAGCTCAGCCAGACTGGAAGTTAATCTGTGAGGCCATTTCAACATTTTACAGAGACACGCTTGTATTTGATATAATTACTTTATGTTTTTAGATTTACCTGCATTTTTCTATACAATAATAGCCAGAAATCATACTTCGGATCAAGCATTTATTAAGAATATGAGGTAAAGTAAAATTTACTGCAAGTTTGTTCATTTTTAAATTGTAGTTTAAGTTTAGTTTCTGTTCTTTCAAAACTTGTATATATATATATATATATATATATATATATACACACAGTACATTACATTGGTTTGTCTTAGTCATAGGGTTCACTACCAATAATTCCATGGCTTGCAGTGTTCAAAATAGTGCAGAACATTTACATTTCAGCTCAGCGTGGCCGCTGGTAAGCACAACATCCTGTCAGAAACGGCATCTAAAAAATGATGATTGGTGACTCAGTGCTGATCTGTATGATGAGGAATCTTTCCCTGTAGTTGAAGGCACATTTTGCTCCCTGTGTCACTCAGCTCCATTCAGTCAATACAACTTATATAAAAAAGCAAAAGCAAGAGAAAGACACAGAAAATACAGACTTGGTGACAAAAGAGATGGATGGGGATGCGGTTGTGAATATTTTCTGAAGGCTGCGGACACAGCGCTGACAGTGTTGCACAAATGGAACACACCACACTTGTTTTCGGGCCACTAATTGGAAATTTCAACTGAATAGAAACATAAAACAGGCTTTGTTCATGGTTGTAGTTTCTTTGTTTTGTGTCTATTTGATTAATTTCATGTTCAGGCAAAATAATGGGCAAAAATAAGACTCAAATTATGCATGCACATACACATGCATTGTCAGGTTCTGAAATCTATGTAGTCATAGAGGGCTCTGTGCTGGTGTCACAATTTGTACAAAAGGACACCCACTTACAAATCAACCTCTTACATCTGTCACTCCAGTACCTGAATGCAATCGTTCTACCCACCAAGCATTAAGTAGTCGATGGAGGTTAACAGAGTTTCCGTGTGTGTATGGTAAATTAGTCCAGGGCTGTTATGTTCCTCAGCTAGTTTTTATCTTTGTAGAAACCTCTCTGCAAAAAAGTGTTGTTTTTTTTTCACCTCAGAACCTATTCTCCGGATACCCTTGGGAGCTTTCAGTTTAACAGCAATGTTCAGTGGAGGTTTGCCGACTATGTCTTACGTTCACAATGTAACCTCATGCACATTTATTCAGTGTAGCATTTCACCCCAAAAAAACATTGTATGCACCTACACTTAGCATATTGACTGGATCTTGGGGTTAAGGAGTTGAAATCATTAACCATAAGTACTAAACTTAGCATATGCTGTACCCTTTGTAATATACCTCAAACCTACGCTTGTTAAGGAAATGTGCTGTTTCTTTTCTGAGCAAAATTATTTAATAAGTCTGGTGGGCATTATTACATACAGTATAATGACAGAAGTAGGGGCATGACCAGATCTAGGGACTATATTATCTAATAATTGCAAGCCAGTAAACACCTTAGCAACCACACGATATTGCAAATAAAGCAGTCGAAATATCTTAGAAACCACGCAGCACCCTGGTAACTATCCAACTTCCCTAGTTTTCATGGTGGAGTGATATGATATGCATGAACAAACACACGTTAGCTTCAGAAAATGTAAAGAAATCTTGGTGTTCTCTCTCTATCTCTCTCTCTTTGTATTGTATCTTTTTTTCTATTTTGCAACACATATGCACTCACGCTCCTGCCATGAAAAGGTCAGTGTTGTGGGCAGCGATAAGAAGCTGGTTATCTTTTCTGTTTTCTGGCTTTCTGTTTGAGATGCACTAATGAGCCAAAGGTATTTGGGGACTGCAACATCTGTCACACAGACTGCCTGATGCAGTCACTGCAAGCATACATTACTAGTTGTGCTGGCTTCAAAGTGCATGCCATCACCTTTCTTTTTCTTTCTTTCTTTTTTCTTATTTCAAATTCTGCCTCTTGCTCATTTTGCCATTAACAAACAATTATATTTAGCGAATTTAACAATAAGAGACTCAAAAATACTAAATGACAGCAACAGCATTAACAGCAGCTATAAATGATAAATGCACACCCGTGACTATACATTTTACATTAATGCGCTAAGTTGCTACATAGCTTGGCAGCCATAAACAGCCTACGGTTAAACTATTTATTGGACATTGGTGTCTTATCATACTGCTTCTGTCTTTTCCGTTTCTCTGTGTTTGTATCAGAAGGTACGCTGCTTTCATAGAATACATGCAAAGCTACAAGAGGTCAATGATTTTACCACAGTGTTTATCATGGTAACACTCTACGGAAGAAGAGTGCTTGCCAACAGACACACAGATACACATTCAACTGTCCTGTGTTCACACATCTATCAAAATGAAAGGCTGCCAGGTTTCATTTGCAAGCACGCTTTCTTGACAAACGAGCTACCACAAGGCTGAGAGAGAGAGAGAGAGAGAGAGAGAGAGAGAGAGAGAGAGAGAGAGAGAGAGAGAGAGAGAGAGAGAGAGAGAGAGAGAGAGAGAGAGAGAGAGAGAGAGAGAGAGAGAGAGAGAGAGAGAGAGAGAGAGAGGGAGGAATGTGCACGCAAGCAAAAAGCAACAGATTGGAAAGTCCCTCGGTTTAAGGACAAAACACCCATGTGCTATGATAGGCCTCTGTCTCTAACCTATCAAAAGCCGACGGCTTGTTGTGACCACCTGTGCTTGTTGCTCAGGTCTAAAAGTGTGACTTGCCTTTCAGCTTCAGTTAGGCTCACTTCACAGCCAGGGTTGTGGGAAGACTAATGGCTTCTCCCTTCACTTTTGAAGGGCCTGCCGCTGTGTAGCTAAGGTCCGGTTCTTTTCACCTTGTCTGATGCTTGTCTGTGAAACCCTTTGCCCGCAGGGCCCTTAATGAGCCGTCCGCATGGAGCAGCGGGCTAAAATGGAACCTGTCTGCTATTCCTAGCCTTTTGTGTTTTTCCTTCTCTAATGGGCTTTCAAGCAGTCTGCTTTTGTGTGTTCTCTTTCTCACTCACACTTTCTTTCAGTTCCTCTATCGCTATCTCTATTTCACGTTGCTTAAAAAATACCCCCTTAGCGCCGTTCTGCAGCGAGCAGCTGAATGTATTGTCTTTAATATGTCTCTGGACACAGTGTGTCTGTACATATGTTTGTGTTAGAGTGTATTCACTAACGTAGGCGTGAGCGTTAGCATTAATGGTGAGGTGCGCATGTGAGAGAGCTGTTGATGGCATCGGATGTGCAGGCCTTGTTTGTGCAGTCCCAGAGTGGATTGTTATCGCTTTTCATCAATATTGCTGCTTCATCATTACTGAGAGACAGAAGAACGAGAAATAGAGACACCAAGCGGGATAAAAGATAGCCTAACATTGCTGTTATTGTAGATTTACTGTTCCTAACAGCTTGAGACCAAGCGCCAGGACCAGGGTTGAGAACCACTGCAGTAGGTGAACATCAGATGAATTAGATCTGCTGAAGGTGGCACGGTTCCTCGGGTGTAGACCTGCCGCATCACAATAGGAAGTTCCCCTGTTTGAGTCACGGCTGTGTGGAGTTTGCATGATCTCCCTGTTTTGGTGTGGGTTTCCTCTGGTTTCTCTCACAATCCAAAGAATGGAGCATATGGCTGCAGACAGTAAATTGACCATTGGAATGTGTATTTCTGTGTTTGCAACCGTCCAGGTTGTTCCCATGCCTTCAGCCCGGGATGCTACACCAGCTGAGCCACTGAGAAGAATAGGAATGGTAACAGATTGTATTATGGACCTTTTTTTTCTTCTTCAGAACTTCTTGCAAATCGCAGGTGTGTAAGAACAGGTTTGGAGCTAAAATATGGAGGACGGTAGCCCTCCAGAAGTGGTGCTGAATAGCTTTGCAGTCTTTCCTCTGCTCCTTGCACAAAATGGCCAAGGGAATTGGTCTGTAGAGGTACAAATGTGAAGAGGTGTATAGAACGAATTTGCTATCCCCATTTTCTCACCCTCATTCCTGAGACCCCTGGACAGCAGTATTGTGCCAAGTGACAATATTGAACTGCTCATCAAGTCAGTCTGAGGACTCAAGAGGCTGATTGGAAGACAGGAAAGTCGATCACACCTCTCATTTTGGTCTCATCTCAGCTCTATATTGTGAGACTGAGGTGTAGGAGATGTACGTCTGGTTTCAAGGGGCATTAGAAGCTCAGACAGGAAGAACATGTAGTATGATGAGGGCTTTAGAAGATGCACACTAATCTATCGACATGTGTCAGGGACAAATTATTTCACGGATAGATCTGCCACATAAATCCCTAAGAGGAGGACATGTACAAACCCTTGGATTCATTATTCTGTTTATGCCCGCTTTAAAGGAGCTACACAACCAAACCATAACAAACCTGCTTTTATTGCATTGTATTGTACAGTTCTGAAGCTCAGTGAGCTGTGGCAAAACAGCAACCCACAGATCAGATTAATGCACTGCTTTCCTCACAGTGTCCACCTACTGTAAAAATATGTTCTTGATCACCTTTTTTTTCTAGTGTCAGAAAGGCTTTAGAAAAGCAATTTTGCGCTCAATATTAGATACGGATCTTAAAGAGAAAACTGCTAGAAAAGTCATGATTCGTCTGTATGGCTGTCTCAAGTGCACACCATTGCAAGATGACACATGTCCCCAAACTCCCATAATTTACAATCCGCTCTGCAGTCTGTATGTTTGTGAGTGTGTATAGACACACATCCAGGGTTCATTTAAAGATCTGTAAGGGTATGATGAATGAAGCTCATATGAACGAAACATACAAATCATATATTACACCTGACACCTGAGCTGCGTGACCACAGAGGGTTGCCTTTACTATGATGCACTAATAATGAATCTATGCTTATCTCCTGTCATGGATGCTGGTCACAGGAGCACCACCTTTCCCGTCTGTTGTCTTGAAAGCAACTCTAACTTCCTCCTGCAGTTTGACCTATCTTCTTCTCTCTCTCTCTCTCTCTCTCTCTCTCTCTCTCTCTCTCTCTCTCTCTCTCTCTCTCTCTCTCTCTCTGTTTTTGAGTTTCAGGAAGAGCTTACTAAAAGTCAGCTAATCAGCTACATCTGACATCTTTATCTAAAGCACCACATTCAGCCACATGAACACACACACAAACACCCACACCTGTCAGATTCTCAGCCATCAGGACAGATCAACAAGATTAGGTCTCCTTTCTTCTCAGCGTAACTCACACTATAGTGGTGTATATGTGTGTGTAGTCAGTGAAAGCATGTGCGGCTGAAAGTGGTCCACACCACTAAACCAGAGACTCTTTCTCCTTTCCAGTCACTTTTCTCAGTGATTACTGTGTTCGATAGTGGGGTAACGTGAAATTACTTATTGACTAGAGGTGAGAAAGTTATTTACGAGGTCGATGGCTAATTCCCCCTTGGCTACTTCACAGGGCTGAGGTGTTTATGCACTGCAGGAGCAGGGACAACACAATAAAACACATCATATGACACCCAGGCTTCTGCTGCCTATCCTGCTGATTTCTACGGTTGTGTATTTGTAAGAGAAGAGGGAAATCTTGAGTGCTTTTTAAAGCAGAATGTACTTGTCATCAGCAGTGAAAGCTTAATGTTCTCACAATATGACATCTTTGAAGGTCGTGGGCAACATACTGCACACTAGACACCATTCTTTGCATCCATGATCCTTTAATAGTATGTCCATTATATACACAACTAGCTACCACTTAAAATTCAAATGTACCATTTGAAAATATTAAATGATACCTAAGCCGTGCATTTCCTGATCAAGGTCTTAATGACAGAAAATGCCTAGGCCCTTGTGGCAATAGCATTCACACACACACACACACACTGCCTGACATACGTCTTCAGCAAGAGACCTTTGCACCTGCCATAGCAACATTAGCATAACGCATACCTCATTAATCCGATCCAGGGCACAGCCCGTTATAGATTAGCTCTCAAGTCCTCAGCCAAGACAAACGAGGCAAATGATCTGAACAGAAAACGATACGCTTAGATTGTGAAGATGGCCAGAAAATAAGGCATGGGTAAACAGCCAGACCAATTACAGGGGTGCACTGTATGAATCAAAGCAGTGTTTTTAAGAAATAAATCTAATTGTTTGGTTGTGCCTTAGATGAGATCTCATATTGCACTAGATAGACTTAAAAACACAGTGGTTTGTAAGCACAGGGACCATCTTAAGGAGGTCTGCTCTTGATGGATAAGCTATTGAGCTTACATGAGTATCTCCTTGTGACAGCTCCTTGCTCAGCTCCCTTCACCACCAACCTATTCAGCAACATTTGCCAGACAAATAATAGTCAAGTAAAATGTATTTGCTTTTCACAAAACACATTTCAAAGCAGATTTACAGAAAACCATACTGTTATATGTAATGCCTTTTAAATGTAGAGCGTTTTAGTGCTGGGTGATATTTTGACACTTCCCTCGCCGGCTTTTTTAGAAAAAAGCTTGCCAGCCACCCCCAGCATTTTTTATCATTTTCACAAAACTTTCATGGCCCCCATAATATTTTCTGTCTGAATATCTGAACATGCAATATGCCAAAAGAACAAAGCCTCAGCTTAAAAATGTTTTAATTAGTTTCAATCGTTCTTTTTTTATCAACACTTGAAAGTGGGTAAGTGATGGCAAGAAATGAAGAAGTCTGTTTTGGTGGTAGCCGAAAAAGAACTTTAGAGAAAAAAAAAGGGTGATTTCAATAGGTACTTCTTCTCCATCACCAGCACACAAGTTTACAAATTCTTAAATAATGACAGTTTGACTTTTTTCACTCAGATGCATTTTGCTTTTGGGGTGACTTGTGACCTGTACATATTTTCGTAAGACTCGCCCTTGTACTCTTAAGTTGCTTAACATTGATTATGATGCTTTTAGCAATGTACGTGTGCTTGCTGGGGAGACATGCATCTCCTAGTCAGAGGGGAGCATTTGAGGGCAGTTGCCATAGTGTAACCTCCACAAAACAAGCTCTTGAATTACCACAGTACTCTGTCCTAACTGCTCTGGCAGGGCCAGGCCACTTTTACACAGCTGGGTATCAGCCTGAGAGCAGCTGCTGAGCGCCTGAAGCGAGCATCATTTTAGTCAGTCTGCTACCCGCTCTCTCTCGGCCCAGTTTCTTTTCCTTCTGCTCCCCCGGTGACTCACATCACACCCCTCTCACTCCATACACACGAAGGCTCTTCATTTTGAGTCAGCCTGAACTCTGCCACCAACAATGAACCTAGCACTTACTTCAGCTTCTGGGTTCATGAATGGCTGCAATTACAACCATTAGCATGGTTAATTAACAGATTCACTGGCAGCCAACACAGAGCATGGCACCTTCTTTGAATGCGCGTCCAAGCACCGGCCCCCAGCACTGCACACTCCCACGTCAGCTCAGCAAGGTGTGTAATTTGAAAGAAAGTGATACAATTGCTACTGTTCACTAACATTTTCTTTCTACTTCATGTGTCTTTTGATTCATCCACTTTCTTTCTTCTTGCACCTTTCCTTTCTCACTCTTTCTTCGCTCTCCAAGACTCAGCATGACGATGACCTGGGATGATGTTAATGGCAATATTTTCATACAGCATTCTGTGGTGTTGACAGCATTGCCAAAAAAAACAAGCTAGTAAACAAACATAATCAGAAAGAAGCACAATGAGTTTTCCTCACAGGGCCACTGAGGAACGATTGGCAGAAGCAGGCACTGGCACTGGCACTGGCACCCGCCCCAGTGCCAACAATTGGCACTGTCAGTCCCCCTTTTTCTCCACCCTGTTCTGAAATGCTACGTCACGCAACTCATAATAATTCTTTGTTCGTCTGTCTCTCTTTACTGGATTCAGGGACTGTCTCATTACAGGTAAACACTATTGTTTTGGTGTCCCCGACGTGCTTCCGTGGACGTTGCCCCCCATCAGACTCAGGGCTAATCACTTTTTAATGAACTGCAGATTGCTACTTCATATGAAAACCATTAGTGCAAGAGCAATGTGAAGTGTTTTGTGTAAACTAGATATTTTCAATTACATAGCCCTCTATCGGTAAGGATGCCTGATCCTTGATGCTGTGTACAGTAGTTTCCTTCGTATCTACTTGTCTCTCTCCTTCGGATGTGTTTTTGATTTCTCCAATTTATCCCTCCAATTTACCACTCCTTTTCTCTACATTTGATTGGATATTTTTCATGGGTTAGATCACCCTGTGTATGCACCACAAAGATAGGAGACCATTAGAGGAGGCAGAATGCATTTGCCTCTTCAGAATGTGAACTAGAAGGTAAACGATAATAGGCTTTCTGTGGGTTTCGGTGTATCTGAAATAACCTTACCTTACCTACCCTCTTGTAAGAGGTTCAAGGAGTCTTTTAGGAGGAGAAGGTAATTAGACGTAGATTAATTGATTGCGTGTTTTAGAGTATATAGCTCTGACTAACCTACCTCTACTTGAGTACGTAGCTATGTTCTACAGCGACGGCCTCATTAAGACGCGTGTATAGTAGGAGGTTTTTTTTTTCAGTAAAATGGCCTGATAACTTATTCTCCTTCCCTCTCTTTGACTGCTTTTTCCCACTTGCTTTCCTTCTCTCTGCGTGCTTATGCTGTCGCTCTTTAGCTGTCGATGGCTCTTTAGTGCCTGTCAGGAGCTGCGCTGAGCGCATCCCAAACATATTGTGCTTTTTCACATAATTAGGCAGGAGGGATTTCATTAACAACACTAGAGTGCAGGCTTCCATTCTTACACCAGTGAGTTTGCGCCGTCCCAAAAGATTTTTAGCTCTCTCTTTCTCTTTTTTTGCTCTCAAACGATTTTCAAACACTCAAAGACAATAGAGAGCCAAAGGTCTCCATTCAATGAGAGGCATATATATATATTGCACTGCAAAACATATTTTGTCTTGATTCTAGTGGAAATAAATGTCAAAATCCATAAAACAAAGATTCTTCATGTTCTAAGCATTGTACATAATTTAGTGAAACCAAAAACATGCTGATGCATTAATATTAATACTAATGAAATATACAATTATAAATACACCAAATACAGTTTATGTATGCATATGATACATTCAATAAGGGACACATCCATGTTTAATTCTAGTGCTGTAGAGATCTCTGGGTCAAGATATGGACCAGTTCACAAGACTATGTAATAAGACAGTTTATTGAACATTGCCAACAATGTGTGTTTAGAAGAATTCAATCGTGGGGCAGTGTGTTCAGTGATGCAAATTAATTATTGTGGGTTGATATATAGGTTTTCAGCATGCATACACACACACACACACACACACACACACACACAACCGCACACCCCTGCTCTGTGGGCCAAGTGACAGCTGTGTTTGGTGCAAGTGGAAGAGCAGCTAATGAACCAAACACAAGGCTTGACAATTCACATCTGCTGCTACTCTCCTGCCTCTGCCCAGACCCAGCAACTCCCACCCAGTCTCACAGGGCTGCAACAGCAGCCGGCGCCTCACCTGGGACGCACAAGCTCCTGTGAAAACTTAAACACACACACCAACATTCACATAGACATGAACACATGGTCGCACTCAAGTTGTCCGCAGTAATGCAGACGCATGTGTGCCTACTCCAATGACGTGCACAGATGCTAGGCATGCATGCAAAAATAAACAAAACTCACACCTGGCCATCAATGGTATTGTTAGCTGGTGTAACAGCTAGCAACCCTTGCTTACAAATTAAACCTTGTCTTTCACAACAGTTTTAGGGTTGTCAATATAGCAGTGCTTTGGCAGCTTTTTTCTTAGCTTTTTAAGGGGCTTAGGGGAGAAACATGCGGAGCAGTTGGCCGACTCCTTGCTGTGCTATCCTGCTCCTCTCACCTTTAAAGTTTTCTCCATTGTTACAGTCTGACTATCCTTTGTAACAGCACAGCGGGTAAAGACAGAGAGAATGGAAAGTTCTAGAGAGTTTTAGTGATGGTCATAAGTCTACGGCTGGCTAAGCACCAGGCCTTCCTTCCTACTCAGCCATCTGCTAATGCAGGGACGACTGATCCATGTGTTTATGATATCTGCTCAAAACTTGGACTTACATGACTTTTGTATTTGTCAACTAGTCGTCCAGAAATAGTCAGCGAGTTATTATTTAGCACTTGTAAATGGCTCTTCACACAGCGTACGCATCAGCGGTCTGACAAACATTTCCACAAAAGCAGAAATGATGTGGGTATGAAACGAATGCTTGCATAGCTTGTTGTCGTCAATGCTGCAAAAACATTCATAATTTTAGATTTATATCTTAATTCTCACAAATGTTCTTCTTGCTGTTGCTATATAGAGCTTTGTTCGTTGGCTTGTGGGTCGGATTGTTTCTCACCACATGCTAACCACTAATTACTTACCACTCCGGAGTTCATTTTCAACCGGGCCGAGGCCACCTCATTTATTGCACTGATCATTTTGGTGTGAATCTGAGCATGCTATGATTGCTGTTTTCATACATGCCGAAAATCACCAAATTAAGGGAGAAAACGCGCCAGATTTCCGAAACAAATGGAAAAACCCACAAGTTCCACAGTTTATATAGGCTACCTGAGATAACATACTGTACACTCTAAGCTCTTCACAGGTGTGTATGCACACATTCACACATACTATTTTCAGAGCTTGCCTGGGGTTCTTTGTCTCAGAAAAACCTGCCTGTCTTCCTCTAATTGCGTTTGATAACAATTTTGTCAAGCCTCCTCTGGCAGCGTCCACACCACGCTCCCATCAGCAGCTGCTGCTAATTAGCTGCTATCGCTAGCTCTTCTGGCACACTCCCTGCTGATCCCACTGGCCCCCTAGATCCTAAGTATAAATCATCAGGTTGCTGAGAAAAAGGAGTAGAGGTAGGAAGTTGATTGCATGGTTGTTTGGATGACATAATACTAAATAGGAATATTAAAGTCAATGTAAAACGTAATTTGCAACTTTTTTTTTTTTTTTTTTTTTTTTTTTTTTGTGAAACATGATATTTTGTGAGGAATAAATGAAGTGTGAGGCTGGATTTAATGCACTTGGAATTGACTGGATTGTGAAAAGTGGGCTTTGCTTAGCAGAATTTTGTTTTCCTGCAATTGCCTTTAAAACAAACTCAACTTTATAGAAGTTATGTTATGTGTTATGAAAGTGCAGACCCCCCACCCCACTCAAAGTTATAAACCTGGTTGCATCATATTTTTTAGTTTTCTCTTCTTTTTTTTACAGTTTATAACTCCTGATGCAAGCGTCTCCCTCTACTTTTACTGCCCATTTTTTGCTGCTCGAAAATAAGACTGAGAAAAGTGGCCGTTACATATCAGAATGGAGACAGGTGGTTGAAGGCAACTGAAACCCATTCAGTCAAACACTATAAGGCCGGGCATGTGCAATAAAAAATAAACTGGGTCCATTGTGGTTCCATTGTGGTTTTCAACTGAATTTCAGTGATACTCTATTCTGTTCCATCTCAGCTAATGTGAAGTTAAACTTTTATAGCTTTTTGCCCCTGATTTTGGCCTAAGGCATACTCTGTACAAAATCAGGGCAACCCATTCACCCCCACTGGTAATAATGAAGTTATGGTTTCTCTAATGGTGTACAGAAGATGAAGGCAAGAGGCCAAAGCAATAGAGAAAAGTCAAACATGCACCTGAGTCTCTCTCTCTCTCTCTCTCTCTGTATATGTGTGTGTGTGTGTGCGTGCGTGCGTGTGTGCACGCGCACATGTGTGTGCAATAGAAGGGGCAGGAGAGAGAGGCGGGGAGCATTGGAGGGAGGACAGGTGGTGAATTACCTGGATGAAAAATTGCACCAGATTAGACACAGAAAAAGAAAGGAAGAGTAAGCGAGAACAAGAGAGCAAGCCCTTTTTCAAGGACAACGTGTGTGATCTCTCCTGATTAATAAGTGTTATTTTGATCAGCGCTTCTGTGTCACAGTGCGGCCCTGTGCTAATGGAACACTCAGCTAGGTCTCGCCGCAAAGCCTCATGGGAGTATCGAGAGGAGCATGTAAACAATCTGACCCGTACAACCCACAGAGCCATTCTCACCTGTCTCGAGCGCTTCTCATCTCTCAGTCTGTTCCGCAACAGTTATACACACTCTCATCCCAGAGCAATCAACCGAACATCACTTTTTTAACATTAAACATTACGGAGGCTTTTGGTACTGAGAAGAAATGCCATTATCACACACTGTTGTCAGTTACCGTCCCCAATGCTGGAGGTGTTGGCATTGGCTGTGAAACTGCTCCAGTAATGGCTTAACAGGGCATGCGCCAGGCTGACACAGAACACATGTTTCTGGACAAATAGTTCCAGACAGGTTTGGAGCCCAGCCTCAAGGGAACGTCACATTTGCCTGGGAAGCACTCGGCTGCCTCCCGTTAATTAAATAGCTGCCTGTGAGTAAATACCAAGTCAGTGAGGGGTAAAAGGAAACCGTATCAAGCCAAATTCGCCTTTCAAATGAAATGGCATCAGGTTTCAAGAGATGTTTTTCATGCTGAAATGCCTGTTAGTTGAGATTCATGCAGCCAGTTTTTTTTTTTAACAACTCTAATTGAGGCGTAAAAAAGCAAGGAATTTCTCAGCTCTCACATACCCAAACCATATTTGACGTAGGGCAAGATAGGGATGTCAGAGTGAGTTAAAAATACGGTTTTAGTGGTCACCCTTCTCTCACAACTCAATTCAGAAGCTTTAGTCTGACTCACTCTCAACTGGCCCTCTAGTGGATGCTGGTGATTTTTCAAACAGGAATGCCTAGTACAGATGTGTTGAAATCCACTCTGATTCACTGATACACTAAAGGTCAGTTTACAATTGAACATGGTGTTACAATCCTTCGTGACAAAGGAAATAATCAACAAAAGCTAAAAGCAGATACTACATATACTGTAGCTGTGTTCTGTCTACATTTATATTTATTTGTAATAGACCTAGACTGATTGTCATGCTAGATACACTGATTAGTCTGAGACTGAAATATCATATAATCATGTATATTGTTATAAGGTGACTATAAGCTTATATTCATCGTGTTCAGGTGATCCTGGGCATGCCCGTGAACTATATTCTGCATTAATACTTCCCTGATCAGTGAAGCAGCACAGCATCTCACTTGGACCTGATCCATCCGAAACGGCAGTACATCTGACAGGATAAAACTGCAAGAGCAAACAGGTGCGTTACTATGCTGTGAAAGGCTTCCAGCTCAGAGAAGGATTCCTGATGAGGGTGTCGGAGGTTCGCGGAGAAGTGAGAGAGATGGCAATAAAATAAAAAAATAAAAAACAAGATGGATGATTTGAATGTGTGAGGCTGTAGCATCTGTTGGCACCTCTTCCAGACACCCACGCTTACACCCTTCTGCGCTGCCAGCCAGTGTGTGTATGTGTGTGTGCGCTGGTTCACCTGGGGCTTGACAGGAGGAGAAATGCATAAAAATTGGACGCATCACTCACTGCACTTCCTGAGAGCATTTGCATTCGCATTGAGTTTGCATTTGAGTTTGGAGATTTAAATATACTTGCTGAAGCCCTCAGCACACAGAAAAAGGGGAACTAGCTAGGATTGGTTGGTGCCTAGGTTCATCTTGCCAGAATTTGTATCACTTCATTTGCTAATTCATGTAGACATTGGAGTTGTTAATTGTCACACGCATGTGTTCAGGTGGGGGAAACTTTACATGCAAAAAAGTAACACAAGCTAATAATATTCATAGATTATGATATAGGTGTCATGTATGATTTGCAAGCAATAGTCACAGTAGATGTGAGATTTTGTTATTGACTTTGTCTCACTTTGTAACTATTTTTACATTTTCTCATTTCACAATTGTGTCACAATTACTTTTTGTTTAAAGCTGAAATGTGCATACACAATTTACACCTAATTTTTTTCATTTTTTAATGAATGTACTGTAGAATGTGGCGTCGTGGTTTTATTTTAAAGGAAGCTAACACAAACACACTTCGAGCAAAACATTTCACACACAAAAAAAGTTTGTTAGGTTTCAAATTATAAAAAAAAATGTCAATCAACTAATGAGTAATTGTTGAATTAAAAGTCATGGCGAAATTGGCTATAGAAATAAAATCAGTTCTGAGAAAATCTCTAGGAGTCGTAGAGCACAGATGAGACTTGCATTGATATTTTGTCTAATGCAATGGCATTCAGACCTTTTGGGGCTACATTATGTAAAAATATTATGAAAAAAAAAAGTGCTGCCTGTAGCATGAAAATTTAATTGCATTGTATAAATGCATTTGATTTCTCTTAACGTGCAACATTTGTGAACATGGTAGCCACTGCGAAGGCAGATGCCCTCAGGACAGAAGCTGTCACTGTGACGAGATGTTCTGGTGCTGAGCGGTGACGTCCAGGGAGGGTCAAGTCAAGTCAGAGCCAATCTCACCAGCTCTGCTCAAGGCACTGAGTACACACATAAAGCTTCTAGATGGATGGTGGGTGACAGGTGACCGGATCATTCTCCTCTACCTGGATCTGTATTGAGAAGATGTTGGAAGAACCAAATGTAGTCGAGGAAGTGCTTTCAAATGATAGACTGTGATGGGAGAGACAGTAATGTGGATCTTCTGCCTACAGCTCCCAATGCATGCTTCTTTTCCGTCTTTCTTAATTTCCCTTTGTCGCTCAACATTCTCTCCATCCGTCCTTCTTCTGGCGTGGATCCGGATGCTATAGCGTTGTAGACTGTGATCGTCGGATTCCTGTGAATGACAAACTACCCCGTCTGTGATGCTCTCTATAAATCACCCAAACAATGACACACGGCCCTTCTCCCCAACTGACGGACAGGTAATGGATTGGCAGCACAACGGGGGAAAACAAAATGACGCACCCCATTAGCTCACAGGTTGGCTTATTCAAATCGATAAGACTCTCTCCCGTGAAACGCCCTTCGCTTCGCATTTTTTCACATTTCTGTCTCTTTAAAACTCTCTCTCAATCTTTCTGGACCAGGCACAGGAGCATAAATAATGCCTGCCACATTTTAATAGTTTGATGTTTTCAAATGCCACTCAACCCTGCCCAAGCACCTAAAACAACTCGGATGTGATGAGATTTACTGGGCCCATAAATCACAGACAGCCTCGCTCACTTCTGAGACACAAGTTTCACACAAAGAATGAATGGTTTTAGTCAATATACAGCGGCACAAACATTGTTGACCAGCTAGTTCGGACAGTTCATGTGGATCTTTCTAAAAAAATGATTCACAAATTTGATTCAGTTGAAAATAATGAAGAGCATTTTATGTCTAAAAAAATATATAGAGGGAACAAATTAAATAAAACACTATTTAGGAGTCATTTTAGCCAGTTGGTATATTTGAACAGTTCAAAAACCAAATGACTTATTTAATCAGTTCAACTAATATTTATTTGAATGGGTGTGCAGCATATAATATGAAATGTCATGATGATGTTTTTATATATATATATATATATATATATATATATATATATATATATATATATATATATATATATATATATATATATATATATATATATATATATATATATATTAATTAGTATTCCCATTATATAGCCATTATAATCTAGGCGCAATAACTGATGATGAATGGCACATTTGCTTTCATGCTGAGAAACGAATGAGTATTGCATCAGAGAAAATAAACTAGTTGGATATCATTGGTCTTTAAATACACAAAACTCCAACATAAGATCGACTAGAGAAAAGAACAGCATGGAGGAAAGGTTCCTGTCCAAGAGGCAGGTCATAGCTGAACAATAAGTCAGTGTGCTGTGCTAACATCTCTGTATCCTGTCCTCTCCCATGCAGAGGAAGGCATCCTTAATCCCGTGTGACAGAGGAAGACGAGGGGTAGCAGGGAAGGTCTGAGCCTCAGGCGAGCCACACTGATGCTGCCTCAGTGGGGCAAACCTTTCCTGAAATCTGCCGCTGTGTCAAACTTCATCAGCCTCAAATCCATAACGCCGACGCCTGCCATCTCAACTACGCAACATCAGCTAACACGTCTCAAACCGCCCGGTTAAACGTCCTCCTCTCTCAGCCTCACTGTTATTAGCTCTGTGCTATTATTCGCGTGGCTTGGCAGAGCGACAGCATACGAGGGAGGGCTTCGACAATTCACATGACCCAAGTGCGTGTGAGATGGAACTACACTTAAAGTGATGCTACTAAGTTTACATCTTTCAGTAGCATGACAACAGAATAGTGTAGCCTTTTAGGCATTTTAGGTCTTCACATTTGTGTAATAAAATGATGCTATTCATATTACATATGTTATAGTGTACACTTATCTGTTCAAGTCACCCTAAATGAGCTGTATTCACCCTGAATATGATATTAGTCCTTCAGGATTAGCCATGAGCGATGTTGGACATCCTCTTGGGATGTCTGTTGGGTCCTGTCGTTCCTGTGGGATGTGCTGAATAAAAGAGTCATCTCTGAAGTGTCTCTTCTTCTTTTCCGAACACTTTTCAAACCTTTTTTTCCTACCATTGCACTTTTTTTTATCTTTCCATCAATGTGTATCTTGTTTCTTTTGAGCCTGTGTCTCATCCCACTCTCTATTTCCCTATGTTGTGAATCTCCGTGAAAAATAAATGTATTTAATCATATTGAATGCGCACTGTTTAGTGTACTTCAAATCTTAAAAGTATATTTAAAACAAAACTGTATTCGCAGATATAAAAGGCCATTTACTTGCACTTAAAGAGAGTACACTTGACTAAATTTCACATTATTACAGTTTTAAAAAGGCGCTTTGTAATTAAAAATAAAGTGCATCTTCAAAAAATAGCTTTTTAAATGTATATTAAATGCAATTAGCTGAACTATACTAGTCATTTTTATTTAATTGCAGTTTACATGCAATCAAGTGTCTGAAACAATCCATTTGCTCTTAAGTATATATTTTTAAAGTGGTCCTATTATGCTTTTCCACTTTTTCCACTTTAGTTAGCGTGTAATGTTGCTGTTTGAGCATAAAACAGATTTGCAAGGTTACAAAGCTCAATGTCCACTCCATGGCTCGAATGGCTCGTTTAAACTAAACGTGATTTTTCCGTATCTTATTAAGTCATAATGTTACACATTTAAATAATCCGCAAAAAAAGGGGGCGAGGCTGAGCTGTAGGCCTATTAGAGAAGACAATTGTGGTTATGTCAAATAGAAACCATTTTTTTCCACATTTACAAAACTCATTTGTTTCACCTTCCAAAGACTGACGAAATTATTTGAATCACTGTTCCTGAACATTATAACCCCAACGTTTATCTGTGTGCTGCACACTTTATGGAGAACAGCTTGTTTTCTGTTGGTTTTGTAAGACGGTACGCCGCTCCTTCGGAAAATTAACCATGGCTTTGTGATCGATTAATGTTTGAATTACCTTAGTTTTCCGTCAAATATCACGATTAAATGGTGGATAACATCGTATCTATGATGTATAAGAAAATTACAAAAAATATACCACTCTGAAACGCCCTGTGCAATCCGTGCTTGCAAAGTCTGTGCATGAAATCCATTCTGAATCATGCTCGAATTGGTTTGAAATAACATTAATATTTACACTCGATAAGAACTTGCAGTTATGGAGGGGCAGGACATTTTCCGAACACTAAGCACTGCCAATCACAATACACTGGGTCAGCTAACCAATCACAGCACATTTCGTATTTTGGAAGGAGGGGCTTCATCAAAATCGATGTATTCGAGCCAGACTGGGGAGAGAGGAGCTGTAATAATCTAAAATATGTGCAAAATATGGTACTTCATGGTACATTATTTCATTATAAGTACTTTTTTATGCTAAAGTGTTCTTTTTCACAAGGGTATCATCAACAAAAATGTTGACGTTGCAATGGCCTTGATCCACTAAACACTAGGACACTGATGACTCTTTTACCTGCTTCATGGTTATGCCATAAAATGTAGCTGGTATTGATCAGCAAGGCCCGTTCACAACCTGGAGTGCATTTCCCGAAAGCTTTGTTATCCAACTATGATCGCAATTTCCATCGTTACCAATAGATTTCAATGGAAATTGCGATCATAGTTGGATAACAATGACTATAACGATAACAGTATAGTTCTGAAAACCGTTATAAATAGAAAAGAATAGCAGAGTCCAAACCACAACTATAATGATAATGGCACAGATAAACAATATCATTGGAATCACTTCAGATTTTTTTTTTTCAGCTGATGATGAACAGTAAAAAATCAGAATCCATCAGGCTCTAAAGAAACGGACGATAATTATCTCTTATAATAAACAGAACAATATTGTGCACTGGTGTGGACGCTATTATATAATTATCATTACAGTTATCTTTAGTCAATGTTCTTTGTGTTAAAGGGCCTTAATGGTTAAAGTTTTTTTTTTTTTTTTTTTTGTGAATTGTGATTAGCGGTGTACTTGTTAAAAAAAAACAAAAAAACAGTGCCATTTTGAAATATATGGTTGTCCCGCATTTCTGACGACACATTCTGAAATGCAGACTAAAAGTGAATTAAAAGCAGACCACATTAAAAAAGTGAACAATGCTCATTTTGCATTCTGGGGATTTCTAGGGAGTGAACGTTTGTGCACTGACTCCCAGGGCAATGCACATATTAGGTTACTAAGAAGCAGTATACGACACACCATTACCAATATCATTCAGTTTATTTCTGAGTGTCATGTACAAAACATTTTAGCCACCTGTAGGTATTTAGCACCAAAAAGAAAATACATTCTACTGTTTTATTTCAGTAAAACAGGGAATTCACTGGGTTACTTGTGATAGGTTGGTATTGCGAAAGACAGATGCTTCTCGACGGCTTGACCTCCCATAGTCAGCCAACATAACCAACATATTTGTGAGAATTATGGAGTTGAGAAGAGAGGATGAAACTAGAGGAAGATGCATGGCAGACAGAGAGTAAAGAATAGGCCAGAGAGCCAAAGATCTTTTATCAAGCACCACCCCATCTGAGCTTTGAACGGGGCGGCATGAGAGAATAATGAATGAATTAAAAAAGAGAATAGATAGGGATTAGAGAGGCGCACCTTGCTCTCCATGTCCAGGGAAAAAAGCCAATCACTGCGCAGTGAGGTGTGAGTACCATCCATTATGTGGCGACTGACAAGTTAGCAGCAGTCAGAGAAAGAGCTGCACTTAATAAATCAAATCTGACACCTCCTCCCCAGAACCCTTCTCAACTACAGTTCTAGCTTCTTCTTCCTCCTCTTCTTCACGTCTGTCATGCCTCCATCCTCCCATCCAGGAGGCTTCAGGATGTGTTCACACTTCAAACCTCCTCTTTACACACACCTCGAGTCAAATGTTTTAACAAGCTCTCGGTGACAAAAAGCCTCCTGCAAATGTGCCGTTGTTCGTGGATGTAGCTGTTCAGAAATAGCACTAATGCCATTAATCAGTATGTCGCAATCTATGGGCCAATTACTTGCATTCCGCAGCTTAATGGGAAAAGATTTCCTTGATACCTCTGTTTTAATTAAAAGAAGGTTTGCACATCTAACGGCGAAGCATTTTTTATAAAGTACAGGGAGGAAAAAAAAGTTCCACCATTTGCACAATTTGCACCTATTAGAGAGGCATACATACACACAAGTAACATATAAACATAACTCTGGATAATTTAGAGTGCTTTTCACACACTTACCACAATAAATAAAGCTCACCATAAAGCTGTGTCTCATAGTTTTAATCAATTACTTTAATTATTTTCCTCCGTCCTTTATTCTTAGCTAAGCTATGTTTGCTTAAACCTCAGGTAACATAAAATAATTGTAGTCAGAATATTTATAGGGATAGAGTAAATACATACTCTTATTTCAAAAGTCAAAAGCAACATAATGCATATCTGTTGCCAACTGTCTTAATATACTATATACGGTACTTTGTTGCGTCAATTTAAATGTAATGATTGATTAACAAATTATCTGGAAGCAATAAAAGAGATACACCATCTATGTGTAAATGTGTAAGACAACATGTATAATTGTTATAGATGCACACAAACTTCAACAATTAAACAATGAACCCTTAAACACATACCTTGAGTCTTTAGTGACCCGGGACGTCCTCCTCATTAATTTTTTTAAAGTTAGACATCAAACCTCTTAGTATTCCTGAATCAATTCATTATAACCAATATAAATAAATAAGATAATGCCTGTTTTACCATTCATTTTCTCAACAATAATTGAATCTTTGATGACTGAATAACTGCAATTCATCTTTACTACAAAGTAGCAATGTCTGATACACAATGATGAAGTGACGTTTCACTCATAGTTACCGCAGGCAGAAAACAAAAGAATAGGAAGCATCATCAGCAAAAGTTGAAATGGCTCTGCGATTTACAACAGAGCAAGTACTGAACGCAGTCAAATATTAGTGTCATTGTCACTTGATGGTTGATCTGGTGAAGAAGCTGTCAGCGATCAATATATTGATTTTAAACATGTTGAAAATGATTGTTATGAGAATATGTTTGAGATCACGAATATGAGCCAGATGCTGAATGTACTGGAAAATGAGCTCTGACGAGGACAGTGATGATGGTATAAAACATCTGCTCAAACTGAACCCTTCCAAGCTCCAAAGCGTAACAAAATATGCTTAATTTTATTCTTCAGTAATTGTTACTCTAATATCAGGAGAGTTTTATATGATCGCGACAAGTAGAAATCTACCCATGTTAGATATAGATCCGGGTCGCTAAAGGCCTGAAAATGTAATTATGATTGGCGAAACATTCATGCATTTAAGGCTTACAACTTTGACAGCAAACATCAACAAACATTTGAGCTCTTAACATCACCACTGAACAAATAACAGTGATGTCAACAGCAACATTAAGATAGCAAACAGTACACCATAAGTCTTATATAAGCTACTGCATATGTTATCCATGCTGCAGTGTATGCTGGGAGATGTCAGCAAATTTGTTTAATATGAAATAGTTTGATCCGAAAACACTAGTTGGGCTGTTGTTGGTTGAATGCATTTTTATGTATATTCAAACTAATTTACATTTCTTCTGTGACTCAAAAAACCCTGTATTTTGGGTTAAATGTAATTAGTTTTTGTGCTGTGTGTGTGTGTGTGTGTGTGTGTGTGTGTGTGTGTGTGTGTGTGTGTGTGTGTGTGTGAAAAAGGGACAATTCTGCTGGCCTACCGCTAAACAAATCTGCCTTGAAATGTGATCAGAAACATAATCAGCTCCTTCGTTTGATGTCCTGATTAAAAATGGATATCAAGGCGATGGTCAAAATAAGCGGAGGAATCTTTGAACTTCTAAAGGTCGAGGAATAGCCAATTTTCCCATCTTCCAGCTCACAACCCGGAGACCCTGTGAAACTGATTTGATTCCGTGCACCCTATTCCTAGAGAATGATAGAGGGCGACTTTCGAAAGGACACACACATGCGTACAGTATACACGAACACACACCGCAATGCACAAAATCCTGTTTTTCAGCCTCACGGCTCCAAATTCACATGAGATCTTCTCCCTCTAATCATAATGTATCCCCTACGGCATTCACACTCCGAGCCATCTTATATTTCATCTGCCAAAGCTATTTCAAGAAGTATATGACAGAGAAAACTCCCTTCATATCTCAAGCCACCGTGAGCTGCCTCCCACTGTACCATCGACACATTTCTGCGATGTCACCTTTAAAAATGCAAGCAAATATATAAACGGATATTAATAAATAAACCCGCTACTGCTGTTCTCTCCGGAGCTTCACATAATTTCAACCTTCACTCGGTAGGTTTTTTTGAGTTAGGTAATTGGGTTGCGTGTCCCAGGGTCTGAGAGTGGGGAGGGTTTTGGGAAGTTGGATGCAGCCTGGTAATGGCGTAGTGCCAGCAGGTAGGCCTCTCCCGGAGCTGACTTGATGAGGTCCCGTGAGCACTCTGCATCTGTTTGCCCTGATAAGCCAACCCGAGGCTCATGCTAGGGAGGAAAGCATTCCTTCGTTCCACAAGTCCCCCTCCTTTGACTCGTTGAGGAATGGAAAAAAAGTTCTCCCGGACTAATACATGGAAATCTAGCGGCGGTTCTGCCCTAACCCTACCCAATCCCTAGCTGCACTGCGCCAACCAGGAGAAGTCTGGTTAAGGCTAGAGGAAAGAAATGAGTGCGGACGCCTTAATCCCACTCTCTCTTTCCTCTTCACAGAGTTTCAAGGATTTCCTTCCTCAGCGCGGAGAGCTGTGCGTTCAGGCCCGGCTCAGGCGGAGACCATGAAAATCGAAATCAGAAAAAAAGAAAAGAAAATTGCGCAAGTACGAACAAATATGAATACAAGTTTAAATCCCCTTAGAAAAGCAGGAAAGTTACAAGGCGGGGGATCTGTGTGCCTACATCTCAAATAAATCTTTCATGTCTCAGTGTTTTTTTTTTTTTTTGTGTGTGTGTGTGTGTGTGTACCATATGTTAAATGAATGACGACTAGGCACGGTAACCATCTTTTTGATGTAAGTGTGCAATAGACACCTCAAGATGCACCCGTTTTCCTCAGCCCTTTTTACCTTTAAAAAAAAGAAACTAACTTAACCAAGTGATATCTCAATCTATGCATTTCTATTTTGTCCATATATATATATATATATATATATATATTAGGGCTGTCAGTTAAACGCATTATTAACGGCGTTAACGCAAACCCATTTTAACGGAGTCAATTTTTTTATCACGCGATTAACGGTCTTTTTGGCCTAGCAAACTTTGTAGTTTTTTTCACATGCTTTTGCAACAGGACGCGGCGCTGCGCTATGAAACCCATTAATTTCAATGGCTTGCGCCACGCGAGGACGTTTTGTTACTTCGTCGACCAAAGCGCAAGCGGATCTAGCTAGAGCGGAAACAAAACAACAGGCGCGCCGCACACACTTTTGGGCTTGCGAGCCGGCCAAATATTTGGTTAACGTTACGCTTTGAGTGGATGACGAGCGCGAGACGGCAAAATGGATGCCAATAAGATTCTGAATGGAAAGTTTGCTTTTAAAAAGTTGCCAAATGGTTCCATTGTCAAGACCAAAGTGATCTGTGTGTTTTGTCGTTGTGAACTGAGCTATCATCATCGCAGCGCGTCCAGTCTGAAATACCACTTGATGGCCAAGCGCACACACACACACACACACACACACACAGCTGATGCCCATTCTCCGCCCCCTCGTCAATATCAGGACCTCGTCAGTATTTCTTTCACCCTTTTATTAATGGACAGTGTTACATTGAGAGATTATTTGCTCCATGTGAGAATGTTAGTGTGAAATTGAACACAGTATATGTCAATGTTGTTTTCAATAAAAAAACATTTGCACAAAGCAAGCCGATCCACTTTTCCATGTTGAGAGCATTAAAATGAGACAAAATAATGTGACAAAAAGAAAATCAAGAGACATTTAAAATAGATAAAAATAATTGCGATTAATCGCGAGTTAACTATGACATTAATGCGATTAATCGCGATTAAATATTTTAATCGTTTGACAGGCCTAATATATATATTTATATATATGCATGCGAATGTGTGTTGTGGAGTGCATTTATGTGATGTCTATTGAAAGACACCTTTTAAATATGGAGAGTGGGTACAGACTTTGTCATTCACCCATCCATTTCTAGCTTCTAAATACACCAATATGTGGACACCCATACGCAAATGTGCTTTTTAGACATTTATTTTTAAACCCATCTGGATTAATCCTGGCCTTTGCTTCCTAACAGGTTACTTTCTTCTGGGGAAGGTTTTCCACTAGATAATGAATCCTGGATGCAGGGATTTCTTAGGTGCAGATGCGTAAGTAATGGTGTCTAGCTTACAATCAGCATTGCTATTCCTCCCAAAGTCGTTGGGGTCTGGGCTTTGTATTAAACCAAGAGCATTGTCATGCTGGAACCGAAAATAAACTGTTATGATCAAATAATTCTCTAGAATGTCCTTGCATGGAGTAATATTAACATTTCTCATTGGAATTATCGGAATACCCAAACCTGTTATTTGGACAAGGGTGTCCACATACTTATGATCTCTTTCACAGTACACACACACGTTCACACTCGCTCACTTACAGCCAATATCTCCAAGCACGGAAAGCCAAAAGATTACTGCATTTAATATCTTCAGCATACATATCAAGTCATACAGCTCCTTCAGTGTTAGTCTTGTTTTTTCTGCCTCTCGCCCTCTTTCTCTCCTTTGAGGCACCATCTCCTTTTTAGCCTCAGGGTTAACATAATACTGATTATTTTCTTCTCGTCTGGACATCGTAGGGGGTATGATCAATGGACATTAAAGAAGAGAATAACATGATGGGGCCTTTAGCATCAGGTTAATGGGAAACTCTGTAGAGGCAACACTAATGATGGCTATGGTCTGACGTGAGGTCTTCCTCATATTAACCTCACATGCAGAATATGAAGCTTACTTGCCTGAAGGATCTGACAAAAGCCCACACACTTGAAATATGTCCAGAGACTTTAGAACCCAGCTGAAAACACAAGTTTATTTGCCTACAAGCTGGTTTGGAAACATAGCCGGTTCCAAGCATTGAAAAGCATGGTCTGTATGGTGAAGTTGCAGTTGTCTCAGCAGAAGCATCACTTTCATGAATGTTTACAAACTTTTGAAACTTTATATTTTTGGCATTTGAAGTTAAGTGGTGAGATGAATTAAACGTTTTTAACGCTGTGAATAATTTGACCACCACCAACGCATCTGTCTGATTGATACTAATGTAGCCTAATTTATGTCATACAATTTCAAGTATTTTAATATGCTCGGCATTTGTGGTGAAGATGTTTGTAGTATATATATGATAAATATATATATATTACATCCATGGTGCGGTGTGTTATTAATAGGGCATAGAGCTGCACGATTCTGGAGAAAATGACAATCACAATTTATTTTTTTATTTTTTTATTATCACAATTCTGATTAGACATCCAAAAAAATACATGTATGTTAATTTCAGCAGTCTATTTAAAAATACCTAATTCATTTAAATTAATAATAATAAAAAAAAATGGTGAATAAATGATTGAATAAAGGTAATCTTGCTGGTTGAGTCTGGTGGAAACACCTGTAACAGGAAACACAGTGGCTTTCTCCTTCATACAGGTGCCAGTCATTTTTGACACATATAAACATTTTAAAGGGTAAAATTAGCTATTCCTTCTGAAGGGTAAACTGTTTGCTGTGAGATACCAACAATATTGTTGAGGTCTAGTAAGAGCACCTGCACCTGAACGATAGAGTATTCACTTCTGCAAATGAATTCAGTCATCACTCCCAAAACATTGCAGTTTGCACATGGCCTTAGTAGAACAATTGTTGTTTTTTTATGGATCTTGTGCTGCCGCTTTATTATGCTTGGATTAACTTTACTCATAAACAGGCCATTGCAGACTATAAAGTAGGCTGGCTTGTCACTTTTAATTGGACTCATTCTTTTAAAGTTATATTGAGGATTTTAAAGCCATGGCTTGTATCTTGGGCTGCAGTCATTACAGCACAATTCATTTGGTCATGCAGGAAGATAGGGTTGCGGGTGTGAAAAGAAATAAACCTTCATTATCAGACCAGATGCTACCTCCTTAATAATAAAGCTGCGTTCGAAAACATTCTTTCCAAATGGAGTGACAATGTGCTGCATTTGAGATATGGCACAAACCTAAAAAATGGAGGGTAGAGAGAAAGGGAGGGAGGGAATGACTTTCACCATAGATCCAGAGACTTTATTTCACCTTTTGGACTTTGAGAGACTGCAGGCATACACACACACTTAGTCTTTTACCCTCCTTGGCAGTGCAAGTATGGATCTGTACGGCACGGTTATGGTTGAAAGTGGTCGAAGAGAGACAATCGTTACACCCAAGGTCAACCACTACAAGAGCAGTACATCAGACTTCTGTAATCGACAACAAATTAGTTTCTCAGCCCCAACGCAACAACAGCCGAAATCTGGTTTTCACTGAGTGGTTTACTTCAGGTTGTTGGCTAATTGAAAGCATGAGCAAAGCTGCCTTTTAGCTGAACTCTGCATTATGAGTTATTAAAAGCTTTTTTTCAGTTTGCTTCCCAATCATGAGCTATGACCTGTTGACATTTATCTCAGTAAAAACATGTTAAATGAAGATATCTAGACATAATTTTAAGCATTACTTTGATAATCTAATGAAAGTTAGTCATTGATCAACACCATGTGGTTTTGGAGAAAGAAAATCAAAAATGCAATGCGTGAAAATGTTCTTTCAATCCCACATTAAAGACAAACAACAACAAAAGGCTTTTACTCTGTAAACCTAACTATTTGTATTTTCACAACCATAGTTTCAATGAATGAGAATGCATACTTGTATTTGGTACAGTATCCATACCCTCATGCCTTTCTCTCTGTTCCTGACCCCTCCGTCACAAAAATGTCAAGGCTTTGAGTGACAGCAGCAGTGGATCCTCTAACCTGCTTTAATCAACCTGTCAGACCACATCACCCTAAAAAACACAAACAGCCTGCCGCAGGTAAACTATCTGCATGCGCCTGTGAAGGGGGACGTGGTCTCCTTGAGAATCCAGGCAGATTCATCACTGTGATGGAGTGAGAGCGAGCACACACTTAAGAAAGAAAAAAAAAAGGAAAGAGGGGGATGCTAACTATAGACACAAGGAGAAAAACAAGCCCTACTAAACTTTGAAAAAGCAGTTTGTAAAGATACAAGCTTCTCATAACTTATCCTTAACTACAGTCAAGCTGCTCTATTTGAAAAACTAGTTAGCTTCATTAATCTTAAATTGTGTCAGCATATAATGTAGCTTGACTATAAATTATGAGTAGGCTGTGGCTATAAAAGCTGGACTTGCATAGTGTCTCAAAATATATAACACAAATTAATCAATAATTCAACTATTTCTGCAACATTTTTCTCATTAAAAATAAGAAGAATGTTTTTTTTAATGACAAAATCTCAGTCGAGGTGAGGGCGTTAAACTTGAAAAGACACATTTTGAAATAAAAATGAAAAAAGGTTAACTATGTCAAAAACAAAGTGATGAACAGCACATTTTGCTAATAATTAAGACACAAAATTCTGCACCGGCTACAATCTGTGAACTGTTTCTCTGTGAATATAAATTTCAAAGTAAGAGAGATACTATTCCGAGTTTGTCTGACTGTAAAGCTGTGCAAAATAATAAAAAAATAGGTCTTTTCACGTTACATTTAACCCTGGGTTATCGACATTCTAAACCCTGCTTTTAACCCCGGGTAAGCAGGGTTAGCACCATTTTATACCGGGGGTTATGAAACCCTGCTCCAGTCAGCACTGCTGTGTTAAGCCCGCATTGCTGTGCCAAACTTGTACAGTGTGAAATGTTGCAGTGTTAGAATGTTATGATTAGATGCTTGGGAACCGACAACCAATGGCGTGCCTCATATTCGTTTGCTTTCGACAGGCACGGAAACACTGCGCATTGAATATACAGCAGTTTCAGTGTTTGAGGGGGAAAATGTCAAACGGCGAGAGAAAACACGATAATTGGAGTGAAGAAGATACCATTTTATTCTTACCTTTATAGTCAGGATAAACTTGACAGTACAGCCGCCAAATTAGGCAAAATGAGGATGCGTAATGCTAGAGCCCTTATGTGCAATAAGCATATGGCCTCTGCCGCTCGTCCAATCAGTGACACTGACACCACAGATGTGCAAATAAGTACGTTAACCCCAGGTTTAGGAATGTACAGCGTGAAACAGCAGCATACCCAGGATTAATTGTTAACCCCGGGTAAATTATGAGCAATGTGAAACGTGAATCAAGATAACCGGAATCCCATTTACCCTGGTTTAGAATGACCCAGGGTTAACTGATGAGAGAGTGGTGTTGCACTTTGTCTTATTACATCGGCACTTGTTGGAAAAAGTAGCTAAGTAGTAGCATTACTACATTTATGTAGCTACTCTCCAACACTGCATTTTGTACACTGCAGTAGTTCGGTCACCTTGCAAAACAAATATTTTTTTTAGTACATGTGAGTGTTTGTGTGTAAAACCTTTACTCGCTGAGGCCTGTGTTTAAGGAGAGACTGGTCAATAGCGTGGTGAAGAAATGTGTGTGTAGACGATAGAAACTGAATCTCTGTGCTCTGCTCAGCAAGGCTGTTATCAATGTATCGATGGGTTCTTTGGCTTCATCATCCCAAAGCATAGTGTGCTATCAGCAAAATCAATAATGGACAAATGCTCTATCATGTATACATCAGTTAACTAGCAGAAATATTGAAAATCTTGCTTAGCAGAGTTGCATGGAGACCAATAATGCAGGAACAAGGGGATAATAAACCTTCAGAGAATATTTTAATTACGTTTAAACATTGATTACACTTTGCCATGTATGCATGTTTATTAAGCCACGTGGGGTGAGAGGTAACCCTTTCATACAAACATTAATATGCGTACGGGCCTGCTATTTGTGAATAGGTACTTTATATTAAATATTAATAAATAACGTCATTCAAAAAAAAAAAACATATTGTGAATATACACCCAACTACCCAGCTTTGTAAGGCACAAATATGTGCCATTATTCAATTTACATATTCACATACACACTATATTTTCACTTGAGTGTCTTATTGTTTTTACATATTATTATATACAATTTTATTTATACTTTTATTACAAATTATGGACAACATTTTTTTATTGAAACCTTTTAATAACCAAATTAATTAATTTAATTTAGCTTCAGCTAGAAGATAAAGTTCCTCACATGTAAGGCTTTTAGGTGTTTTATAGCTTTATAAATTGTGTATTTTAGCATGACTGAAGCATTGTATTGACCAATCAACATCCAGGACTGGAAGTATCCAACTCGCAAATGTGAGGGTGCAAAGTTCTAGATGTTCTAGTCATTGTCTGTACCTGCTACAGTGTGTGGCTGTAAAGACGTCGAGCTTCATGCTGTGTGTGTGTGCGTGTGTGTGTGTGTGTGTGTGTGTGTGTGTGTGTGTGTGTGTGTGTGTGTGTGTGTGTCTGCCTGTGTGAAGCAGAGGATTCGTAATATAGACTGCTGCACTTTCGATTCCTGCCCTGTGTTCTAGAAAAATAAGAATAGAAACTGAAGATGGCTTTTGTAGAGCCCTCTGCCAAAACATGCATCTGAATGAGTCATTCTGACAACACACACACACACACACACACACACCTCCCTAATGAAAGTGATTTGCCGCAATTAGAGTGAAATCTGTCCCTCAGTGCATTAGAATGGCTCAGGGTCGAAAGACGGTGTCTCGCTTAAAAGGTTTGGGCTCAGAGGAGAGCACGATGTCTTTCATCTGAGGTCAGTTTTTCATCATTCCACAGACAACAACATGGAAAGAGGGATGCCATGTCTTTTCCTCATCCCTCACTTGCTGCCTCGGTTTCTACCACTTAAGCTCATCAAGAGGGACTTGACATTAAGTGAAAATCATTTTGTCTCGCATGCTCAATATCTTTTTCTAACCCTCTGCCTTTTATTAAAAATAAACTTTTTCTAAATTGGCAGGATGAATTAGGCCTGTATTGTGAGCTTGCTTACAGTCTAGAAATTATGAGATGAGATCTGACAGACTGAAAAGGAGAAAATGAAACGTTACAGCCAATGCAAAACAGCAGCGTAGACACTACCAGTTATCTTCAAGCCAAGTGAATCTATAATACCTGGAGAAAGCTGCCTGTTTCCATTCGCATTCCCCCTGAAAAGCATGTGGTTTGAAATCTGCCATCAGCGCATTTTTCAGCAGACAGTGAAAATGTCCATTTCACACTTATACACAAAATCATATAAAAATCATCCATTGGCAAATCATCATATGGACCACTTTTATGTTTGTTTTATTGTTTTTGTCAATTTAGAAACAAGATTGCATTCACTTTTGCTTTATATAGAAGAGCAGCTTGGATATTCTGCTAAAAATGTTCTTTTGTGGTCCACATATGGGGTTCGGAGGTAATGATGAGAACATTTTCATTTCTGAATTAATTAATCCTTTAAAATTCAAGGACACACTCTCCTTATAGTTCCCGAGTATCATAGCCGTCCTCTTTCGCCTTGGTGAGGATACCCAAGTGGGAGCTAATCATTAAAGTGGAAACATTTGCAGGACCTCTGGCTCGCAAGCATTCACCTTTCGCTCTGATAATCTGGCTGGGCACTAATTGATTACCTGCTGCGGCTAAAAGGCCCAGAAAGGTCAGAATTCGGCACCTCCGAAAGGACACGCGGGGTGGACGCCTCGGAAAGGTCACCGGCCGACCTGTGGGAAAATGGGAGATGAAGAGTGGGCAGAGCTCGATCTCAGGGGAGGCCTGTCGTGGGTAATTTTGGGGCAGACGGACAAAGGAGCGAGCTATATATAAGCACACAGACACAGCCTTTTGGCAGACAGAGTCTGTCTATCTCTCTGCCAGCTCAGTAATCCAGGTCAGAGTCCAGCAGGAGAGGTGCTCAAGAACCCAGCCAGGTTTGGCTCAAGGAAATCTCACATCCCCTTGCCAACGGTGTTGAATCTATTTTTCAGGAATCTTTAGCCGTTTAGATTAGAAATGCTTCTCTTATAAGCAACATTCTGTGGGGATAAAGTACGATAAACTAATAAACGATTGTAGATAGAAGTGTTCCAAGCTTTTAATTGCCCTCAGGGGCTTTATCTTCACATATAAACAGGCACATGCACTCTTTGAATCCGATTCAAAATGACGAATATCTCATGACAACGCTGCTCCTTCTAGAGGTGCTTGTACTCATGGGACCTGCACGATTCAAAGGCTACGAATCAATTATAGCTATTAAACACCGAAAATGCATTTCTAAGGGATTCAGCCCCATTTGGGGACAGTTCCTACTGATTAATTACCTTTGGCTTGGTTTTAGCTTCTGCCAGCATCTATCCTATCTGCCTCACTCTCCTGCTCTTTTTAAGCTCCATCTTTCTCTCTCTCTCTCTCTCTCTCTCTCTCTCTCTCTCTCTCTCTCTCTCTCTCTCTCTCTCTCTCTCTCTCTCTCTCTGTCTCTCTCACTCTCTCTAATTAAATCAGCTTGAGCTTCATTTTGTCAATTACCAGTCCCTCCAAACACCATCATCATCTCCCACAGCACTCATCAACAAACAGCGGACAATCTCTCTTCTTTCATTCCCTCACTCTGCTTTTACTGCCCTAAGAGCGAGGCTGAGAAGAAAGCACACACACAGGGAACATCAACGACGGCTTTTAGCTGACACACACCGAGCTCTCGGGGTCTGAATCCAGTCCAATTCTCAAAAGCAGAAGCAGGGGTGACAGCTCGGCTTGTGTTTTGAGTATTTAAAGCGACAAGGCCATTTCTGAAGGCAGGCAAAGGGAACAAGACTAACGTGTGTCTGAAGGCCACAGTAAGATTAAATAATTGAACACTCGTTGCGAAAGAAAGGTGCTAAAAGTCACTGGTATCGCAGACTGTCTTCCTTAATAAGCAGCGGGGGGCATCATCCATTTAATGTGACGGCCCTTTTTGTGGCAATAAAAACACAGGCTGCGTTCTGACGAACCTAGAGAGTAGATAGTGTTGACCGCCTTTGATGCACACCTTGAACGACTGAATGGTTGCCATTGTGGAGAGCAGTTCACCGTGAGCGATCCCTCAGGACAGCGTACCGCCTGTCAGGTTGATGAAGGAGCTGGAGGTAAAGAATGGAATACCCCTGGAAAGGTGGACGGATGAAGAAAGAGATTTCGGAGGACCGTGGGGATATAAGCGAGAAGGAGGAGAGCTGACTCTCAGCAGAAATGACAAACACACAGAAACACAAACAGTGCCGGTCAGTCACCTCTCCTCAGAGGTTTAATATTGTTCCATTTCACTGCATTGTACTCTTTTCCATTTTTTTAACTGTAAGCTGACTCCTCTTGCTTTGCTTGCAACTTTTTCTTCTTTCTTTTTGTTAGGGCCATAAGATACAGGTAGTCTTGCTGACGGCAGGATATTTGCCACATCATTGATGCTAATGGAGAGCGATACGGAGCTGTTGTCTTGCGTCTGCTCTTGCATACAGACACACAAACCGCTATCGCAAGATGCTGAGCAGAGTTTTTTTACGCGGCCATTTGAGTCAGTCACCTTTCTGATGGATGGTAGGTCATTCATTCATTTGGAAGAACAAACTCATAAAAATGACAGTTGAGAATGAGGATACTTTTCAAGTTGTTAAATGCAAAATGAAAACTCTCGTAGTTTACTCACCTTCATGTCCTTTCAAACATGTGTGACATTGTTTCTTCTGTGGAACATAAAATATGATATTTTGAAGAATGGCGAGTTCCAAAAACATTGACTTTCTCCATTTGGGCAGATAAATGAACAAACAAACTAATTCTTCAAAATATCTTCTTTAATGTTCCAGAAAGTTTGGAACAACATGAGTGTGAGCAAATGATGACAGCATTTTCATACTAAAAATGAAAAAACTATAGGTAAACTATCATTTTTAGAGGTATTTTTGTCCGAACAGATTTGTTTTCATGAGCATTATTTTGTTAGCGCTTCATTCAGTGTTTTCATTTATCAAGATAAACACCTGACCTTAAGAAAGCTTCTGCTCTGAAAAGATGCAGAGCAGGTGATTCTCATAGTTTCCAAACTTCATTAACTTATTCGGCCTATTATCACCATTGGTAAATGATATCAGTTCCAGGAATAGAAATTGAATTTTAGCTGTACGGGCTTCAGTGACTCCTTTAAACTCCATTCTGTGCGCATTGAGATTACCTTTATGAAGCCTCTGAGAATCCATTTACCCAAGGTCCCAGCACATTGGTTCATTCTCACTATCTCGGTGGTATTTCCTGGTTTTGAATACGCTTTTATTTCCTTCTCCTCTGCGCATCGCTACGTTTTATATCTCCGGCTCTGTGCGTTTTCAAAACCTCTCTTTCTCTTTGAAAACCAAAACAGTGGGCTGGGTTTACGATCTCCACTGAGATAGAACCGCATTCAGCAAGCCTAAGAAAAGGTGCTCAGTTTATTAAAGTTATCAGTCATACTAAGGCAGCATTACAGTCCTTTAAATTATGTACAAATTGATCTCATAGAGTTATTATCAGCTGCTTTTGTACAAATGGCATCACACTTGCGGGGGGGGAGGCAGATAAACCGCATACATCCATATGGAAGGAAAAAGTGCAAATGCTCAGCCTCTTGGCTAACCAAGAATCATGGGGCTGCAATAAAACGGCAACAAAAAAGTACTTGCACGCATAGAAATCCACCCCAAACACAGACGTGCGTGCATATTCTTACCACTCTGAGAAGAATGATGGTGTGTAATTATTTTTTCAATGGTGGACCATGTGTTTATCAGAATGTTAATGTTCACATAATAACGGGCTCCGCCGCACGGCTGAGAATGTCAAGCCTGTCCGGCTGTCAATCACTGCTCAAAATAGCAGGGCAAATAAGCATGCGCTGCTGTCACAGCAACTGACAGACAGAATCCGCCACAGCCTTTCAGCTGACAAATATCAGGGCCGTGCACAGGAGGAATTATTCTATCAAGGAAAGAACAGAAAAAGGGTGGCCATTCCATTCCTAGCGAGAGAAAGAAAGAGACTGCAGGCCCTTCCGATACAACTCGAGTTAGACTAGATGGTGAAAGGCTGTGAGAGGGAGAGAGAGAGAAAAGAGAGTGTGATAGCGTGATAAAAAAAGAGAGCGAGACTGTAAGATAGCTCACAATGAAGTTTTACGTAACACACATCTGATTGGTCTTCCCTTCGCCATAAATAACAAGCGAAAGTTGCCTGGGAGGAAACAGCCCGCTTCATTTCATATCATCTGAATATTCTCTGAGTGTCTCACTGAAGCTGGCGTGGAGATGGGAGAGTCATCAGAGAGCGTGTGAGATTTGCATGGAGATGGGTTCGTGCTTTATTTGTATGCAACTTGATGGAGATTATTTACTAAATCTGGGCTTAAAACAGCCTACCGTAGTTTGCTAGTCTTAGCTGGTTTAATCTAGTCCGCCAACTGGCCTCTCGACCTGACCATTCGATAAACTAAACCCACAGTTCCACCAAACACAACTGTAGAGCATGACTTTATTTCCTGACCAGATTCAACAGGATAAATCAACTTAAGCTCTCTCTTCTTTGTTTTTGTTCTTGCCAGTCAACCCTGTGATGAGTAAATAATCAATGTGTTAATAACTTCTGTGGTAGCTCTGTCCATTGTGATTGTATTGGTCTGAAATTACCACATACCACACATTAAATATCACGTTTTTTCTAGTTATGTGCAGAAGTTTTCCATTCAGTGATTTCGCTCATCTCTGGAACTACTTGCATTTTACTTAATTAGTACCTGGTGTTACACATATAGAAAATAAACAATGCAACTGCCTTCAATAGCACAACGGTGACATCTTAATAACCTCTTGTACCTGAATTAAAGTCTAGCAGCTTTTTCATCTAAACTAAAACCCAAACTAAACTGTATTTTTGTCACGGTATATGAATCGGCTCTCTCACGCTGATGTGTCTGCGTGAGTGTATTGTGTGGGTGTGGTTACTCGTTGTGCTGATTAGTGTCACCAGCTGTCATCCATTCCAGTTCCCTTTATATGCCCAGCAATTCTCTCCCTTGTTGTCAGATCGTTGTGGTTGTTCCCCGGTGTGTTTCCTGTGCTCGTGCCTCATCTGCTGTTCCTCGTCTGCTGTTCGTCAGTTCTTCGTGTCATCTGGATGTTCACTTTCCCTTGGATTCACTCGAGCACGTCATCACCTGTTTACCACCGGATCGCCATCTCGTCCCTGCTTCACAATCCATCTGAGTGTTGTCCCCGACTTGTGCCTGCTACATTGTTTCTGTCTGAACTATCCATTAAAACTGAGTTTTACTTGCATACTGCATCCTGCTGTTATTTCCTCACAGAACGATCTGACCAACCATGGATGCAGCAAGTTCATCACAGTTCAACGATTTCATCGCTCACAGTATTTCACGTATGGACCAACAAGCAGAGAGCATCTCGGGCACAGGTCGTGCGGTGCAAGCACTCGTGAAGCAGGTGTCCGAGCTCACCCAACAGGTACAACTTTTACAGATTCCCACTGCGCCCCCCACACCGCCCGTTCCCCCACCACCGTTGCCTGCAGCAGTTGAGAGACCAGAGCCACGCCTACCCACACCAGAGGGATATTCCGGGGAACCGGAGTATTGCAGAGCATTCCTCACAAGATGTTCTATGCATTTTGCCTTACAGCCACGCACTTTCCAGAGCGAACAGGCCAAAGTAGCCTTCGTGCTAACCCTGCTGTCAGGGAAAGCAGCACTTTGGGGAACGGCGGTGTGGGAGAACGGAGACGACTGCTGCACCTCGTTCCAGGCACTCTCCGAGGAGATGAAGAGGGTTTTCGACCGTGCAGTGGCGGGTAAGGAGGCGGCCAGATTACTCGCCGAACTGCGACAGGGAGAAGGCTCGGTGGCGGACTACTCCATTCGGTTCCGCACCCTGGCTGCAGAGTGCCGTTGGAACGAGGAGGCGCGGTGGGATATGTTCCTGCATGGGTTGGCTGACCGCGTTCAGAAGGAAATATACGCGATGGACTTACCAGAGACACTGAACGGACTGGTGGAACTGGCGCTGAGAGTGGACTCTCGCCTGGGTCGTGTGACCAGACTGACGCGCCCCAGCCGTTCCCAGTCCAGCCCGGAGGACCACCAGCCCGGTGGCGCGAGCGCGGTCAGCCCCGCTTTCGACCACGAACCCATGCAGGTGGGGAGAGCTCGGCTTTCCCGGGAGGAGAGGGAGAGGCGGAGATCCCAGGGACTCTGTCTCTACTGTGGCCGGGCAGGTCACTTCATCCACTCCTGCCCGGTAAAAGAGCAAAGCCCGGTAGTAAGTATGAGGCTACTATCGGGTGGGATCTCCGCCGAGAAGACCTCATCACCATCATCAACCCTCCTCCCGGTAAGACTGAGATGGCGACAGTCGACGCACTGCACCAACGCACTACTGGATTCGGGAGCGGAGGGTAATTTCATGGACTTCAAACTGGCACTTAAGCTTCAGATTCCCGTCACTCCTCTCTCGCACCAGATTACAGTCAACGCACTCAATGGTCAAGAACTTCCCCTTATTACTCATGCTACTGAAGACATTACCCTAATCACTTCCGGAAATCACACAGAACTCATTTCATTTTTGCTCATGGACTCACCACTTGCACCAGTGGTTTTGGGACACCCGTGGCTTTCCAGGCACAACCCCCGGATCGATTGGTGCACTAACACTGTTTCCACATGGAGTAACCACTGTCATGAGTCTTGTTTAGTGTCTGCCTGTCCTTCTGTGTCTGGTTCTATGTTTCAGAGTGAGGCAGCGGATTTGTCTAACGTGCCCGCGGAGTACCAAGACCTGAAGGAGGTGTTCAGTAAGTCTCGCGCTGCTTCTCTTCCTCCGCATCGTTCCTATGACTGTGCGATAGATCTACTGCCAGGTAAATCTCCGCCTAAGGGCAAACTTTACTCTCTTTCTGTTCCCGAGAGGGAGGCCATGGAGAAATATATTTCTGATTCTCTGGCCTCTGGGTTCATCCAACCTTCCTCTTCTCCTGCGGGGGCGGGGTTCTTTTTCGTTGGGAAGAAGGATGGTTCTCTGCGACCTTGCATTGATTACCGAGAGCTGAATAACATCACGGTAAAGAACTCTTACCCTTTGCCGTTGATGTCTTCAGCTTTCGAGAGGTTGCAGGGAGCATCCATTTTCACGAAACTGGACTTACGTAATGCATATCATTTGGTTCGCATCAGGAAGGGGGATGAATGGAAAACCGCTTTTAATACCCCTAGGGGGCACTTTGAATATTTGGTTATGCCGTTCGGGCTTTCCAACTCCCCAGCGGTTTTTCAAGCACTCGTGAATGACGTGTTGAGAGACATGGTAGATCAGTTCATATATGTTTACCTGGATGACATATTGATTTTTTCTTCGTCTCTCCAGGAACACGTTCAACACGTCAGGCGAGTGCTCCAGAGGTTATTAGAGAATGGGCTTTTTGTCAAGGCGGAGAAATGCTCGTTTCATGCACAGTCTGTTCCCTTCTTAGGGTACATCTCTTCTGAGGGAGTGCGCATGGATCCTGACAAGGTTAAGGCTGTGGTAGATTGGCCAAGTCCAGATTCCCGTAAGGCCCTACAGCGGTTTCTGGGATTCGCCAATTTTTACCGACGTTTCATTCGTAATTTCAGCCAACTAGTCGCACCTCTGACTGCCTTGACCTCCCCCCGAACGACGTTCAGGTGGTCGAACACTGCCGAGGCAGTGTTCAACAACCTCAAAAGTCGCTTCATTTCGGCTCCCATTCTTGTCACCCCTGATCCCACACGTCAGTTCGTGGTGGAGGTCGACGCGTCGGAGGTGGGAGTAGGAGCAGTGCTTTCACAACGCGCTTCCTCAGACGACAAGATGCATCCCTGCGCGTTTTTTTCTCATCGACTATCGTCTGCCGAACGTAATTATGACATTGGTAATAGAGAGTTGTTGGCAGTTAAACTAGCGTTGGAGGAGTGGCGTCATTGGTTAGAGGGTTCGGGGGTTCCCTTTATCGTTTGGACCGACCATAAGAATCTTGAATATATCAGATCTGCTAAAAGACTCAACTCCAGGCAGGCTCGGTGGGCTCTTTTTTTCGGTCGTTTTGATTTTGTTCTCTCGTACCGCCCCGGGTCCAAAAACATCAAACCCGACTCTTTATCTCGTATTTTTGATCCATCCGAACGCCCGGTGACTCCCGAGTGTATTTTACCTGAGAAAGTTGTCATCTCCACTCTGGTATGGGAGGTCGAGTCGAAGGTCAAGACAGCCTTAGAAGGGGTAACGCCTCCGCCTGGTTGTCCACCGAGCCGATTATTTGTTCCGGAGGGGTTACGGTCCGACGTTATCAGATGGGGTCATTGCTCCAACGTGGCTTGTCATCCAGGAGTGACTCGCACCAGGTTTCTAGTTAAACAACGATTTTGGTGGCCATTGATGGCTCGCGACATTCACGATTTTGTTTTGGCTTGCTCAGTCTGTGCCACTAGTAAGACATCTAACCAACCCCCAGACGGGTTACTTCGACCGCTGTCTGTCCCTTCGAGACCCTGGTCCCACATCGCTCTAGATTTTGTCACCGCCCTCCCGCCTTCCAATGGCATGACGGTTGTTTTAACCGTAGTGGACCGGTTCTCGAAGGCGGCACATTTCATTCCCTTGCCCAAATTACCTTCAGCCAAGGAGACAGCGGTCACTGTCATTGATCACGTTTTTCGGTTACATGGCCTCCCGATGGACGTGGTCTCTGACAGGGGTTCCCAATTCGTATCCAAATTTTGGCAGGAATTTTGTAAATTGCTGGGGGCCACGGTCAGTCTGTCCTCGGGCTATCATCCCCAGAGTAATGGCCAGTCTGAGCGAGCCAATCAGGACCTGGAGAGAATGTTGCGATGTTTGGTTGCCAAGAATCCGTCGTCCTGGAGCCAACAGCTTTCTATGGTGGAGTACGCCCACAATTCATTGCCAGTGTCATCCACGGGCCTCTCGCCATTTAAGTGTAGTTTAGGTTACCAGCCACCAATTTTTCCGAGTCTGGAATCCGAGGTCGCGGTCCCCTCCGCTCACGCATTCGTCCAGAGGTGCCACCGTACTTGGACTAGAGCCCGTGAGACTCTACTCCAAGCAGGGAGGCACATGAAGGCCAAGGCCGATCGCCACCGGTCAAAGCCTCCCGTTTACGTCGTGGGTCAAAAAGTGTGGCTTTCTACCAAGAATATTCCTCTCCGCTCCGTGTCTAACAAGTTAGCTCCTAAATTTATTGGCCCGTTTCCTGTCACCAAAATTATTAGTCCGGTGACAGTCCGACTCAAACTCCCTCCTGCGTACAGGAGAATTCACCCCGCCTTCCATGTGTCTAAAATCAAACCCGTGTTTCATTCTCACATTAATCCGCCTGCCCCGGTTCCCCCCCCCCCCCCCCCCGCCGCGACTCGTAGATGGGGAACCCACATATTCGGTTAACCGCATTCTGGACTCGAGACGGAGGGGACGAGGATTTCAGTACTTGGTGGACTGGGAGGGTTACGGTCCGGAGGAGAGAAGTTGGGTACCGGCTAGAGACATCCTGGATCACTCCCTTATCGATGATTACAATCGACAGGTAAGGGAGTCTGAGAACGCCAGGAGGCGTTCTTAGGAGGAGGGGTACTGTCACGGTATATGAATCGGCTCTCTCACGCTGATGTGTCTGCGTGAGTGTATTGTGTGGGTGTGGTTACTCGTTGTGCTGATTAGTGTCACCAGCTGTCATCCATTCCAGTTCCCTTTATATGCCCAGCAATTCTCTCCCTTGTTGTCAGATCGTTGTGGTTGTTCCCCGGTGTGTTTCCTGTGCTCGTGCCTCATCTGCTGTTCCTCGTCTGCTGTTCGTCAGTTCTTCGTGTCATCTGGATGTTCACTTTCCCTTGGATTCACTCGAGCACGTCATCACCTGTTTACCACCGGATCGCCATCTCGTCCCTGCTTCACAATCCATCTGAGTGTTGTCCCCGACTTGTGCCTGCTACATTGTTTCTGTCTGAACTATCCATTAAAACTGAGTTTTACTTGCATACTGCATCCTGCTGTTATTTCCTCACAATTTTCTGCAGTTTTTATACAGCATTTCCATATCAGGTTACCGGACAGATACCCCTCATGCAATATGGCGTTACGATTCCTGGCCAAGTGTACAATGGTGATGGTTTGAGGTTTGCTCTTTTTAGAAACATGCCATCTTTTAGTTACAAGGAAATGTGAAGGTCTAATTCTGCTTGCCAGCACCTCAGAGTATGCACTCCTCACTAAACCTCACACCCCATAGCGACACCCCACCCCACACACTGTCTGCCACCTCTTGTCTGTAATCAGATGTAACCCCTCGGTTGTTATCTGCTTTTTTTTTTTTTTAATAAAGGCCGTAAGCTGATTATCAGCACCCCCAAATGCTGGCTTTGCTTTGCTGAGCTGTTTTGGCTTATAACCTATTCTGAACTCCTCCAGGATCTGTACTTCACCCTTTATTCCCCAAGACTCCTTGCTGAGGCTGATTCAAGGTCCTTGAAAAAAACACACGTGCACAGGCTTTACTTCCTGTACATGCTGTTCATTAAAGCACTTCTTTTCCAAAGAGGGATGAAATTCCTTTTCAAGAGGCTTGTCCACACCGAACCTCCCTGAAACCCATTTCATTCTCTCTTCTTTCTTTATTCGTTACAGCTTTTTCCCTCTTTCCTCAGGGTCATTTCAAAGACTCCACTTATTGCAAAGTATATTGGCTTCGTGCCACACAATGTTGTGTCTGAAGCCTGAGCAATTGCTTTGAAGTTGGAAATAGCTTGACGTGTTAAGAGCATACGCTGCCCTGCTACATTAGAAATGGGAAAACTGGCAGATGCAGGTTGAGGTATCACATACACCACTTACATCCTGAACCAAGATGAGTCTTTTAACACTTATTTGATTGTGACATACTTAGAGCTTGCATGCTGTTACCGCCTTCAGTAGATTACGGCGATGCCTAAGATGGGCTTTTCATACAGCTTTTCCACACTTTGTTAACACTGATTAGGAGAACAGCATCCGGATTAAGTAACCTGCTCACTGTGAGACTGTAGCAGTGTGTACTGGTATTTGTCTGAACTCTAACTGGAGGGATTTTTTGCAAAGAGGTTACTCTTTCATAGCACAGGAGACTAAATGGAAGACTTCTCAGTTGTGTTTAACCTAAGTTTCTTGTTTCTTTGAAAATTCCTCAGAGAAATAAAAATAGAAACATATGAGGCAGGGAACACACATAGTGGTAAAACATGTATTTCTCAAATGCACTGTGTAGAGACATTAAAAAAACTGCTAAAGCAGTGTTGTGAAATAAAATGTTAAATGATTTTTGCTTTGCATGGTGACTTAAAAATGAAGAGTTTGTGATACAAAGTCACTAAAAACTGAGATGTGTCCCAGCAGTAAAATACATACATTTTTGCTTAAGTTTCATTGGATACAAATATTGTCCAAATGCATACATTTTGACAGTCTGTAACAATTGAGCTATACAATTTGTGTGGGCATCTCAGACTTGTCTAATCAAATACACCTATCTGTAATAATCAAGTAATCCTAAAGACCTTGATTTGGTTCTGATGTTTTTGGCTGAATCGGAAATCACCCCCTAAACCCTCAATCACTATTCCCTACGTTAGTCCACTAAATCGGTTCACTTGGAGGAGTGAATGATAACGAGTGAGCAAATTCAGACCGCCGTTGAGCGTACATAAGCTGTACACTCATTATTGTAGTGCAATGTGAGATAGAATGAGTGTACTCGACAATGTCCTCTATGGTTTCGGACACCACTACAAATGTCTGCCCCCTCAAATGATGCCCTAAATAAGGGTATAGGGGGTGATTTCGGATTTAGCTTTTGATTAGGGTTGAATCTAATTTCTACGGTTTGTGGTCCTCCAGCAATGGCATCGAATAGCCCTTTTCTAGGACAAGGGTGTCCAATTCAATGCCAATTATGTGTCCTATAAAATAATTGGCATTGAATGCCAATTGTGCTCTGCCAAATCCTGCTTCTGAAGGACCACCTTCCTGTAGAGTTGAGCTCCAGCCCAAATAAACATACCTGAACCTCTCATGTTGGACCAGACCAAAGCTAAACTCTACTGGAAGGTGGAACTCCAGGAGCACTATGGGACACCCTTGCTCCAGGAGAAACAATTGACTTTAAAGAGATCTCTTATGATGATCCGGTCAGGGTCATTGGAGAATCTCCTGTCGTCTTCTTTCATTTATCTTTCGGAGCTCATAGTCACTTATGGGCAGAGAGAGAACAGATACCCTTAATGTTGATTTAAAAAGGAGAACAGTTTCACCTATGTCAGTTCTTGAGCTCACAAAGTCTTTGGGGTCTCCGGTACAATCACGGTAAATCTTTAAACAGAGGTGTCACCTGCACGGATTTAAAGGAATTAATGGATAACCTGGGGCGCAATGTTTGCGCCCTTAAAGAATTACACACACACAGTGTTGAAGAAGGTTAACCAAGCACATAGGACTTGCAATAATCGATTCCTAATTTCATGCTGAGTGCCTCTGTTTAATCTTTGCAGAAAGGAGAGAGAGAGAGAGAGAGAGAGAGAGAGAGAGAGAGAGAGAGAGAGAGAGAGAGACCTCTTTCATCAGTTGTCTGGCAGATTGGTAAAGTGGAGAGCCCTGTCTGAAAGAAAGAGAGGAAAACTGTGAATCTATTCCTCCTAGTATTGTATTCCGAATAACATAGGTATAGCTCTTATCATATTCTTTTTGAATGTTTAGCAGGTGAAGCAGAACAATATCCCATTAGGCAGCACACGACTGTTCATTACAGTCCAATTACTGTTCACCTGCCAAACCATCAGAATACCAAACTCAGGACTGAGGCGGTGAGGCTGTTCATACATTTTGTAGACTCCAGGTTCAACAATGTTTCCTGTCTGGCAGAAAGAGGTTAGATGGAGCACATCTCATGAAGAAAAAAAATTGTGGGAACAGAGCCATTTGTCCATCCTCTGGTACTATCTTTGATATACACTCTGCTTTTAGGAAAATACTCTCTCTCTCTCTCTCTCTCTCTCTCTGAAGTGGTGTGATTTAGAAGCAATCGAAGAGAGCACAGCATTCTGAACCACAGACTGACTTTAATAACTGTACAAAGCACAGAACGGCTCCTTCATGAAACAATTCATGTGCATGTACATGTGTCTAAATATGTGCATTTCAGTCAGCTGCCAGTTGCCCTTTTCCTAGAAGTGGTGCTGCTCTTTCGTGCCGAAACTCAACTGGATCTTGGATCTAAAAAGTGCTTTCAGAAACAGTCAGTTTTCACCGACTTGAGATCCGAGCGATGGTGTACATGTAACTGACTTTGTGGCTACAAAACCTGGTCCTAAATAAATATGGCAAATCATGATGTTAGTCTTACAAATTTGAATTGGCATCTTTGTGGAATCTTGAACTATTCTTGATGCGACATTCAGGATAGAATTTCATAGCAATCAATTCACACATACAATTTTATGTAATCTAGTTTTGGTCAAGCTGTTGTTTTTTGATTTACCTCTGACGTAATCCTTCCTGATTCGAGATCAGTCTGAAGACAATATTTTCTGACCAGAACTGCCTCTGAATGCTTTCAGATTGAGCTCCAGCTCTCAGAGCCGGCAATCTGTTGTGGGAAAAGGGGCTAGAGTGAACCTGAGTCCTGATTTGTCTGCAACAGTACGCATTTTAGGGTGACTTGAAAGCTACTTATAAGAGCCAAGGCACTGACCCAGGTAAATAATGTCTGCAAAGATACACTGTGATAGCGGTGTGTGTGTGCGCATGTACGCTTAGTGGAGGTACTGTATAAGATTACAAAAGAAACACATTAGAGACTCCTTTAACTTGACCTCCATTAGCTTCCAGTTTCAAACCAGTTTCCACTCCCACACACATACACCCTTCTTTTCATTCACTGATAGGCTGACTAATCATGCGCCTCAATCCAGTGAAAACAATCGGTGTCTTAATTGAGAGCGGCAGTTACACAGGAGAACAGGGGAGAGTATCCCCTGAAAGCCAATCTGCTGGATGTCTTTGTTATTTACCAAGTCATTTCTCTCATCATTAGGATTTTGTAAACAGAAATGCAGCGAATGTAATCTCCTGTGCAGTTCAGTCTTCACTGACAAGCAAACGTAGACTAGTGAGGCACAGACAACCTAACAAGAACGCTGACTAGAAGTATTTTTTGACTAGAAGTATGACCTAGTATGACTAAGAAGTATGACTGAGTGGTCAGGGGTGTTTCACTGATATGCTCACACAAAAAATCGCTGCAAAAGATGCTTTCCAACAGGTTTTATCGTAGTTTTTGTTCAACTCGACTTGACTTGGTACAAAAACCGAAAATTCTCGGGACAGCAGCATGTGTCCACATTTTAATCTTAACCGTTCTATTTCACCAGAAACCATCTTGAAACAGGGCTTTAAGTGTAAAATACAGAACTTGTCCTTTAACTACATTTCTTGCGTGACAGTAGTTAAGCTATTTTCAAAATAATTTAGCTTTTTCAGACACAAGCTTCTTTTACTAACAAGACAGAATGTAGCATTGCAAAATTTGTATAAACTATCACATATCACAGTTTATTGAACCCACAGCTGTACAGTAGAGTGAGTTTAGGCAAGAAAAATACATGCTATTTCCTCTCTCTCATATGTAGTGTTGGGACATCTGGTTAATTTTTGTAAACTGGTTCATTCAGTTCATGTAAATGAATTATTCATAAAAAAAATCAATTCACCGATCAAATAAATTTTAATAATTAAATGTTTAACCCATGCATTTTATGAAGTAAAATATAGCTGTTTTCATTCTGTTCAAATGTGATTTATGTTTTTGTTTTGTTTTGTTTTTTAGTTGTTTTTTATTTTTGTAAAATTAAATTTATTTATATTTTTATTACATAATGAATTGCATTTAGATTCTTTGTGCCATCCTCTAAATACATAATAATACAAAAAAAAATCATATTGTCTGGTGACAAACTGTGCAACATTTCTGCGCCATTACTCAAATCCAACAGAATTACCAAAAACAATAGGTTTGTTTGACTTGATGTGGCGCTGCACAAACCGATCTGTGTATGACATCAACATACAGCTGACCGCTCTGTATGCTTTCGAATCACTCTCGCTATACTTTGATGTCATACACACGGGTGGTGATGGCGCAGTGGATAAGACACAAGCCTTTGGTGTGAGAGACCTGGGTTCGAATCCACTGTGAGACACCAATGTGTCCCTGAGCAAGACACTTAACCCCTAGTTGCTCCAGAGGCGTGCGACCTCTGACATATATAGCAATTGTAAGTCGCTTTGGATAAAAGCGTCAGCTAAATGAATAAATGTAATACACCAATCGGTGTGTGCAGTGCCGCTTCAAGTCGAACAAACCTATTGTTTTTGGTAATTCTGTTGGACACCTGTTTTAAAAAAAAAAATCCTACTTAAAAGCCAATGATGTCTTACCACATTCAAACAAACATTGCAATTCCATTTGGTACCACTAATGAAGGAGAAATGTTGCACTTTTTTTGAACTACTTGTATTTGTGAGTAGCTTGACAAATTACATTTTCAAAGTAGCTTCATGAACACGGCTTGTCAGACAACTCGACTACTCTAATGAAGACATGGGTTTGAGATGTCTTTACCAACTGTGGCAGCTTTCTACCTGGCTGCATTGTGGTTGCTACAACAGCCTGAAGCACAGAGATCTGCCGAGCACACGTTTCCTGTTTTGGTTCTGATGAGCACCTTAAAACACAATTCCCTGAGAGGCTGATGAACAGGTTATCAAGACTGTTGACCTTGTTTAATTGAATGATAATTAACTGTAATATGTAATCAAAGGGTCCACTCACTCACTAATGAGGCACATGCAATGTGCAAGGAGGTTAGATTATACATCTCGCCAACGCACTCCTCTCTGATGAGGCTGACGCTGCCTCTAATGGCGGTCCCAGACCCCCAGAAAGAGATGAAGGAGAGAGCAGAATGAGCCTAATGCAAATTGTATCTAAAGTGACAGGCCACAAAATAGTAACAAAGTGTCTTGAGAAGATGAGACAACAATGCTAAAGGGATAGATCACTACAAAATGAAAAAAAAAACAGTGTGTTCATTCCATAGACTATATAAGATCTCAGGCAGAGGTAAATGATTTGTAACTTAATTTACACACAGAGCTGTCATAAAGATTCAGAAGATTTGGAAAATAGTATGGCCTACTTTTTATGGTAAACGTAATGGTGACATCCACTGGTCACTTTCATTCTATGGCAAAGAACAGCGCGAACATTCTTCAAAACATCTCCTTTTGTGTTCCATGGTAGTCACACTGGTAAATAATTATATATTTTTCATTTTTTGATTATTTTCTTAAAACGTTATTTTAGATTTGGGAAGTTGTGTCAACCACACTTGTTAGCCACTAGACCGTGGCTCCAACAACAATGGTTTTAATAGCCAGATTTTCAGCCTTTTTTAAAAGTATAATATTATTTATCCACCAAAGAATTTGAAACAAAGAACGAATGATCTTTTTACTCTGCTCTAAAAACCTCGCCAAAGCTCTTAACACTGATAGAATCTGTCTCTGTTTTTTGCCTCTGTGTGTTAGAGATGATAAGATGAAGGGAAATTGTAGATTAGCGGCGGACATTTGGAGAGTTTATCAGCCGGCCTGAGAAACCAGAGTTAGCTGATAGCTCTTAGGTCTCAAACGGCCATTAGCATTGAGAGTTGTGTAGGGTCAGATGATTTGTTACATAAAACTACAGTTCTATTCCAATCACATACCAGCAACACACAACACACACTCCAAATCTGCACTCAAATCTTTGAAAATGACGCCTTTTCACATAATACTGAGATAAGTATGCTGTCTCGCTCCAGTATCTGTCAAGTGTTATTACTATCACCGCAATCCCATTTCCTACTGTGAATTCATTCGTTCTCTTCACTCAGTGATGACAGTCACTTAAACAGATGCCACTTCTTCCCTCCTACATCACACGGACATATCTGTTGAGCGATGCGGCCTGCCCTGTCATTTCAGGACGTTACCTTGGGGGTATTTGCGTTGTAATCTCATCCGCAATGTTCCTTTGATGGTCTTTTCAGGGATGTTGCACAGTATCGGAGTATTCATTTCTGCATAATCTCTGATCTACGATTACAGACAAGCCCCCCAGAAAATGACTGAAAATTATTTTCAAAAGATTGTTTGAAATGGCATCTTTTTCAAAGGCAAAATAAGCTTCTCAGTCAGCATCTAAATTAAATATTTTAAGATCTTTGGATCAAAGCAGGGAAAATGTCCAACAAAAGTAGATTAAAGATGGAAAACATGTTTTAGCTAATTGCAGTATATGAGATGATTTGCACAAGAGCATTCTGGGTCCTACTGACGCATGCCATCACTTTTAGTGCCCATTAAGCCACTCTGAAGAAAGAGCCGTAAACCTTCTCTCTCCCTCACTTGTGTACATTTATTGGCAGAATTAGAGTTTGCCACCGTCAGCTTGCTGCTAAAGTGCTGCTTCAGTCATTTTTCCTTTGATACGCATAAGGTCTCTCACATAAATTTGGTCTGAAATCTCACTACTCAAGGATTCATGCAGATTTAGCCTTCTTTACCCTGCCATCAAGACTCTTCTCTTGCGATGTTGTCTCCTCTGAAGATGCATGTCTGCTGTCTGATTAGTGAACGATTGAAAGTCAGCTAAAAGCTGCCGGTTCCAAACCTGCACTCCATTCACACCCAAAGCCTCTCGTTCTCTCCAGCAGGGCTTACTAAAAAGCATTATAGCCTCTGCATTAGCCAGAGGCAGTAGAAAATAAAATAATACATTTATCAGAGGGACGTTAGCACTTACGTTCATCCTCTCTTCCCATTTGTGGAGGCCAAGCTGCTTATCATAAAAAAAAAAAAAGCCACACATAATCATGTGGCTGGCTATAACTACACCAGTAAATCCAGGCCAAAAATGCAGGCTGGGGCTCTGCCATATTTTACATATAGCAGTTAAGTGGGTCTGATCCTTTCATCCAGCTCAGAGTGGTGGATTGGTTTAAGAGGTGCACAGCATCTGGCCACATCAAACCCAGGAAGGGAGATGTCAAATAACAACTCGCTGTTGTTGATCTGTTTTTCAGATCGGTGTCAAAGAGCCGCACTGTTTATAGTCATTTGGACCTTTAGTTGATTAGCGCAGTGTCCGTTTAATCTCATATTGTTATATTAAGGTCGTTTGGGTGTCATTTGTTGTTTATCTCCCCTCAGCTTTTCATTTCACAGCTCCCATCTGGGAACACAAGACGGGCTGCAGTCAGCGCTATTAGCATTAGCGTAAATGAAAACGAAAATGAAATAAAATTATTTTAGAATGAACTAAATAAAACTAACAAAAAATAGTGAAATAAATAAAAAACATTGAACATTTAGCATTGTATTATATGGTTTAAGACATAGAGTATTAACTTTGGCAGCCCTAAAATGCCTGATAAAGTAAGCAAAACTAGTTTTGGGAAGAAAAACATGAATTACATGATAAGTAAGCAAACACATATATAAATGGGTTTTAAAACAAAACAGGCAATGATCCAGATCAGTCCAAGATGGTTGTGTTTTCCTAAATCCTGGAGTGTGGATGTGGATTCGACTCTTGAAACTTCAGCATGAAGGTATGCAACGTGAGGAATTAAGAGCTGTGTTAAAACATAAATAAATGTCATTAGATGAGCTTCGTCTAGGAGCATTAATGCTTCCTACTTCTCTCTCCAAGACAAACACTCTAAGCATACAAAAGGAGAATCGGGACATCCGTAAACAAATATGGCTCATTCCGTTAATCCCACTTAAGTTCAAACCTCCTGGGCTACTTCTGTTAAAAACATAGGCTCCAGTCTCTTTCACTTCTCTGTCATACATGAGGTCGATGAAAAGAATGGTTTCTCTCTCGCTGCTTTGTCAGGAAAGGACGAGTTCTTTACAAGAGCTTAAAGGACATCATCTTCAATTTTGTTTTGCCCTGAATGAGGAGGAGGCATTGTAATTCCTTTTTTTTTTCTTCTCACAGCTTTTAAAGCCCCTGAGAACAATTACCAAGAATGCATAGATTTATTCTGTCAAACAGTCCATACTGAAAAAGACAAGAAGAAATGATAAACAGCATTCCTCTAGTATATTACGAGTCAAGGACAGGATCAAGATCACTTTAGTGAAAGAATCCTTTCTTCAGAAAAAGTTTTGCAATCGTTCCTTCAGTCAACTTACTTTCAACTAACACAATTAATGAGCATTAGAGTTCTTGATAAGCATTCAGATGGGTATACATCAAACTATTATGTGTCAACTGTCAAACCGACATCATGAATAATATATGTCATATGAATCACTGATGACATTAAACAAACATGTTCAAAGTAAACTAGGACACTCATGATGTAACAAGCCCTTGTTTATGCTTCAGAAGAAAAAAAAATCAATACTTTTACATCAGTTTGGTGTTAAAAGCTTGAACAAACAAGCTCCCTTAGACCCAACTAAACTAAGGCCCTGATTTACTACGTTCACAAATAAAGGGTACTAATTTGCCTGTGTAAGCGAACAAATTGCGTCTGTGCTTGTGGGTTTATTATGCGTGATTTACTAAGAACTATTGCACAAATAGCCACACATGCAAATAGGTTGGACATAGACATATTTAAAGGAGATTTTCTAAGGTAATTGTACAATGTGTGTGTCTCATTTTGTGCATAAGTTTGCACATTTTTAAACACACAGACCTTTAATAAACCAGGGTCTAATAGTGGCCATTATAGTGAGCTGTTCTAGATTGAATGGGTTGCAGGGAAGAATCGCTATATTTTGCAATAAACTGTCAAAATGAATCCGACTGCTTCAGTGAACAAATGAACTATGTAAATAAGAGCAGCCGATGAAAAGGGCTTCTGGTAGAGAAAATGAAGGACTGGGCAAACAAAGCATTCCCTGAGAGCCTCTCACACATGCAAAACTCCAGAGCCTTGGCCTCGAGCTGCCCGCCAGGCCATCAAACTGCCTCCAGGTCCCTGGAGAAACAACAAAGAGATCCAACTGTGAAGAGATTTGGCATGAGAGTGTTTTTAGCGAGAAGAAAGTCTCACTTAAAACATGCCATTTTGAAAGGGGAGGGTCTGACACTATTCATCCGGTGCCAAGTGCGAAAAGTCTTGTATTGTATGGCTGGGACATCAAAAAGACAAACAAACAAGAACGAAACAACAGTGAATTCAGATGCTAAGATTCCAAAGGACCAAAGGCAAAGGTGAAGGCAAAATTGTTTTGGTGTCCTTGAAATCATTCTCCAGGCTTCTGCCTCAAACCTCTCTGCTGGAGTAGAGCCAAAGAAAATTGCTTTTTTTTTCTCTCTTCCATTTTCTCAGGTTTTAGTGGTTTATTTTGTAAGCTGGGTGTAGTAGAGGAGATCGGTCATTGACCTTACCCTCGGTCACAACATCCCACAGTAGGCTGTGGTTAATAATAAGTTGGGGGTCTTGTTCGCTGATTGGATTCATCAGACTGGTGTCCTGGAGCATTTCTCTTATTCTGATCTCCCATCCAATCCGAAGCAACTGCACTAGAAGAAAGAATCCCTGAGAGAAACCCTCTGTGACTAAATTCGATATTTCATGTTGCGATTTGAAAGGAATGTCTTCCACATTCATTTAGGAATTATGACAGGGAATCAAACTAACCTGAATTATTGACGTGCCATTTGAAGTCGAACTGATTTGGACTCTTGAGTTGCGAGTCACATTGAATCTGTTGAATTGATCAGGATGAGAATTACTCGGTGTGTGACTCACTAAATCGAACATTTGGTCATATTTTAACTACAAATAAGTTGACAACCTGCATGAGCCTACTCCAAGGACACTGGTGGTATTTCTAGAGGATTGTTGACTAATGAAGCACTTTACTTTTTGTAACTTACTATTCTTATGATTGCTGTAAATTATGAATTGGTAGTTCAAATGTGTACACATCTGAACTATGTAAACAAGAGCAGCCGATGAAAACAACAACACTCATCTTTCTAACTGTTGGTAACGCAACATTTATTATAATTCAACCTACGTTGTTAGTTCAATATCCTATTTACAACAGATTACAAATCATTCACTAACAACATGCCTGAATAGGGTCTCTGATCCCACATCCAATCTAATCAACATGGGAAGATATGCGTGTCGTCAGATGCCTTTCAGATACTCCCTGTGAGGGGTGTCGAAAGTAATGGGATAACAGTTTTTGAGGTTCTGGTGGGCTGGATGAGGGGGATTTGGGTTAAGTGCTTGATAGGTGGTGGTAGTGTCGGGGGGTGCTCTTCAGTAATGGTTGGTGTATGGATTATGACGGCCTGCCACAGATTGTAGGGATTATGGGATTGACGGTTGTCTTGCGCATGGATGGCACGGGAGATTGAGAGCAGATGGCTGTGATTTGAGCGTGATTATCCTGCTGCATTGTCACCGATCTTCGTCATCCTGTTTCATTTCCCAGGGATGGCGTGTTCATCTTGAACACTGATTCAAACTCCAATCCCCCTGCAACCCAGCCAGCAACCATTGCATTCGGCCATCTCGTTATCTCTCTCTTTGTCTGTCATGTATTTCCTTCCCTCTATTTTATCACCTTTCTAGCCTCGACAAATTCATCACCTAGTAATGTCCGGCTTTTTATTCTTTATCTAGACTTACATTAAGTCATTGTCACATTAGCCAAAGGTCATGTCCTTTTATACTTGCAATACTCACTCTACCCATATAATAGTACAATTTAGGAAAAATACAGGACACCTAGACGTTTTTCTGGTCTTGTCAAGAGCTAATGAATGAGTCTGTCACATACAATATTGCACTCCAAAACAAGGTCAAATAATGCCACCAAACTGATCCCAGACCAGCAGTTATAGGGTGCTCTATCCTGATTCCACCAAGTACAACGTGTTCCTGGATCTTTGTTGACCCTGGAACAACATTCACATCAACGCTTATTTCTTTTGAGAAGGTTGAAGGGTTTTAATGCAAGACAGAATATCTTGACAGCAGTGTAACATTCTCTTGTTGAATCAGTTATGACCTTTAATATTGCATCTTGGTTTAATTTTCTTTCTGCTGAAAACAAGAAAAAATATCCAGAGTAATCAAACAGGCATCTAAAATGGCATCTAAAAGGCCCCGCAGATTCAACTTGTAGATCTCTATAATTGTGTAGTAAAGAGGAAAGCAGTCTCCATCGTTACTGACCCCTCTCACCATCTGTACCCCTCTTTTCAGTTACTGCCATCAGGTTGCTGCTATAGAGCTCCTTTGGCCAAAAGAAAGCTTACAGGAACTCTTACTTCAATTGATATTTTACATAAGACCAAATAGTTGTTTTAGTATATTGTGTTTAGGATGTACAAGAATGTACAAAGAGAGTTCAGAAATAAAAACGCTGACTCTTTAGGTAATGTTTTCTCAGTAAAATCAGATGATTTCCTATGAATTCAATAGAATGCGAGGGAATACTAGGGAATACCAAGACGGCAGCACAATGACTTGACTTTTTTTATGACAACATGAGCAATATTACATAATGCAGCCTTGGTGAGCATACAAATTTCCTTTTAAAACATAAAAAATATTTATTCTAAACTAATTGACCAGTAGTGTACTATACTGAAATGCTGGTGATGTTAATGTGCACTGAATCCTCCCACAGGAGGCTATTAAAACAAGGCTAATCTGCTCTCTGTCCTTTCTATATATGGGTTCTGTTAATCTCTTTTTAAAAGCTGTGTGAGGTTAATTTTAAAGCTATAAGGTAGACACCTTCGAAAATAATGTGTTAAAAGTGATAGAAAAGCACATCATTTCTTCCTGTTTGTACCTAACTTCCAGACATGCAGCAGATGGCTAATGGACAAGTACAGGTCAGCCGGTGCCATCAACAGAATCTCGAAACACATCAGTGAATGCTGTTTACTTAATGATCACCAGAAATGATCCCTAATGATCACTAGAAAGCAGTGGCAAAGGTTGCTTGTGAACATTATCAGCAAATGTGACTGGAAATGTTAATCACATCTTATATTCACATCGTATAAGATGATACTCGTGCTTATTTAAACTGGTTAATTAACACAAAATATGAGTGAGTCGATATTTTATCCCTGCTGACAGGAAACATCGATTTTGTGTAGTGAGTGATGAATACCATATAAACACATTCTGACATGTTGGACACATTGTTTACCAACACGCTATACAGTCCCTCAGTTTGAAAACCATGACAGGTGGAAAGTAAATAGATTTTTCCACTGTCTGACACAGAATGACAGACCACAAACAAGCTCTAACTTGGCTCCATACTCAAGCCCGGCTATGCTTGGCTCCTCTGATCTCGAGATTCAAGCGCAGGACAGAGTTGCAGTGACACTTGTTTGATTGATGTGTGGACCGTCGTCTTGACAGGCATCACCTTACAGGGGCTGCAACTTTCACAGTAGTGTGTGCTTGTACGAGTTTGTCTGTGTGCTTGTGATAAAATGGGATTATAACCTGTCTCTGGCAGGGTGGAGGGATGCGGGGTCTTGTGATAAATCTATAAAGCTGAAATATTCAACATAGCAGGACAGAAGGAGGATGTTTCATTGTGAGTGGTGAACAGAATAATGGAGCACTGCAGGCATTTTGTTTCTGGAAATGTGAAATGATTTGGTGCAAAAAGTTGACAACATATGTTTTTACATTGCTTAACTTATCTTGATGAGCTAAAGCAATGTTCAACATTTTTTATAAGCAATACAAGATTCAACACAGTTTAAGTTGAAATCACTTAAACACCCAAGTTGATTGTACTTAAAAAGGTCATAGTTTTACTTTAAAATACTTTGTCATAATGTTTTAATAATATTTTCTAATAATTAATACACAGTCTAAATTTAATATAGCAAATTCATCATTTCAAATGTGTAATTGGAAACATAATTAAAATGTGACATACAATAGAAATTATATTAAGGTCTATTTTAAAATACACATCAAGATGTTCTTAGGTCCTAATTAAATGGGCAGCGTCTTACGTCATCAGCGTCACTGAACGCGGCTTGACAGCAGAACCGGAAGAGAATACAATGCTGAATAAAGTCGTAGTTTTTGTTATTTTTGGACCAAAATGTATTTTCGATGCTTCAAATATTCTAACTAACCCACTGATGTCACATGGGCTACTTTCATGATGTCTTTATTTCCTTTCTGGACAAGGACAGTATACCGTACACACATTTTCAATGGAGGGACAGAAAGCTCTCGGACTAAATCTAAAACATCTTAAACTGTGTCCCGAAGATGAACGGGATTGGATGGTCTTACGGGCTTGGGACGACATGAGGGTGAGTCATTGATGACATAATTTTCATTTTTAGGTGAACTAACCCTTTAACGCCCAAAAAAGAATGTCTTAAACCAGATGCTAATTTGCGCTGCTGGTCATTATGGAAATGATCCTTTGTCTGTGTTCTTTAATTTGCGAGTCGTCAGTAGATCACGCACAGAACTTTTGTGGGATAGCGCTCTCACGTTAATTTACCCTATTTAGTAAATCTGGCCCTAACGGTATTTAATATAAATTTAAACTATAATACATGTCCATTTAATTGTAAATAACATGCTATTGAAAACATTACATTCAGTTCATACTTAAAATTGTCTGGCATAATTATTATTTCTGTAATAAGCATACTTTTTGTCCTTAAGAATACTAAAGTGTACGTTTTTTTTCATAAGGGTAATGCTTGATTTAATTAATGTTTTTCCTAGTAACTCTACTTGTCTACTGGCATGACAAGGCTATATACCTTTTATAGCATATGTACTGTTTCTTAACGAAGGCTACAATGTTTTTACACTTCTTTCACCTCATACCAGAGGAGACAAATGGGGCCTTTTTATCAAGTGAATGCATAAAAAATGTTCTGAATTCCTCAAAAAAAAAAAAAAAAATGATGTTCTTTCATCTAAAGCCTGAAGTTTCCAGTCAGGCATCTGAGTAATTCGCCTGATAACTATCCAAGGGCAGTAATAAACAAAGATGAGCCTTAGTCATCAAACATATGGCACGTAAAATGAATCATTGTCAGTGAACACGGTTGCGTGATTTTTACATTTGCATTCTGAACAATTAAAAAAACATCCCTGGTTTCAATAAAATTTAGCCAGTTATCACAGTACGAAACATCTGACTCAAAAAATTCAGGAATGGTCTTTTTAAAGCAGTCGAATCCTTATAATTGGTCCCATGTTGGTAAGTTTACAGCACTGGAGTTTGTTGTTTATTCCCAAGGCAACCTGTAATAAGCTAGAATATCACAGAGGTGGCCATCTCCTCGTGTCTCGTGTCCTCCGGTGACCCTCTTGTTGACTGCTGGCTCCCTCTTGAACACGGACAACACAAACAAACACATTTAGATGTCACCGACCTTGTTTCAACTACCCAGCGCCATCTCTGGTCACTGTGAAACAGATATCCAGCCTCGAGGTATTTTCTCTGACCCTGACGTTGGCATTAGGCTTGATGCTCACTGCTAGTTACAAGCCATCAGAAGCATTTTGTTCGAGGGTTATGATGAGGAGGTTGTCACAGAAGGCCTTTAGAAAGAATAAGACAGAAAGTGGTGATATCTCTCCCCCCGAAGACTATACCTGCACTGAAGGAAGGGATTTAACAGTCATTTCTTGGTTTGTAGATGCTTCCGCAGAGTATGTGCATTCCAGATGAGATATAAAATATACATTTAAATTCCATATTGATTTTCTAGCTCCCACTCATTCTCTCTGCCAGTAGATGTGTCCAGTGGATCATTACTTATCATAAGTACACCAGGACGCTGAACCGATGTGAAAGCATTATTTTCATAGCAACCCAAAGGGAATCTCAAGTGTTGCTCTTTCATAGCTCAGAATATTTGACCATTTTAGAGCTATTTTTGTGCAAATAAACACAAATGTCTTCATATGTGTTAACATGCAATACGGGTAGGTCACTTTTAATTGAAGACGTAGCTGAGGCCTCATTTGAAACATATGAGAGACATGAAATTATTGGGGACTTTTCCCTCAGGAGAAAAATCTGAGAAGCAGAAAACTTCAACAAAAGACACACCATAAATGTCTCTCTTTTGTATCTAGAAAAACCTGAGCACAGTTTGAGACATTGACGAGGCTTTCTCTGAAACTCTTGAAGAGAGTGAGATTTTTTTGTGTCTTTTCTATAATGAAAAATCTCAGAGGCAGAAAAGTTCCGCAAACGTCTCCTTTGGTGTCCATTTAATCTCATTGCTGATTAAGAAACAACTGAGACATTTAAAGAAAGAAAAAAAAAGTGAGGTGTTTTCTTTTTTGTTCAACGAAGAGGCACAAAATACATGCATCTCTCTTTGGTATGTAAAAAAAACCTAAGCACAGTTTCTTAGAAACTCTAAGAACTTTCTCTGAAACTCTTGAGGAGACAAGCATAAGATGTTTTTTTGTTTTTTGTTTTCATGAGAGAAATCTGAAAAGCAGGAGCATCTTTTTACTCTCCATGTAATCTCATCGCTGTCTGGGAGAAACAATTGAGACATTAAATATATCTGATTTGAGAGATTTCTTTCCTGTGGGAAGCTTCTTCATCCCATATCTTCTTGTCCAATAAAGAGACAAGAACAAAATTTGTCCCTACAGAGGAGAACAACTGATGAATGGGTTATTTATTATATTTTTCAGTTTGTTTGCGTGTGCAGCTCTTTTATTAAATATTTATCCATTACTGCCTCTTGTCTCACACAAAGAATTCGGTATAAAGACAAAAGACGTGTCTGTTCTGATCTAAATGTATCGTGTTAACGTCAAAAGCCGGAGGAAATATTCACAATCAAAGTCGCACGAGTTCAACTTAAAACAGCTCAATTTGAATGCTCACGGTGTGTGTCTGCCTCAAAGAATCTATCAAAGTGCTACTGTTCTTCAGAAAGGCTCAATGTTCTACAACAACCGTCCCTATGTAATCTGCGACATTACCTGAAGCGATCACAAAGCATTGCTGCTCGGATCCGCGAGTCCAAGATTTGAAAGAGTTTTTTGATCTTTGCTTGAGGCCATTAGCACCCTCACAAGCCCTGTCTCCAGCTTAAAAACGTCACATTCAAGACTACTTGACTAGAGCTGGGATTTTGGGTCCACATTAGGGCTTAAGTTTGAACTAAAGATATTAATATTAACTTATTAAACATTTTTAACACATAACGTTGTAGGACAAAGACAAATTTAACTGCTAAATAAATAGCTTTGAAACAACATGATACATCTAAATTCAATTGATGTCCCCCCCCCCCCCCCCCCAACCCCCCCCCCCCCCACATGATTTAGTACTCTAATATGTAAAAATGCACTGATAACTTAATACAAAGTAAATATTTTAATCATTTGGTTTGATGTTATAGCAAAAGCCAATAAGCTGATTTTGGAAATATGTTTTATAATATAATATTGCATTTTGTTTTCTCACACAGCAGCTATTGGCTTTTATGCCTGGAAAAATGAAATCTGTAAAATGTACATTTCAGATTTACATCAGTCTGAATTGTGAGTAATGTACATCCCTTAAGATATTTACCTTGTATCATTTACACAGATAGTTACTTCATGTTGCAAGTCCTTTCATCTGTTTAATTTAACCAGAAATGTGCAAGAAGATCCAGTAGAGCTTTATCCACCATTACATTTCTGGGATGTGGCACGCGGATGATTTTCTCAGTTTTTTCATAAGTGTACAGCTGAAGGTGAAAGCCAGGGTATAGGGCAAGACAATGGCAGTCTGCAGAGCCCTCAGCAAGACCTCCTATATGACAGAAGTCCATATCTGTGTACTGACTCTGTGGTGTTGGTTTCATCCTTTTATCTCCCTTTCCGCGGTTGTTTTTTCCATGTTTCGCCACATGCGTTCTGCGGTGTTGCACTGATTTGATTTCCCAGCTCTCCTTTTCTGCTCTGCGTGACTTAATCAGAATGACAGTGTCTCAGAGCCCCGGGAAAATCTCTCTCTCTTTCTCTCTCTCCCTCTTTTCTTTTCTCCCTCACTCCCCAAGTTTACGCTGTCCGTGACAAACTCACAGTGGCACCTTTCCTCGTGTTGTGTTTCCGCAGAAAGCCTTGTCATACACACTTCAGCGTGTACAAACCCTGTTTCTGCTTCTGCTCCTTCTCATCAGCTCATTCACTCTTTCTTTTCTCACCCCTTCCTCTTTGTTCCTCTCAATTTAACATAGTGTTAATGCAAATATAAGAAATGTTTCAGTAAGTAGAGATTTATTGGGAATATCTTCAATTGTTCCACCATCAGTCCTCACATAAAGGTCTTTTAAAGCACTTTGAGGTTCTTTGCTGTGGAGAAGAGCAAGTTGGTTGTTTTACAGCCTGGATTATTTCCAGTAGGCCTAATTGAAATTCAAAAAGAGCATCCAGAGACAGAAAAGTTTCGTAAACCCACCCAGCGAGTCCTGTTTTTCTCTCTGTGATTTATCAAAGCACTCGCCTAAAGCTCAAATACGTGCTTTCGCCGTTTACTGTGTACACTTCTCGTTTTCTTGCTACCAAATGATGCTATCTGAACTTTTACTGTTGAGGTCAAAGCACTCGTGATGCTTGTTTTTAGCACACAATCCTGACGCAAGTCATGTGAAAGTCTTAACACAGCAGCCTACAACTAAAGTACCGTCACATGACACATTATTGCCCTTTTTCTGTCGTGACTCTAGTAAAATCACAAATAATCACTTGTTTTTCCCAGACAAAAGACTTGCTGAGGTATCTTGCATCAGATGTTTCTCCTGAGAAAAAAAAAAGGATAAAGAACTCAGTAATATTACATCCAATTCTACTAGAGTTTCAGAGGAATCTACATCTCAAACTGTGCTTGGATTTGCCAAGATACGGTCTGCAGTCAAAAGTCAGTGATGTCAACATTTTTCATCAAACTCTTCTAAGATAAAAAAATATGAATCTGTACTAGTTGGAACCGTTTTGAATATGTCTGCATATTTTCTGATTTTGTTTGTTATAACATTTGCTCATACATAATAATTAGCCGTAAGAGGACTTTTATTTTGGAAAACGTGATGATGGATTTTCCTTTTCTTGATCAGAAGTGTTTCTCCTGCTATTCATTTGATAGCTCTGTACTCTTACTGTATGCCAACAACTGTCTCATTAGTGTCTACTTTTATTTTTTACAAAGGAATTGCAGGAGAAACAACTGAGAAAAAAGAGCTACAGACACTAACGTTTTCCGTCGAGTGAGCTGATATTGTTTTAGAAAACGTTAATAGGTCCTTAAAATATCCTTGTCATTGTGCATCCCATCCCGCTGGATCCATGATCTGTTGTTCCAGTGGAACACAATGCGTTCAATTACACGCAGCTGTGCTGCAGTAAATGTAAGGTCATTAAATATTGAAACAGACCCCTGGAGACCCTTTAGTCATTGCATTTAGGTGAACAATTATTTGCGCCTAATTGTCCGGCGTTCACAGCTAAAGTGCTTGACCCATCGACACTGGCAGGGAGTGACAGGTGTATCTCTGACCCGTTTCACCCGTAGCCCATCTCTCATTCAATTAGAGACAACAATACTCACACCTGTCAGTGGCCACCTCTTTTCCTGTCCTCCCCTGTTCTATCCGTCTTTCTCTCTCATCTTAGGAGAAGCTTGTGTTGCACATGTGGGGGTCCCTCTCCTCTTCTGACCTGTAAATACTGCAGGAGGTCTGGAGACTGATTCTGTCTGACAGCCCCTCACCGACGTAATGTCTTCTGCCCTCCCTTTCACTGCCATCTCCCCTGCTCTCTTCCACTTGTCTAAGCATTTTAATGACATATGCTCGCAGGCTTTCTTCAGCCGCAGTCATACTAGTGGAGCGTGTCTTCCTCTGAGCGAGGGATGTTTGCAGAGGAAAGCAGGGGATGAGTTATGTGGACTGATTTTTGCTCCATTTTCATTATAAGCATTGTCGGGAACAAAAATGCATTTTCCTTGCACAAAGTGGTTAATTTGCCTCTGTGATAGCCGAGTCTCCAACACCCGATCTTTTCATCGCTCACTTCCCCGTGCTACCCAAGTCCCCCCCCCCCCCCCCCCCCCACCGTCTTTTTCATCATGTTCATTTCTTTCCCCCGATCATTTCAGCTTTATCTTCCCAGAGTCTGTGTCTCACTGCGGTCTATTGTACTAATTTATGAGAACTTTTTTTTCAGAGTGATGGAACATTCTGCCTCTGTTGCGAGGTGAGCTGCCTACCTAGACTGCATTTTAAGACACTATAGGTGCATATCTGATGTGGAATAAAAAAGTTGGCAGAATAATTATATTCCTTCTTTCAGCCCACTTATAAAACTGCATTGCATGTTTCAATCTCAGAATGCATTGTTCTCAGTTATAATAATAATACTAATAAAAATATGGTGGCTGAGACCAAAGACTGTATAATTCCCAAGATGGTTCACTCATGTTGCTATGAATGGTGGACCTACTATTTGAATAATCTCAATATATGTTCTCGTACGATCTGCTTACAGCCCACTGAAGGTTAGGCTTTAGGGATGGACCTTCATTCTTACTTTTTATCGTATGTTTCCACACAAATCACATTGTACGAATTCATATAGAAGCTCCACCTTGTAAAATAGTTCTCATGAGAGTGGGTTGGAAGTTATTAGCTTTATCCGCCGTCGGTGTATGAGTGAGTGAGTGAATGGGTGAATGGGTGGCCATTGGGTCTGTGAAAGCGCTATATAAATGCAGTCCATTTACCATTTACCATTTATCTACATGCTAATGCAAAACTAATTGTGAGATGCGTCTCAGTCACTTATGAGGTTTGACTCTTAGAAGGCAGCTGTCTATGTTAGCAGCTAAGCAACTCACTAGGTTTTGGAACAGATTATTTACCCAATATTTGTGTACACCAAACAGTTGATGAGTCCCATTGACATCCATAGTATGAAACAAATGGGGTCCCATAAACTGTTCGATTAAAAACACTGTTCAAAATATCCTTGTTTGTGTTCAGCAGAAAGGTTTGGAACAACTCTAGGGTAGGTAAATGCTGACAGAATTTAAATGTTTTGGGTGAACTATTTCGTCAAGGTTCTAATCCAGTCAGGATGCTCCCTATAACGACTAGGCTTTGGAACAGAGTCACCTTTAGCTAAGATAAATGCCAGCTCCCAAACACACACACTCTCTGTTTTGTCCCTATCCATTGTCCTACATAATTTTGGAGCAGGGGAGCACTAGAGCAAGCGCGGTGATGAAAAGGGTCCCGGCGGTCCCGCTCAGGGCTAGTTTATGACGCCGTGGCCCATTCCTCTGTCGTGCTGAGTGGCTCCCACCTCTAGGGACCTCAGGTTGAAATCTGGTTCAGGTCTCCACTGGGCCTGGCTCTTCTGTTGCCACATCATTAATTCAGCTCAGAGAATTCCACCAGCCATAGATACCAGTCCATCTCTCTTTCTCTCTCTGTTTTCCTCTTACCTACTTCCATCTCTTTGTTGCCTCATCCTTCCGCAAACCTACGTCTTTCAAAAGCTAAATCTAAAACTGTTGTTCTTCCTTGTTTATTTTGATCTCTTTGCTCTCTGGTTTAAGGATTTTCACTTGATTATAACCAAAAGGATAATCAATTCACAATTTTTCAGATGAAAAGTGATTGGTCTGTTGAAACTGAAGTATTTCTACTTGATGTAACACAATCGAATCCGATATGAACATTTGATGTTTAATATCCAGTTCAATGGAGCATGATTTTGGATCAATGGGTGAGGCATTGAAAACCAAGTGAAATTGTTGCGTGTCCCAAAAAATACATCACAACAGATAAAAACACCCTTTTCTCACATTTTATTGACTGGTACAGCAGAGGGAGGACAGGAAATGATGCAATCATCACTCAAACTCATGCCGCCCGCATTGCAATAACCGCTAGGCCAAGACTCTGACAGCCAGACATCAAATCACAAGGAATACATGTTTCAAACTCTGAGTGCTTTACTTTCTCAGTTGAGAGAATTGAGGCTCGGTTTGCTCATATTTTCTATTCATCATCACCTCTCATTAGAGCTGAGGAACATCAGGGTGCCGCCCCTGTCCTGCGCATGGCCAGTTCTCTTGCCCCCTTAATTGCACCCGAGGCCTTTGATGGAGTCGGTTTTTCCATTTTCACCTCAGCGGAGGCAGAATGATGAGCGAGACAGAGGTGATGGAAAGGACTATGAAGTAGATGCCATTTTCACTGAGGACACCATAAAGGGCTCGGGCATGAAAAGACCCCATAATTCTGTCTGTCTCTATCATTCGTTTTCCTACTCTTTTCCCCTCTCATCCCACACGCAGGATGCAAGAAGTGTTATCTGCCTTTGTTGGCCTTGTCTGCTGGTTTACAAGATTAAAGTCACTTGTTTGGCAACCTTCAAACGCAGGAGGCAAAAGGCCTGAAAGTCGCTTTTGTCTCTGACACTTCAATGTGCTCTCTAGCACTTCAAGAGTGTGTCTTTATCTGTGTATAGTATATTCTGCCTGAGAGGCAGAAAGGTCTGATTCGTTTAACACAACATAATAGAGAAGCACATGGTTGTTGGACGTGTCTAAGGCGCTGTGTTTTTATATGTCATTTATGCGGTTGGAACTGATAATTAAGTATCAATGTAAATTCTATGTCAAGCTCTATATATAATAAAGCTATAAATAGGAGTATACTTAGATTTAAATGGATTCAGATGGCATTTCAAAGAGAAAGAGTGGAATGGCTAGACTAGGTGGACAAATATGTTGCATCACAAAGCATTAACATTTGCTTCGTCCATTGATGAAACCCAAGATGTTATTGAGCCAATCCAGACCTTACAATATACTACAGCCAGACAGTCCATCAAAACATTAGAGATAGACAAGCTTTGTGTTATGAAAGTACTTCTTTCCTTATATTAAGTCTTCACAAATTCTCAATATCAGCACAAAGATAACATGAAATGTCATTTTGAGATTTTGGGGTTGTTGGTCACCGACAACTTTCTCATAAAAACAGGACTCATGGATCCATTATACTGTTACACATGCGTTTTCTTTCTCAACTGTTTCCTTTCACTTAAAACATAGTAGACTGTGTTTATGTGAATACTCGACAAGACCAGCATTTTGTCATTATTTTGTGTGAATTTTACCGTTTATGAGCAATACACGCAATCCCACACCCAAACACAAGCCCTGTACCACCAACAATATTCATCCAGAGCAAATAAAACAAATGAGTGAGGGGAGGCAGGTTTGTGTGTCACTCGCGGTCGGAGAGATGAGAGAGCGAGAAAGAACAGCCAGTACGTGCATCCATTCTGTGGAAAATGAGTGCGATTCAGATATTTCACTTAGTTTATTTAAGACACTATATAGTTGTATTATTTAAGATGCCTTTTAAAAGACTGCAGTTTAAAAAAATGTATATATTATATAGAATTCAAGCCGCCAAAGTGGCTAGTAGGAGTGACTGAGTTGCACACCACTGCTGAAATACACCCGCATTTGGCAGGTTGACGGGTGTTAATGTCAAGCCCTGGTTATACAGTCTCTCAGGCTTTTTTTGTATTAAGATTGAATATTACCAACACATATTATCCACAGTATTCATACTCATGCAAGAAATGGCAAGATAAAAAAGGTGTAATGGTGGTCAGATTTCAGAAAAAAAATATCAGTATATTAATTACCTCCAAAGTGTCATACAAATCTGAATAATACAAGTAGAAGCAATTAACCCAAGGGAGAATGGGTAGTGCAACATTAAAACAGACTGGTTTGTCAAGTACTTCCAGTAGTGATGTCTTTAGATGTTCTTCTGAGTCCCAGTGTTCTGGTGAAGGATGAGAGTTTATTTTATCACCAAAGAACAAAAAGTGACCTTGTAAACACACTGGACATCATTCATTCACCGGCGGCAGGAGATGGGAGAGAGCGTAAATCTGATTGGAAGAGATTGGAAGCGTAGGTGCTGAATGCCAGTGGTCGTGCCTTAAATTTAATGTTGGCAGTGTGACGTGGCTTCTCTTTCACTCTCGCTCGAGGAAACGTGATTTAAACTGAAGTCTTAATCATTGATGGGGAGCTTCATGTGACCCTACATCCTTTCTCTCTCAACATCCTCATAAAAACACCCTAACCCAGTAGTCCTCCGGGCTTGGGTGCATAATGTGTGGACCGTGCACACTTACAGGCTATCATCTCTCTCTCTGCCTCAGACCTATATCTTTTAAATGGCTGCAGTCCACTTTGCTGCTATTATACTGCTCTTCATGGTAACATTATCACTTAAGATAAGGAGTTCAATAAACTGCACTCTCTTTTAGGGGGCACTCTGCTCTTAATCCAATCTCTGAATGTAAGCACCTTTATCACTGGCCTTACTGTAGACCCTCACCTCACCTCCAGCCCCCATTTCCAATAAGAGACACACCAAGTCGACCATCAGCCAACAGCAGGCCGTTGTAGAGCGTCTGTCAGCTCAGTTTTAGCTGTGTGTCAGAGCCCGTCTGTTGTGTTCATGAGTGAATTATGTTGTGACTACTATTTTGAACTGTTGTGTAATGACGTGAAGTGTGTAGAGAACGGAAGTGATGGGTAAACAAGATGGAGGAAGTTCGCTACTCTTGTCTCGTGTGCTTTATTGCTGCTGACTAACTCCTGACAGACACCATACCGTCTGTGTTTTTTTGGCTGATTGAGGATTTTGAATAGCCATCGGGCTGTCGGTGAGACAGATCACTCTGATTGGCTGTTCAGCTCAGCGAATCAGTGCATGAGAAGAATAGTGAAAGGGGTGAAAGAGAACAAAAGACAAGAGTTCAGACAGAGAAGGCTGTTCTATTTTTACATATTCATCTTACATGAGCAAATATTTTCTTAATGACATGGCCATCTGGAATGAAGAAAGTGAGGACCAACTTATCCGGATGATTTATATTTAAAATGGTAAGCGAGAGCTGCTTTGTTTATGGTTTGTATATTTGCAGTCCTAGTTTCGGTTTCCTTTTTTAAATGACGAATATAGACTATTGCCACTCGCTCATAGACAGTTATGGAGCAGTCGTGGCCTAATGGTTAGAGAGTCAGACTGGTAATTCGAAGATCCTTTTATTACCCCTTTGCAGAAAATTACAGTGTCACGGTAGCTTCAAGGCAGGCCCAACACCATGCATTCACTCAGAACATATCCATAAGTTAAGTTAAAATACAACAATCTAAAAAAAGGGGAAGTTATTTTTGTGCATTATAGAGTCGTAGCAGCTGGTATGAAGGACTTCCTATACCGTTCCGACTTGCACATTAGTGTCATCAGTCTTTGACTGAAGGTGGTGCTGTTTATCACCTTCAGGTGGTGGATTGGGTGTGCAGGGTTGGTCTATATTGATCTTAATTTATCCAATGTTCTGGCATCTGCCACTTGCTGAACCGTCTCTAGTTCAGCCCCGAACTAGGTTACGGGTTTTATTCTCAATACAGGCAGGAAATGACTGAGGTGCCCTTGAGCAAGGCACCTAACCGTGTGTGTCCAAGGTTTGCAATGTGTGTATTCACTACTCATTACTCCTAATGTGTGTTCACTAACTTGGATGGGAGAGGAACTTAAAATGCAGAGGACACATTCCGAGTTTACCAGACTTGGCCTTCACATTTTTAAATTTTTTTTAATTTAATCTCATAAAGTTGCATTGGCTGTCGTTTGTGGTGTTTCAAGCTCAACTTTTTGGCCTAGATGCAGGTGATGACACGCCGCTAGGCCATGGCCTTTAACCCCTTTCTGTTCAACCAAGCTCCAAAAAGCCATTGAGGAGTTGATTAAATCCATTCTAAGTGGTGATTCCTAAATGGAGAGGTAGGTTTCTTTCCCGGGCGGGCAAGGGCAGGGCTGTGGGGAGCTGGGTCGTGGCCAAGTGGTGGCACAGCACGCTAGTGCCTCCTGGCCGACTCTCTGATTCGCACTAATGTCCTCAGGAGACCGAGCCGAGACCACTGTCAACTGGCCTGGGAGGCCAGCCAGATTGAAACCCCTGCCAGCATGTTTGAAAGGATAGCAAATCATTTAGCCACCCTGATGGCACATTAGCATTTTCAGGCAACGTACTGGCATGGAATAACTGCACACTATTAAACTCCCTTTGAAGTCGACGCTCGCAGGATATCACTGTGAACACGTATAAATAAATAGGAGAGCCATCTGAAAGGAGCTCAACAGGAACCAAATCATAATGCACAAAAAAGCGTTGGCTAATTACAGCGTGGCTAACATTGTTTGCACTCTCTCACAGGGAAGCACTCTGCCACTCAAAGCACAAAGCAGAATCTGAGGTGAAAATGTTTCAGCACAACAATGCTGAGAACACAGAGGCTGAAAGCTGGGAAATTAAAGAATGAAGGACACGTAGGTGTTTGGAGAGCCAAGTCCCTTGTTCACTGAATTCAGCATACTGTAGAAAAAAAGAAGAAAAAAAAACTATTTTGCTCTATGGGAGCAATCAATAACCATATAGTTCAATAGATCATGTATCGACTCATCCATGTTCTTTGCGAGTTAAAATCAAACAGTATATATTTTATAGGATGTTGGAGGTGAATGCATGTTTTTACAGTTGTTAGTATCTTATCTTATATATATATATATATATATATATATATATATATATATATATGTGTGTGTACTGTACATTTATAACAATTTATTTTGTAATTAATTTGGTTGGCTAAATGTATGTCAACTGTGATCAACAACATGCAAATTCATTTGATGTTGAACTGAGGTGTTTTAGCAAACTGTATTCACTCCACAGCTCCCTCTGTAGGTTGTAAGCATAATGCAGTCAGGACAACAGAACCTTTATTTTAGGGATTCACATCATGTTCCAAACAGAACGATTCCTCTGACACAAGCATCAAACATTCCTCCATTTCCATTGACCAACATTCTAATTTGCCTGCCAGAAATATGAAATAACGCCCATATAGACAAACCCAAAGTGAGGAAATAGTCAAAAAGAAGGAGAGAGAGAACAAGAAAAAGAGGCATAGCTGCTGTCTCTTCTGCTGTCTGTGTTGTAATCCCTCCTTTAGCACGCTAATTAGCAGCATTAGCATGGCTGAGAGCTGAAAACTTGTTTGAGTTCTGCTTGGAGGAACTAGACATAAGATAGCAGCTATTAGTATTCCTGCAAACAGATCCAAAAAAGTGACGAACGCTTTCAGGAACTTGCTTTAACTTATAAAGATTCCACTGCACATTGCTTTAACTTTTAAAGATTCCACTGCACATTTTCACTCTTAATGTTGTTTTGCGAATAGAACATTTGTCTGGAACAGATCAATGAAGACTATAAGTGACAAAACCAAAGTACAATGTCCATCAATGATCTACACAGATAGCATGCCATCTGCATGAAAGCTGTTTCTGACTATCTGAAGCGTCTTATAGATACTATTGTACATGCTTTTGCAATATGACAGTGCTGTTTGATAAGCGAAATATCAGGTACACACCTTGCATTCAATTCCCTTGTCTTTCTATGATTTCCGGAGTACACATTTAAAGACTGATTAGCATTTATATAGTTAGGGCTCACTACTGTATCTGGTGTTGCACGGCAGCCCACCACCACGCAAATTTACTCACATATACACACAAAAAGCTGGCATGTCACTCAACTGTCCGTGTAACACACTGAAGTGAAACCGCCAGACTGGCAGGGCTGGAGAGTGAGGGATCGAGACAAAGACTGAGTCCGTCAGATTTATTCAGGTGTAATATTGCGCCATCCCAGAAAGTCCCAACAAAGCGATTACAAGCCATTGTCAGATTGGCAACCCAATTCCTCCAGTGCCTCGCATACTGCCACACTACATACCTCTGTGAGCCTCTGCACTGACACAACACTCCTGTCAGCCTTTTACTCTTTTATTTACCACCAAGCCAGCACAGGATACACTATAGAAGATGTAGAGAGGGGGAACCAGGGATTTATAGCCTAAGATATTATAAAAAAAAAAACTATTTTTGACCAAAGAGGTCTATATTACAGATTAAAGGCTTGATCCGTTCATCTCAAAGGTAGTCATGCCAACCAGCCAAACTAACCAGCCAGCCAATCTGACAAAGTATTGCGCTTAATTAAATTAAATGTTCACTTGTAGTGTACATGCACATGATTATAATTTTAACTATAATGTGTTATTTAATTTTACATTTAAAGATAATGTATTTTAAATGTAATATATTGCATTTTCATTATTACAAATATCAATTACAAATACATGACATACAAGGTTCAATAGAAATGACATTAAAGTACATTTAAGCTTACCAAAAATGCTTGTCAGTAACTGTGTCAGTACATTTTAAAAAAGACAGTAGAAGTAATACATTAAATTGCAAATGCATATGTACTTTTTAGGGTTGTACTGTTTAGGGTTGACCCACAAAGGTTGACCCACTGACCCACCAACGGGTTTAGTTTACCTCTCAAAATAATGAAATAAAATGAGACATGTAATTTCTTTATTTTTTTTATTTCAAAGTGAGTAGTCTCAGTACAGAGTATAGCCAGCTAAAGCAGGAACACGATCTCTCCTGCTGTTGATTCCATGTATTAGGTCGCAATTTAGACTCCATTAATCTCTGCCATAATCTGTAGCAAAATCCTTGTGGTTTTCCTGGGAGACTGACCCTCCGTTCCCTTCTGAATCTCTCTCTGCCTAACATAAGTTCATGGAGAGATATGTTTCTCGTCCCTGTTTGCCCCCTCCGGCTCTCTGCTCATCCTTACGGAATAAACAGAAAGAGCTGAGTGGAAGCCCCACAGGTGACCTCATGATCGCCGGAGCATCTGGTTGAATTACTCAACATCACGCTCAGCAGACATGTAATCCCACATAATGCCCATTTCTCAAAAAGTGCACCAATTTGGATAAATCCAGCAATTCAGCTCTATGGCCCTGAGATTTCCACCGGGATGGTTTCATAAGCATGGAGGGCACAGGGTGGGCACAGGTCAGGGGTGTGGGAGAGGATGATAGAGATGAAGGGTTGGGGGGTGGCGGGATTGGTTTCTGCTACTGTGGTTAAACGCACAGATTTCATTGGTACAGCTTAATAAAGTCCAGTAAACACATCTTGTTTATGCACAGAGCTTGTCAGCAAAGCTGCTCTCACTGGATTTCAAGAATCAAGGCCAAATTAACGGCCATCTTCTCTTGACCTGAATCTGAGGAGATACAAACAACCCAACTGAAGAAAGAAAAATACACACATTCTACAGCAGATCATATTTCTTAGATTTTGGATTTTGAAGACTCAGGTCTCCCACTCTTTTGGACCAATGAATTTTTGTTACTTTTCCATACCTTTTCCAGTTATTCATGGTCATTACATATATAAAAAAAGAAAATCCTGACATTCAATGTTAACTACTATGAAATTATAATAACTACCATAATTTAAATACAATTATATTCACTTCAGACATTTCATTGATTTTTTTTTCAGGCCTGCATGGAAATTACACTTTTTTTTTTTTTAAATTCCTCTATTTACAGTTTTTCCATATTCGTGAAAACCCTACAATCTAATACCCTTTCTGATCAATGAAACCTTAAATGAAAAAAAAAATGAAAAACAAGAACGTATGAAATATGTGTTCCATCTCTATTTCAATCAGAACTACTGTACTATTACTTCTAGAAAATAACCTCCCTCATGAGAAATGCTGTTGCCAGTGTTCACTTGAGAGTGGGAGTGGGCTAATATGGCCAGGGAAGGTGTTACAGCCTTGTGGACCACATTAAAGGGGTCGGACGTCACAGACAAAATAACAGTAGGTGGTCACAGCTCAGCGACTCACACATGTATCCGTAGGCAGAGCCGGTGTCAGCTCTTTAGCTTTGGTTGTCGATAAAGAATGACAGCAAGAAGGACAGAAGAATACTGATACATGTTTACTGGCTGTGATGACTATGCATTTATGTCGTTTATGTTAACCATCGCTGCCATACAAAACGGCTTAATCCAAGGATAAAAAAAATGGTCCGGCCTAAGAAGAATCAGGGATGTCATGTAGAAATATGAAATTAATTAACCCTGAAATATTACTGAGATGTAAAAATCCATTACATTTGATCGGATTTGGTCCACATCCATGTTGAAAAAGGATTTGTGATGATTTGCAAAGTCTGACCAGGGAAAAATTGTTCCACATTTTAAAATGAAACACATTGAGATTCCTTTTATGCTTGTGTAAGGCAGCCGAGATTTGGCCTGAAAACAGCCAAAAGTGACATTTTAATTACCAGCCTGGTGAGGTGCGGCTCAGTGTGTGTGTGTGTTTGAGTGTGTTAGTGTGTGAGTGAGAGAGAGAGAGAGAGAGAGAGAGAGAGAGAGAGAGAGAGAGAGAGAGAGAGAGAGAGAGAGAGAGAGAGAGAGAGAGAGAGAGAGAGAGAGAGAGAGAGAGAGAGAGAGAGAGAGAGAGAGAGAGAGAGAGAGAGAGCACTAAGACCTGCTTTCGAGGGTTAAGACACAGCTTATGCCCTTGGCTGCGTGGGGACTTAACACCAGACGCTCCTGAAGAGCATTTGCCTCATCTATCAGAACAAGACGGCAGCGGTTAGGAGAGGATGACGGGGGAGGGTGAGAGTGATGGAGGACAAGAGGAATATGGATAGACATAGACGGTCCTCAGATCTATGTCACACTGCCCCCAGTGGACTTGAGCACGACAGGGGAAGAGGAAAGCTGAATAATGTGTAATGAGACACACTATAACGTTGAGTCTTACAACACAGTATTGGATGGGGGAGAGACGAGCGTATATTAAAAGACCTTTTTTATGATGTTTTGCTGAAATGCCATTAAAAAAAACACTGATTTCCCTTGTGACACAGGCAGTGACAGAATACAGTTATTGAGAAAAGCCATGGTGTGTGTGTGTGTACTAATATATATATATATATATATATATATATATATAGCCTACTTGTTTTAAATAAATCTATCTAGAATTAAGTTTAGTTACTTTTACTAACCCATTGGAAACTAGTTGTTTTTAAACATAAATCTAATAACATTTCTGGAGGGTTATGATTAAAACGATGCAAATTAGGTGAGATTAACTTAATTAAAAGTATTCTCAAAAAATTTTGATCAAGTAATTTATCTTCTAGAAATATTTACTTATATTTAATGTCAAATAATGGAGATGAAAAGTGAGTTTTCACAGAAATTACACGAAGAAACCCAGATTTCCCTTGTGACAAGGCCAGTGGAAACAGATATTGATAATTTTCATCCGAGGAATGGGTGGAACAAAAAGGGGCAGATGCAAGAAATTCTAGATTTTTTGTCTTGTTTTCCAGTTAAACAATCCAAAAACCCTTTGAACTATTTTAATTGATGGATATAGCATTATTTCACAATATAATAAGTCATGGTTTCAGAAAATACATCTAGAATTAAGTTTAGATACTTTTCTTAACCCACTGGCAATTTTCTTTTTTTTTTTAAGCATAAATCTAATAACATATTTATGAGGTTTATGATTAAAACAAGAAATGAATGCCAGTGGGGTAAGATAAATAAACCCAATTCAAGATATATTATCCCAAAAACAAGTCTTATCATCTCAAGAAATTTTTATTTTCAAGCAATTTCATTTTGTTCTAAGGATTTTTGCATTTTTTTAATGAGAAATGAGACACAAAAACTGATTAAGTAGAGGACTCTTCGGTGATGAAACGTGCTTTTCCACAAAAAATTCCATGAAAAACCCTGATTTCCCTTCTGACACGGCCATTGAAGGGAAACAGATATCGCGAGAAGCAACATTTTCATCCGAGGGACGTATTAGAAAAGAGAAATGGAACAAAGGTGGACAGATAGAGAAGCTAGAAAAAGTGCTGCCTCTCAGAAAATGAACAAACTATGACTAAGAGAGGGAGAAAAAAAGACAGAGAGAGAGAAGCTCTTGGACAGAAGGTTTGCCTGTGGTGCGACAGCTTTCTGTGCTGCACAAGGGTCAGCTTCTGCCCGACTGTGTGCCATCAGTTAGGGCTCGTCACCTGGTGTGTGTGTGTGTGTGTGAGTGAGGGAGGGAAAGTGCCCTACATATACCCTCAACTCTTGACAAAAACTCAATACAGACTTTCTAAGCTCCAAGCGCAGCTATTGGACTTGTTTGTCAACCTCTCACACACACATACGTTTCTCCTCATCTTTCTTTTTCTCCCCTAAATAAAAGACTTGTTTTTCTCCAGGACTTTTTTAGATATATTTATTTCTGCTGACACTGGTTAGCTCCATAAACAGCAATAATGTGTAGAACACAATCTAGCTTTGGGGAACCTGCCATCCCCTGGGGCAGAGCCGGGCGACAAGAACGCCTGTTGTTATCTCGTGTTTACCTGCCTGTTTTGCTTTTATTTTTTACAACCCCAATACCCAGCTCAGCTCAACTGCACAGCAAAGCAAAACAAGCCGACTTTGCCTGGTGCGTGATGCTTTCTGTGCTGAGAGTTAGAAGGGAAGGAGATCAGACAGACTGTCTGACTGCATTTCTATTGGCGGCAACTGTGTATTGTTAGCATGTTGCATTATTTTTAATGATGATTTCAAAGGGTAATGAGCTTCTTTTTCATAAATTCATAAAAAAAAAATCAATTCATCGTAATAATTTAACATGTTTGATATATGGACAGTTTGTTATGCCAACTTTCTGGCAAGAATAGCATGTAGGATATTCAGTGTTTTCATGAAAGATGTCATCATATGATGAACGCTAGTGTTCCCCCATCTTCTAAAACCATCCGCAATGAAAAAAAAAGCCTATTCGCTGGACACATAGCTAACACTGCTATAAAACTAGATCATAAAGCTGACAGCCTCCCGAGGCATGATCTACTAAACAAGAAACGGAGCGCCCCGTACTTCACTCCCACTGTCATCCTCAAAGCAGTTCCACACTCTCTCCCTGTTTTCATGTGTGAGGTTATATATTAACACTGTGGGTTATGTGAACATACTGCTCTCGCCATCAGATCGTGAGTGAGGGGTACAGTATTTGCAACAATTTAATGAGAGTCGGAGTGAGGAAACAAGTTGAGTGATAAGCAGGTCATTAAGTTTGCTCTGCCAACTCGGCTCGGCTTTGATTTGTGTACGCGGTGTGATAACCGTGAAGGGGAAAAAAGAGACTTTGAGGGAGAGCGAGAGAGAGACAGCTTAGGATATGCAGAAAAAAATTCACTCGTTGTACTCAAAAATAACTGGAACTCTGTAGCCTAAGATGATTCCAACAAGTCCGAGGACTTTGTGTTTTGTAAACCCATACAAACTCTTTGTGATGCAGCCAGTGCTGGTAGTTTCCAGCACAAGGGGCTTCAAACAAAGTCCCGGGGCTTTCGGATTTATTTGAACTTCCTTTTCTGGGTCACCGGTCGCTGCAGAGGAAGACAATCAACTCAATCTATCTAGCGCTGGCGAGTCACTGCCTCCCCTTTCAGCTGCTCGCGGAGGAAGCGTACGAGAGAGCCGGCAAACGCTCTTAGGGGTCTCCGCGGCAGTCTCCAATTCAATCCAATTGTTTTTCAAAGACAACCACCTGGCGGCAAGCAGCGGAAACATCCGTCAGCCGATGCTAAGCCCGACTGTTTACAGACTCAGAGACCGTCTAAGGATAATCACACGAGTGACAAGTGTGATGTGTTTGCTCGCCGGTGCGCGAGTTGAACATCCTTTGACGTGCCTTCGGTCAATCGCCTGACCTCACAAGCAACCAAGACCTGGGTGTTCAATGAAACTTGAATGACAGACAAACAAGATGCCATGCAACTACTTCAAACTGTTAGACACAAACTCTGGGTTTCACAGCCGAAACCTCAGAGCTCAAGACTCCAGTTCAACTCCCAGAGATTCCCATCTCGCACACTGACACAGGACACAACACAGCGGAGACGAGGAGACCAGGCAGCTTACCGTGACCCGTCAGCCACAAGATCAGAAACACCTCCTGGATCATCTCGGCACTTCGCAGGGGTGGTGACCTCTTGGGAACCGAGTGGAAGTCAGGCTGGGAAAGTTCACACGCACACGCACACACACCGGCGTACCACTCTTCTGGCTGGCTGCTATTGTCAGTCCCCCGATGTGCTCTCTTAATGAAGAAAGGCTCTCTGTCAATCTCTTTCTTCTTTTTGTGTTCCCTTGTTCGCTCTCTTTTTCAGTGTGCTGTGATAACAATCTGCTGTGTTGTCCTACGGTAACTGAAGTGACTCTGTTCTGATGATGCGTGTGCAGGCGCTCTCATAAACTCAGAGTACTCATGCTCTCTCTCTCTCTCACGCACACACACACACTGCTCTTCCATTCTCCGGCTCACAGAGTCAGTCTGCCTCTCTCTCTCTCTCTTTCTCACTCATCCCTCCTCCTCCCTCGCTCTTTCTCTCAGTGGAGGAGGGGGCCGGCTGCACACAAGGCCCGCCCACCTGATCAAGCGGAGCAGCGCTGTTCCAACAAGAGGCTGGGAATCAGAGCTAACCTTTGGGAACTGGGACTGAAAGAAAGAAAGAAAGAAAGAAAGAAAGAAAGAAAGAAAGAAAGAAAGAAAGAAAGAAAGAAAGAAAGAAAGAAAGAAAGAAAGAAAAGGACATCCTAAGTGAAAAGGGACCATCCACAAGTCTAATAATCAAATGAGCTGTGATTGGTTGCTTTGCATGTCAATCATCTCGTTCTGTCTAAGTGTCTGGTGCTGGCCAGAATAAAAGATTTCAGGTTGAACCAGACTCGCAGAGTCAATAGTCTAAAAGAAAACAGAGATGGAACCTTATTAGCTCGTCTTTTCTAAATGAGTAAAACAGAATTCAGACTCATCATTTATTGCCCACTAATGTAGACGTTGTTAATCTCACTAATGCATTACTTGCTAACAAGACTGTTTTACACACTGAATATTGCATGATGCATTTTCCTTCGACTTCCTCTCTTCTCTTCTAAAGAAAATAAGGCCTGATGCATTTATTCAGTAAAACAACAGGAAAAGAACAAAATGGTCAACGAATAGCCTAGTTTGTGTGAATTATTTAGAGGTAATAATCTTAGTTTATGGCAGCCAGATTGAAACTAAGTGTGTGTGTGTATGTGTGTGTGTGTGTGTGTGTGTGTGTGTGCATGCATGTGAAATCAATATTTCATGAGTATACCTTATCACCTGATTTCTTGTTGATAAATCCTCTCTTTTGAAGTCTTTCAGTGGTATTTTAGGATAACTAAACTAAAACAAGTAGAACGGTTCCCTGTGTCTAACCTGTTTAGCTGAAAACCAGGATTGCGTGTGCACATGGAACACGTGCTCGCATACATATACATTAAACCACTTGTTTTACAAGCTACAGTATACAAATACATATGTATTAGGGGTGTAACACTACACAAATATGACGGTTCGGTACGTACCTCGGTATTGAAGTCACGTTCGGTACAGCAGGGCGGATAAAACAAATTATTATTTTTTTTAACAAATGTTTATTTGTTTAAATACATTATATTATAATTAAAATTTCCTTAATGATAAAAAAAAAACTACAGTATCTCAGCTAATGATGTAAACTTTTTGGGGAGCCCTTAATTACACATTACTTTAATATTAAAGGTTACAATTAACAATAGAGCCCAAATTATTAAAGGGGTGGTTAAGTATGATTTCACTTTTCTAACTTTAGTTAGTGTGTAATGTTGCTGTTTGAGCATAAACAACATCTGCAAAGTTACAACGCTCAAAGTTCAAAGCAAAGGAAGATATTTGCTTTTAAAGAAAAGGACTACAACAAACGGTTGGTAGAACTACAGGACATTCCTCCCGGGTTAGTGACATCACCAACCCTAAAATGTACATAAACCCCGCCCCCGGAAACACAGTCCATGTTGAGAAGAGGAAAAGTTGTTGTATAAGAGTACATTTGTGAGTCAGATCAAACTTTAGCGTCTATCTTTTCACATGCAATTGAAAGTCACTCTGTGTGCATCTCACAACAGTTCCTATACCAGCGATTTATAGATTATCATGACAGAATATCCTAATTGAAGATAGTTAATTCCACATCAGCAACATAAATTCATCAACTAACCATTCAGAGACGTCCTGTTGCATTCTACATGTTGTCACTTCTTCTTGAGTCTCTCCATATTTGTCTGACTCCGCTTTAACATTAAAGGCAGAACAGTTTCTGCCATTTTAGTGTGTGTCTGCCTGAGGTAATCGCAGCTACTATAAACACACGCGAGCTCTTGAAACCCCGCAGTCTGCAGCAGCTCATTTGCATTTAAAGGGCCAGGCACAAAACAGTGCGTTTTTGCAAACCCTCAAAAATTGACAACTTTAACAAGCTATATACAAATATATGGGGTATTTTGTGCTAAAACTTCACACACACACTCTGGGGACATCAGAGATTTATTTTACATCTTGTGAAAATGGCATTTTACCACCCCTTTAAATTTAGTTGTTTTATTCTTAGATAGGCTATAACAATTAACACTCCAATAAAAAAATAAAAATAAAATAAAAACATGTACTGTAGATTTCACATAATGCAGGTTTTGTGTTAACTTCAAAATCTAATTATAACGTTAATTTTCTACTCCAATTAATTTTTTGTAATAATTTACACAGTTTGTGCACAACTGTGCACTGACTTATTTTCCTGACAAATTTATTTGAACATACATTAAATAATCAAGACATTACTAACAGGTTAAGTGAATATAATGAATAGGCTAATATAGTGCACATATGAAATGTTTCTCTCTGGAGTGCATTTCTCTAGTGAACTAACCTGCTGTCAAAACTAAATGCAAATGAGGTAAATGTAAGGCTACGTGAGATATTATTCTCAAGCTGTTTATTGATATCTTTCCGCATTTGAAACACTGGTTGATAGATATAAACATATTGAGTGCGCCCCCTTGTGGATAGGAGTGGTGAATCTGTGACCATCTGTGACTTAATGTATTGATCGTGCAACTGCATGCACCGAACAGTGATGCCCGTATACGAATACATACCACTACACCCCTAATATGTATTTATCCAGCAAGGCTGTGTGGGCTGAAGGTCAACGCCGATGCATCCTCTCTTGACCTCGGTCATTGATTCAATCTAACAGTACACTATATAATGGCATAGAGAAGCAAGCTTTTGCAAATTACTATATGGATAGGAAGTGTAACATGGACATCGTTTAAACTGATATTTACATCTGCCTCGGGGTGATGCTATTACAAGTGGACACTACTAAATCGAGATTTTATTCAATCACTCAAAAAACACTCAAGGGTAGTCAAAAATGCATGTGACTGCATCACATTTGAAGTGTAAACGCTAACGCATTCTGATGTGTCCCGGGCAACAACCCAGGAATGCCTGCTCACCTGTCAATCATCCATTTAGTGGAGAGGGGTTTAAACTTGCTGGATCGTTACACTCATATTCAAAAGAATAACCATCCAATTAAAATAAAAATGCAGAAGGGCATACATATGATGTACATGCACTTCGTGGAACATCTTTGGTTTGACTGTGAAATCAACATGTAGTGATACAGATCATGTAAAGTTGAGATATTACAGGAGCCTTGATTTGAATTGCATTGAATCTTGGATCTGTGGCCTGGTGTTTGCTCCAGAACCATTGAGCTATTGTGTTCATCTGGGAGATACATGTTTCAATCTAGCCTGTGTCTTGCCACCCCCTCTGCTCTCCTCTCATCTTCTTTTGTTATCAATTGAATGGCTAAAACCTTGGAATAATTGAAATAACAATAACAATCCTGAGATGCAATGCTAAATTGCAAACATATTGAGTCAGAATTGATGGAAAATTCCATCAATGGCGGTGAAAGAATTAGTATAAATGTATTGTGATCAAACATTAATTAACAACAAACGATGGAATAGTTATGCATCAACATTAAACTAGATTAAAAAGCTGCAAAAATGGTTGCCCATGATACCTAATGCATTTACCAATGATAACTAATTGAACATTTTAGACACAAATGGAAATCACCACAACATACACACACTGGCTTCTGCGGTACATACTGGATATGTAGGCGCAAGCTACAGGAACAGACATGTCACTTTTTATTTGACTCAATGTGTGACTGGCCTGTCAGTCATATTTAAATCTTTCCTTCTGGTGTGGAAGGTTCCACAACAGGCTTCACTTCATTTAACGTCTAATAGAAAGACAGCATTACCATTTGGACCATCGGGTACGGGAGCCACAATTCAAGGCTCAGATGGCACTTCCCAACCTCTTTATTCAATCTATTTCATGTATTCGTCATGGTTTTCATGCTCTGTGGAATATCTGGAATCCGTATTTATTAGCTAACGTCGCTCTGACGTTTGTTTCTCTGCAATAAACAAGTTCAACATTTATATTATTTCTTTGAGACCATGTGATTGACACCTCCGGGTCGTCCACCTCATCTGCTCAGAATTACACTTCTGACTCGCACTTTCCTTTCCTCACTCGCTCTGTTCTTTCTTATAGATTGATGCTTACTTTGTTCCAGGTAATTTTTAAGGGTGTAGGTTTCAAAAGGTCACTTTGCAGCTCTCAGTCATTAAGTCAGTGAGTGTAGAGAGAGGGAACAATGTAAGCGTTGAGATGAAGGCGTGAGAAAGTTCAGCAAAAATGAGATTGATTGCCTTTCCTTCCCCATGTGAAAACACTTCAGCTAACGTTGAGATCAATCTCTTGCGGCTTTGCAAAGAGCTTTTGGTTTAAGGAACTCCACATTTAGAGCTTGTATATTTACTTTTGACACATTTATGTGGCTGTTGGAATTTCAATTTAAAAAGGAACTCAACTAAAAAATGTCAGTGTTCTTCGCAATACCATTTGCTGCAACAAAAATAGCACCCCACCATTGATGGAAATTTGCGACAATTCATGTTTTCACTGTTATACTGTAAGGGGCGCTGTTGCACATCTTCTGAAAGAGTCCTGAATGTTCTGATCAAAACACAGGCGAAGAAGAAGCAGCGGTAGAAACAATGCTTATGCACATGTAAAATAACACGACCATCAAACATTAAACAGCATAGAAATAAAAAACGAATGAAATGTCGACCCAGGACGAGCTATATGACTGTGAAGCTTTGGGGGTGTTGATGGACCCAGTAGATCACTCCATCTGTTTTGATCATCGTTCTGAATCTGATCTGGACGCAGTCTTTCACAAAAACGTGATTTTCTCAGCTTTTTGTTCAAAATGTAGCTTTTTTTTTATTAAACTTACACATCGTCAAGTGTTGCTAAAACAAGAGTGCATGAATTTTTATTTATGCACTCTTGATATACACTTATGATATATTGCATGTTCAGTTATTCATACGACAAAATATTCTGGGGGCCCTGAATGTTTTCTGAAAATTATCAAAAATCCGCTGGGAGTCAGTATTATGCATGTTTCATCTATTGATATGTTTGCTATTCTAAATGAATGTATTTTGGCTATTTCGACAACTGTGGAAGTAAATATCAGATAACTCTTGAAGTGATGTCTTAACTACACGTGCAGGTGGGCCTTTGACTAAGTTCGTCAGTATTTAGCTTAATTTGACTAACATTTCCATTCAACCATGGGGACAAATGGAGACAAAATAGGCCCTGAGCATGCAAAGGTTGTTTAGATTTGCCTTTTCCCTGATCCACCTATACGCAAACGAATGGCACTGTCAGCAGAATGCAACTGGACAAAGCCTCACACAAAGGTCAAAGGGCTTTTACATAATTTTCTTTTTATTCTGCCCCTTTGGACTAGGAAAAGTCCTTCAATGTTAGCTCAACTGCATTGCATATGTATCAAATGGCTTATTTTGCATGCAAATTCCAGCGATGGTGTCTCCATGATGAACTTCCCCTATATTAACTTCACCGCAGCACATTTATTCTCCTCAACAGGCACTCTTCCAGCAGAATTGAATCATTGGATTCTCTAGAACCTGCATGACTGACCAACTTGCACAAACTGCGCACAGACCAGGTAGGAAGTAACTCCCCACAGGTGGACCGATATATTAAACGCATGCTTGGTTTCCAGTGAGCCATATCCTGTTAGAGGTGCTGCTAATTTGATTTTTGCAGTTAGATGTGATTACTCTGTCTTAAAGTTTCTCTGGTTAATGGTGTGCAAAAGATAAGATAATCTTGTTGAAGTGGGGAAATGAGAGTTTTTTTTCCCTTTCTTTTCTGTGGATATGACATGCGGTATTTGGCAGGTGTAAATGAATGCTGGTTCTTTCCTGCAAAATCATAAAATATTTTCAAAATGAACTCGCTGAGTGGGAAGACTGCAAGTAGCGCTTATTGGTCTAATACAATTTCAAATAGTTTGAGTTTGAGAAATAATCAACAAAAAACAACTATAAATAAACAAACCTTCTATAAATACATTTCTAGATGTAGAATGAGGTTAAAGTGGTTGCAGCTTAAAATAAATAAATAAAAAAGATGGTCTGTGTATGTATGCATGTGTTATAGGTTATAGTGGGTTGGAATCCTGAAAGAAAATGCTGATGTTTGCATGGTATGCCATCAAAGCAAAACATAGTCAAATTTGATGAATCAGCTTGATATTAACATACATTAATATTCACTTCAGAAGTATTTTGCCGTCGGTCCCAATTGAAAATGCAAAGAGAGCAGTCTGTATGCTGGGTTTCTGAACCCCACTGCACCTTGAGCCCTGAATCCCTCTCATGGTAATATAGCTGTAAATACATGCACAAAGTGGTCTAGTGCCACATTACAACAAGGTCCCATTAGTCAATGCATTAACTAAAACATGTTTTTTTTTTTTACATAGTTTATTAATGTTAGCTAACATTGGTTAATAAAAATACAATTGCTCATTGTGAGTTCATGTTAACTCAGGTCTACAGATACAAACTTTTGATTCAAAATCATGTATTAGTAAATGTTGAACTTAACATTAACTGAGATTAAAAGTATTTTTCAAAGTATTTTTCATTAATAGTTCATGTTAACTAGTTAACTAATGCTAACAAACCAAACCTTATTATAAAGTGTTACCAGTGTTGTGAACGTTTTTACTGAATGCTAGAAAATTTTAGAAGCACAGATGCACAGAGTGGAACAACTTTGGCCGTAGAATACACTTTTAATCAAACGTAAATGCAGGCGTGTTCACGTGAAGGTTTTCATGAGCCAATGTGAATAAATATAGTTTGAAATTCAAAGAGACACGATATTCTATGCTTAACTGGACATGTTCTTATCCAAAACAAGACAATGTGAGCATTACGGAGCACTAAACTCTCGTATGCAATGTATGTTAAATTCAAAATCCCAGCTGGAGGGCGTTCTCGCGCAAAAAGTCCAAACCAGACTCATAAAAGTAATAACTTATGACGTTCCAGGAATCCCATATGGACAAAGGCAGCTATTTCTGTAGCTGAATAAAAGCAGAGTTGTTTTGACTGATTAAACGTGAAGACAATATATGGTTTATGTTTGTTTTTCAAGCCATCTCATGGTATTTCCATAACAATCAAATGTATGAATAAAGTATAACCTTTTATACAATATAAAAACTTTTAAATATATATTTGTTGCCTTATGTGATTAAAATTACTTTATTTTTTCATTGTATAAAATCCATGATGACTTAATGCACAAGTGTTTATTGTAGTACATAAACCAATTATAAAATTGTCATTAGGTTAACTTAGAAAAAATATATTATAGATTGTGTATTGAATTCTTAGCCAATTAAAAGCAAGAGTTAAGAGAGTAAAAAAGAAAAAAAAAACTGGTATTACACTTGGTATCTCTGTCCTCCTCCCTTCTGAAACGCTGGCTACATTACCAGACTCCATTTATTTTGAGGCTAAACAATTAAGGAAGTTAGCAATACAAACGTTGCTGCAAATTCCATAAGTCCAGTCATATATTTTCTGAAGAGATCAAATAATAAACCTTGTTGCTGGATGGATAATGTGTTCTGTGTACTAAGTACATAACGCTCTAACGGATTTAATGGTGTCCCTTTTCACATTGGCATCAAAGCATTTACTTGAAACACATTTTTTTAAAGCAATTTATCCCCCTCTCTTCATCTTGCTTGGCTAATATCACACTTGCAGTCATCTGTGGACTAATTGCAGCTTGTTATTTCCTGCTATCATGGCAAAGTATGTATATGTTTTTTTAATTAATTTTAGAGTGTTATATAGACTTTACTGCCCTATATAAGAACAATGAGGGCATCCCATTAGAATTATCTGACACGGCCCTTTACGTTTTGGGTCACCAGCATGAGTAGCTAGCTTTTGCATGATTTTATATAAAGTATCTTTTGTTTTCAAATATGTCATTCAGACAATGGAACGTATGTCAACTCACATGCTGTAATAAACAGGCACACTATTGTTTTTAACGTTTTCTCTTTTTTCAACATTTCATTTGCATTTTATAACTGGCAGTGGAAGAAAGAGGCCCAAACAATCATTTACAAAAGAGAAAATAGAACTTGGGGAAGAAAAAAAAATATATGTGTTCTCACTTTTCATTAAAATTGCATTGTGTTCAGACACTGGAGGGTATTACTGTGAAAATGTGTCTATATAATGAGCCACCAAAATAAGTTTAATATTTGTTTCAGGCATGAGTGAAGTTAAAGATTTGATTACACTTTATTTCGATGGCCTATTTTAGACATTCTACTAACTATTTGCATCTGCATGTCAACCAACTCTCTTTAGAACATTGGTAGACGGTTTGGTTTGGGTTGTAAGAAAATAATGTAAGTTACTTAAATCAGTTGAATGTCTGTTGAGGAGCATCACAATAAAGTGTTAGCAGATATTAAGTAGACAGTCTACTAATACTCTAATGACTATATAGTGATAATGTCTATATAGTTGTAATGTTCATTATGTCTAATGCACATATAGTTAGTAGAATGTCTAAAGTTGACCATCGAAATACAGTGTTACCGACAATTTCAGCTTACTGATCATTTGTAAGATAATTAGTTACTCAATTTAAGGAGACAGTAGCTCCATTCAAGTTTCCATTCACCTATTTTTATGTGGATTTGGGGATATTGCATGAAAATTGATGTATGGAAATGCCAAGATGCACATAAATTCAAAAAAAGTGCATAAAAACGTATGCACTCAAATGAGGTGATACATTTTTTATCCGATAAGAAGGCATGCAAAGAAACTACGATGGTGACACATTTACCGAATAAATCCTTCAATGTGCAACAAAAAACTAATGTGACTTTGCCTCAACAGAGGATGTGATTGGATAACTGGACTAACCAGTGGACCAATCGTATCACAGCATCTCAAATGTTGGTTTGGTAGTTCTGAAACACCTGAGCCAAAGTCTGTGATCAGAATGGTTTGGTTTAATTCCCCCCAGAAGCGTCTCACACACTATTGCGTTCCCAAACACCAGCACCCAAACACAAGAGAACACAACAGCGTTTATTGTGTTTCGTCTGCGCGCTCTGAGACACAATCATTTATGATGTAGGAATAAAGAGCCACGGTTCCTCAATTGCAGCAACTTTCCTTTTTTATTACAGATATTTTGCACCAATTTTCCAAGAAGCTCTCTTGAACACATGGGATGGGAATGCTGCTTTATTCGCAAACGTCTCATTGCAATATTCTAATTCGCCTATGTGCAAAACATGTTTTGGCGCGCTTTGCTTGTTTCGACTCTTTGATTGGTGGAATTTTTCGTACAGCATCAATGGGTAGTTTTTCACCACAAATTCTGCGGTCCAACACAATTCATTTTCAACTAAATAGAAATGATGTGGGCTAACGGCTTCAACCAAAGCATATACTGTCGATTAGCAACCTCGTAACTCACAGCAAGGCTGTTTTTTAAAGAGAAAATGAATGGAGTTTTTACTTCCCTAACCCGACGGTTGCGTTCTTGTTAGGACATGATCCAGCAGTAGAAGCGGCTACAGCAAACACCAGCTAACGTCTCACAGTTAGTGTGAACAGGGCTTTGTGCTTGATACTTTATAATGTAATGCCATTTGTTTCTGTGAGGCTCCAATAAATGTATTATTTTAGAATAAACAGTCATTTCTCTTTGAGCCACCTTGCACCAGAAATAATAATAACATTATTATTTTTACATTTGTAATAAAGAAATGTCCTGAGTCTTTTCCACATTAGGCTGAAGAGGAAACAGTCGGCTCAATCTTTGAAAGATATTAAGCAGTTGGCGGCATCTTGCATCTTGACAGTTTATTATTTCTCCCGGTTTTCACAGTTGTTTATTTTGGAACGTATACTCAGGGAAATAATATTACTCTCTTCCTGCATTTGTCCTTATTGTGTGGATTATGCCTTTGTTGTTTCGCCTGGCTATGTTAATCACATTTTCAGAGAAGAAACCTCTTCTCGTCTGAAGGACACCGCTGCTTTTTGCGGGCAGGTGTGAACAATCGCATTAGGATGCTGGGAAAGAGCTCCATCTTAGCATTCCTAATATGAAGTTTATGAATATATAAGAGTAACCACACAATGAGTGAAGGAGAAGTAAATGACCTTCACTATGTGAACTCTCATTGCTGATGTAAGTTATTAAAACACTAAAACTGTTTTGTATTTTGGCATTCAAGCTCTGTTATAAAGTAATACTGAGTAATACTGCCCTGAAATTTACAAGATGTGATCAGATTCAAAGCATTTGATCGACCATAAGAGGGTTCAGTTCAAGTTTTTACTTTTCAACTTTTGGGCCTCAAGCATTTATGTATCCATGATGCTACGAACTTGTGCATTGCTTGAGTTCAGTGATGCCTAAACTTTTATGTTATTAAATAATGCAACAGAAAAACATCTGCAAGGGTTTTCTGATATACAGCTCATTTTAAATGTCTGGTAACATGAGATCTGGACTATTAGACGCCACTTCCACGTAAAGAAGGATGTAAAAAAATATCATAACACAAACTATATCTAAGGTCAAAAGTGACATGGTCTTTGAAATGGCATAGATTCACTTGGTCTGGTGTTATATGTGATGTTGGAGATGCTGGTGTCCGCGTTCAGCCTTTTTATATATCTTAACCGGCAACTTTCTTGGTCAACCAGCTTCATTAGAAAGAATATGATCAACAGCTTCTCCAGATGATGTACGTTTGGCACAGTTGTTTTGTTACGCTGACAAGACGAGCACCAAACCAACATTATCCAGCCTGGTAGTTCACATAAACTACTACTCAAAAGGGGTCTTTTTTTTTTTCTTTTTTTAAATAACTGAATAGAGTAATGAAAAAGACATTTATAATCTTACAAAATATTTTGTATTTCAAATAAATTCAAATAAATGCTGTTCTTTTACTTGGTGCTTCTCCCTGTGATATTGTTTGTTTGTGTGTGTGTGTGTGTGTGTGTGTGTCGTCTTTCTGTCTCTCAGCTCAGGTCTGAGTGTGTGTGTCTGCCTTTAGTCTTCCACCACAGTGTCTAAGTATTCATCTCCATCCATTTATTCTCCTTCCTCCTGGAGAAAATGACCTTAATGTAAGTGGCTTTCTGTTTGCAAATATATCGGTTACTTTCAGCTGACTGTAATCCTGAGGGATTACAGGGGGCTCTTCTGGATCAATGAGGGCTTTATTTGGGTCAGCGCCATGTGGTGGTGAGACAGACCCGAGGTACAGCGCGTGCCTTTGTCTCTGGACTGATTAATGGCCCAAAAGACCCTTCTGCCCTCCATTGGAATGTCTTCATTTGCCCTGTCTGCAGAGCCACATACAACCGACAAATATTATTTTCTTACTTGCAGTTTTTCCATGTTGTTTTTGTCTCATCTTCTGTCTGAGGCACTTTTGTGGAAGAAAGAAATGCAACTGTGTGAAGCCCAGTTTACTCTAACTGAGCACTGAAGATGAGTTTATTTAGCCTACTATAGTCTAACACAGCGTTCGGCAACCTAAGGCAAGTATGCCAACACTGGCACGCGGAGGGTTAATCGCTGACACGTGTGATGGATTTTTTAATTAATCATAACTAACATTTATTTTTCTTGCAGGAACAACATTCATATGCTTTTGAAATCTTAAATGCTTCCAAACACTTTGGGGAAAACTCCTGACTTTGGGTGTGTGTAAAAATAACAAATAAGGGAAATTAAACTAGGAAATGAAACCTAGAAAACTTGTGATTATGAAGTAATCAAGAAAAAACAGAGTTTGTTCCTACCTAGTAACAGAAGGTTATACAACTTCATTGTGATCTCACAAAGTTCCATTAGACTATCAGCAAAGCTGAGGCACAATAATGTCTTATTTACATAGCCTAACTGCTTATTATAAAGAGAGGATTTGCGTGCGCGTAGAACTAATCCACTCACCGCTAAAACAGAGTTTCGCCAATATTCTTTTATTATGGAGAAAACTGATCCTAGACCAGCATTTATGAACAGCCTTTCGCTCTAAAAGCAATCAGAAGCATATGGAAGCTGTTTAAAAAATGCTTGTTTGTGGCACAGTGAAGAACTCGGAAACTTAAAAATGGCACTTTATGACAAATAGGTTGCCGACCCCTGGTCTAACACATGTGAACTCCTTCATATGCGAGTCCACCTCAAAACGGTTTGGTTAAGATAATCAATCGTAAAAAAAAAAAAAAAAAGCATAGATGTCATATGTGAATAACAGTTGTGCTTTTCATGATTTTCAGGAGAGACGGTTCGATCACTGGTCTCAAATTAGCATATGCCTCATGGTCACCATGATTTTGCAAAGTAAGACAAGTTGTGTTGATCCTGGAGCAACATTCCTGTCCGCAAATGTAGTCCTAACCCTATCCCTACCTCTAAAACTAACTCTACCCATAACTTATCCCTACAATCAGAGGGAAATGACACTGGCTGTAAGCCCAAACTTTCTCACAAACTGTAAATGTGTCCCTCAAATCTGATTGGTTGATTGAAATGTGGATCCAGATGGAGATGTTGTACTTGGTGAACTCACGTTTACACATGTGTCATGCACTGGATAATAAATGCTTTGGACCAAATACATTTAAAAAAAAAAAAATCTATTTGTTGCAGCCAGATTAATTAGTTTTTCTCAAATTATATTTATGGTTTAATTCAGTGGATATGAATCAAAAACATTTATTTTTGCAGACAAATTAAAAAGATGACGTATTATATTAAAGACCATACTTAATTAATATATTTTCTTTAAGCCAAAATGTTACTTAATGTAGGTCACAATCAGAGGTGGGCACAAATACATCAAAAACTATTTTGTTACAAAATACAAATACTGGCTCATGAAATGTAACAAAATAAAATACAAAATACTGATGTGAAAAATGTATTTAAATAAAATACAAGTAATCAGTATTTTCAAAATACAAAAATACTCCCACAATAATCTTAAATCTTTTTTTTTTTTATTACTGAAAGGTCAATAACACAAAGAGTAGCAATAACACAAATATGATAAATGTGTAAATTCAAATAGGCGAAGTAGCAAAATAAAAAAGTATGGGCATTTCACTAAATCTCTACAGGGCCTGAAATAGCTCCCTCTGACGTAAATGGCATGTATAGCTAAGTTCACATCAATGGTGTGGTAGTTTTATATAAAATCAATATCAATATTTCTCATATGTAATACGTTTATATCGTGAACGCTTGCTTAGCATGGAGATTTCAGTGGAGTGACGACAGACGCGCTGTTTCATAATAGGTGGGGCATATGATGTCCTTTTATGAATGACAACACATGCATTGATCTCATAAGGCACCATTATTTTCTCTATAATGCCATTCAGTGTGCAATATGTGTGTGTAGACTGTATATTTTTCACAAAACACTTTACCTTAAAGGTGCTATCACCGATTTCAGGCCCAAGAAAGGCCGAAACATAAATTATCAGATTCATCTAATTTTTCCCATAGGAAATCACCGACAGGGGGTGGTGTTGTGAGGTGCACTTCGCGTGCAGCCGTGCACGAGTGCAAAACCTCACAACACTGTCGGTGATTGGTTGGAACACTGTTTATTAGGTTTTGGTGGTTGGTGAAACCCATTGTTTTTGTGTGCAGATCTCAGAGCATAGGCTGCCTACAGAGACGCGGTTTTTGGGCGGCATGCTTATGGGGCGGGCAGCTAGCGGATCGTTAGGAAAAATTTGATGAATGTGATCATTTATGTTTCGGCCTTTTTTGGGCCTGAAATCGCTGATAGCACCTTTAATGCCGTTTTTAAGAGGAGCAGCGCCACTTCTTCTCCTGTGTTCAAAACTCATTCACTTCTTGGAGGGAGCCCGGTCTAGGGTGTCACGTGATTTTCGTGCATCTAACCTGGACATTGCCATTGCCAACATCAGACCGAAAATATGGCAACATCTTTTACTATGTTGATTTTTCTTAAGTATTTAAGTATTTTAAATACTCTAAATACACTCCCTCAAAATATTTTTTACAAACTACATTTTATTTTTTCCACACCTGCAAAATGCAAATTACAAAATACACTAAAGTAATTAAATACGTATTTAAAATACATTTAATTGAAATACTGCCCATGTCTGGTCACAATAGGACTGTTGGCTTGGTAATCTGTCGGCTGAGGCTGGGTTCCCGTTTTGTCAAGTCATCTTCCAGACTGATCTCATAAAATTGCGTGTGTATGACACGCCAATTCGTATTTCCATTTTTGGCGTGCTATCAACACGCACAATCGCTTTTCAGCGTGTTTATGAACGCAGTTGACTTAACGTTATTACTGTATATATAAATATATGACCTACCTCCACCCCGTCCCTAAACCTACCCGTCACTGGGGTTAATAGCATTTATGAGTCTTCCCCTGCCATCCTAGGGAAAAAAAATATCGCTCCCCAGATGTAGATCTACATTTTGCTTCGTTTCGCTCGGAAATTTAATGGCGTGTACATATACGCGGAATCACTTGGACATTAATGGCGTAGACATACACGCATACACGCGGATATCTCAAAATGCGTATAGATATCACGCAACTTGACTTGAAAGTGGCGTGTCTGTTTACGCAAAAGTCATGATGTCATGTTGAATCTTCATTTATATAGCGCTTTTAACAATGGATTGTTTCAAATCAGCTTTACAGAGATAAACATATAATTTAAGGTAACAGAGATTGTTTTGGCTTTATAGCGGTTCTTGAATAATGTTATTTCCAGCTAAAGTTAATTTTGATTGATTCACCTCCGTCGAAATGATCAGACTTTAAACGCGAACCTGTGATTAACGCTGACGGCGTTCACATGCTCATTCAGAATTGATTCTATAGTTATGTGCTTTTTAAAATATGTGCGCAGGTTTGTAATTCCATACAACCCAGCCTAAACAAACTACTTGTCTTGCCTATAAATTTTTATACAGAATTGTGTTTTATTTTATCACTTCGGGGTACGCGAGCCGAAATTCACAACGCTTTATCTGTAGAGTGGGAAAGGGATCCTCCATAGGGAGAGGATGCATTGTCATCGGGTCCAGGCGGATCTCCTAAACAAAGACACTAATATTAGCGTAGATGCCATTCTTCTTATGATGTAGCGAGTACATCAAGATTTAAGGGAAGTGTTCCCAGTTCCGGCTGACCTAATCTATGCAGCCTAACATTGAATTATAGAAGTCTATAATGTATTATGTGTATGCTAGGTCAAAGAGATGTGTTTTTAGTCTAGCTTTGAACTGACAGAGTGTGTCTGCTTCCCGGACAATGCTAGGAAGACTGTTCCAAAGTTTTGGTGCTAAATAGGAAAAGGATCTACCGCCTGCAGTCGATTTAGATATTCTAGGTATTATCAACTGGCCGGAATTTTGAGATCGCAATAGACGTGAAGGACTATAATACGTTAAGAGCTCGCTCAAGTACTGCGGAGCTAAACCATTTAGTGCTTTGTAAGTAATCAACAATATTTTAAAATTTATACGATGTTTAATAGGGAGCCAATGCAGTGTTGACAGAACCGGGCTAATATGGTCATACTTCCTGGTTCTGGTAAGAACTCGAGCTGCGGCGTTTTGAACTAGCTGTAGTTTATTTATTAAGTGTGCAGGGCAACCACCCAGTAGAGCATTACAATAGTCTAGCCTTGAGGTCATGAATGCATGAACTAATTGTTCCGCATTTCCCAATGAGAGCATATGGCGTATTTTAGATATATTTTTAAGATGGAAAAATGCAGTTTTACAGATACTAGACACGTGGCATTCAAAAGAAAGGTTGGTATCAAAGAGTACACCCAGGTTCCTAACCGACGACGAAGGCTTGACAGAGCAGCCATCAAGTGTTAGACAGTATTCTGGGTTATTACGTGTGGAAGTTTTTTGTCCAATAATTAGAATCTCTGTCTTTACAGAATTTAGTAGTAGGAAATTACTAGTCATCCAATTTGTTATATCAGCTATGCATTCCGTTCATTTTGTGAATTGGTAAGTTTCGTTGGGTTTTGAAGAAATATACAGCTGAGTATCATCGGCATAACAGTGAAAGCTAACTCCATGTTTCCTAATGATATCTCCTAATGGTAGCATGTACAGAGTGAACAGCAGCGGTCCTAGTACTGAGCCTTGTGGTACGCCATACTGAACTTGTGATCGATAAGACATCTCTTCATTTACTGCTACAAACTGATAACGGTCAGATAAGTATGATTTAAACCATGCTAGTGAAATTCCACTGATGCCAACATAGTTTTCTAGTCTATTTAAAAGAATGTTGTGGTCAATGGTGTCAAATGCAGCACTAAGATCGAGTAACACTAATAGAGAGATACAACCACGATCGGATGATAAGAGCAAATCATTTGTGACTCTAATGAGAGCAGTCTCAGTACTATGGTACGGTCTAAATCCGGACTGAAAATCCTGGCAGATATCATTTCTTTCTAGAAAGCAACACAGTTGTGAAGATACTGCTTTTTCTAATATCTTTGACAGAAAAGGCAGATTCGAGATCGGCCTGTAATTGACTAATTCTGTAGGATCAAGTTGTGGTTTTTTAACAAGCGGTTTTATCATAGCCAGTTTAAAGGTTTTTGGTACGTATCCTTGAGACAAAGATGAATTCATGATATTAAGAAGAGGATTTATGACCTCTGGAAACATCTCTTTCAGTAGCTTAGTCGGTGTAGGATCTAACATACAAGTTGTCTATTTAGATGAATTAACGAGTTTGCAGAATTCTTCCTCTCCTATAGCAACAAATGAATCAAATTTTTCCTCAGGGAGACTACAATGCACTTCCTGATGTGATACTGTGGTAGACGGTTGCATAGTTATAATTATGTCCCTGATATTATCAATCTTATAAGTGAAGAAGTTCATAAAGTCATCACTGCTGTGTTCCTTGGACACTTCTGAGCTTGAAGCTTTCTTTTTCGTTAGTTTAGCCACTGTTTCAAATAAATACCTTGGATTATGTTTATTTTCTTCTAATAGGGTTGAAAAATAAGCAGATCTAGCAGCTTGTAAAGCCTCTCTGTAAGCAATCGAGCTCTCTTTCCATTTAACACCTCAATGTTCACGTCAAGCACTTCTTTTTAGAATGGTCCATAATAATTGTTGAATTTAGTTTACTTAATTAAAGACCTCGATGTTTATTGGGATGTCTCGTTTAAAATATGCATCCTCTTTTCTGTTTTGTGTTCTGCACATCAACAATCTGGTATCTGGCAGAAATATTTAAACAACATAGTTTCTTTCATTTATTTTTTTTCTGTGGACAAACTGAACAAAACCATGATTTTTGATTAGAGAAATATAAAAATGCATTTTAAATAAATGACAAGGTCATTTCACTTTTTGTACAAGAAGTGTACAAACTTCTACAAACTCATACAAACCACCAACTTTTTTTTTAATTACCATCTTCCTTTAATTATATTCTGTCAACTGCACATAATTCGGCCTCTCTACCCTAAAGACTTTGTGTGGAGGAGTTCCTCTGATCACTGCTGAGGAACTTTGCTAATTCATTTCTATTCATAATCTGAGAGATGATGTCTCCACCATGCTGTGCTTTCTGAGGTTAAGACTCCCTGCTGTAAGCAATCAAAAACCATCTCACCAGACCGAGAGGGGTACGTATTCAAACAGACGATCCTCCTTCCTCTGGCTGACAGTGTGGGGGGGTTTCACTGGTCTACTGAGTGACACTTCAATTAGCCTCCAATATTCACTGGTGCTAATAATTAGATTTGAACTGATACTGGGGACAATCCAAGTTTTGAGAACATCCTCCGAACTCATGAAATTTACTGCGAGTAAATGAGTTTTACTATCTGTCTTGGCCTTTCGAAAGTGAACTTTTAGATTACTGTTTGCAATGCATGTTGTACGTTAGTCAGCACTTCAAAATAAGTGTAGCATGACTTATAGCAAGATTATTAAAACATGATTTTAAATGTAGCCTACGTTTACTTTGTTTATTTGCACCTGTTCACATATTACAGACTGTATAGAAGCAAAAGCTCTCTCTCTCTCTCTCTCTGACGCTTCTTTATATAACTTGCCCTTTCTTTGTAGTGTCTCTCAGGCTTGCCTTCATTTTAAGGGATCCTCTCAAAGTTTGTGGCCCATTACATTTTTCTCCTCAGCCATAAGTAGCACAGTACTTTAATAATTGAAAAAAGGCCCTGATTTACATTTAAATTGAAAATCAGTTTCCTCCTAATAATAATGTACTATAATCCACCTTGAACCATCATTTGAGGAGGTTAAATTCTGAAATGTTACATGCAGCGGCTGGAAGATTCTTTTCTTTGTCGGTCTCCTGAGAGCTTGACCAAAAGCCCCCGAATCTGACCATTTCCACAGCTATTTTAAAGCAAGAGTGAACAAGGGAAAGGACGTGCAATGAAAAAGAAGAAGAACCAGGGATTTAAAGTGTTACTTTTAATCAACTGCGTTTTGAAGGCTCTTGATGTTTGGCCAGACCAGTGTTTTCATCTGCTTTACCTGAAAGGATTTGGAAAGCATTCCAATATTGGTAGACTGTCACTATCTTTCAACATACTTTTGGCTACTCATTAATTATAAGACGTGTGTCATGTATTGTGACGCATCTAAGGATTAATGTTCTTGCTGAAGCACAAATTTATAAGTATAGTGTAAAGGAACCTCAGTTTCTCCTCATAAAATAAGAAATTAATACAGTAATTGTGGCTGATTGCTAATAGAGCATTTCCAATGGCATTGGTAACTACTAAACTCTTGAAGTTGTGTGACACATCCACACCACAAGATGACTGTCAGCACAACATAAACCAAAAATAACTGTGCACAGTTTAAGTGCACATTTAAAAGTTAAGTTTGTAATGTCTGTGCTACTAGCAGCACCAATCAAATGTTGGGTCATCCTTTGTTCAGACAAACAGGCAGTCTCTAAACTCACGCCGTTGACTAATATTCAGAAAACAGCATCCGAGCTTTGGAGAATGGCTTTCTTATAGTTTTGTCTTTATTCATATAGTACGTCATAAAGTAAAAAGATAATCTACAGACAGATAAAAAAGGATAGGCTGGTGCCTTGGTGCTTTTTGCAAGTATTACCACAAGATTAAATTATAATTTCACTGCAGTATCTGATCTCACACGTCTTACTTTAAGGGCACTCGTTTTTTAGTAAATGTAATTCTGAGTCCATCAGGTGAGAGTTTTGAGTATAAAACCCTTTTAAAGGGAAGGGAGCTACTTTGGTAATACACTTCTGGTAAGTATCTTTCTCCATTCATTACATGGTAAGTCTGGCTGGGGCGTATTTGCCCCAACGTCCTAGAGGACCCAAGGGTATTTATTTCATCCTGAGGCGCTTCTATATCTGTTGTCATCCTGTAGTGTGGGAAGTTATTTACAGTGCAAAGCATCCAGACTGCTCTTTACTTTCCCCGAAGCACAGAAGGTGAGAAAGGCCAGTTTTGGAGAATGAAGTGAGGTAAGTGATGCTCTCTGCCTCCTCCATGTCTCAGCTCGCCTTGCCTAATGTAAGAAGGTCACGGCAGTGGCAGATTTTCTCTGAGGTCTCCCTGTTCCACACCTATCTCCAAGGTGTGGGCTAAAACGTCTCTCTTTTTGCACCTTTTCAACATTTTACAGGTCAAATTGGTTTGTTCAGGGTGGTGCTTTGTTGGCCAAGGTCACAAGTTAATTTACAAAGTGCTCTGGAAAATAAACAAATGGACAGAACCACAACAGATAAGACATTAAGCAGTAACAATATTGCATTTAATAGACTGCCCTTTTATTGGAATCAAAATAATCCACTTTTTAATTTAAAGTTTAATTGTGTGAATTCTGCAGTGTAAGCCTCAATAAACTGCTAAAACATAATGCATGTTTTTAAACAGGTTTCCCAAATACTGCCTGCCATTGGTCAAAAAAGATATTCCCGCCTCAAACCGACACCTGAGGTTGAGCAAATGTCGCCCCATTAACCATCCCCCCGCCCCAAATACTCTGAAATGTGATTTTCCATTATTTACACATTGAACGATCTAGACACTTCTGCTTTAATGTTTGAGTTTGTGGAACAGGATCAACAAGAGGAACAGAGATCCACTGCAGTTCCCAAAATTAACCAAATCTTTATGTCAATATAGAATGCCGTTTTTATCAAGTGTATATTTGCTTATACCAGTATTTACGGAGCAAGATTTTAAAGTGTTTGATGTAAAAATGTCTAAAGCTCAATACCTTCTTTTTTGTCCTTTATTCGGTGTGCATACAAATCATGGCTATGCTTTTACAGATGTCCTTTCTTTTCTGCTTGATCAGACAACTGTCAATTGACCGAATATTCTTCAGTGTTGCAGGTATGCCGCGCTCATTTCATAGTCATTAGGCAGCTTTATATTGCACTATGCTGAGGTTGGCAAATTACAATAGAAAGTGAAAGAGTGCTTGCCACTGAAACCACATATCACACTCTATTACAAACACTAAAATTAAAGAGGAAAGTAATTACAATTATGACCAAGCAAATAGTCACAGCTTAAAATATATTCTGGGTTTTGTACAAATTAAGCTTAATCGACAGCATTGTGGCATGATGTTTCAAATTTTATCTTTTTTAATTTTAAGAAATTCAAATAATAAATACCGTTTTGTGGCTCTTTAATGTGTGGTGACATATCGCTGTAGCGCCTCAATTCAAGCGACATGTGAACCAATCATCTCTAACGAAATAAACGTGAGTGAACAATTAGAAGTTATGTTGCTTCAACCGCAGACAGATGTCAATACACACCATTTTTCAAATTCAAGTTTACTGACGTTACTTTGCTAACTCTCCTGTCTGTTTTTTTTGTTGGACAAACTTGTGGATTCTGCATTATTATTGGTCAGAGCGACTGTCAATTAAACCCCCGGTGAAGGTTGAATAGTCACAAACCCTACAACTTTAAAATGGCTATATAAATGAAAGCTGTGCAGCTCAAATGATACACGTGTTAACTTGAATTATTCATTTGTTTTCCATTTATAAACAACAATTTATAAACTTCACATTTCTGGTTTTAAATCCTCCGAAAATTGACCCCATTCACTTCCATTGTAAGTGCCTTTGTCGTAATCGCGATTTTTGCTTTTTTTAGAAAAAAAGGGATGAATTGACTTGTGCCACAAATGCTGTTTTCTCAGCTTAACTTGTATTGAATCCGAAATAGTTTGCCAGTTGCAAAATACGTATGTCAGATAAGTAATAATTCAAGAAAAAGAACTAAGCGTTAATCTACTAAAGTAGAACAGAAGACTAATTTAAAAAACACTTTGACGTTGTTCAATACTCTGTAATGATGTGCTATATTGTGAGCGCTTCATTGGAAACCGGCTGACTGAAAAATCTATTCTTGCCAAGTTATGAATTTTCAAAGGCCTTCCAACTAATTGGGCTCTGCTAAATCAATGACTGGAAGACAGAGGATGCAGGGCAAGTGATGTGCTCGCCGATATTTCCAAACACAAGTGCAGCCTCTAATTAACTGTAATTTTAAAATTGAACAAAAACGTACACTTCATTGGATGCAAACAACACTTGAGCTGTCTCCTTCAACATGCACATACCTCTTAGCACCCATTCCACCATCAAATGTTTTACATTTATGCCTTTTTTTTGGCAGACGGTTTTATCCAAAGCGACTTACATTGCATTACAAGTTACACATTATTTTTTTTTTTTACATTCTTATCAGTTCTCAGTTCTTGCTTTCCCTGGGAAGCGAACCCTTGACCTTGGCGTTGCAACCTCCAATACTCTACCGTTTGAGCTACAGGAAACCGTCAAATAAAGATTCACGTTTAACTTCGTTAGGTTCCACAGCGAATGGAGACTAAGACATACTGTATTTGATCAAAGCCTGCAAAACAGGCCAAAAGAGTAAATTTATTAATGGTAGATTATATCATTTCCAAGCATCGGCCTCTTTAGTATAAAGTTACTTTGATGTCACGGTCAGAAAACCTTAGACTACTTCATGACTGGACTATTCAACGACTGGACAACTTTTCCTTTTTTAGTAATCTGTGTTCAGTGTTGACTCTGTCAGTGTGTGCTTGCTAATGTATGCATAAGTTAATTTATGAATTATTCATAACTCTCATAACTCATCAAGCTGACAGATGTGAATATGATTCACAGTCTTTCGAAATCATACAATTGTAAACCGTTGTGTACATGATGTAAATGAAAAGACAAGTCAAGGTCCTCTAGAATGGCAAAATAAGTGATACAACTTTTTTTTATTTCAGGGTTCAATCAGGGGTGACAGGAAAATGTTGTCCATATTTTCAAAACCATTCTGTGCTATAATCTCCTGTTTTCCTATGAGACCCCATATCCGTCTGTGTACCAGCAAAGGACTGATGTTTTCTCTCACCCCCTCTGTGTACTATGTTTCAAAGAGTGAAAAAGTTAAAGGCTAAACCACACTAATTGGGTCAACAACAAAGCACAAAGAGTTCACACATAGTTCCTCAAACCCAAAGGGGCTTCATTTGTAAGATCTACAGGTCAAAGAACCCAATGTAAGAAGTTTATTAACCATCTTCCGATTTACAGCATAAAATATGGATAATTATTATCTTTGTTAATGATGAATGAATTGGCTCCAAATTGTCTCCTAGTTTTTGGTGTTACAAAAAAAAAAAAAAAACGACGCGCATGCGCGAGAAATGGAAGCTTTAGCGTTAAGTTCTGCCGGGAAGACTCAATTGCTACGTCACTTATTACCTTCTCATCTATCCAATCGTGTCTAATAATTGCGGTATAAAAGACCAGTACTTACACATGTTTGAGTTCGCAGATGCTGACGCTTTCATTCATGCTCTCGTTCAGTCGCCAGCCAACATGTTGCAGGACACGCATATTGTTTACTATTATTGAGTTCCGACAATGGATATGTCCCGCCGTATCTCCTGCTACACGTCGAGGTTCCCGCGTTCAGTGCCACATCTCGCTGTAGGCACAGTGGTCTTCGGAGAGTTTTTGATCAGCCAAGGCCTCTCATGAGAAGTTCTGCTCCTCTAGGCCTAAAACACCCCGGGTAACCGATCAATTTCCATTTCACGTCATCAAAAGCCTCAACAGCGTCAGCTCAGACAGGATAATCCGGCAGGAAGAGAACTTATGTCATCCTCAACAACTTGTCCAGGAAAAGAACCTCGCTGTCTGCACGGGTGCATTATCCCGCAGATCACCGATCCACCGCCATGAATCAACAACTCTGCAAGTCACGAGAGGCGATCTTCTCTCGTTGGTTCAAGTTCAAGCTCCACTTCCAAGGCTTTCAAGTTGGTTTTTCAAGTTTGGTAGGCGCTTCCACCAGCCACTGTTAATATGTCCCCTCTATCATGATTAAACTTCATCCAGGTAAGTATTTCTCCGTTGCTTCCTACACCAGCGGCAGAGTTCAAATTGGTGTCCACGGTGACGTGGCGTACGTGTTCATAATTACTAACGTTACTGATCTGCAGACTGCAATGGGGCCGGTTAGCTCGCCTTAAAGGGGAAATGTTCATAGCAAGTGTAAGCAAGTTTCGTGTCACCGTCACAGTACAGTGATCTAATAATATCATTGTTGTCAAAACACCCGCAATGTTGGAAACTGCACAATGTATTATTTTTACAATGGAGATGAACGTTCCTGTAAACTGTGCAATTGTTGAAGAAAAAATATATATATATCTATCAGCGTTGTCGATACCACGCTCTCGTGGGCAGTTTGCACATACCCACTAACAACTGAGTAACTGATAAAAAAAAAAAAAAAAAAAAACCCTGACCTAAAGAGAGCAAGTTGTTCATTTGACTGTTATACATTCTGTAGTGGATATCTCTACAATGGCAGTTAATTACATACTTACATAAGTGTTGTAATTTCACAAACAACTATTTAACATATTTATGCCTACTTTAAAATCATAAGTCCTTTAATGAAAATTAGATCTACAATATTGGAAATGTGTACAATTGCTGTAATATTTAACCTTTCCTGGTGACTACTTAATCCACTGATATGTGTGATAGAAATATTTTATGTGATGGGTATTTCCACATTAATGTACAGAAAAATGCAGACTAAGGATACTCCTGTCAATATCCTTAGCAAAAACTTTTAACTCAGTAGAACTAACAGTCATATTAGTTTTATCAAGTCAAACCAATCAACAGAACTAATCAGTGAAGGAGACTCGAGTGGCATTGTCTTTCCTCAACTGTATGATTCACATGTACATGTATCTTTCTATTCAAGAGTCTCAACTGTTGTTGTGGCCAGCGACGAATGGGGCTATTTCTGCAAAGAGCAACTTGGGAGCCATGTCAGGCATATGCTCCGCATCTGAGAAAAGGATTCTACGCTCAAAAGATAACAGATCAAGTATAATTTAGGTAATGATAGTAGCTTCTTGACAGGACGCCGTCACCTTACTTCAGGTAAGTACCGTATTAAGAAGTCAGATTTAGCCGGTTAAGAATTTCTATAAAAAAAATTAAAAAAAAAACACACACAATCTCAGATTCGGATATCTAGATCAGTAAAGGCTAGATGAATATTTTAAGCTTACTCAAGGTTCGTTTCGTCCGCTCTTCACAAAATCATCTTATAGCGGTCGTTAGCGTCCTTCGGGATTTGACGTGGTCGCAAAATATATTATATCGCCGTGCTAACAAAGCATGGTTGTCATCAAGGCAGATCTTATTGTTAGGCGATCATGCCATTCCTGAGACGTTAATTTGGCTATCAGTCGTCTTCAATTTCATAATTAAGGTTGTGCTTATTCCTGCCAATGCAAAGCCATAGCTACGCGCTTTCATTCTTTGTTACAGGCTTTCAGACGGCTTTTGCCGTTCAGCAACCCGGATCCATCACCCTGCCCTCTTCTAACAGAGTTTATGTTAAATTAGTAATGTTTTGCTTTTCTTTTCAGATTCCTGTTTTCACATCCTGATCACGGCCGATTGTTCCTTCCTCGTCTACAATTACGAAATCGTAATTTAATATTCTTCCATTCATAGTTTGCACGCAGGCATTCAAATTCACGCAAGTATTTTAATACTAATTATCCAAGTATGTTCACCATACCTTCTCTTCGTTTGCTACTTAAGGCATAGCCAAGACCTGTAGTAAACCTCCGATAAACGCCTGCCAATCTCATTGTATCACAAAGATAAAAATGAGTATAATTGTGCCCTTTTCGCAGGATATGTGGTGGGTCTCCAGTGTGTACGTGGGGTTAGCTCGGAATGCCCACAGATAATTTTGAATAGCATTTTGGAATGGTTATTTCGAAGGTGAATAAGCATATCGTTTTGTCTATCCCTTTGGATGTGGCAGGGCTGCTACTCCCGGCACAGGGGTCGGAGTTTCAACAGCTCGTTTTGCAGCTTCGATTACCTCTCACCAACAATTTTAAACTTTTCGCTTCGTTCAACCGGGATCATTCAAGATGGAGAGACTCAAGAAGTGTCAACATATAGACAACATTCCGGATGGTCGTTGAATTATGTAGCTATCTCTAGTCACTAATTGGCTTATTCTGTCTCGATTTTCTTTAAATCATGTCCCGTGGGCAGGATTCATGTAAATTTAGGTTGTGATGCACTAACCCAGGAGGAATTTTGTTAGCTCCTCTCAGCGCTGTTGTAGTCTTTAAAAAGCAATTCTTAAATGAATTTCTCCCATTGCTTGAACTTTGAGTGTTGTAACCTTGAAGATGTTGATTATGCTTATACGGCAACATTTCACACTAAGTAAGTTAGAGAAAGCAAAATCCATCCAACCTCCTTTTATTACTTCATGTCCGCAATGGTCTCTTTTCTATTGGTATTCAGATTGTAGCTGTCTGTTACAGCATCATGGCTCATGCATCCAGGGGATTCACTCCAGGAGCTAAATACTCCGATTTACCCATGGTCTTTTCTGATTAGCGTTTCTCACCTAATTTCTTTACTCTCTTTCTTAAGAACTCTAAGAATGACTCTCAAGGCTCTGTTTCACTTATCAATTTATTAATTAGTTATAAATTCTGTCCCTTCTCATCTATGATTAATTTCTTTAAATTCCCCTCATTTATCCTAACTAACGGAGCACTTCTCTCTAAGCCTAGTTCAGGACTCATCAGTTTCTGTCCTCAAAAGCTGCAGTCTATCTCCCTCCCAGTATACTGGTTATTCCTTCAGGATCGGGGCAGCCACTACAGCAGCTGATCATGGCATTTCTACTTCAGCTATTAAGATCCTGGGCAAATGGTCTTCTACATTAGAGTCTATATAAGACCCGATTCAAAATCATCCTCGAAGCTCAGCAAGCTCTTCACTAAAACGGTTCAGGTAAATAACCTTCGCAACTACTGGTGGTGGTGCCATAATCCATTCTCACAATTGGTCCTAAATTCTGCTTGCATTTACAAATGGTCATGAGTCATCGTCTATATGTGGCCTAGTGGCCTTGTCTTAATGTGGCCTTGTCTCTATGTGGCAGTAGTAGCCGTTGTGGTCTTGTTCCATGTGGTCTTTATGGTCTTATAAAAAAATAAAATAAAAAAAAAATAAAAAAAAAATCATGCAAGTGTATGATATACATGTTCAGTGTGGTCTACTGTGACCGTGTAGCCTAATGTGGCCTTGTCCCGTGGTCTTGTGGCCAGTTATGGCATGGTTTTGTGTGGCCTAGTGGCTGTGTCTCGTTGGCCTTGTATCCGTGTGGCATTAGCAGCCTCGTGGCCCAGCGGGCCTTGTCTCTGTGTGGGTCTGAAAGGCCTTGTGGCATAATGTTGCCTTATCCTATGTGTGGCCTTCATGGTCTTGTGGCCCTTATGGCCTCGGTTCTGTGTGGCCTAGTGGCCGATGTCCCTGTGTAAACTCGTCTCAGTGTGGGCTTACGATATCGCGGCCTCATTCTATGTTCAGTGTGGTCTACTGTGACCGTGTAGCCTAATGTGGCCTTGTCCCGTGGTCTTGTGGCCAGTTATGGCATTGGTTTTATGTGGCCTAAGGCCTTGTCTATGAGTGGTTCTGTCTATGTATGGCTTTAGCAGCCTTGTGGCCCAGCGGGCCTTGTCTCTGTGTGGGTCTAGAGGCCTTGTGGCACAAGATGCCTTGTCCTGTATGTAAAAAATGGCCAGTGGTCTGTGGCCCTTAGGGGCGCGGTTCAATGTGGCCTAGTGGCTGTTGTCTGTGTGGCTTGCTCTGTGTGGTCTATAGTGGCCTCGTGGCACAAGTTGCCTTGTCCTGTATGTAAAAAATGGCCAGTGGTCTGTGGCCTTTAGTGGCGCGGTTCAATGTGGCCAAGCGGCCTTGAGGCATTGTTGCCTCGCTAAAAAATGGCCATGTGGTCTTGTGGTCCTTGCGGCCTGGTTTTGTCTGGCCTTGCGGCCTTGTCCAGTCTACCTCGTTCTATGTGCGGCATTAGAGGCCGTTGTGGCTCATTGCGGCCTTGTCTCTGTGGTCTAGCAAGGCCATGTGGCCGGGCGGCCTTGTGTCTGTGGTCTATCATGGCCGTGTGGTCCATGTGGCCAGTTTGCGGTCTAAGGAGGCCTGCTCTGTGTGCGGCCCTAGGTGGCCTGCTCTGTGTGGTCCAATGAGGCCGGCCCAATGTGGCATTGTCTGTGTGGTCCATCGCGGCCTTGTCTCTGTGTGGTCCAATGAGGCCTGGCCAATGTGGCTCTGTTTTGTGTGGTCCATCGAGGCCTTGTCTCTGTGCGGTCTGTTACGGCCTTGTCCCATATGGCCGGTTCTGTATGCCCAAGGTGGCCTTTTCTCTGTGGTCCTATAACAGCTTTTTGTTCCATGACCTGTCCCTATGTCCTAAGTAGCCTCGTTCTCAGTTAAGTCACAATTCTACAAAACTTTGCTTCCCTCCAACTCATTTTCAGGGAAACTGGTTCGATCAGACGTAAGTGCGTCTCAAAGCATAAGTCGCTCTGGATGGAAGCGTCAGCATGGATAAATGCTAATGTACATACAGCAGCAGAACATAAATGCATAAATGCACGTCTTCTCATAGTACCTTTCAGGCTTACTATGAAGTCGTCTCTACTAATTAGTTATTGGCTACGAGGCTTTCCACATTTCATGTTCATGCCCATTATTAATTCCCTTTTCTTTCTATTTTAGGCTCTACAGGATACACGACTGGTGGGTATACTTTTCTTTACCGTTCTTTGGGGGTGGGCTCCGTCCTGGTGGAATTATCTTCCACCTATTTTTGGGGGTCGGCTGCGCCCCTGCCTTCGTCTTCAGGCAGGAAATGCAGAGTCCGGACCCTCGGATTGCGAGCTATGGACGGGGCCTACGCCAAAGAACTTTATTGCTTGCTGGGCTATCAATAAATGTATTTATTGTTACAGTATTTATTCTCCCGAGTCTTTCTGGTAGAAATGGAAGCTTTAGCGTTAAGTTCTGCCGGGAAGACTCAATTGCTACGTCACTTATTACCTTCTCATCTATCCAATCGTGTCTAATAATTGCGGTATAAAAGACCAGTACTTACACATGTTTGAGTTCGCAGATGCTGACGCTTTCATTCACCTCCATCCTCCCCACCACCACCAGGATGGTCCCTTCCCCTCCATCCTCCCCACCACCACCAGGATGGTCCCTTCCTATACCTCACAGGGGGTCGGCTGCGCCCCTGCCTTCGTCTTCAGGCAGGAAATGCAGAGTCCGGACCCTCGGATTGCGAGCTATGGACGGGGCCTACGCCAAAGAACTTTATTGCTTGCTGGGCTATCAATAAATGTATTTATTGTTACAGTATTTATTCTCCCGAGTCTTTCTGGTAGAACTTAACTGAAGTAGTTGAAGGAGATCGCAATTCTCGCGCATGCGTCGTGGAAATCTCTTGAAGTCTCGTTTCAGGCCTACAAGGAAGAAAAGGAATAGTCGAATAAAGTCGTTATTTTTGTTTTATTTCCGCACAAAAAGTATTCTCGTCGCTTGATAAACTTATAGTTGACCCATTGTTGCGACATGGAATATTTGAACATTTTCTTTAATGACTCTCTGGGCCGTCCGGTGTCATTCCCTTAGGGAGCCTATGTAGCAGTCATAAACCTCTCAGATTTAATCATAAATATCTTCATTTGTGTTCCGAAGACGAACGAAGGTCTTACGGGGTTGGTACAGCATGAGGGTGAGTAATTAATGACTTAATTTTCATTTTTGGGTGAACTAACCCTTTAACCTATGACACAAAAAGTTGTTATCAAAAAATATTGTTAAAGAACACTATTGGGGGAAACATTTGGGAGGTTTTTTTTTCCACTAAGGAAATTTTAGTGTTTATGTCTGCTGGTCATTCTTAAGTACACATTATTCTGGCGTGATTATCTCACTAGAGACTGATATAAGGAGTGTGATTAATTGCCATTATAATGAGATGTTTCATATAACTTACATTAATTATCATACTCATAAGCTCATTATCTTATCGTTAAAAACAGAGGCGTCAGACTGTGTTGATCTAAATAACAAGGTATGTTGTGGTAAAATAATTGATTAGATGTTTAGAGTATTTTTTTTTCTTACATACTGATACAGTACGACTGAATCCGCAACGATTTAAAGTTGTTTACCAGGTGAATCTCTTGATAATATATGGATTATATTGGCTTTATTGCATCAGGTGGTGTTGTCACTGTTACCCATGTAATCAGTTTTAAGGGCAGGGAGAAAAAAAAAAAAAAGAACTAAAAGAGCTAAAACCAATACAAAACTAATACTTGCCTTTCGAAACACAAGAAGGAGTAACTACTGTTGTAAATACAGTATAAAAATCCAGTATAGAAGACATTTTATTCCATGTCTATTAGCTTTGAGGCCAATCAATATGCTAGTGAACTCCCACATCTGACAAAATAAACATTTATATGCACATTTAAAATTCAGGAAAGTTGTTTTGGGAAAGCAGACCTAAATTAATTCAATTATTGACTCATCTTGACTTAATGGGTGCATCCACATTTTTGCTGGCAGTAGCGAATCATAATTCATGGCTGACACAGCCCATTCTCATTTTGACCATGCTTCAATATTCGACGCTTTAGGCACCCTTTAGCGTCAGTTACATGACGCAATCCTAGGGCGTCATCTTATTGACGCTTTACCTTAAGCGTCAGTTAGATGACGCTATCTAATCCTAACCCTACCCCAGATTTAAACCTACCCGCGTCATCTAACTGACGCCCTAGGATTGCGTCATGTAACTGACGCTAAAGGGTGCCTAAAGCGTCGAATATTGAAGCATGGTCAAAATTGTCATTTTAGTGACGCCTTGGGATGAGAATGCGTTGGCTGACATGAACTGAAGGCTGTTTTTCTTTTCCTTCGTTATGTGCAGTCTGAACGTCTTGTTTCAATAGGAAATTCATCCTCACAGGAAAGAAATATGTGCTCGCAAGTCCTTGGTGATTTTAGTCAATTTCATAACAAATGCCAATCAGTGTATTAAAGAATAGGAAATAATAGAGCTGCACGATTAATGCAAATACAACTTTAAGTCAATATGCACTGCGTGTTTCAAAGTAAAGCACACAGCCCTGTGTTCATTTATACATGAGCAGTTCACGAGCCAGTGTTTCCAGTGTCTCAGGTCAACTCAGTTCACAGTAAATGCTTCTCCACACAAACTCTGCATCTGATCTGAGTTGGGATCGTTTAATGTGCATTTAGGAACAATACGTGAGTCCACCATCTTCACAGAAGCTTAAACTACTCCATGTGGTTTCCATCAAAATAAAGGTTTGATGGTGTACGTTTAAAAATGAAGAAATTAAGACAGACAAAGACAATTATATATAGAAAAATATGTACAATTAAATTATTATTATTTGTTTTATAGTAATATTTAGATATAGTAATATATATAGTAATATATAGTAATATATAATCACATATATAAATCTTAAATCTAAAATCACAATTAGATTTGTTTCCCCAAGTCGTGCAGCCCTAGGGCAAAAACACAATAAAACACAATACCTTTCAATTCTATTGTATGTGTTGGCAATTTGGTGGCTAATTCCTATGAATTTGTACTATTACCGTACGATCTGCTGATGCTCCACTGATGGGTATGTTTCGGGATGCGGTTAGGGATGGACCTTCATGCTTATTTTTTTTTTTCTATTAATTGTAATTTTTTTGTACGAATTTTTTTACAAATTCATAAAACAAAAATGGCACTTCGTAACATAGATACGTATTCCTGTGAGATCAGGTTGGACAATGCTGAAAAACTAAACTAATCAATATATCATTAAAAAACGTGCTAAAATGGCATGCAACGTGTTTTAATGTGAAAGCTAGAGAGGGCAAGACAATGAAAGGGATGACATGTCAAAGACATAAGATGACAAATCAGCTTGAATTAAGAACCAATCCGATGACAAATGGTGGAAGCACACACACACACGCACACACACACACACAGCATTGCTCTCCGTTCCAGCGTTCGATACACTCGGATGGCAGCTGCAGAGTGCTAATGAATTTAGCCCATGCTCCTTTCACCACCTCCTGACCTGTTAATGGACTCCCACGGGCCAGTCCATCACCGTGAACTCCTGCTTCAGACATCCCATCTGAAAACAGAGGCGGGCGAGAGCTGTACTGGTGTTTATAAGTGACTCTTTTTTTTCCTGAGAAAAACACACACACATACTCTCTCCTCCGTCTCCCTCTCTCATTTCTGGTCAGCTAAACACCGCCAGAGCTTTAATTAATAAGAAGCCAATAACTATGGAACAAAGCCTCTTGTCTCTGGTGCTTTGGAAACAATGCGAGCTTGTCAGGGAACAAAGATGGCTGGTGTTTGTTGGAAATTTTTCTGATGACCAGGCACTGACTCCTGAAAAGTTAATTACTTATGCCGTCTCAGTTTTTTGATTTCCTTAATTAAGGAACGCAAAGTGCAAAGACAACCTTGTTCTGGCTATTAATATTAGTGGCAGCATACTAAAAATGGCTGGTCCACGCAGTCAGTATCCTGATCGGTACGGAGCTTTATAGCAGCTCATTTATGCCATATTTGTAAGTGTTTTGAGTGGCCTACACCATAACTAAATACTATTTTGAAATCATAATTTGTATTTGATCGATTTACAAATTGTTTCTTGTAAACAAACCTCCCAGGAACAGTTGTGTTTTTCAAATCACAGTTTGATTTATTTTAGAAGAAAGATTAAAATTCCCCCCTTTAGTCAACTTTGGGACTTGCATTTTTTTCCACATGTGTTTGCCTATGTAATAAGTAATATTATTATAATAAATACATCATAATTTATAATAAATGATTTAGCTATTAATAAAATGTTTAAAGGGAATGAAAACCTTTGTTCCCCCTTTTGTGTCCTGACATACACACTCTATCTCATGTGTGTCCTCTCACCGCAATCTCACCATTCAGGGGTCACTGGCTAAATCTCTGATCCTGAACTGTCAATCCAATGGCCAGAGTGGCAAAAGAGGATGGCACCATTCATCAGACTCAACTACCCTCATCACTTACCAAACTTAAATACAAACACATTTAATGTTCGCTTAAGCATGGAAGAATCGCTGTGACAAATTATAGTTGACGCTCAGCAGTGAGGTGGAAATGTTACATAGAGACAGAAAGACAAAACAGGAAGAAGACAAAAATTAGCAAAATATGCTTTTGATCCATGCAGACCACAGTATAGTATAGCATGAGGCCACAGGAGAAGATTTGTGAATGGTACTGAAGTGATGTAACTGATGCTGGTAGGTCACGTGACACCAACAACATGGAGGATGTAGTACGTTCACACTACCCACATTCATATTGAACATACGTTTTTTAACAGTCGCAAAGTAAGTTCAAATTCAAATGTAATACCTACTCAGACAGTACACGATTTCGGACACACCTGGTGACTATCGTAAATATTATGTACAAAAACATTATGTAGTCTGAACCCGGCATTAACCCCGGGTTAAGGGTAAAACAGAAAAGAGTCCTGAGGTAAATTGACCCTCTCTGATACTGGATCAAGGCTATAGAACAATCACTTTTAGACTTCAACCAGGACCAGAGGCTCAATCAAAGACTACTTTAGTTGAGGTTGAGAATCCGAAATGCATGGACTTGGATTAGATAAAAGTTATCTGAGAACAGGTTTAATTTTGCAATACTAAACCTCATGCAATTCTAAGCCTGTACATTGTTATTCTTTTTCTGTAGAACACAAAAGAAGAAATTGTGAAGAATGTTCATACCTCTCTTTTGGCAGTGGTTCCCCTATATATGTACAACCCCAAATTAGAAAAAGTTGGGACATTTTGTAAAATGCAATAAAATCAAGAATCTGTTATTTGTTCATTCTTTTTAACCTTTTTTTTTAACTGACAAAAGTACAAAGAAAAGTTTTCCAATGTTTTCACTGACCAACATAATTGTATTTTGTAAATATGAACACATTTTGATTTTGATGGCTGCAAAACACCCCAAAAAAGATGGGACAGAGACAGGTTTACCATTGAGTCACCACTGAGTTTTGCTAGTGGAATATTTGCCCAATCTTGTCTGATACAAGACAGCCGCTCAACAGTCTGTGGTCATCATTGCCTGATTCTCCTTTTCATGATGGGTCGTACATTTTCTATAAGAGACATATCTGGACTGCAGTGAACAGGCAGGCACATCCCTTCTATGGTGCCGAGTGTCTAGAAACCACTAAGTTGTAGCACGTGCAGAATGAGGCCTGGCATTGTCTTGCTTCCCAGGAAAGATGTCATCTTGGCAGTTTATGTCTCTGTACAATCCAAATATATGCCTCCATGTCAATGGTAGCTTCACAATAATGCAAGTTACCCATTCCGTTTGCAATGATGCACCTCAATACCAGGACAGACGTTTGCTTTTGCACCTGTCGCTGGTGAAAGTCTGGTTGGTCCCTTTCGTCTTTGGGACTGAGAACTCGATTCCATTTTCTCCCGAAAACAAGCTGAAACATCGATTCATCTGACCACAGCAGACATTTCCACTTTCTTCTAGACCATCTGAGATGAGCTCAGGCCCAGAGAACTCACCGGCATCTCCACATAGAACTGATGTAAAGCTTTCTCCTTGCGTAACAGAGATTCAAGTGGCATTTCTTGATGCAGCGTCAGACTGTGTTCAGTGAAAATGGTTTTCCAAATTACTCCTGAGCTCATGTGGATGTATTTGACAGAGTAGCATCTTGTGCAATGCCATCTAATTTGTATAATCTTTTCACTTTTATTTAGTCTCTGTCCCAACTTTTTTGGGGTGTGTTGCAGCCATCAAAATCAAAATGTGTTCACATTAACAAAATTCAATTATGTTGGTCAGTGAAAACATTGGAAAACGTTTCTTTGTACTTTTGTCAGCTAATAAAAGGTTAAATAGAATTAACAAATCACAGATTCTTGATTTTATTGCATTTTTACAAAATGTCCCAACTTTTTCTGATTTGGGGTGGTATATATGACTCATGCACTATATTCCAAGTCTTCATAAAAAAAATAATCACATTCAGTTTGGAATGACATGAGGGTGAGTAAAGAATGAACTTTAATTTTTTGGATAAACTATTTCTTTAATGGACTCAAGCTGGGTGTACTATCAGAAGTAGGACATCTTCATAACCAGATGGGATCTCACAAATTCTAATATCTGTATGATGTGAATAATTCTGCTGATTCCAACATAGCTAATGTGTCTGAGGGATAAAGCGCAGCCTGCATGAGTCTATGCAAAACATAAGCATTAATTATGCTAATCCATGCCAAACACAAATGGACACAAGCAAACAAAACTTGGTTTCATATGCTTACCAAATTAGCAGTCAAATTATTGAGAGAAGCCAGTGAGAATAGTGAATGTTTTGTCTAGAAACATGAGCATGCAAGACTTATGGAAAGTAGTCTGGCAGTCACAGAAGACGTAAAGTTTTATCTTTCATATCTTTCATATCATATCTTACATAAGTAAAACCAGTGCACTGCTTGTGATTCAGAAAGATGAAAAGATATTTTCTGTTTCCTGATTCTTTGCAAACTTTGTTTCCTATTTATACAACCTGAACACAGAGACATATATTTATGTAGTCTTAACATTCACTTCTGTGTCACACGGTGAGGCTGGATCAGGAAAAGCTTGTTAAAGTAGAGGAGGTTCTCATTTCCCAGTTCAGACCTTGGCAAAGATCAAACAACATGGATTGGAGAAAAAAAAACAAACAAACAAAATAAACCTTATTAATTTTAAAATGGTTTTATTTTATCTTTATCCAGACTTCTTGTGACAAAAAAATAAAATAAAAAATCCCATAAGCTTAGGCTTAACCTGTGTATGTTTTCCTCATATGGTGTAACTAAAGTAATGCATTACTTTGAAATTTACAACCACTTTACAGGCGTGCATTTGCATTTCCTTCAGCCTGAGCTTTATTCATTTCACTTTTGGTGTGAAACGGCTTTTTTTTCTTTCTCCTTTTGTGTTTTTTTTTTTATAAAAAAACAAACCAGCAAGCCTAGCCCAGGAAATAAAAAGTAGCACAAAAACAATGTAACACATTACTTTCAATAACAAGTTTCGAAACTATACACTATATATTTGTAAGAAGAATAGACCAAAAGTCATTATTCACTGGTAACATTTCTTTCCCCAGATCTCAAATAAAAAAATGGCTTAGGTTTGATCATGACATTTGAGAGACACCTGAGAACAAATTATGTTTCAGGTTATTGTCGTTGACAAGTGTTTTGAAAGATGAATGGATGGACCAAACACCATATTTGATTTAGATTTTGGCTTGTTCATCACATACATATATCATGTGGCAACCAAAGATTTGGAAGTTATATAAACTACTTTTATGATACTTTGATGGTGCTTTTCTCTACTTTTTGAAGCCTGACAGCTTGTGATTTTGTCGTGCTCCATGGAAAAGCATAAATGTTTGAAACAATGTGGATAAATGGTCACACATGTTATGTTTTGAGGGAACTATCCATCGGTGTGCCTTCCTCATGGTCTAATTAAGTCAGGTCTGGTAGTGCGTATGGGTCAGTGCATGTTTGGCATCTTCCCCTACACTGCCATTGTTAGATCCAACTTGCAAATCTGTAAAAATGCCAATTTTTGATTGCTCAACTAAAATGTCAATGCTGCCTAAATCAGATCCCAGTTTGTCAGCAGTTTGGCACACAGCAAAAGTGCTGCTTAGATTCTCTGATATGGCCAAGCAATGCTTCCTTATCTAAAACGCATTTGTGCCTCCCGACGAGATGTGACTGCTAATCAAAAAGCCTTGCAGTAATTCTCCCTAATGTCTCCAGTTCCGTCAAGAGTTTTAATCAGGTGTCAACCTGTTGCAATAAAATATGCATCACCTCCTTAAGTAGGCAAATACCCAGCCTGATCTCGTGAAAATGAGATTATAGCACGCATTGTGATTATCGTGCAAATTTATACGCGAAAATTAGTTTTTACGTGCACATGATATGCAGTTTTCCTGTGCATATGATTTGAACTTTATTGCGTGTAATACACACGCACCCCACACCACTAATCCTACCCAAACGTATACTACGCAGATGGCACCCTTTAGCGTGAATATAACACGCGACCCCAAGGCGTCATAAAGTTGACTGGCATCCTTTAGCGTGAATATGAGACGCAGACCCTACCCCACACCTAAACCTACCCATCACTTCGCAAGTTATATTCACGCTAAAGGGTGCCATGTGCGTAGTATTTCGACGTTTTGTCAGGCGTCACCTATATGACGCCAAAGGATGAGAATGCGTTGATAATACATATGTACCCCACACCACTACTAAACCTAACCATGCGTATCATATGCCCGTAAAAAATAATTTTCGCGTATAAATTGCACAATAAATACAATGCGTGCTATTGAGACGCATTTAGTGTGGCCATATTTACTAACAGCTTGCGCCACCGCACTCCCTCTTTTGGCATTAAAAAACGACTATCAGGATTTACTAAAGGCATGGAGTGTAAAACTACCGCTGAAATTGCGTGGACGGTTATTTTTGTGGCTGACCTTATTGCATATGCATTTGTAGGAATTTCCCTTTCAGATGCAAAATTTATGGGTGGGGAGTATTTAAATTAATCACGCAACTGGATTTACTAAAGTTTGTGCTAGTCAATTTACTGATATTTGTGCCATTATTTAACAATAGAAAAAGCGTGTCTCAAACCAGACGGTTATTATCGCTGCTCTTGGTAGTTTGCGTTGGTCATGGAAATGATCCGTCTGTGTTGTTTAATTTGCATGTCATCAGTAGATCACGCGCAGAACATTGGCTCTTTTATGGAATTGCGCTCTCAGGCTAATGTGTCCTGTTTAGTAAATCTGGCCCTACAGCTTGGATCCAATTGCACCCACACTTTATTTCACAGGTAAAAGTTACATTTCCCTCCATCGACAGAAAGTCCTGCCTTGCGGACTGATTGTACACCTGCTTCCAGCACTGTAGTCAAGGACCTAAGGCGAACTTGGTGTTTCAAGAGAACAGAAAAGCATTCTTTTAACAAACGAAGACTGAGGCTTGATGTTATCGAGCCTGTCAATCCCTAAATGAGCGTTTGGGGAGAAACTGAGGATGCTGATTTGCTGGTGTTTCATTAGGGATCAGAGCCCTTCCTTCACAAACAGTAGGTGAGCATGTGCAGGGCTCGATGAACACGAACTCCAAGTAATGCTCTGGATAGATAAATCAAAAGGAATCAATGCCAGTTCCAGCATCGCCACCTCTGTTGTGCAAATGAAGCTGGGCTTCTGAATAAGAAAACAATTCCCAGCCACATTATTTTATTCTTTTGATACAACGAGAATAGTGTTATGAGGGTCTGTGTCTGGCTGTGTTGCTTAGTAATAAAACATTGGATTAGTGATGTGATAGACAAGCGGATCATTAGGTAGTCAGTGCATAGCTTCCAAGTCAGGATATCAAGAGTACTAAGATACTAAGATTAAAAGACACAAATAGACCAGTCCTTCCACAGTATCCGTAGTAGCAAGCAAATACTGACTCACTAGCCTGGGAAAACCCAGACAACTTCCGGCAAATTTAGATTTGCTCTGAAAGTTAGTCTGGCAAAGAGCTCATTCAAGCCCATTTCCAATCCGTCGAAATCGAGGCACCAATCAGAAACGTTGGGGCGGGCTTTACACGATGACGACAGCGCTGTGATTTTGGAGCAGATTATTCTGTAGCCTACATTACAAAGATGGATGCCGCCGTCGAACATCACTCGTTCGAATCAGCTATCGCGTCTGTTTTAAGCGATTTGAACGTTTCCTTTTCGTTAAAACCCGAGCAAAGAACAACACTCGGAGATGTTTCTCCGCCGCTCTGCATACGTCATCTCCTTCATCGCTCTGATTGGGTTTAGGTCCATCCGCGACATCCGTTGGTGACGTCCCTCTGGAAATGATTTGTCTATGACGCTTTGCCAGACCATAACTCAGTTACTACTGAGAATGGTCTGGTTTTAACCAGGCTACTGACTCACTTCAATATATTTGTGCATTATCTTATTGACAGTCAGTTAAGTTGCAAGATCCTATTCTTTTCCTAACTTATGTGATGTGACCTGAAGTTTTCTTTAATGCATTCCCTGGGAATTAAACTCATGACCTTAATGTAAGTGAGTGTAGTATATCTCACCCTGCAAAGTGGATGTTGGCAGTTGTGCATCGGTATAAAGGGTGAAAGGCAATTTCCTGACCTTGGTCTTTTGATGTCATGCACCCAACTAGGCAAGACTGATCCACTTTGCACGGGCTCAGAAGTGCAGCTGGGACTATGGAAATGGCTGCCCTATATTTCTGACGCCATGTAGGGTCTGGTGCTGATGTAGAATGGATTAGCAAACCCATGCCAAATTGTTGAACTGGCAATGGAAGGGAGTGACCTTTGGTATCGGTGCTGCCATGCCTTTGTTCTTGTGTCCCAGAGGTTGGATGGGACGGAAGAGGCAGGGATGGCGGATGGCGAGAGGTAGATTTGCCCAACAATACCCCACACCAGCTGGTTGCTTCTATTTCCATTTCCCTCCCAGTCACTGGCAGTCATTTGATGGCTATCTTACTTCATCAAAAGTAGCTCCGGGCTTGCGCCCTGTCTCAAAGGCTCTTGCATCAGGAGTCACTGCTGACGAAACTAGAACAAGACCTTCTACTCCCAGTTTTTCGCTCTCTCTATTTTTTTGTGTCTATGCTCCTCTGTTTCCTTCCCTCTTCGACTCAATCCTCTTGCTCTCTCGTTTTTTTTTTTTTTGTTTTTTTTTATTAGCGTGCATCAATAGATTTAAAATTGCCTCGGGGGTAAAACTCTGCTACGGACATGAGTCGACTTTCAACTATTTTGTGTGTGTGTGTGTGTGTGTTGATGTATGCATTCACGTTTTGCCAGAGCCTAAAACAACTACACAAGCCTCAATCAGTGACAGACAGGGTGAGGCGGATACAGTAGAGAAAAAGTGTGTGTGTGTGTGCTGAAACACGGAGATCACTGTTGTGTTCTGTGTCTGCACTCTGAATTAGTATTCTGAGCTGGCGTTTGCTAGTTTTGTTGCTCACTCAAAGCTGCTGCTATGTTATCAACAGTCACTCAATGGTGCCACCACTGTCAAATCTCTGGTGCTGTGAAATCACTCGAAGTTCACAGCACTCGCAGCTGCCATGTTTACTTTATTGGATTCTTCTCTCCTCCTTCCAGACCCATTCAAAACACAAGTGTTTTGCCCAAAGGCATCAATACTGTGCAGGTCTCCTGCTCCCAGTGTCTTTCTTTCAATAGTTGCTGTTTGTGTTGTGCTAAAACACCAGAAAGCTCAGGGCTGTCATTGCAAGCAAAATGTTATTGTGTCTCAGAAAAAAAATCCCATAAGATATATTTAAAAATAAATCAAATAACAACAATGGTGCTTATGCAACATTGGCTAGCACTACAAAAAGTCCAGAGTTTGACACAATCTTTTGTAAAATGAATTGTGGACTGAAATAAAGTGATATGCTTTTGTTCAATTATGTTTTTTTTTTTGTATTATTGCTTGCATATCAACATTTGCTGAGCAATAAAGATTATATCAGATACAAAGTTTCTGTCCTGCTGTATTTGAGCAGCACCTCATTCATTCCATGCTGCCTGCTCTTGGCAATTGTGGTTTGGGAGGCACATTGTCTGTAGCAGCATCTGCAGAACACATGGAAATATGAAGGAGGCACTTCAAAGTTAAATTGCTTTGATGGTTAGATAATTCCTTATTTCAGGCCAGATGGTATAATTGATTGTGGTGACTTAAATGCATGAATGTTTTGCCAATCATTATTACATATTCTGTAAATCAATTAGCCGTTTCAAGTTTTGCTGATGATACTTGTGTATTCTTTTGTTTTATACCTGTGGTAATTATGAGTGAAACATCACATCATCATCATTGTGAATCAGACATTGCCACCTTGAAGAATAAAGGTGAATTGCACTTACTGAGTCACCAGATATTCAATTATTTCTCGAAAGAAAAAAAAAAGTACACTATTACATACTCCGTGTCGCTAGCGACCCTATACACTTTTTACGAAAAAAGAAAAGAAAAAAAGAAAATAGTCACTATTTTATATATATATATATATATATATATATATATATATATATATATATATATATATATATATATATATATATATATATTTCTTCTTATATTGTTTATAATGAATATATTGGGGAATATTAAGAGGGTTGATGTGTAACTTTAAAAAATGAATGAGGGAGAGGAATGACGTCCCAGGTCGCTTAAGACTTGAAGTATGCGTTTAAGGGTTAATGTATTTTTTTTCATACTAATGTAACTTAAAATTGACATCCCTAAATGATTCTTTGAAATCTGAATATATAATAGTTGTAATTCTGAATACATATTAATATATCTGAAAATATAGTTAAAGTTAAATATGGCCAGTTTACACAAAGTGTCAATGGACTTTTTAACTTCAAGATTTTAGGTTAAAATGTACACTTTTAAAGGAAAGTATAAATGGGTTTTAAACACCTTCAGTAGTTCATTTTAAATGGTCCTTTAGTGTGACAAATGAATACACATATTCCATGCAGTCTTTTAATAATTAATGGTAAAAAAAATATGTGGGCAGGATGAACGAAATATCAATGTTACATTGAAAAAAAATGCATGCATGGTTTGTATCAATAGTCATTGTAAATATTTATAGCTATAGATTCAGATTTGATATAAATGCTTTTTGTATGGTCCCTCAGTGTACCAGTGTTAGTTGGCAGTCACACAAAGCAAAAGCTCCACAGAAAGCTTTTCATAAACCCAGCAAACCCTTCATCAAGTTTTCTGGCTGCTGTGCTTTCTCTCAATGTGTGTCCACTTCACTACCCATGTGAAAGACTTCTAAGAACTGTGTTATTAGTTCTACCAGAAAGACTCGGGAAAATAATATTGGAACAATAAACCATTTATTAGCAGCCCAGCAAGCAATATATGCAATAGAGTTCTTTGGCGTAGGCCCCGTCCGTAACTCGCGATCCGAGGGTACGGATTCTGCATTTCCCGCCTGAAGATGAAGGCAGGGGCGCAGCCGACCCCCCGTGAGGTATAGGAAGGGACCATCCTGGTGGTGGTGGGGAGGATGGATGGAAGGAACCAACTTGGTGGTGGGGAGGGTGGAGGTGAATGTAAGCGTCAGCATCTGCGAACTCAGACATGTGTAAGTACCCATCTTTTATACCACAATGTTAGACGCAATTGGATAGATGAGAAGGTAATGAATGACGTAACAATTGAGTCTTCCCGGCAGAACTTGCGCTAAAGCTTTCATTTCTACCAGAAAGACTCGGGAAAATAATATTGGAACAATAAACCATTTATTAGCAGCCCAGCAAGCAATATATGCAATAGAGTTCTTTGGCGTAGGCCCCGTCCGTAACTCGCGATCCGAGGGTACGGATTCTGCATTTCCCGCCTGAAGATGAAGGCAGGGGCGCAGCCGACCCCCAAGAAGAGGTGGAAGATAATTCCACTGGACGGAGCCCACCCCCAAAGAACGGAAAAGAAAAGTATACCCACCAGCTGTATGTTGTGTAGTTCCTAAATAGGAGAAAAAAAAAAAAAAAAAAAAAAAAAAAAAAAAAAAAAAAAAAAAAAAAATTAGCGACAGCTAGGTAGAAATGGACCTATCAATTCCATAGGTCAAGTTTATTATAGAGAGTTCCATTGATATCATTGTGGGAACAGTAACTCTATAATGAGAAGAGTGGAGTATGCTTTACTTTTAATGCAAGATACTTCTGCTGCTGAAATAGCGCATTTGCTAACGCTTATAACATGGAATCATATATTTCGTTTTGATTATTTATTTATTTATTTATTTATTTTTTTTTAAACGCTGAGCCAAGCTAAGATGATCTGCGCTGAGTCGCACGAAGACAAGGCCACGCTGAGCCAGACAGAGACGAGGTCACGCTGAGCCACACAGAGACAAGGCCATGCTGAGCCACACGGAGACGAGGCCACGCTGGGTCACACGGAGACGAGGCCACGCTGGGCCACACAGAGACGAGGTCACGCTGAGCCACACAGAGACAAGGCCACGCTGGGCCACACGGAGACAAGGCCACGCTGAGCCACGCAGAGACAAGGCCACGCTGAGCCACACAGAACAAGGCCACGCTGAGCCACGCAGAGACGAGGCCACGCTGAGCCACAGAGACAAGGCCACGCTGAGCCACACAGAGACAAGGCCACGCTGAGCCACGCAGAGACAAGGCCACGCTGAGCCACACAGAACAAGGCCACGCTGAGCCACGCAGAGACGAGGCCACGCTGAGCCACAGAGACAAGGCCACGCTGAGCCACGCAGAGACGAGGCCACGCTGAGCCACAGAGACAAGGCCACGCTGAGCCACACAGAGACGAGGCCACGCTGAGCCACAGGGACAAGGCCACGCTGAGCCACACAGGGACAAGGCCACGCTGAGCCACAGAGACGAGGCCACGGTGAGCCACACAGAGACAAGGCCACGCTGAGCCACAGAGACGAGGCCACGCTGAGCCACACGGAGACGAGGCCACGCTGAGCCACAGGGACAAGGCCACGCTGAGCCACACAGAGACAAGGCCACGCTGAGCCACAGAGACGAGGCCACGGTGAGCCACACAGAGACAAGGCCACGCTGAGCCACAGAGACGAGGCCACGCTGAGCCACACGGAGACGAGGCCACGCTGAGCCACACAGAGACAAGGCCACGCTGAGCCACACGGAAACGAAGAACAAACAGATGAGTAGTACGAAGACAGCGCCGTTAGGGTACACTGTTATTTATTATTTTATGTATTTGTTTTATTTTTTTTTTTTTTTTTTTTTTTATTTTTTTTTTTTTTTTTTTTTTTTTTTTTTTTTTTTTTTTTTTTTTTTTTTTTTTATCAATAGAATGCCGCGAGGCCGTGAAGACCCCCGAATAGACGAGGCACGCTGAACACGAGGCCGCTAAAGCCGCGCATAACGAAACACGCATGAAGAAGCCATAAGGCTGCGCGAAACCAGGCCCGAAGGAGCGAATTGACAGTGATAGGCGCAAAGGACGAGTTAATCAAGCTGAGACTATCGCCAGATAGATAAAGCATGACACCACCACCAGTAATTGCGTATGGATTTACCTGAATCGTCACTGCAGGGCTTGCTGAGCTTCGAGAATAATCTTGAGATCGGGTCTTATATAAGACTCAAATGCGGAGGAAGACCATCTGCCCAGGATCTTGATAGCAGCAGTAGAAACGCCACGTTCAGCTGCTGTAGTAGCTGCGCCAATCCTGAATGAGTGACCAGTATACTGGGAAGGGGATAGACTGCAGTTTTTGAGGACAGAAACTAGATGAGACCTGAACCAAGCTTTGGAGAGAGGAGCTCCGTTAGGTAGTAAAAATAGAGGGGAGTGACCAGAGGATTTAGGACGAACTTTAAGGAATCTAAGCATAGATGAGAAGGGACAAAAATTATTGCCAATTTTAGAAATTGTGATTGAGATGCCGGAACCTAGTGAGTCATTTTTGGAGTATTTAAGAAAAAGTGTAAAGAAATTAGGTGAGAAGTGTAGGTCAGAGAAAGAAAGACCGCGGACGGGATCAAATTGTTTAGATGCGGAAGTGAATTCCCCTGGGCGCATAAATCCATAGAAAGCGGTTAGAAACACCGCTTCTAGCAGAATATTAGAGTATGTAGAAAAAAGGCCGTTGCGTACAGAAAGGATTAATCTTTGCAATAAAGGCAAAGTAAAAGGCAACCTTTTATCTGGAGAATCCGTAGAGGATTTAGTCATGCCTTTGAGCATTAATCGAACGGGACAAGCAGTAAAGAGACTTGGAAAATCGGGATCAAAATATTTTGCATAAAATTGGATGCCAGCGAGCAATCTGCGGATGGAGGAAATCTTTAAATTGCGATTTTCGAAATTAAAAGCGAGATAAGAGCACACAGTTGAGATCAAGATGGGAAACAGAGGAATCTGAAAGGAAAAGCAAAACATTAGAAAAGAAGACCAAGCGGAGGTGTAAGCTTTCAAAGTAGAAAGAGCTAGCCCTTTAGACATATAATGTCTAGCTGATCTTTGCAAATCTTCTAATTTAACATTGTAGCTGATAGGGGAGGGCATGGTGTTGGTTCCGTATTGGCTGAAGGGCAAAGCCGTCTGAACGTCTGAAAACGAAAGCGGGAAAGCGCATCAGCGACAACGTTGCAGTGACCGGGTATATGAGCAGCTTTAATAATGAAATTAAAAGTGACTGATTGCCAAATTAAGCGTCTCAGAAAAGGCATGATCGTCTGGCACGAAGATCTGCCTTTATTGATTATGGCAACAGTGGCTTCGTTATCGCAAAACAACAAAATGCGTTTTCTTGACCACGCTGAACCCCAGATTACGCTGGCTAAGACTATGGGATAAATCTCGTAGAGCGCAGAAGAAACAGAGCCTGATTTAGTCTTGGGAAAACCGTTTGGCCATTTCTCTGCAAACCATTGCCCTTGAAAAAACCCACCGAAGCCGATAGATGGGGCGGCATCAGTAAATAAACGTAAGTCAGCGGACGATTCGAAAGCATCATTGTAAAAAAAAGAAATGCCGTTCCAATCGTTAAGCAGCAGGGTCCAAAATTTGATATCGGACAAACATCCTTCGTCCATCTGGATCGGATCACTTAATTTTTGGACGGAATGAGCCAGGGTTAGTAGCCGAGAAATAAAGGCTCTGCCTTGTGGAATAATGCTCATAGCAAAATTAAGGTGACCAAGCAGAGAGAGCATGTCGCGTTTCGAGACGGTGCGTAGAGAGGAAAAAAATTCCAGGAACGACCTAATCCTTAGAAGTTTCTCTTGTGGAAGGGAAGCTTGCATTTTGACCGTGTCGAGAGAAATGCCTAAGAATTCGAGCGAAGTAGAGGGGCCCAATGTTTTCTCAGCGGAAAGGGGGACGCCGATGTCGCTAAAGATCTGTTTGAGAATGTCGAGGATAGAAGATTGGGAAGATGGAAAATCGATTAGCAAAAAATCATCTAGTAAATGCAAAACGAAAGGAAGCTTACAGACGTTCAGCAGAATCCAACACAGAGCCTCAGAGAGACTGTTAAATATATGCGGGCTACTTCTGCAACCGAAAGTGAGTCTTACGGCGAAATAGAATTTTGAATTCCATTTAACGCCAAAATACGGCCAATCAGAGGGGTGAATTGGCATGGTTTTGAAAGCGTCGGTAATGTCGGCTTTAGCTAACCAAGCGCCTTGACCAGCTAATTTAATTAACTGGACTGCATTGTCCACCGTAGCGTAATGCAGAGAGAAAGGTGTTAGGGGAATGCATTCGTTAACGCTTGCTATGTTGGAGGAATGTGGAGAAGACATGTCGAATATTAGACGTTTTTTACCAGAATATTTGCGAGTTGCGACGCCGATGGAATTAACCCGAAAAGGAGAAAAAGGAGGAGAAGTGAGAGGGCCAATAACATATCCTTTATTGACCTCTTTGGCAAGGAGAGCTGACACCACGTCGGGTTCGTTCCTGGCAGACTGTAAATTTTTGGCAACAAAAGAGGCAGAAAGATGAGAAAGGATGCCCACCCGAAACCCTTGGGACAGACCGGTGATTAAATAATCAACGAATACTGGATCAGGGTGGGAAGAGAGGTAGCTTGAAAGATTAGAAATATTGATAGGAGTAGATGGGTGTTTATTCAGAATTTTTTCCGAATTGGGGCTTTGCTTGGGGGTGCAGGTTTGTACCGGCGTGGACAGACAGATTTCGGGTGTGGATCCTTGCAAGAACTACAAATATGAGCAAATTTGCAATTAGGATAAGAACAAACAGCTTCATTAAATTGAATACATAGAGGTACACCGTTAAATTCAGCAGCAGAGCGACCTCTGCTATTTGACGAAAATCTTACATTTTCAGTACCGCGGACAGCACCTGCGTCGTTGCTAGCGAAGGCTTTAGGGCAAAATGGAGCCTTGTGACCGTGAGCGCTACAAACAGCACAAACCAAGCTTTTTTGACCTCCGAAATGGCGGACGAGCAGTTCGGTGTCCATGACTGACCAGTCTAGCCTTGAATTATATAGTGCGATGAAGGAGGCAGATTTAGCAGAGAAAGACTTGTGGTATTCATAAAATAAAGTCCCCCCGTATCTTTGGTTGAAATCCGCAATTAATGCTAGATAAAGATCTAGCTCTTCCCTCCTGTCAGGGTAAACTTGGCACAGAATATCTCTGTAAATGCTAAAAGCAATTACAAATTCACCAAATGAAAGATTACGCTGTAACCGGGGGTCAGAAGTTTTAAGGAGAACTGCCACGTCACCACAGTCAACCATTTTCCTGTCGGCAGCAGGCGAAGGAAGCAGCAAAGTAGCAAGGTTAATGTCCTTACCTTGGACGATATTAGCTCTTAGAGAGTTAGATATTGTAGCAGCAGCCGGTGAAACGAAACGCCTACCGAACGCTTGTGCTGGAGCTGCTGTGGAGAGGCTGAAAGTTGAAGAAGCCGGTGGAGCGGATACATCTTGAAATGGCGTCAGAATAGGGAGTAGAGAAGCTGGCAGGGTAGCTGAAGTCGAGGGCGCGCTCGGGAGGTTGCTTAACCCAGAAGGAGGACACGAATGTGGAATAACTGGAGAGTCTATGGCCGGATCTGCGCTGGATTGAAGCTTGGCAAAGGAATGTTCGAAATTAGTCATTTTAGATTGCAGGCCCATGACTGTTTGAGAGAGGCTTTGAACAGCGGAGAGGAGCTGGAAGTTCGTATCGGCAGAAAGGTTGGTCTGTGGTGTAGATGGTACCCGGGCAGGCTGCGATGATCTTTTAGCAGGAATAGGTGAAGAAGATTTAGCAGTTCTTTTCCTTCCGGTTAATCTGGTTTGAGCTGTCGATGTTGATGCTTTTGGAGTAGAGATGGAAACAGGTGGGTCACCCAGAGTGTTATGGGCTAGAAGAAGTAGATCCTCTCTTGAAAGGCCTTGGGTAACTGGTATACCGGCGTCTTCAAGAACTTTGGTCATACTTTCAGAGGACCACTGCGCCCATGGGGAAGTACGGCACTGGATGCGCGAACTTCGGCGAGCGGATGTAGGAGATGGCTGGACGATTTCATCGTCGGAGTCAGAATATTCGCAAATTATGTGCGAGTCCTGAGACATATTCGGTCGGCTACTGAACGCGAGCAACTGAATGTAAGCGTCAGCATCTGCGAACTCAGACATGTGTAAGTACCCATCTTTTATACCACAATGTTAGACGCAATTGGATAGATGAGAAGGTAATGAATGACGTAACAATTGAGTCTTCCCGGCAGAACTTGCGCTAAAGCTTTCATTTCCTGTTACATTGCAGTGTCCAGTGTCAGTGACAGGAGGTGCAAAGACATCCACACCTGGCGTCCTCAAACTTGTGGGCGAAAAAGAAGAAGAACCAGATTGCTGCAAAATAAAGGCCCCTCAAAGCTTCAAAGCTCTTCTCTTCCCGGAGTCAACATCTTATGAATTCCAAAGGCTTTTTTCTCCCTGTTTTTTATGAGCCACATATCTCTTTCTTGCAAACCTCCCCTGACATCCACCCCCAACGCCCCCCCTTTTTACCAGCTCAACCTTCTATCCTTCGTTCCTGTCCTCCCCCGCCCTCTCCTCTCCTCCTCTTGGGTCTAAATAGAAAGTGACAAGTCTTCCTGTTCCCGTACAAAATTTATGATCAATGTTTCATTAATCACAGATTCTTAAAACATTCTGCTCCTTTGGGATCTTCATCTCTTCTTAAATAAAACAGAAAGCACCAGGCCTACTCCAAGGAGGTTGAGAATATGTAGGAACACTCTCTTCAATTCGTTGGCACTGGTGAAATATAATGGTCATTGTTTATGACATCCATGCACTGAGAGCCCAGACAATGCAGCGACCCGCTGAGCTTAATGTGTTATCTAAATGTCACATCTCGTCCTGCCGGGAAAAATAGGGATTACGTCTTGCATGGCCCCTGCTTTAGAATTTGGCAAACAAAATGTATTTTTTTATATATTTTTAAGGTCTTAACAGATTTCACCTGCTTTAAGAGGAAAACCGGGCGAGAAGGTTCATTTAGGAATGCTTATTCCTTGGAAATGCTCGCTTTGGATGCAAATGCTGAGCGAAGAGATACTGAAGAATGAAGGGAAAAGAAAACAACAATAACACAAGCTCTGATGACATCCATTCCTCCTGTCTAGAACAAACCATTGTGCTTCAAACGCTGAATCTCAACTTCTTCAGCAGGACAGTTAGTTCTTAGTTCACTAAAGGACACCAGGCAGCCGTTGTTGTCTTCAAAGACTTCCCTTAACAATCCAGTCATGTAGGAAGGTTCTTCTATTATCTATGGCCAAACATGACATGCATCCCACTCTGAATTTCTGTTTGAATTCCTGCTTGAGGCATGCATAGTCTTTCTTTTAACTCGCCACTTGAAGTCTAGTCCACTTTGCAGCTTATTTTGGAGGGGAACTGCCGACTTAGACAGGTAGTGACCATGACATGTTAAGCGACCAATCACATTTTTTTTCTCTCTCCAACCTAAGCTCAATAGAAAAACATGCCTCTACCTACAATTTTGCAAAACTCCAAAAATGTACACACAGTATACAGACAATCCACTTCAGTTTCTTGCTTTGCCGTGTTCCTTGCACAACACTGTGTTTTCAAATGGAAAAGACTTTTACCACAGAATTTGTAAACTAACACATTTTGGCGTTTGCATCACATAAGCAGCTCCATATAATTCATGTCCATCTGTTTCCGATAAAACTGAACGCACTTTATGTGCAACTCACTGGACACTGTGCACAAAAGTATTATAGTAACATATTGCCATACAGGCATGGTTTTCCTTTTTTACTTCTAATGAGCCAGGGTTGTTTTCTCTGTGTGTGTGTGTGTGTGTGTGTGTGTGTGTTGTCCTGGTAAACTCTACGTTATGGAAACAAAATGTCCCCATAAAGATGGCAATATCTGAAATCCTTGTGGGGAAAATGTTTGGTCCCCATTAGGAAAACAGCTTATAATCATAGGTGATGTTTTTTTTTTATGTGCTTATTCATTCATTATATATAATGTTACTTGTTTGAATACTCTGCCAGTTCTGTCAGTTGGCCAAGTTCTCCTACCTAGATAATGCCACACTTAAGTAATTATTTTGCTTGGGAGGAAACGATTATGGCTCTTTGGATTCACCAGATATTGGGAATCCTACATGGAAGGAAGCCATCCCCCTCTGCTTGGAGTTTTCTAACCCATTGTTGATGTCCACATCCACACTCACCACGGACCCAGAACCAGAGCCCACTACAGACCCAGAGCCCACACCTATCAGCTAGAGCCTGCAGCCACACTCGTCCCGAAGCCCGAGCCAGTAGCAGAGTCTGACCAGGAGCGAGAGTTGGCACCCATGTCCGTCCGAGCGGGAATTTTGGTCAAGTTGGACTGCCTGGAATTGGTTCCCACCCACGCTCCAACCCCTGATGTATCTCCTTTTCCACCAGTCTCACCCGCCCTTATGGACTCCCCACTCCTAATCGCTCCCCTGGACGTTCCCTCCCCCTGCTGGTTCCATCTAGTCTCTAGTCCACTTCGTCTCCACTGGTTCTCCTCAGCAGCTAAGCTCCTTTGTCTCCACTGGTTCCAGACAGCCGCCAACCTCCTTCGCCTCTTCTGCTCCCGCCCAACCTCCCACTCCCTCCTTTGTGAATACTTTGGTCCATCCAGCCCTCCTCTTCTGGCTTTGTCCGGTTCCCAGAGGATCCCCCAGCTCCAACTCAGACCTCCGAACCCATGACTCCACCTATATTTGTCTAATCCATAAGACAGTTGCAGCTCATACAGAATGCTGCTGCCAGGATTCTGAGCAGAACCAGAGAATATGAACATATCACACCAGTCCTCAGGTCTTTACACTGGCTCCCAGTTACATTTAGGATTGATTTTAAAGTATTATTACTGGTATATAAATCATTCAATGGGCTAGGACCTCAATATATTGCAGATATGCTCACTGAATATAAACCCAACTGATCACTCAGATCATTAGGATCACATCAGCTAGAAAAACCAAGGGTTCACTCGAAGCACGGAGAGCCTGCTTTTAGCTATTATGCTGGAACCAGCTTCCAGAGGAGATCAGATGTGCGTGTCACAGGTCGGGGTGAGCTCCAGCGGGCCGCCCACCCCTAAACCGCAACACCGCCCCGAGGTGCATACCGTGGGACACATGAGGCAGACAGGGTGGGTTAAAATAAATAACAATGTTTCTTTATTGGAATGATTAAAAGCCTTTTTAAAAGTTGGCTCTGTAGTTCTTCTTTCCTGACGACAGTGGCTGAACAGCAGAGGATCAGCAACAGCTCTTAGCTTCTCATTCGCTCACCGGCTCAATGGTTCCTCCAGCTCTGAACAACAAAGGGTCAGTAACAGCACCAAGCTTCTCATTCGCTCACCGGCTCAGTGATTCTTCATTCCTGGCGACAATGACTGAACAGCAGAGGATCAGTAACAGCTGGGACTACGAGTGGAAGTAGAATTTAGAATTTCCCACACTCGTGCAATCAGCAAAACATTCGAAACTTCAAACGTGCTCGTTTCCAGACTAGACACTGCAATCCACAATACCTCCCAGTGAATTAAGCCTCCACTCGTATCTCCGCCGGGATCCTTCGTGCCGGTGGCTTGGGGTTCTTTAGACTTGTGAGGAATAAACATACCACCAGTTCTCTTCTTTCGCGGCTTCCCTCCGCTACATTTCTGTGCCTCTCTCTCTGTGTTCTTTTCACTCTGCCTGTATCTTCCTCTGTTTTCCTCTGTTTACCTCGCCGTTTTTCCTCTGTGTTTTTCCTCTGTGTTTTTCCCTCTGTGTTTTTCCTCTGTGTTTTTCCTCCGTGTTTTTCCTCTCCGTGTTTTTCCCCTTCTCCTTCTTCCTTCAACTGCTCCTTTTATATCCTCTCCAAACATACACTCTCGTTTGCCACTGTAATCAACTTTAATTTCGTTCAGCTGTGCACAGTCTCTCCGCGTTCTCTCCCGAGATCGGCCATGACGGCAAACCGGAACTGAAGCCGGTGCTACCCTGGGAGTGGGGACAACGTGCCAAACTTCAGTTCCGGCTTAGTCACCCGGTGACATGCTCCTACAGTAGTCACATTCAAATCCAGACTCAAAACACTTCTGTTTAGCTGTGCATTTACTGAATGAGCACTGTGCCACTGTTCGTCCGACTTTTTTTACTGTATTTTATTTGATCTTGTATTATAAACTGTTTTAATCATTCTTATTTCTTTTGATTATTTTAATTTCTTCTATGTAAAGCACTTTGAATTACCATTGAGTATGAAATGTGCTATATAAATAAACTTGCCTTGCCTTGCCTAATCCAGTGATTAGTTCTCAAATCCCAACCCTGAACAGACTCACAAAACAAAAAAAACAAAAATTATATTAACCTCTATTATTAGTATTACTTGTATTATTACTGTAAATATTTAGGTTTTTGTTGTTGTTGTATTAGGTTATCACTTACATTTGTATAATTAAATTGAAATAACTTCAACTTGGTAGTTGCCTAAAGACAGCCAGTCAGGTTGGATCTTGCGATTTCAGGCAGCACATGTCATTTTTTTGTGTGCCCTATGCATCAAGATGATCAGCGAGTGGGCTGTGGGCGGTCCGTGGGCGTTCTGTCTGAGGTTGAGACTAGTCTTACTGTAGAATATTCCTCCTCTCTCAAAGTGATTCATTATAGGGAACATACTGATGGAGAAGGCAGTTGAAATGCATGAAAGTGAACTCTGCTGGCTAAAGCTGTCAGGAATCAATGACCTGTGGACTGATCTTCAGAATTATTGGCTTCTTAAAAGTATGCCAGCTATATAATTAACCGAGCTTAACCAAGAGGCCCAAAGGTTAGGTTTAAAAAAAGAAAAATTGCTTCAATTCAAGCCTCTACCCATAAAGAGTCAGTTCTCTACCCACATCCTTTGGAAATGGCAGAGCCCCTCACACCTCTTATGCTTGCTCCAATTCATTAACCTTTAGCTTATAACTTATATGGGCTTTTATTTTCTTTTACACGGTTCAGTGAATTATAAATATGTGGACTCCCACAATACTTGCCTAAAGGAAATTCAGTATTCCTGACTGAGCAGTTTAAATCTTTTGCAGGATGTACAAGCAAGAAGGGAGTTTTCTCAACCACTGACTCAACTTAAAACTGCAGATATAATGCATTGATAGCCTTTTGGGTCAATAGCTATGTTTCCATCCACCTATTTTTATGTGCATTTTGGTATATCGCCCAAAAAAAAAAAAAAAAACTCTGGATGGAAAAGCCAATATGCTCCTGAATTCTAAAAATGCACATACACAATGTAGGCCTACACACTCAATTGAGGCAGATACATTTTTTTTAATCCGTTAAGAAGCCATGCACATAAACTACGATTGAAACACATTTACCAAATTAACTCCTCGATGCACAGCCTAAAAACTCACACGACTTTGCCTCAACAGAGGATGTGTTTGGATAACTGGACTAACCAGTGGACCAATCGTATCACAGCATCTCAAATGTTGGTTTGGTAGTTCTGAAACACCTGAGCCAAAGTCTGTGATCAAAATGGTTTAATTCCCTCCAGAAGCGTCTCACCACTGTTAAAACTGTTACTTGGATCTAACTCAATAAAATTAAGACAACATTTTCCAACTACTTTTTTCAAGTTTAGTGAACTAACTGATATTTTGAGTAAGGATAACTTAATAATGTAAATTTTAATGTATGCGAAAATATTAAGTAGCATTTTTAGAAAAAGCCAATAAATTGAGTACAATCAATGTAAAAAACATCAGCATCTTATACACGTTAGACTTAATTAAAATAGGTAACTTTTAAATGAAAAGATACTAGTTAATGTCTTGATTTATTAATTTTGACCAATTTGCCCTTTTTTTGTTTGTTTTGGAAGTGTAAACGGCTTCAAATAATGAGTTACTATTATTTCAATTTCCAACATTTATTAAATCATTGCCATATCCAAAACAGTAGCAACGAGCTGGACAGTATAAACATTGGTATTCAGGCATTAAAGGAAGCCCCCAGCAAATAAAGTGCAGGTTAGTGGAACACCTTCACACACAGTACAGTTTTTCACTGTGTACGGACATAATGTTAAAATTTTCAAATGAAGTCAACAGGTACTTTTGTAAAAATTCACAAGCCATATTCAAAATGAGCTGGACAGTGTTTAACAATCAAGAACATCTGTATTCAAGCATTAAACAAAGCATGACCTCAGCTAGTTAATTGCAGTTAGTAAAACACCTTAAAGGGATAGTTCACTTCAAAATGAAAATTATGTCATCATATACTCACCCTCAAGTTGTTTCAAACCTGTATGAATTTCTTTCTTCTGGTGAACACAAAGGAAGATATTTTAAAGAATGTCAGTAACCAAAAAGTTAACTGGACCCATTGACTTCCATAGTAGGGAAAAAAATACTATGGAAGTCAATGGGTCCACTTAACTGTTTGGTTACTGACATTCTTCAAAATATCTTCCTTTGTGTTCACCAGAAGAAAGAAATTCATACAGGTTTGAAACAACTTGAGGGTGAGTATATGATGACAGAATTTTCATTTTGAAGTGAACTATCCCTTTAACAGTACAGTGTGTATTATATTGAAACATTTTAACACTAACATTACAGGTCATAAGCATGAGCATCTGACCTTAACTTAGAATAATACAATAGCATAAGTTTGAATATTTTGAAGCATGTTTAGTCAAACATCTCACTGATCTCAACTACTAACCAATTTTTAAATTGCAGCTTCACAGCAGGTCTATTTTGTGTGTATAAAATATAAACTTTTTTCACACCAGAAAGTATGACCTGCAGCATAGTATAAAACATGGAGAAACCATTACAACATCCTGAAAAATTCAAAGTTATGTCCAATGTATTATGATGTTGAACAGGCAAAGAAAACACCTGTTCACAAGTGCAGAGTGACAGTCATGAGTGCCTAGGCAAGGAGTTTGTTTTTTCAGGGTCATGAAATGAAAGCTTTAGCGCAAGTTCTGCCGGGAAGACTCAATTGTTACGTCATTCATTACCTTCTCATCTATCCAATTGCGTCTAACATTGTGGTATAAAAGATGGGTACTTACACATGTCTGAGTTCGCAGATGCTGACGCTTACATTCAGTTGCTCGCGTTCAGTAGCCGACCGAATATGTCTCAGGACTCGCACATAATTTGCGAATATTCTGACTCCGACGATGAAATCGTCCAGCCATCTCCTACATCCGCTCGCCGAAGTTCGCGCATCCAGTGCCGTACTTCCCCATGGGCGCAGTGGTCCTCTGAAAGTATGACCAAAGTTCTTGAAGACGCCGGTATACCAGTTACCCAAGGCCTTTCAAGAGAGGATCTACTTCTTCTAGCCCATAACACTCTGGGTGACCCACCTGTTTCCATCTCTACTCCAAAAGCATCAACATCGACAGCTCAAACCAGATTAACCGGAAGGAAAAGAACTGCTAAATCTTCTTCACCTATTCCTGCTAAAAGATCATCGCAGCCTGCCCGGGTACCATCTACACCACAGACCAACCTTTCTGCCGATACGAACTTCCAGCTCCTCTCCGCTGTTCAAAGCCTCTCTCAAACAGTCATGGGCCTGCAATCTAAAATGACTAATTTCGAACATTCCTTTGCCAAGCTTCAATCCAGCGCAGATCCGGCCATAGACTCTCCAGTTATTCCACATTCGTGTCCTCCTTCTGGGTTAAGCAACCTCCCGAGCGCGCCCTCGACTTCAGCTACCCTGCCAGCTTCTCTACTCCCTATTTTGACGCCATTTCAAGATGTATCCGCTCCACCGGCTTCTTCAACTTTCAGCCTCTCCACAGCAGCTCCAGCACAAGCGTTCGGTAGGCGTTTCGTTTCACCGGCTGCTGCTACAATATCTAACTCTCTAAGAGCTAATATCGTCCAAGGTAAGGACATTAACCTTGCTACTTTGCTGCTTCCTTCGCCTGCTGCCGACAGGAAAATGGTTGACTGTGGTGACGTGGCAGTTCTCCTTAAAACTTCTGACCCCCGGTTACAGCGTAATCTTTCATTTGGTGAATTTGTAATTGCTTTTAGCATTTACAGAGATATTCTGTGCCAAGTTTACCCTGACAGGAGGGAAGAGCTAGATCTTTATCTAGCATTAATTGCGGATTTCAACCAAAGATACGGGGGGACTTTATTTTATGAATACCACAAGTCTTTCTCTGCTAAATCTGCCTCCTTCATCGCACTATATAATTCAAGGCTAGACTGGTCAGTCATGGACACCGAACTGCTCGTCCGCCATTTCGGAGGTCAAAAAAGCTTGGTTTGTGCTGTTTGTAGCGCTCACGGTCACAAGGCTCCATTTTGCCCTAAAGCCTTCGCTAGCAACGACGCAGGTGCTGTCCGCGGTACTGAAAATGTAAGATTTTCGTCAAATAGCAGAGGTCGCTCTGCTGCTGAATTTAACGGTGTACCTCTATGTATTCAATTTAATGAAGCTGTTTGTTCTTATCCTAATTGCAAATTTGCTCATATTTGTAGTTCTTGCAAGGATCCACACCCGAAATCTGTCTGTCCACGCCGGTACAAACCTGCACCCCCAAGCAAAGCCCCAATTCGGAAAAAATTCTGAATAAACACCCATCTACTCCTATCAATATTTCTAATCTTTCAAGCTACCTCTCTTCCCACCCTGATCCAGTATTCGTTGATTATTTAATCACCGGTCTGTCCCAAGGGTTTCGGGTGGGCATCCTTTCTCATCTTTCTGCCTCTTTTGTTGCCAAAAATTTACAGTCTGCCAGGAACGAACCCGACGTGGTGTCAGCTCTCCTTGCCAAAGAGGTCAATAAAGGATATGTTATTGGCCCTCTCACTTCTCCTCCTTTTTCTCCTTTTCGGGTTAATTCCATCGGCGTCGCAACTCGCAAATATTCTGGTAAAAAACGTCTAATATTCGACATGTCTTCTCCACATTCCTCCAACATAGCAAGCGTTAACGAATGCATTCCCCTAACACCTTTCTCTCTGCATTACGCTACGGTGGACAATGCAGTCCAGTTAATTAAATTAGCTGGTCAAGGCGCTTGGTTAGCTAAAGCCGACATTACCGACGCTTTCAAAACCATGCCAATTCACCCCTCTGATTGGCCGTATTTTGGCGTTAAATGGAATTCAAAATTCTATTTCGCCGTAAGACTCACTTTCGGTTGCAGAAGTAGCCCGCATATATTTAACAGTCTCTCTGAGGCTCTGTGTTGGATTCTGCTGAACGTCTGTAAGCTTCCTTTCGTTTTGCATTTACTAGATGATTTTTTGCTAATCGATTTTCCATCTTCCCAATCTTCTATCCTCGACATTCTCAAACAGATCTTTAGCGACATCGGCGTCCCCCTTTCCGCTGAGAAAACATTGGGCCCCTCTACTTCGCTCGAATTCTTAGGCATTTCTCTCGACACGGTCAAAATGCAAGCTTCCCTTCCACAAGAGAAACTTCTAAGGATTAGGTCGTTCCTGGAATTTTTTTTCCTCTCTACGCACCGTCTCGAAACGCGACATGCTCTCTCTGCTTGGTCACCTTAATTTTGCTATGAGCATTATTCCACAAGGCAGAGCCTTTATTTCTCGGCTACTAACCCTGGCTCATTCCGTCCAAAAATTAAGTGATCCGATCCAGATGGACGAAGGATGTTTGTCCGATATCAAATTTTGGACCCTGCTGCTTAACGATTGGAACGGCATTTCTTTTTTTTTACAATGATGCTTTCGAATCGTCCGCTGACTTACGTTTATTTACTGATGCCGCCCCATCTATCGGCTTCGGTGGGTTTTTTCAAGGGCAATGGTTTGCAGAGAAATGGCCAAACGGTTTTCCCAAGACTAAATCAGGCTCTGTTTCTTCTGCGCTCTACGAGATTTATCCCATAGTCTTAGCCAGCGTAATCTGGGGTTCAGCGTGGTCAAGAAAACGCATTTTGTTGTTTTGCGATAACGAAGCCACTGTTGCCATAATCAATAAAGGCAGATCTTCGTGCCAGACGATCATGCCTTTTCTGAGACGCTTAATTTGGCAATCAGTCACTTTTAATTTCATTATTAAAGCTGCTCATATACCCGGTCACTGCAACGTTGTCGCTGATGCGCTTTCCCGCTTTCGTTTTCAGACGTTCAGACGGCTTTGCCCTTCAGCCAATACGGAACCAACACCATGCCCTCCCCTATCAGCTACAATGTTAAATTAGAAGATTTGCAAAGATCAGCTAGACATTATATGTCTAAAGGGCTAGCTCTTTCTACTTTGAAAGCTTACACCTCCGCTTGGTCTTCTTTTCTAATGTTTTGCTTTTCCTTTCAGATTCCTCTGTTTCCCATCTTGATCTCAACTGTGTGCTCTTATCTCGCTTTTAATTTCGAAAATCGCAATTTAAAGATTTCCTCCATCCGCAGATTGCTCGCTGGCATCCAATTTTATGCAAAATATTTTGATCCCGATTTTCCAAGTCTCTTTACTGCTTGTCCCGTTCGATTAATGCTCAAAGGCATGACTAAATCCTCTACGGATTCTCCAGATAAAAGGTTGCCTTTTACTTTGCCTTTATTGCAAAGATTAATCCTTTCTGTACGCAACGGCCTTTTTTCTACATACTCTAATATTCTGCTAGAAGCGGTGTTTCTAACCGCTTTCTATGGATTTATGCGCCCAGGGGAATTCACTTCCGCATCTAAACAATTTGATCCCGTCCGCGGTCTTTCTTTCTCTGACCTACACTTCTCACCTAATTTCTTTACACTTTTTCTTAAATACTCCAAAAATGACTCACTAGGTTCCGGCATCTCAATCACAATTTCTAAAATTGGCAATAATTTTTGTCCCTTCTCATCTATGCTTAGATTCCTTAAAGTTCGTCCTAAATCCTCTGGTCACTCCCCTCTATTTTTACTACCTAACGGAGCTCCTCTCTCCAAAGCTTGGTTCAGGTCTCATCTAGTTTCTGTCCTCAAAAACTGCAGTCTATCCCCTTCCCAGTATACTGGTCACTCATTCAGGATTGGCGCAGCTACTACAGCAGCTGAACGTGGCGTTTCTACTGCTGCTATCAAGATCCTGGGCAGATGGTCTTCCTCCGCATTTGAGTCTTATATAAGACCCGATCTCAAGGTTATTCTCGAAGCTCAGCAAGCCCTGCAGTGACGATTCAGGTAAATCCATACGCAATTACTGGTGGTGGTGTCATGCTTTATCTATCTGGCGATAGTCTCAGCTTGATTAACTCGTCCTTTGCGCCTATCACTGTCAATTCGCTCCTTCGGGCCTGGTTTCGCGCAGCCTTATGGCTTCTTCATGCGTGTTTCGTTATGCGCGGCTTTAGCGGCCTCGTGTTCAGCGTGCCTCGTCTATTCGGGGGTCTTCACGGCCTCGCGGCATTCTATTGATAAAAAAAAAAAAAAAAAAAAAAAAAAAAAAAAAAAAAAAAAAAAAAAAAAAAAAATAAAACAAATACATAAAATAATAAATAACAGTGTACCCTAACGGCGCTGTCTTCGTACTACTCATCTGTTTGTTCTTCGTTTCCGTGTGGCTCAGCGTGGCCTTGTCTCTGTGTGGCTCAGCGTGGCCTCGTCTCCGTGTGGCTCAGCGTGGCCTCGTCTCTGTGGCTCAGCGTGGCCTTGTCTCTGTGTGGCTCACCGTGGCCTCGTCTCTGTGGCTCAGCGTGGCCTTGTCTCTGTGTGGCTCAGCGTGGCCTTGTCCCTGTGGCTCAGCGTGGCCTCGTCTCTGTGTGGCTCAGCGTGGCCTCGTCTCCGTGTGGCTCAGCGTGGCCTCGTCTCTGTGGCTCAGCGTGGCCTTGTCTCTGTGTGGCTCACCGTGGCCTCGTCTCTGTGGCTCAGCGTGGCCTTGTCCCTGTGTGGCTCAGCGTGGCCTTGTCCCTGTGGCTCAGCGTGGCCTCGTCTCTGTGTGGCTCAGCGTGGCCTTGTCTCTGTGGCTCAGCGTGGCCTCGTCTCTGCGTGGCTCAGCGTGGCCTTGTCTCTGTGGCTCAGCGTGGCCTCGTCTCTGCGTGGCTCAGCGTGGCCTTGTTCTGTGTGGCTCAGCGTGGCCTTGTCTCTGCGTGGCTCAGCGTGGCCTTGTCTCTGTGTGGCTCAGCGTGGCCTTGTCTCTGTGGCTCAGCGTGGCCTCGTCTCTGCGTGGCTCAGCGTGGCCTTGTTCTGTGTGGCTCAGCGTGGCCTTGTCTCTGCGTGGCTCAGCGTGGCCTTGTCTCCGTGTGGCCCAGCGTGGCCTTGTCTCTGTGTGGCTCAGCGTGACCTCGTCTCTGTGTGGCCCAGCGTGGCCTCGTCTCCGTGTGACCCAGCGTGGCCTCGTCTCCGTGTGGCTCAGCATGGCCTTGTCTCTGTGTGGCTCAGCGTGACCTCGTCTCTGTCTGGCTCAGCGTGGCCTTGTCTTCGTGCGACTCAGCGCAGATCATCTTAGCTTGGCTCAGCGTTTAAAAAAAAAAAAAAAAAATAAATAAATAAATAAATAATCAAAACGAAATATATGATTCCATGTTATAAGAGTTAGCAAATGCGCTATTTCAGCAGCAGAAGTATCTTGCATTAAAAGTAAAGCTTACTCCACTCTTCTCATTATAGAGTTACTGTTCCCACAATGATATCAATGGAACTCTCTATAATAAACTTGACCTATGGAATTGATAGGTCCATTTCTACCTAGCTGTCGCTAATTTTTATTTTTTTTTTTCTCCTATTTAGGAACTACACAACATACAGCTGGTGGGTATACTTTTCTTTTCCGTTCTTTGGGGGTGGGCTCCGTCCAGTGGAATTATCTTCCACCTCTTCTTGGGGGTCGGCTGCGCCCCTGCCTTCATCTTCAGGCGGGAAATGCAGAATCCGTACCCTCGGATCGCGAGTTACGGACGGGGCCTACGCCAAAGAACTCTATTGCATATATTGCTTGCTGGGCTGCTAATAAATGGTTTATTGTTCCAATATTATTTTCCCGAGTCTTTCTGGTAGAAATGAAAGCTTTAGCGCAAGTTCTGCCGGGAAGACTCAATTGTTACGTCATTCATTACCTTCTCATCTATCCAATTGCGTCTAACATTGTGGTATAAAAGATGGGTACTTACACATGTCTGAGTTCGCAGATGCTGACGCTTACATTCACCTCCACCCTCCCCACCACCAAGTTGGTTCCTTCCATCCATCCTCCCCACCACCACCAGGATGGTCCCTTCCTATACCTCACGGGGGGTCGGCTGCGCCCCTGCCTTCATCTTCAGGCGGGAAATGCAGAATCCGTACCCTCGGATCGCGAGTTACGGACGGGGCCTACGCCAAAGAACTCTATTGCATATATTGCTTGCTGGGCTGCTAATAAATGGTTTATTGTTCCAATATTATTTTCCCGAGTCTTTCTGGTAGAACTTGTGGCTTGGTTTTGGACGCAGTGTGTCAAGTCCCACAAAAAGTCTTTGAAACAACTCAAATGTTTTGGAAAGCTTGGATAGATCCTCGAGATTAAGTGCATTGTCAACCCAAGCAGGAAGCAGAATGCTTTGGCCAGATTTCCAAGATTGGTAAGGACTGGTATTCCCTCAATGATGATTCCTACTGCATCTGGCTCACGACAGACATAGATGCTCATATTCTTCATTTTCAGGTCCTCATGAACAGTGGTCTCTGCAGCCCCCTTTGAGATAAAAGATAAAAGTATTTAAGACAAACAATCTCATTTGTTGATGAGAAAAAAAAAGAAAAAGAAAAAAACTCCACTATCTGCCAAATTCTGGTTCAGTCAGTTCACATTAAAGGGTAACTCCCCAAAATTTAACCTAGTATACACTTGTGTGAAAGAGGAATTATGCCAGATATTTGCCTTAACTTTGCTTTACCATAATTAAACCGCTTTGGACTAATTGTGATGGTTAGATAATTACTTGTAACCTCTTTTACCGAAATATTAGTGAAACAACTGGAATGACTGCAAAGTGTGTTGGTGTGAGATGTGTGAATGTGCCACAGGCACAGTGCCACCGACAAATACAAAGTTTTCCTGTTAGAACAAACACGTGTGAAGCGCTGGATGAGGAGAAATGGGCCTGTACCTGGAGCACCATCGTTGAGGTGTAACTGCGGGCTATGTGCTGATCCAGCGCAGTCTCATCCCAAGACGTCATATAACTGACGTCTTGGGACGTCTTTTGACCATACGTCAATATCCGCCTTTTTAGGGTACCCTTAAACGTCGGTTAGATGACGTTATCGGATCCTTACTCTACCCCAGACCTAAACCTACCCCTAAACCTACCCCGTCACCTAACTGACGTTAAAGGTAAAGCGTCAGTTGTATGACGTCCCAGGATCGTCATAAACCAACGTTTAAGGGTACCCTAAAAAGGCGGATATTGACGTATGGTCAAAAGACGTCCCAAGACGTCAGTTATATGACGTCTTGGGATGAGACTGTGTTAGCTGATCCACACAAGCTAACAGTGCCCACACTAATAGTGGCAAATGTTTGCTCCCTCATCAATGTGGTTTGGGTTAGATTGTGTGGATTGTGTTCTCGAAAAACTAGTAACCGCTGCTCTGGCACATTAATCTCCAACCGACGTTAATCACTTAGCTAACGTTAGCTGTGGCTTTGTGTGTGTCTATGAATCCACTGCCAAACTACGTCGAAGCCACGACAATGTTTTTGAAGAAGTTACAAACACCTTTTGAAATAAACTTTTGAAGAAGTTAATGAAACATTAAACTATCACTCAAAAACAACATTACTTATACAACGCACACACACGTAACGTTAGATTAATAAAGTAAGTTACGTGGCTCAAGTTAACAAACTGTTTGAGGTAACGTAACAGTTAGCTAACGTTAGAGCACATTCGAAATTGGCGCTCTTCGACAGAGCGATTGCGCAACACAAACACGTTAATTGGGGTAAAGCCTAACTTTCAAGAATACAAAGAGATACTTACATGAGGTACGTGAAGTATAAATTATCCGGCTCCATTGAAAACCCCGTTCGAATAAACTTCTGGAACAGACGAGAGTGAAGGATTTGCCCTGACTTGTGACTTGTTCTTCCGTTGCTGCAGGTGGGCGGGTCGTGTCTTTTTACGTCTGATATAAACTTTTAAAATGAGTTTTGTCAAATCAATTTATGGTGAAGTCCAATGAAATTAATTTTATTATAGAAAATATTAAGTTACGAAAATATTCACACTTTTTACTTTTTGGTAACTAAAAAAAACAAAGAAAAATACATTAATTAATTTATTGGAATAAATATAGTTTTTAAAATTAAGTCAAATGGACAATAGCACTGAACGACTTTTTACAGTTGCGTTCCCAAACACCAGCACCCAAACACAAGAGAACACAACAGCATTTATTGCGCTTCGCCTGCGTTCTCTGAGACACAAGCATTTATGATGTAGGAATAAAGAGCCACGGTTCCTCAATTGCAGCAACTTTCCTTTTGCGCCAAAGTCCTGGAAGTGACGATTTTGTTCTCTTGAGCACATGGGAAGAAAACACTTCATCCGCAAATTTTTTATGCAACATTCCAATTTTTTACATAAGACAAATTTGTAACTGTGAATGGAAACATAGCTAATGACATTGCTGTTAAATAATTAAAAACTACATCTATCCATCCAAAAGGCTTATCCTCTGTAGGGTGTCGTGATACTGGAGCTAATCAGGAATGCTGGGAAAAAATGCTATTAATGCATAGAATCACTTAAAGACATCTCTTCTATAATGAGCATGTTTTAATTTCAGTATTGAAATAAAGTTTGAGATTTTTGAGGGTGCAAAAAAAGTACGGGTGATACATACAGTATGCATGTATCATGTGGTGCAACTATCCAAAAAACGTTGATATGAATGATTTTATGAATTAGTCATTAATTATGCATTATTTGAATGAATGAATGAATGAATAAACAAAAACAAAATAAATAAATTAAATAACATTAAATGCTGTTGTTGTTGATGATAAAAAATAGTAGTAAGAATATACATAATACTTTTTAATTTTGTAATTAATACTTAAACAAATAGCAAATAAAAACTATGATGTGTGTATTCACATGTATTCAGTCTGCAAGGCACGTATGTTATTACTTTTCACTTGATGGTTAAACCACATGACATTTAGAGTCATTCAAGTGAAAATAGTATAAAAGTTTTCCAAAACCATATGAATTCAACACAAATACTAAGAGTACAATTATAAGACCTTGGTGCATGTTTTAAAGTAGATTCTTTAAATAAATGTTCACTTGAACACTTTGACCCAGCTGAGTTTCTGTTTTATATTGTACTGTATTGCTAATGCACTAATCATTTTGTTGGAACTGAATGTACAGAACCACAAACTATAAAGAAGGAGCTCCTGAAGACATTTGGAAAAGTGAGGTCTAATTAAGCACGAGTGCATTAATACTAATATAAATCTTTTGTCTTGTGTGGCCAGGGTTCATTTCCTCTCATCCAGCCTAGAGATCAATATGGTTCGCCCCAGGGGTCAAGTTGATTTGAATCTGGCACAGCCAATCGGAATTCTTTTATCGGTTTATAATCATTGAGAGTAGTTTCAATTTGTCGAGGAGATACTGACTTCCTCTGATCTGAGTTGAAACTGCACACAAGTGATTCCCTTGAGCAACAGGGCTGGATCTTACATATTCTCATCCTGGTAATAAAACACAATAGAAGCTGAAGGCAGACTTTTCCCATATGCACTTTCCATCATTCAGGACTGCAGCACTATGCTTATTGATTTCCCTCCTTCCAGTTTTATCTCAGGATTACGTCTGGTGCGCATGAATAACAGATAGAGTCAAATTAAATTTACATGCATCCTTGGAATTAGACGTCCACATTTAAAACATTATTTTAACAGGTAAAGTTGCAAATAAATGAGACGAGAACATTTAGAAGCATGTTTGGATCCATTCATATTTTTCAGAGCCTGTGATCAGAACATGGTATAGCATTTAATCCCTGTTGTGTAATATGGTTTCAAGTTAAACAGATATTCAGTCAGCAATAAATGCATTGTGAAAGATTTGATTGGATCGTGAAAAGCATTTGTGGTAGGATATGATATTACTATAATTGCATTAACTTATGTATGCATTTATGCATGTATTTGTTTATTTGGTTGTTTGTTTGTTGGACTACTTTATATTCACTGTTTATTTATTTACTGGCATTATTATGTTTGCATTTTGTATATAAGACTTTTGTATGATTTGGTCTATTTGACTCGCAACACACAATTCAGTTGTTGGAAATTCTATTTAAAATGGGATTTTAATTTTAAATTTTAATTATTTTGTGACAATTTCTCATTTAGGATAATGACTATGCTTGCAAAGTGTTGACACTCGGAGGTGTTGTGGAATACGTGTACAAAAGTTCTGAAGATTTTGATGTTTGTGGGACAATTTTACAGTAGCACCTCATTGCAGTACACGAGATCCAGGGGGCGGAGTTGGATCCAGATCTAAGGGGTGGAGATGGGTAGGATTAGGGGTGGGGTTAGGGATCAGGGGGCGGAGATGGGTAGGTTTAGGTATTATGTAAGGTGGGAGGAGTTGGATCTGGATCCAACTCCTCTCCCTGGATTTTGTGTTCTGCAGTGAGGACCATCTCCAATTTTACCCGCAATTTCATGGTTAACTGCAACCGATCAGACCCCCTCCGCCCACTGCCTCTACAGATGCACAACTCACTTTTGCTCCACATTTCACGGTGCAAAAGGGAGAGCGCGCAAAACTTGTTACTTGAAAGCGAAAAACAGTGTTTGATACTCGTCGCAGCAGATTCAAGCAGCTGTAGTTATGTACTTGTGTTGGTGCTAGAAAAATATACAAGATATTTGTGAGAAAATATTCTACGAGTGTGCAACTCTCATTGGATGAATTCACATACCGATCTGCGGATGAGCAAAATTTATCCGTGACTTCACATGTTTTGATGCGGGTGTGTAAATGCATTTTGCACCATTTTCCAGTGGTGGAAAGAGTACTGAAAAAGCATACTCAAGTAAAAGTACTGTTACTTGTCAAAAAATGTAGTGAGAGTAGAGTAAAAGTACCGGTCCAAAAAACTACTCAAAGTAGGAGTAAAAAGTAGCCCTTTTAAAAGTAGTGAGTATTATGCTATGAATGTTAGTCCACCTTATACCCTGCAAATTGAAAATGTAGCTTACTCTTTTATCACAGATTCATAGAAAAAAAGAAACAGTATTTCAATATTTCTCCAACAGTTTTATTTTTGACTGCTAGCACTAAAAATACAGCGTTTCCCCTACCATTGTTTTGGACGACCCCCGCCCCCCCTAAAATGCTGACAAAATCCAGTCATAAAAAAAGGAATTTATAACTCGGAATTTCAAGGAATTTGTAAATTTTTTGAGGAATAAATAGAAAGCAGTTCAGTACACTTGAAATCAAATCGCGATATAGTGTGAATATTAAACCACAAAGACAATTTAAATACGAATCCTGCATGTTCTGTGTGAATGAATGGTGCAGCCGATGCGCAGTTTCATTTACCACACACACACACACACACACACTGAAGCACGTGTGAGGTGTGACGCTTGCGCTGTTTTTTTGCCTATATGAAGACACAAATGCATGAACCAGGCTCAAGATCCACTCCGAAAGTCACTTCGTGAACAAACTAAATTGGCGCCTTTGATGCAAAGTTTTCCGCGCGCGATTTGATTTGACGGGAATCACGCATGGAGTCACATGATGACTTATTATAAAAATAAATATTAATATAAATGTAGCGACGGCAGGTTCAGGGAAAATAGCGCAGTAAAAGTACCGATACAGCACTTAAAATGTACTCAAGTAAAAGTAAAAGTACACTGTTTTTAAACTACTTTAAAAAAGTACAATTCCTAAAAAAAACTACTCAATTACAGTAACGAGAGTATTTGTAATTCGTTACTTTACACCACTGCCATTTTCACTGCAGCAAATGTAGCTAAAATGTGAGCTACGAGTTTCTTAATTTGTGATTTCTAGAATTGTACACCTGCAAGGAAGAATCTGAGAAGATGTAACTGTTGTGTTGTGTTTGTGGAAGAGAAAAAAAGTCTACAAGTTTGCAACTCTTAAAACATTTATCTCTGTGACTTCAAATTTACTGATGCACATATGTGGATATTCTCTACAACTACAAATTTCGCTGTCACAGGCATTCAGTTGTTTTGCACCAAATATACGTACATAAACTGTGGTGGAAATTTAAACTAAACTAACCTTGTTAGACTAACATCTAACGTTATTCAACATCTTACATTTGAACAGAATGTACTGTTCGAAACCAAGGGAAAACTCGTGACTTTGAGTGTGTGTGTGTGTGTGTGTGTGTGTGTGTGTATAAATAACAAATATGGGAAATGAAACTAGACAGATGTCTAAACTCGAAACCAAAAACAGAGTTTGCTTACCTAGTAACAAGATGGCTTGTCTATGAAGAACCAATCAAATTAAGTAATGTTTCCGGTCATTTTGCCATACCTCCTTATTCTATAAAACTGTTGTATTTGTGTTTTACAGGTGGGATTCTCAATGGAATTTGTCTGAGATCCTACGGCCTTGCTCCTTCTTGGGGGAAGTTCTCTGAGGAAATGTCGAGAACCCCTGGCTGTGATTAAAGCGTTTAGAGGACATTTGCTGAAGTCTGTTTGTCGATTATCTCTGCGCAGGAAGCAAGTTAGTTAGGGGGTCAAGTATTAGCATCAGCCAACGTCGATGTGTAGATGCGCTAGAGTATAGAATTAGCACCTAGCCGAAGTCGATGTGTAGACACGCTAGAGTATAGAATTAGCACCCATCCGACGTCGATGTGTAGATGCACTAGAGTATAGAATTAGCACCCATCCGACGTCGATGTGTAGATGCACTAGAGTATTGGGTTAGACTCGGCCGACGTCGATGTGTAGATGCGCTAGAGTATAGAATTAGCACCCAGCCGACGTCGATGTGTAGATGCACTAGAGTATTGGGTTAGACTCGGCCGACGTCGATGTGTAGATGCACTAGAGTATTGGGTTAGACTCGGCCGATGTCGATGTGTAGATGCGCTAGAGCATAGAAATAGCACCCAGCCGACGTCGATGTGTAGATGCGCTAGAGTATAGAATTAGCACCCAGCCGACATCGATGTGTAGATGCGCTAGAGCATAGAATTAGCATCTAGCCGACGTCGATGTGTAGATGCGCTAGAGTATAGAAATAGCACCCAGCCGACGTCGATGTGTAGATGCGCTAGAGTATAGAATTAGCATCTAGCCGACGTCGATGTGTAGATGCGCTAGAGTATAGAATTAGCACCCATCCGATGTCGATGTGTAGATGCGCTAGAGTATAGAATTAGCACCCATCCGATGTTGATGTGTAGATGCGCTAGAGTATAGAATTAGCACCCATCCGACGTCGATGTGTAGATGCGCTAGAGTATAGAATTAGCATCTAGCCGACGTCGATGTGTAGATGCGCTAGAGTATAGAATTAGCACCCATCCGATGTCGATGTGTAGATGCGCTAGAGTATAGAATTAGCACCCATCCGACGTCGATGTGTAGATGCGCTAGAGTATAGAATTAGCATCTAGCCGACGTCGATGTGTAGACACGCTAGAGTATAGAATTAGCACCCAGCCGACATCGATGTGTAGATGCGCTAGAGTATAGAATTAGCATCTAGCCGACGTCGATGTGTAGATGCGCTAGAGTATAGAATTAGCACCCATCCGACGTCGATGTGTAGATGCGCTAGAGTATAGAATTAGCACCCATCCGATGTCGATGTGTAGATGCGCTAGAGTATAGAATTAGCATCTAGCCGACGTCGATGTGTAGATGCGCTAGAGTATAGAATTAGCATCTAGCCGACGTCGATGTGTAGACACGCTAGAGTATAGAATTAGCATCTAGCCGACGTCGATGTGTAGATGCGCTAGAGTATAGAAATAGCACCCAGCCGACGTCGATGTGTAGATGCGCTAGAGTATAGAATTAGCATCTAGCCGACGTCGATGTGTAGATGCGCTAGAGTACAGAATTAGCACCCATCCGATGTCGATGTGTAGATGCGCTAGAGTATAGAATTAGCACCCATCCGATGTCGATGTGTAGATGCGCTAGAGTATAGAATTAGCACCCATCCGACGTCGATGTGTAGATGCGCTAGAGTATAGAATTAGCATCTAGCCGACGTCGATGTGTAGATGCGCTAGAGTATAGAATTAGCACCCATCCGATGTCGATGTGTAGATGCGCTAGAGTATAGAATTAGCACCCATCCGACGTCGATGTGTAGATGCGCTAGAGTATAGAATTAGCATCTAGCCGACGTCGATGTGTAGACACGCTAGAGTATAGAATTAGCACCCAGCCGACATCGATGTGTAGATGCGCTAGAGTATAGAATTAGCATCTAGCCGACGTCGATGTGTAGATGCGCTAGAGTATAGAATTAGCACCCATCCGACGTCGATGTGTAGATGCGCTAGAGTATAGAATTAGCACCCATCCGATGTCGATGTGTAGATGCGCTAGAGTATAGAATTAGCATCTAGCCGACGTCGATGTGTAGATGCGCTAGAGTATAGAATTAGCATCTAGCCGACGTCGATGTGTAGACACGCTAGAGTATAGAATTAGCACCCATCCGACGTCGATGTGTAGATGCGCTAGAGTATAGAATTAGCACCCATCCAACGTCGATGTTTAGATGCGCTAGAGCATAGAATTAGCACCCAGCCGACGTCGATGTGTAGATGCGCTAGAGTATAGAATTAGCATCAGCCGACGTCGGTGTGTAGATGCGCTAGAGTATAGAATTAGTATCAGCCGACGTCGATGTGTAGATGCGCTAGAGTATAGAATTAGCATCAGCCGACGTCGGTGTGTAGATGCGCTAGAGCATAGAATTAGCATCTAGCCGACATCGATGTGTAGATGCGCTAGAGCATAGAATTAGCATCTAGCCGACGTCGGTGTGTAGATGCGCTAGAGCATAGAATTAGCACCCAGTCGATGTGTAGACGCACTAGAGTATAAATATTATAGGAGGTAGTTAGGTTTAGGGAAAAATCTACTACAAATGGCATGGGTATTACACCGGTACAACAGCGTAACAAGCGTTGTATTAGGACATTTCCTGAGTCCTACGAATTAAAATGTCCTTAAGTCATTTGAAACAATGTTTTATTTAAAATGTAAAAATGCAGAATGTTTTGTGTGATGGGTAGGTCTAGGGGTAGGGGATAGCATATACAGTTTGTACAGTATAAAAATCCTTAACCCATTGGAATCTCTTCATAACGATAGGTGCACCAACATGTGTGTGTGTGTGGGGTGTGGGGTGTGTGTGTGGGTGTGTGGGGGGTGTTCCTCTAGACAATAGAGTGAACAGACATCTGACACCATGTGATGAATGGAGCTCAACCCCGTTCCTCCCTACATGCTTCTGATACAATCCTCCCCTCCACTTCCGATCCATTTCCTCCTCATATAAAGCACAGACTGCATGCATTAGGTGCCCATTACCAGTATGCATTTTGGCAAAGCTGTTAACACTGTCATCAGTCGCACAACAGACAGCCGTCTAACAGGAAACTACAGCACTATATGTCCCTTATCCTCTATATTCTGCACCTGCTTTAGTGGGCTTATTAGCAGCTTTATTAAAGGAAACACACTGGGTGTGAATATTCATAGTAGTAAATTATATTGTCCTCTTAGTAAAACTAACTCAACTATGTTGCATTTGGTTGCAATGCTAAGGCTATGGATTATATCATTTTATATGAAACGACACTTTTATATGTACATTTTTTCATTTGAATTAGTATGTTGGTAATTCGTCCACTATAGCATACACACACCACTGCTCATTCAATTATCCATGTCACCTAAAACATGCTTATCTGCACATTCACAAAATAGTTTTCTGCTTATTTATACAAAATAATAACTTTTTAACAAATAAGAATGTTGGTTGCCCTGCGGCTCACTGCAGCAACTAATTTATACATACTTTGTGACTCATATTTTATTGACAGTTGAGCTTTTATGACTAATATTGCTATTGATTCATCTTAGACTGTGGCTTATTTAGATATTTATTGAAACTCTTCCATGCTAAACTTAATTAGGAATATGAGGTGTCATTCTTTATGTCTGTTTGTTTGTTTAGTAAAGTGCATTTTAACAGCTTTCTCCATCTCTCCAAACACTCCACACAGCATTCCCTGCCTGAGAGGAAATGTGCGCCTCGCAAAACTTTGTAGACAATCCCGCTGCATGATGCAATTTTCAATTTCCTTCCAATAAGTGAAATAATCACATCCATTTCCTGATATTCCGCACCATTTATTTTACTCTCACCCTTATTTTCCTCTTCTCCTCCTCTTCACTTGGCCCAGTTTGAGTCTTTGCTTTAGTTGTCAGTGTAGAATAGACTCTGCAGGCATTAGAATGGCAGGCTGAATTATGAAAATGATCCCAGAACTAATATTTAAACAGTTATGTAACAAAGAGAGCTGAAATGCATACAGCCCACTGAGAAGCACGCACATTCTGAAGGAGGATGCATATTGATAACTCGTTGTAGGAAGGAAAGTGACGCATAAATTATCCACTAAACAGTTTACTTTGTTTTGTTGAGGAAGCAAAGCAATTTGCGTTTAATTGTTTTGGTTTCAGTGTGATTCGCCAGTACTGGTCAAATTTAATCATAGCAGCTGTTGGAACAAATCTACATTTCTAATCTGATCCATGCATTTGCTGAAGAAATCTGTTTTGTTATTGCTATTATTACATATTATTTAAGACCCTAGAGTCTCTTTTTAAAATCTGAGGTGTGAAGGACTAGTGCTAAAACAGGGGGTTTCATGACACTTTAAGAAAGCACTGCTGTGATTGCATTACTGTGATGTCGCATCAATAGGACATTTCCCAACATTGTCCCATCTTTAATAATAACAATAATAATAATAATGTTACTAGTGGCTGTAGTGGTGAATCGCAAGACGCAGGAGTAGAAACAGAAACAGTCTTTAATAAGCTAACAGGGAACACGGAATATACTAGAGAAACACAATCATAAACAACACAAAAACAAAAACTGAGGAAACCAAGGGTTTAAATACATAGGGAGTAATGAGGCAACTAAATGAACGACAGGTGAAGGTAATCAGTAATATAGAAACAAACAAGGATCAAGAACACTGGAAACTACACTGGAAACTAAGGCTGGCCACACACTTGACGATTTTTAGCCAGATTTTGGGATTTTGAGAATTTTTCTCAAAAAAATCCACATTTGTGTGGTGTCATTACAATATTTGTCCTGCTACCAATTGCGTCAGAGCCCACACGATCCCAAATCGTAAATATCAAACCTGTTTGATTTTTCCGACTCTTGATCGGGCTGCCTCTGACGTGATACCTGTGATAGCCAATGAGAGCCGAGCAAGCTTCACCAACCAGATGTTGCGGACTTCTATAGCTGAAACTTGGCAGCCACAAACATGCCATCAAAGTGGAGTATAGAGAAAGATCATCACCCATATTCTTTTTTTTCTCCTTTGTGTTTCTTCCCGTAAAACAAAACTCACACAAAGAGAACTAGCTGACGACGTCTGTCGTCCTCCATTTGTTTTTCTTCTCAAGTCACGTTTGACCTCGTGAGTCTCTGTGATCTCGCAGTCCAAACAAATCTTCTAGTGTGTGCATTCGCAGGATTATAATGATAAAATTCGGTTGAAACTGCCCTTAAGTCTGTGGTCTCCAACAGTTTTAAAATCGTTTAAGATTTGAAAATCGTCTAGTGTGTACCAGGCCTAAAACACACTGAAACTAAGGGTACATTTACACAACAACAGATCACACGTTCACACGGATCAGGGAAAACCAGTAGATAGCGATGTCACCTCGTAAAGAAACACTACACGCCTATAGACTGAACACATAATACGCGTGCACATGATGTCACCGTTTTCACAAATTCACATTTTTGTCGTTTACAAAGAGACGATGATGGAAAACTTGCTCTTTGATTCCTGTTTTCAAAAGTTTGCATTTCCACACCCCCAAAACGCTGATTTTGTGTAAATGAATGTCCAAAACACATAAAGCTTTTCACTTTTTAGTAGTTTAGTTTAAAAAGCAGTGTCTTGCATACGGCCCCTAAAATGAACCAAAGCATACAGTACACCTGACAAATAATAATATTTTTTTTGTAATGCACCCTTTCTCATACTCAGTGCCTCATCAGTTACAAATAATACAGCACCGACCTGGTAGAAGCTTGGTTGTTTATGAATCCCTGTGGTCTTTTTTCATTAGAGAGGAGGCTTTGAATTCTGAAAGTTGCGGCATGTTTTCATAGTACAGTGAACTGTTTTATATTGAAAGATAACTGGAAATTTGATTTGATGTGAGCACTTTAAATGGTTTGCAGGATGCATAACACTGGAAGGAGATGCTGTGTCAACCACTGATTCAACCTGCAGGTAGTCTAATTCATCGTGAGCCCATTTACCAGTGAGGAATGCAACAAAGTGAGCAGAAATTTATACAACCCACTGAGAAGCACGCACACTCAGATGGAGTATGCATATTGATAACTCTTTAAAGGGGTAATGTGACGCATAAATTATCCTCTAAACAATTTACTTTGTTTTGTTGAGGAGGCAAAGCAATTTGGCTGAGATGTTTGGGTTCCAATGTGATTTCCAGTATTTGGTCAGATCCAATCATAGCAGCCGCTGGAACAAATCTACATTAGAGATCCTGTTCGTAATCTGATCCATGCATTTGTCTTAATGGAAACAGGCTCTGGGAACATTTCCAATTCACTTTATCTCATAGTATTTGCTTTGATATATGTTAATAAAAAATTTATTATTGCTGTAGTCTAGAATAAACACACACATTCAATTGAATTATGAAAGTGACAACGCAAAGGAAGAAGCGTTTCAGCCTTCAACATAAATCACAGCGTCAGATTGAGGCTCCTTTGACAATCATTTTATCCCATAACTAGGCCAAGTCTCTGTCCAGAAAAAAAACTAAAAAAAAAAAAAAAACACTTCACACTGCATTCAAAGGTTTGAGCCTGTGCTGTGCTGTTTGTATTTCATTAACAATTTATTTACTGCAAGAGCACTACAACATGTGTGCTAAAATGTAAAATAACATTAATTTAGAATAATAAAACTGTATTTACAGTATAATAATTTATAAATGTATGAATATGTCAGTCAATACATGGGACAGCAAAGTAACTTATTTGAAAAAGTAACACTTATTATGTTATGTTGGGTTTCACTTGATTTGGATGGTCCCTTAAACACATTATTTATAAGTAATGTTGCACCTACATCTCTACTGACTCTCACTGGAGTGTTATTAGAGTATTAGTAGACTGGTAGGGTTAGGGTTAGAATAAGTTGACAAGTAGTTGAAAAGTTACTTATAGTCTGTAGAATGTCTGTTGGAGGAACATCACAATAAAGATTTAGCAGATATTAAGCAGAAAGTCTACTAATATTCTAATAAGAGTTAGTTGACATGTAGTTGCAAAGTTACTTATAGTCAACAGAATGTTCAAAAGGGACCGTCAAAATAAAGTGTAACCTTATTGGGTTGTAAATTTAAAAGTAATGTTTTACTTTACTAGCTACTAAAGAGTAATCTGATTACGTATCTGCTAAAACTTTGTTGATGCTCCCCAACGGATTCTACGGACTATGAGTAACTTTGCAAGTACATGTCAACTTATTCTACTAACTGTAACCCTAACCTAACAGTCTACTAAAACTATAATGAGAGTTAGCTGATATGTAGTTGCAAATTAATGAGAGTTAGCTGTCATGTACTTGCAATGTTACTTATAGTTAGTAGAATTCTAAAGTGGACTATTGAAATGAAAATTTAAGCAATTGTAAAATAATGTATTAAGGTATTCCTAAAGAGTGTGACCTATCAAATGAGTCATACTATCCTCATTATAATCAATACAACATCTACATTGACAAAGGTCAGTTACCAAAAGAAACTGCGTGCCCCCTTACCTCTCCTCACAGGTCAGCGGTAACCTCCGCGTCCCAGCAGGAAGAAACCTGAGGGTCTCATAATTAGCTTTCGTCCTCATTACCGAAGAGGCCGGTTCCCACTGTGCTCTGATCAAATCAGTCATTACTGCATATCAGTGAGTGACATGTGAAGAATTCTGATGAGAAGGAAGATCACAGTTCAACATAATGATGTGTCTCTTCAACGCATTCTCATCCTTTGGCGTCATATAAGTGACGCCTGACAAAACGTCGAAATACTACGCACATGGCACCCTTTAGCGTGAATATAACACGCGAAGTGATGGGTAGGTTTAGGTGTGTTGTAGGGTCTGCGTCTCATATTCACGCTAAAGGATGCCAGTCAACTTTATGACGCCTTGGGTTCGCGTGTTATATTGACGCTAAAGGGTGCCATGTGCGTAGTATTTCGACGTTTTGTCATATAGCGTCACCTATATGACGCCAAAGGATGAGAACGGGCTGGTCTCTTCAGATATCTGAAGATATTACCACTGAATCTCAAAGCGTTGCAGATTCTGCACACATTTAGATGCATGTTCTGCATAAGCATGTATAAGGCGGAAATATATGGGGCATAACTATATATGCAGAATTGGGTTATATTTGGTTAACGTGCCAGAAAAAAAAAAATCTTAACCAGCAGTTTTGTGTTGTTTTCAGTAATATTTAGACATCCTTAAACAACTTTGCCATATTAATATTTATCAGAGTGCTAAATTCAATTGGGGTTTTTTTTCTTTTTTTTCTCATTTTAACCATTAATCTAAATAAAAGTAATTAGGTTTATGCTAAAAAAAAAGAACAACAGTGCTAATGGGATAAGAAAAATACTTCGTAAGTCTTAATTTATTTTTGTAATTTTGTTTCTCAAGTCAGTTAATCTTGTTTTAAGGATGTTTTTACTAGAAAAAAGAAAATGATTTTTTTCCAGTGTATCAATGTGTTTGATAAATCCATTGTATGTGAAAGGATTAAAAGCAACACTCACACTGTATTATAATGGGTTCAAACCTATATAAAAAAGGTTTTCCTGTCAATCTCATGCGGTAGTAAACTGTTGACCCTGAAGACACGAGAATCCAAATTTACAAGGAAGCAAAATAATTTGCATTCAGACTCACATAAACACTCACTCTTCTTTATACATTATAATCATGATCCTGTAAATCTAAACACATTTCAGTGCTGTGAAGACCTGAATGTGCTGTCTTGGAAGAATGACCCGATCAGCCTGTGGAGGAGACTTATTGAACACAGCAGGAGCCGCAACTCAATATTAATCCATCCATCTTTAGTCGGGCTAACACAGAGGGAAAGAAATACTGATTTTTTTTTTTTTTTGATAACTCTTCACTGCACAATAGTTTCACTTCATGTGATATTCAATAAACAGTATTTTTGTTCTTTTTGTATTTATGCTGAGCATTGAATTGTTAATTTCCATGGGGACACTCATATTGCTGAGCAGTGAAGTAATATAAGTTGACCTGATTTCTTGAATTAAAACCAATGACATGTCATTTAAATTAAGCAGTCAATCTATCGTATCACTGAAGAATGTTGTCTCTGAATGCTAATAATAATAATATGGTTGAATTTGGATATTATGGTGATGAACTATGCAATATCATTCAATGTCTTTCCACTTTAATTACACTTAGTCATCAACACAAACTTAAACTCTTCTTTTATAACTTGTTTGTAGCAGAGTAGAATTTCACCGGTTTGCATACTAACATTCTGAATAAACCTTAGATAGTGAGGTGCATTTTATTGTTTTTAATTGTCTTCTGTTCAATGCAACTGAATATAAAGTGAGATATAGCGTTACAGATAGACTGGGAAGAGAGGAGCTGCAACAATGTAAAATTTGTAAAACAAATTTTTTTTTTTTTATCATACAGGCATTAAAACCTATTCTAGTAGACCTCAAAAACCAAATCAAGAATTTGTAAAAGGGCATCATAGTCATAGCAATATTTAATTTAGCATGAAATTAACATTAAAAAAGATTCGTAAATGTGTGAATATTTTCCATTGTTAGCTCCTGTTAACTAATGTTAACAAATGGAACCTTATTGCAAAGTGTTGACTGTAGATACTGCTATTATCAGTGTTAATACATGAAGTATCACTGGTCAGTTTGGATAAGTTTCATACAATTCTGAGTTACTCTTCTCTTTTTCTCGCTGGCAACTTCTTTCCCTACTCCATTTGATCTTAGTCAGTAAAGCAGGTTTTCTTTCTCCAACTCTGCAGTGGAACACTTCCAAACGTCTTGCAACGATATGCTCCTTAGTCGGTCTATTTAGGGCAATAGACTGAACTAAAAGTGGCAGAATCAGCAAAGAGATATGCATTCAGCTCTAGCGTCTATTTATAAAAATCAACTCATCTTGTTCAAAATCATGCTGTGTGCGATACCAGCAAACCGCTTGCTCCTATTTAAGATCCCGTCCCAGCAAGTATCCTTCTGAGCCCTAATTAGGCCTGCATTCAGAGCGTACATTGTGCATAAATACAAACAGAATGCTTAGTAGCCCGTGTGCTCCACTGCGATCCCTCGGTTCCACAATCCGAGTGGGTGCAGACGCTTGGACAGGGATGGATGGGAATTTTTTTTGTGCTCCGTCCCAGACGTGAGAATTGCCCAGTTCTGCTGAATGACAACAAACCCAAGGCTTCAGAGGAACACAATGGCGGCATTGTGCTTCATTCGGCGGCTGCTACAGCACTGGGGGTTCCTGCCAATTAGGTCAGAACTGTGAGAAAGCTACCTCATCATGATTAGCAAGCTAAATCACCCCTCCGAAAACGATTCAAAATGGACTAAGAGAAAAGGGGACGCCTCATCAGTGTGCATAGCTCCGCAGTCCCACGTTTGTTGATGAGATTAATTGTCTAGCATTCAAATGTCAGCCTTCGCTTAGCAAACTGATAGCATCAGTTGAGTTGATTTCCTGATTTCCCCAGCGATCCTGAGTGGTGCATGTTCTTCCAACCCACGCTTATGGGACATACGTGACTACGTTTCTGCAAAACCTGAAAAACGTTGCTCCGGGTACATCTCGCTGCATTTATTCAGGTGACACATCCATAAGAGGACTGTATGCGATATCGTTGCTCTCCATTGCAGATGTTAGTTTATTAAACAGCCCAGTGTCACGAAAGAGAAAAAAGTAACCACAGGTACATTTTTGCAAAATCATATTGCTTGTAGCACAGTTTAAAAGTGAAATGTCCAGTGAGTGGTGCTAAATGGCCTCTTCATGAAATTGCAGTGTTCTCCGAAACAAATAAATTTGACCGACATTTGAGCCCGTTCTCATCCTTTGGCGTCATATTGGTGACGCCATATGACATTTCGTCGAAATCCGACGCACATGGCATCCTTGAGCGTCAATATGAGACGCAGAACCCAAGGCGTCATACAGGTGACTGGCATCCTTTAGCGTCAATATGAGATGCACACCCAAACCTACCCATAAAAGTGCGTGTTATATTGACGCTAAAGGGTGCCATGTGCGTCGTATTTCTATGGCGTCACCTATATGACGCCAAAGGATGAGAATGTGTTGGACATTTTATTATGCTGGTTAATTCGGAAATGAAATGTCCGGTGATGTGTGCTAAAAGGCTCATGCTCTAACGTACAGTACCACCTAGACTAAACATGACCCTAAAACTAACTGATAGTGTTAATAAAAATGATGAAACAAAGGTCTTTGAGGTCTTTTATCGTCACAGGACTCGAACCAGAGCGCTCCGCATCACAAGTGCAATGCTGTACCAGGTGAGCTACCGAGAAAGTTTACTACACCAGAAAAGCCAAACATATGAAGTTGGTTATTTGATGCAAACGTCATGCACTATGGTAAAAGTGTTTTGAGATCCTAAGATGGTAATGTGCAAGGAATTGTGCAAAAATGACGTTTTTAATAATCAATAATCTGCAGCCGCTGCAATCATTTGTTTGAAAAAAATAAAGAAGTTGGTGTTTTACTGCCTGTTCATTTCATTTGGAAAATACAGTGAATGCATGTATAGGCATGATTTTGCAGAAATGTAGCCAGGATGTAGTCATGCTTTTCCAATGAACCTTCTTCAGAGATGACCTAGTTCTCACCTTTAAAAAATCAGGATTAATGCCATGATGACTATTACATTACTTGTTTGATCTACTTCATTCACAATTGAAACAACTAGTGCTCTGATGAGTTGATCTAAATGATTGAATTATTGACTGTGTGCCCCTAATACACACACACACACACACACCCCCCTAGTTTTAATCAATCACAGCCAGAACAGGAAATACAATCACCCCTCAAATAATTGGCAGCTGCTTTAGAACACTGGATTTTTTTTTTTTTTCCATGTGCAATCAGGGTGATTAGAAATGATTATCATTGTTCTACTAAACTTTTTTTTTTTTTTTTTTTGGAGAAAGTATCACTTCATATGGTTTTACTGTAATGTGTAAAATATTAATTTCACTCTTTACATTTGTAAACTGTCAGTGTGACTCCACTTTGCCATTTCCATACTCCGATTTTGAATTAAGATCTGACAGTATCTCGCTGATGATTATTGCACACTGTCTCTTAGCTCAGGCCCTGGATGAAATTGAATTAAGGATATTGTTAGCCTCATTTTGTAAGTGTGTTTAAAGAAAGAAAAGAGCGAAAGAAGCCCCGGAGATGTGAGACAGTGGTGTTCCTGACACGTTCCAAAGAGTATATCAATAAGTGCCATAATCACAATGATAGCAGCTGTTAACGTGAGTCATTAATTTGCCAGTAGTTTAATGCAATGATTCATGCTTGTTGGTTCAGTGATTCTGCCAGGAAAATGGATCTCATTAACATTCCCAATGCCACTTTTCAGAGGTGACCACGGATATGTAAAAAGAAAAAGAAAGGTTCTGAAAAGTTCACTGAGAATTACCATAACTTTCAACATGACAAGTGAAATTTGCTGAGCCATTGATTGAAAATAAATATTTTATTTTTCATTAAACAACAGCAAAATTGACTTTAAAACAGAGAGCAAGAAAATTAGACACATTTTTTTTTTTTTGTTCTTTCATTTTGTTCCTTCTCTTTCTGTGTTTCTTTTGGCTCTCGGATCAATAATTAGCTTGGGGATATGTCTCTTATAGCTCATTGCTTTGGACCTTAGCGTGTCTCACAGTTCTGCTAAATATAAAACTTTATCTATTAAATGTGGACACATGAGTAATAATTCTGCTCTCGACGGTTTGCCACAAAGTAATATGTAATATTTCTTCTAAGTCATAAGAGAACACACACACACACACACACACACACACACACACTGGCAGAGTTCTAGACAGTTATAAAACAAAGTCAGACAGTCAAGTAAAGTTGTGTTTGCTATAAAAACAGCACAGATTATGGCTAGTGTGTTTCTTGATTGACATTAACCTTGAATATAAAAAAGCAGCCATGCATGATATAACTTTTGCAAATCTGAATCAAGGACAATATACACTGATCAACTAAATAAGAAGTTCAGTGTGTGAATCGTCCAGATGAAACGATAGATTCAGAAATAATTCATGAAATGCAGTAGCACATCAGCCATCTATAAAGTACACACAGATCAATAGGGCTAGGTTTGTAACCTCATGTATCGACTGGACATTTCCTCAAGGTTAAAAACCATGAGTTGTGGAATCAAATATTTTGTTACGTGACTTGGTCGATTTAGAATTTGAATTTAGATTATATCTAGGATTAGATTTAAAATGTAAGTTATATTATAAGTTTTAAAACTTTACATTTCCACTAATATGTATATATATATATATATATATATATATATATATATATATATATATAATGGCCAAATAAATGGCCATTAAATATTGATCTGGGTTGAAATACTCTCTCAGAAAAAAGGGATTGGGTTCTTGACTCAATTTTAAAGAACCCATGTGCACCAAAACTGTTATATATAAGGAGAAATATCTTAAATGGTTGCATTATTATTTAATGTATGGATGGGTTATGGATTTATTCTACTGATAGAGTATGTGTACAAGCTGTTTAATAAAAAAAAAAAAGTAATTAAAATGAAAAATGATTTAAAAAATTAATTAATTAAAACTAAATCTATCAAATGATCCCATGGTGGGAATCCCTGAACGTTCTATGCATGAAGCGCCTGACGGAACCGTTACAAAGTTCTATGTAGAACCTTTTCTTCTAAGAATGTACTTTATTATGTGTAAAGATAGAGACTTTAAAGTGATAATTGAGATTAGCACAGAGATTGGTTGCAAGGGACAACTTAGTAAAACAAATGATTGATCACATAAAGCCGCAGGTATTTCAGAGAGCCATGTACTGTATAACTTCTTAGAATCGGAGGATTGTAGTTCTCAAATATGGGTTATGTGGCCCTTATAAGAAAATATGGCATCTAGCAATGCAGAACCATAGTAGTCTATATTATTGCCTTTGAGCGCAAAGACCTCTCATGGTCAAGGGAAAGATTTGTACTTATGTATTCAGCTGTATCGATTTTGCTTACACTATAGCCGGTAATTGATATGCCCCATGGTGAGGCAACTCGGACAGTTCTCACTAGGGGAACGAAAAACAGCAGTGTCTGAATCTAGAGATCAAGCACTCTGTGATATTGAGCCTTAATCTCTGTGGGCAACCGCAGTGTATATGTGTCTGCATGCATTTCTGAGATGCAAAGCCAAAAATACTATTATTATTACAAAACAGTAGAAGCTAACAGAAACAGGCTTTAGTTTAAACCACAAGCAGCTCTGGATCCAAGGGCCCAGATGGGGATCGGGTCTTGATCAAAATGTAACATTTTTTTTGTTTCTTGTGTGACCGCTGTGTCTCCCCTGTATGTGTAGAGGAACTTAACTTTTTGATTCTTCTTTAGTAAAGGTGTGCTTTTTGCACATTTGCTATTGGGCGCATGTGAAGTCACCTGGAACAAGCAGCAGTGAAACTGTAGGATCAATATCCAAAGATGTGAACTGTATACTGTAAAAGCATTAAAAAAAAATCTCACTTGATGTATTTAATGTAAGTATAAATGATGTACTGCGTTAGTACTTGGTTTTAAATCCCATACATTTCAAAGCTTTAGGTGTTCAATATACACATTTTCTCATAATATCCACTGCACATAACAATTGTTGAAAGTAAAAAAAATATGGTTCACCTTTAATTAATGGTGAAAAATATAGTACATTCTCAGACATCCCTGTGTGACACATCACTTGATTGTATTTTAATGTTTCAGCACATTAGGACATTTAATGTTACATTTGATGTTATTTGTTTAATGATTATTTTGTGACACCCTGAAGGTGTTTTGTGTTTATCTGGGTAATACTATGCGGGACAAAGTGGGACATGATAATAAGTGGGACAAGCTCAACATGTCTGGAGCATGTGTGTTAAATACTAAATGTGTGTTAAAGCCCAGAGTATACTTCGGCTGTCTGCAACAGTCCGTAATACTTAATTTTGTCATCAGAAGGGTCGGTGGACGTCACATGCAGCCCACATGTAGTGTCCGCGCAGACAGTGTGTGGTGGGGTGGGGTGGGGGGTTGTGTTAGGGTAACAGCACTGAGTGAAAACCCGGGGACTGAAATGTGTATTTTATCGAAAATATTAGATCATTTAAACATTAAAGCATAGATTGGATATAAAGTCACACGGCAATGCAAAAAAAAAAAAAAGATTTCTGAAGGATTTTATTCACTATATGTCATGGTAAATTATAGAGATGGGTTTTGGGGGACACTTTGCTTAATAATAAAATGTATTTTAGAATTAATTTTCATGCATTTTTATACATATAATGTCCTTGGGAAGGAAATGTCACCCATTTTTATAGCTATAATAAAATGTATGTTTTGGAATATATTGTTGATTCTGATTTGTTATACACTTATACTTAAGTGCATTTATTTATTTTTTTGAAAAACCCATTACGTTGCGTTTAATTATGTTTTGGTGAGACATGTCCTCTCTATATCATTAATTATTTATTCTCTCTTGTGACTATTCTACATTACATAATCAGGTGATTGTCACATGAGTAACTAATTGTTGTTTTAAAGGACTCTTGAGTGTGTTTGCTACCCACACCCTGATGAAGGCTTATTAGCCACAATGTGTCGGTGTGCGGTTATCTGTACACTGGATTTGATTGCCTAACCCCTGACTAAATAAAGGCTTTTTATTTATATTTACTCCAATTCTCGAGTGCGTTGGCTAGATTCGTTTTTATGACTCGAATGATCCCTACACCCAAAGAACACTGGGATGTGGATACGGCTTGTTTGCACCCCCTGTTTTAACACAAATGGAAATATGCAAATTATTGAATGACCAAAAAATTATCAATCAAATTCTTGTATGTTTGCTTTTTCAGAGTTCAGCTGCATGTGCTCACATTGGTTTTCATAAGAAATATATGTGAAGCTTTTCTGTTTTTATGACTGGGAGTCAAGAGGATTTCTTTGTATTTTGCAAGCTCTGCTTAGCGGCACAGAACTTTGTTAACTCTGGCCAACAGTTAAGGTGCATCAACTACAGTATTGGCTTTCTGTCATCCTTCCTACTTCCTTTTGTAAGTGAGCCGGAGTCATTGTGCTTGTTTTTCGTCTACTGCTTTTATGTCATCTGAACTCTTTTACTCTTTTCCTGTCATCAACTTCCTCATCCCTGTGTGTTTCTTGCTTCTTCCCAGTGGCTCCACCTCTCCATGTCTCTGTGTGTCTTTCTCTGTCTCCTCAGTGCCAGGTTACATGAGCATTATGCTGGTGTGAGGGGTCCAGCGCTGCCTGGGCTCTGGGGAGCCGCTGATCAGCTCTTTATCGCAGCCAAACAGATTCTTTCCTCTCTCTCCAGGGCTCTCGCTGGGGGACCGAAGAAGACAGAGAGAGAGAGAGAGAGAGAGAGAGAGAGAGAGAGAGAGAGAGAGAGAGAGAGAGAGAGAGCGAGAGAGAGAGAGAGAGAGAGAGAGAGAGAGAGAGAGACTGAAGAGAGGATAATTTTCCATCAGTTTGTCTCCAAGTCATACGTTCTCACTCAAATGGTCTACACATTATCACCTGTACGCGCTCGCAAAAAGATTGTTAGCTTTAGCAGTTTTTAATCACTGTTTCTGTCTTTTGTCTTTTTAAATTGACATTATTTTACTCATTTTACTCTGACTTAAATGGAATAAAAATTTTTAGCATAACAAATATTTGTAGTTGAGTCAAGATGCGTTATTTGCATATTTTGTTGATCCTGGAACAACATTCATATCCGAAAATCTAGACCTAACCATATCCCTACCCCTAAACCTAACCCTATACCATTACTTATCCCTAAAATCAGAAGGAAATGATAGTTGAATAACACTGATGTAGAAGCATCTAACCCTGGGTTTAAGCCTAAACTTGACATAAACTGTAAACGTCGCTCAAATCTGATTGGTTGATTGCAATGTTGTTCCAGGATCAACAAAGGTGTAGATCCAGGAACATGTTGCACATGGTAAAATCAAGTTCTGCCTGGTAAACAGCAGCCGGTGGCTACACACACATTGATGATGCATACTGCCGTTCAAACCCAAATGCACAACGTGAAAAGCTAATATTGTGAATCTGTTATTTGTCAAAACAACATTCGTACATTTTAGAGTATGATTTTGCTACATTTATGATTTATAATGCATGTGACGCCCTCACCAGGGTGATCCATCTGACTTTGCCTGAGACGTGAGCAGGAAGTTCCATCTGGAAGATGAGTGGTGTTTCTCTAGCTTTCAAACCTCCTTCCTAATGATTCCATCAAACAGTGAAATTGAGCTATACACACACACACACACACACACACACACTCACCGTGAAGTACTCAATCACCAGACAAAAATGCAACCAGCTATCAATAAATGACTACAAATGTCTGTTTGAGGAAACCTTGCTCTACAGATGGTAATAATTTGCACAGACTGTTTGATTTAAGCCCAGTTCCTTAATTACTGACAAAATGAGTAAGGATAAGACTGTTCTCACTATGTCCTCGTCCATATCCACCATATGCTTCAGCCAAATTTAATTTGTCTAACTTGACAACCCAAAAAACAGCTGTGACAGATCCTAAGTTCTGCGATAGGGCTTATTCTTTAGAAGAGGTCAGATGATAATGATCACGGTTTGAACGTGGATCACATGGGAAATTTGGCTTCGGCCGAATACGTGCCTCTGATAACTCATTATCAATGCTAAATAAACATATAAACAGCCTCAGGTGACTGATATATATATATATATATATATATATATATATATGTATGTATAATTCACAATTAATGTCATATTTTCATATAGATTTATATTGATATATTCAAATATTTAGAACTATATTCAAATGTATAAATCAATTACCATATTTAAGGTTTATAAATGTACTTTTTAGAACTACAATAATCATTTCAAATTATAAAATATATGTATAACTGAATACAAATCTGCAATAACATAATTTTCTCCATGCTTTACTTGCTGTACGTATATGTAACATTCTTTTTTTTTTTTTTTGGCAGATTTGTCAAGCTTTGATGGCATTTAAAAATAAAGAACAAGTGACTTTTGTTAAACACCCCATCTGGCTTTGATTTATAGATAAATTACACTGCGCATTGTATGTAAGGCATTCACTTTTACAAGTCATATTGCTTTGAATGTCATAAATATCAGGTTGTCATCTGAGACTTTTACTGAAATAGTGATAACGTATCATTGCTATTTTTTTATTTTTTTTTTATCTTACTATGCAACCTTGTAAACCAATACCAAAGTTTACTTGTGAAAAAAACTCCAACCCTTTTCTTGTAGTTTTAAGCCAGACTGCACTCTTCTTATAGCAGGTGTACAACAGCATTATTTCCACAGCCATCTGGCACTCACGAGTGCTGAACCATGTGAAGTACAGCGCTTGAGTCGTTTCACCGCGTCACCCTGGGAATACATTAGGAAAGATCCTCGTACCACGTCCCCCATACTTTCCTGTAACCTATAGGTTCTGTATTTCGAAGATTTAACAAGAGTGATTTGACCAAGCTTCTTGAGGCGAGGGTTTTTCATTGTGCTGTTCCTGCACCCCAAACATTGATTGTTCAATCCAAAAAAAGAAAGCTTTGATCTATTGCAGCTCTAAACACTTTGATTGCAGGCCTAAATTTCTGCAAAGCGCTTGCATTACTGAATGATGAAGTGCATTTGTGCGTTCGTCTGTTTCAGAATATGTTATTTAGTCTACGCAGGATCCCTGAGTAATCTTACCATCTGGTCAAGGTCATAAGTCCTACGGCATCACTTACCACTGGGCTGTTTTATTGGGACACTGATACTTTGGGGACGTTGCTTTAAACACATGATGCCCTGCCGACAGATGTGACATAGTCTAACCTCAGTAATACATCCCTGTTTTTCTGAGTGTGTCCCTTTGTTGTCTGTGTGTGTTACGTCTGTGGGAATGCTGAGGGAATCCTTGAAGAGTATGCAGAAAACAAATTTAATCACATTCCTGCAGGTTTGGGTTCAGCCTGATTATGAAAAATAAAGCCCACCTCCCCTTTGTCTTTTTAATAAGCAAAGGCTTTTATGAAATATTATAAGCGGGTGGAAATTTAACAGACCTTTCATTACTTAGCGTGTTTTGACCAGGGAGCTGTAAATCATCTGCCTGCTTTACAATAAACAAGCTCAGACAATCCAGCGGGCCATACCTTGGGGTCTTTGACCACTTGGGCGGCCCAGAATGTAGAAGATATTACTGCAAAAACACTTTGCATTTTCTTTAGAGAAAATGCCAATATCTGAGCAAATTTGTGCCATAGAAAATAAAAACTATTGAACTGTTGGTGTATGTGTGTGTGTGAATGTTATGCATTACAATTGGAAGAGAGAACAGAGGAGCAGAGAAATCATGTTTTGTGGGATTACTTAAACATAAACTAAAAATGCTGAAACATCGTGGCCACAATTCTCTCAAATATATATGTGTATGGCCTAATTTCAGAGTGCACCTGTAATGGATATAGTGTCACCAAGGGAGCCAGTCTGCTATGAGACAGGACTAATGTCTATTAGAGCAAGAAAATCACTGAACCAAACCGGGGCATGTCGATATTGAGACGGTTGAGAAATATTATGATTAAAATAGGGGCTAATATATTTCTGAACAGCATATCAGGCCGTAGCAGTATACGTGTTTGAGATGGAAGAGCTGCTGATTAAAAATAAATAAATAAGAATGGCACATGGGAAAGTTGATAGCCTACATAAGGCTTTATTCGGGAATTTATTCTAAATGCCTAAAGTTTTTTTTTGCTTGCAAACATTTCAAAACATTTTCAGTTTAGATGGATAAACAAGTGACTGCAATAAAACCACACAGACAAATATTCAGAGTCAACTAAATAATCCAGGTCGATTTTAACTAAAAAAGTTAAAACATTATTCTCACGACAAGGGTATTTTTTTTTTTATATAAATATGAGATTGGGGAAAGTAGTCACTTTTTATTGGTGCATGTTTTAAATGTTTATTTTAATGTGAATTTTTTATTTATCTTGGGTCCTGTGATTTTTATTTAATTATTAAAAAAAAGAATGTGATGGTTAAAATGTAATTTAGTTTGACAAAGTATAGCATACGCATACATACACACACAATGGGCCCTATCTTGCACCCAGCGCAATTGACTTTGTACACCGACGCATGTATCATTCGTATTTAGCACCCGTGCAAAGTGGACTTTTCCCTCCACAGACGCACGCCGATAAACTAGGGAATGAACTTGCGCTCCCTGGGCGGTTCAGCGCAAAAAAAGGAGGCGTGTTCCGGCGCAAACATTCCCTGGTGCCATTTTGCAGTTCCAGAAAACAATTGCGCCACTGACCAGAAAAAACCTAGTCTAAAGTCAGTGGCGCGTTGCGCGTACATTCAGATGCTATTTTAAGCGCGCATGCTATAAATCAGAGTTGAACAACGCGCATACACTGTAGATGATTCTCTCATCTACACAGATGCATTTTACTTTTTGCAAATGATATATTAAGGAAAATATTAAAACACGAGGGAAGTCATTGTCGTGTCCATGACGATTGGAAAAATAGGCAAAGCTTACACATTTACCCAAATTATTATATGCATGTTTAACCGAAGCTAATTTGGGTGGGTTTTTCCCATCCCCAATGTCACTTCTCTTTCTTTTACGGCCCTGACGAGAACATCGATCTCCTCGGCTGTGAACCGATTCTGAAGCGCGCTGGTAAATGCGCCGTTATAATAGTATTGCGCCATAGAACAAGCGCACCTCGTTCATCACCCTCTTAAAGGGAATGTGATATGAAGCTCTTTTTGGTTTGTTTCCCGTTACACCCAAACCACACCTATGAATAATGAAGCTACTTCAGACCAACCCCTTTTAGATTTGCGTCGAGCGCAAGAGTCATTTATCCCGCCGGGAAAATAGCAACAGCGTTGAGATCCGCCCACAAAGTTACTTGCGCTTGACACTTGCGTTTTAGATCGTTAAAATAGGGCCCGATATATGAAGAGTTCAGATGCAAAAGCCTCAAAGTGCCATCTGACATTTTCTTCTAGAATGATAATTTTTATCAAGCTCGTATATTTAAGTTCAGTAATTTCACTTAAATGACAATGAAAATGACCTATTAATTGTCATTTAAGTGTAATTACTGCACTTAAATCTACTAGCTTGATAAAAATGATCATTCTAGAAGAAAATGCCAGATGGCACTTTGAGGCTTTTGCATCTGAACTCTTCATATATATACATATATACATGACGTATGCACAACAAAAAAGTGTGTTTGTTTGTAAATGTAAATGATATTTGCCGCTCTGAGACACTGAACTCATCTGATCATGAGCTGCTCGTGTGAAAATGAACACAGTGCTGCGCTTTACCCTGAAACGTGCAGCACATATATTCATCTAATTAAATAAATTCGCAGCCATTGAGATTTGACGATTGCACTGAGCCATATCACAGTTTTAATTTTATTATGATTTATCGTGCAGCCCTATCTAAAATTAGAAAGATTTTGTCCTTGAACCTGTGAATTGCATTAAGCTATAGTTTATATATAGGTGTTATTTTAGTTACTTATTTTGGTTATTCATGCTTCAGGCACTCATTTTGAACTCTGGATCTCTCTCTCTCTCTCTCTGAGCTCTAACTCATCCTGCTTCAGTGCCTCTCCACAGAGAGTTTGTTTGTTGCTCTTGAAGCATTTAATCCCCTCTCTCTTTGAGACGGGCGAGCAGAGAGCAAGGAGGACTCGCCGGCTCGTTACACGCCGCGCTACAGTAACGTCTGAGCGCCTTTTTAAGCCTACCTCAGGTACGTGCCGTTTCCACAGCGGGGTTTCCCGCCTCTAATTGTGGTGGTATCAGTGTGGACTTGCTTGTGTGTTCTGATGAAGAAGTGCATGGATGGCGGCTCCCTCCTCCAGCACTCGCCTCCTGCTTCTCAGCTTCAGAGTCTCAAGCGAGACTGTACTTACATAAGCAGTCAGCACATCCCCCTTCCACTTAGCCAAAGAAAAGTTCTGTTCAAGAATGCTGAAAGTGAAAGAAAGTGAGTTTGAGTTCTGTGCTTAGAGCTTACATTTTTTGCTAACAGTTCTATCATGATAAAAAAAAAAACTTTTCTTGTAAAATGTTGCACTGGGAAATAAACACTGCTTGACATTTGTTATAGATGGGAAAGCTTAATTCAGAAAGTACACATCACAAGACTAGAAATTAAGTATAGGGTAGACTATTATAAGTTGTCAAACACGGATAAGCATGGAAGCTTGTTTCTGCCACGGAATAAAAAATAAAAAAGGTAACTACAACTTTTTATCTTTTTTTTTTTTTTACTTTGTTGACTTAAAGGGTTAGTTCACCCAAAAATGAAAATTAAGTCATTAATTACTCACCCCCATGCTGTACCACCCCCATGCTGTACCGGCTGCTCACCGCTTAGAAGTATTACCGCCACCTGCCGTATAAGATGACGTGTTGGAAGCGCAAAACTTTCTGTTTACAAGCAGAGGAAGACGCGCGCTGTACATACGCTTTTCAATTCGACACTTAATGTGCTGTAGGTCTCGCTATATTATATACAATGGTTAAAAAGTCGAAATCAGTAGACATATTTACGAATTGAAACGCGTATGTACAGCGCGCGTCTTCCTCTGCTTGTAAACAGAAAGTTTTGCGCTTCCATCACGTCATCTTATACGGTAGGTGGCGGTAATACTTCTAAGCGGTGAGCAGCCGGTAACAAGAAGGAGTCGAAGAAGAACGTCCTCATCTCAGTTCTCGCGCATGCGTCGTGGAAATCTCTTGAACTCTCGTCTCAGGCCCACAAGGAAGAAAAGGAATAGTCGAATAAAGTCGTTATTTTTGTTTGTTTTTCCGCACAAAAAGTATTCTCGTCGCTTGATAAACTTATAGTTGAGCCACTGTTGCGACATGGAATATTTAAACATTTTCTTTAATGATTTTCTGGACCGTCAAGTGTCAGTCCCTTAGGCAGCCTATGTAGCAGTCATGAACCTCTCAGATTTGATCATAAATATCTTCATTTGTGTTCCGAAGATGAACGAAGGTCTTACGGGGTTGGTACAGCATGGGGGTGAGTAATTAATGACTTAATTTTCATTTTTGGGTGAACTAACCCTTTAAACTTGACTTTATTTCTCACAATTCTGAGTATATAACTTACAATTTTCACAGTTTTCCCCCTCAGAATTGTAAGCTACAGTATACAATTGTAATTGTGAGATACAAATCACAATTACCTGTTATTACAGTAAGTCCATGGCTGAAACAGGCTTTCATTGATACAGTAAGTCATCACAACCATTTCAACATAATTCCTCATTAGTGTCTGTTTCTATGGACTGCTATAAGCCGTCCTCCATATTGGAAAGGTCAAATATGGTTTGTGACCACTTGAGAGCAACTTGAATGTGCATCTGCAATATTTATCCACATGTACGAATATCTACATCAGCAAAAAAAAATCATGAATGTGATTATTCTGCATATGGATATTGAGTAATGAGTTACACAATAAAACACAAACCAGCACTTTCTCACCTCTAAAAAGTTATCCCATTTCATCTGGAATTTATAGCTTGGTGGTTTTTACAGCCATTGCTCAATAATGTGACATTTTCAATGAAGATTCATTGATTTTTTTTTCAGTGAGAGAGATGAACAAGCTCATGTTAATCGTTCCGAGATAGCGGTCTGGAGCGGTCCAATGTGGGTTCTACATATACATATCTATGGTCACACAACTCTCTCCGTAATAAGGGCAACCTTGACTTGACCTTACTTTTCCACAATACATTTCAAATGCAATCATCAGGTTTGTCACTCATCATTTGCTCTAACCCCCAAAAGTTGACATGTTTAAAGACAATTGGTTTTAAATTTTCATATTTATTGATAAATGGATGATTACTGGATGTGACAACAATATGGTACAATTAATGTTGCTTGCTGATGTTCTATGCATTATGTGTGTGGAGTTCACATTATCATTCAATTATAAACAATGATGATAAATGTTCACGAATGAACATAAACCAACACATACAGTAGCATACAATTATGTAAATTATATCAATCTAAATATTGAGGATCTGCAAGTCCCAAAATAAATAAATGAATACAACTAAATAAAAAAATCTATAAATAATTCAAATGAATTCTTGCCATCAGATGTTTTGCTCTGATTGACCCACATTCTCACATAGCTCTTTTCTCTAAAGCCAGGTCATGGAGGAGGAGGAAAATATGAAAATATTCTCATTTATTATAAACGTGCTCTACACCACACATGTTGGTCCATGTCATTGGTGTATTTCTTTAAAGAATTGTTGGGTTAGTGTCTGCATTAAAGATGCAGAGCAACCCAAAATCTGACTTTGGTAACAAACATAAGATTTAAACAACTGATGGAGACAAAGAATAAATCTAGTGTGCATGAACACACAAGTCAGAGAATCAATGAGTTACTGGCCAATCAAAGACAGTGAGGCAATTAAAAAAAAAAATCCCAGAAGAAATGAGGATTTTAAACCTCATTAGGCCTGTTTTCGTGTTTGTTGTGTCATTTGCATTAAAGGATCTTGACAGTGAATCACATTAGTATTCTTTGACTTGTCATCCTTAAACGAAAAGGTCCTGGCCATTTGCAAGTACGGTTGCCTTAAAAAAAGAATCATACAAATAATAAATAAAAAATGCAGGACATGCCAGACGTAAACTGCATGACACACTTCTCCTTCAATCTCCAGTTCTTGCATTATAGGTGCAAACCTGCACTTGAAAAGATAAGAGTTGCTGGAACTAATGGATCACCTCTGAGTGGTCGTGGGTTTTCTCTGCATATCTGTCTGTCTCTCGCCAAACAGGAGATTAGCTGCACTATTTGTTGAAAACTTTGACAGGCTAACAGAAGGTTGAATAGGTTAAGAACAACTCTGTTTCAAATCATTTCTTCAGGAGTTTTCTTTCGAAGCTTTTACTCAAGGGCAAGTTCTGCCACAAATGAAGATGAGATAGTATAATGGTCAACATAAAAAGAAGCTCATTAGATATCTGTTAATTATGTATTCTCAATGGTTCAAGGTTGTAATGACCGGGAATGTTGGGATTTTTTTTTTAATTGCTTCAATGAAGTAGGCACTTAATTGTTTAGTAACAGTGATAAACTTCACAGCTCTTGACTCTTGATCCTGCAACCTTTACCAGAAAATTGCATTTAACAGTTCTTATCAAATTAATAAAGTTAATTAAAAGGTTAATAAAACCAAAAACTATGCAAATCTCATTATTTTTCTTTATAGTGGAGAAAACAGGGACTGTCTTTTTTTAATATATATATGTTGATATATGATGGAGGTCATGTGAACATTTCTAAATATATTAACAATCTTAAACTTGAAAGCTTACATTTTCTAGGGATTATCTGTTTTGATGGTGGTAATTTTAATAACTAATGCAATCCAAGGTTATTTTATATATGTGACCCTGGACCACAAAACCAGTCTTAAGTTGCACGGGTATATTTGTGGCAAAAGCCAACAAAACACTGTATGGGTCAAAATTATCGATTTTTCTTTTATGCCAAAAATCATTAGGATATTAAGTAAAGATCATGATCCATGAAGATATTTAGTAAATTTCCTACCTTAAATATATATAAAAAAAATATTTTTGTACGTGGATGCAGCACAATCGCCAACAGAAATGGAAACCTTTAAAGGCGATTTTCTCAATATTTAGATTTTTTTGCACCCTCAGATTCCCGATTTCAAATAGTTGTATCTCGGCCAAACATTGTCCTATCCTAACAAACCACACATCAATGTAAAGCTTATTTATTCAGCTTTCGGGTGATGTATACATCTAAATTTAAAAAAATGGACACATAAGACTGCTTTTGTGGTCCAGGGTCACATATATAGGTAACACTTTACAATACGGGTGCACTAATATGCATTAATTCATGTTTAACTAATGCACAGATAATCATGAGTTAATGTATGACTCATGAAGAACTAAACCATTAATTAATTATTACTGCATCAGCGACTAATAAAGAGTCTATATGATTAATAGATTAAGTAATACATTAATTGCTATTAATTCAATGTGTCATTGTGTATTAATTCCTTAATAACATATTTTTTTAACTAATAGTGTAAATGAATGTGTTAATTACCACAATTAGTCAAAGCTATGCACTTCAACTTCCAGTTGGCTGCTTTATTTAATCATTAGCTAATGATTTGCAAAGGTATCATTATGTTGTGACTTTACTTGTTGAGGCACATCATTATTAACTAGTCATTTAGTAATTGTAGTAATTTACACATGAATTTGCACTAACAGTGAAGTAATTAATCATGTATTAATGCATATTAGTGTACCTGTATTATCTGGGAGTTGAAATACAAGGCTTTGGCTCATTCTGGTTATTAACACTATTAGTTGAAAAAATTAGTTATTAGGGAATTAATCCACAATTACATATTTAATTAATAACAATTCATGTATGAACTAATACATTAACCATACAGACTCTTAATTAGTTCCTAATGTGGTAATCATTAATGAATAGCTTAGATAATCATTAGTTACACATTAACTCAGTATTATCTGTGCATTAGTTAAGCATGAATTAATGCTTATTAGTGCACCCGTATTGTAAAGTGTTACCCATATATACATTCCCATAGTATACATTATAGCATATATACTGTTGTAAAGGTTTAGACAATATTTTCCCAACACATAAACTCATAGAAATTAGAATATTGTGTGCGTGTGTGTGTGTCCGCGTGCGTGTGTGTGTTTTTCAGACAAACCCTACATTATGACTCTATGTCCACACGAAGATGGCAATATCCACAATCCTTGTCCTTTTTCCTTTGACAATGTTGGTCCCATTGAGGAAAAAAGCTTATAAACCATACTAAGTGATGTTTTTTTTTAAATGTTAAAATGTAGAAAGTGTTTGTGATCGTCAGGTTTTTTTGTTTGTTTGTTTTTTTTTTACTTGTGTGTGTGTGTTCATAGCAAGTGCTTACCATACTGGGGTGTGTTTCCCGTACAACGACGTAACTCGCTGCTTCACTTCCACAGTACGATGCATCGTTGGAGAAATCAACTAGCTAGTCACGACTGTTTCCGGAAACCGTATTGTCGCAAAGTGGTCGTTCAAACGCGTTGGTTTATGACGTCACGCACGTGGTGGAGTAATAACTTAATGAGACCGAATTAACGCTAGTTTTGATATAAATTACAGACATGGCATCTGAAGACTATTTCTCAGTTATTTTGCTTTATTTTCAGATTCAATCATAGACTCGTTCTTACATAGTAGAGCTCGTTCACACATGCGCAGTCTTAAAAAACAGTGCTTTAAATGCCTTGACAAAGTAAAAGATTTAACTGACATTTGTATGTATTCTAAATAAAAGACACGGGTTGTGCTGAATGTCAGGATGCTTATTTTGCTCAAGATAAGGAGTTATTGATTCCACATGTCATGTAAACTAGAAACTCTGCTTCTAACCAGGGAACTTACGAACATAGTTGGCTAACGATGCTTTTGGGAAACGCACCCCTGTTCAAGTAAAGAAATAATAATAATTTGAACTGCAAATTCGAAATTCAAACCAATTTTTGGTCTAGAATAACCAACCCGTGGGTTAAGGCGAAAACTTTGCATAGAAGAGGTACTGTAGCTGTTATTGCTTGTTGTCATGTGTAGTTCTGTTTTGGTTTCGATTTCTCTGTGTTCTGTTCCTGTTTCGCCTTTGTTCCCTTTGCTAGTTTTATTCCATGGTAATTCATTGAGAAAGCACGTGTTCCTAAGTTACGTTAATCATCAAGCCCTGTGTTTCCTCAGATCATGGTCCGGTCTCGTCGGTGTTTAACTTCTAAGTTAAGTGCTTGTGTTTTCCCATATGATTCCCCTCCTTATTTCCTGAATTAATGTATTAAAGACTGTTTCCTTTGAGTTATTCATCGTCGTGCGATTATTATACAGCCACCCTTGACAGACGTCTGGTTTCAACACATTGTGTGGATGCTTGAGCTATTGCCAGCATAGCAGAAAGTAAATTATTTGAGGGAAAAAATGTTAACAAGGCCTCGGATTTCACCAGACGAGACAAAACCCTTCTCTAACCTTGTGCTGATGACAGAAACTGCAAACTGTGTGTTCTCCGAGGCCTCCAGAACAGACGTCAGAACATGAAATATGTCATTGTCAAACACCACACAGTAAAATCAAAACTCTCCAATGAGACCGTCCGTCTCCATTCCTTGAAACATCTTGTATTGTCAGAGTGTGTGCGTATGTGTGTGTGTGTGTGTGTGTGTGATATTTTCCTTTTTACAACAGCATTGAATTGGAGAGAAGTGCCTGTAGTCGTATTTTCTAATTTTCGTCTTCTCTCGTTCAGTCTGAGAATGGCTTGTGTCCAGTAATGATGCTGATGTACTCTCTTTTTTACTTGAAGTTTAAGATTCCAAATGGCATTGGGTTTTTTAAGGCTTTGCTTATGTCTGGAAACTGCCCTGTCCTCGTTTCAATGTTTTTTTCTACTTTAATAAGCAAAATGCTTGGTTGCATTCCTCAGTTAAAAACATGTTCCTTTATAATAGACTTTCATGTTTTAGATTCTCCCGCAGAGCGAAACCTTGAGATATTGTGGAGGTAGCATTTAACCCACATCTGTCCTGTCCTTCAGGAGGTTATACGCAATGATCCACATGCCTTCGATCAGGAACATGTAGTGGTAGTTTTACAAAAGGTGCAAAATCAGAAATAATCTTTCATGGAACCAAACAAACTAGTATGCCTTGGCAAGAGAAGTGTTTTATTGTGGGAAAAAATGATTAAGGTTGAAATCTATGCTGGAACAGAAAACTGGACATCTCTATTAATAACTGGTGTCCTCGCTCGACAACAACGAGATTAAATGGTGCGTGGAAATGTCTCTTGCTTCTTTGATTTTTCTTCTGAGACAAAATGACACTCATTTATTAATATTTGAATGAAACATAAATTGAAAAGATTGAAAAAAGTTAAATCTCTGAGCACCTGCAACCCTACATTAACAAGCAATTTGCAATATTGACAGATGGAACCTCTGGGAAATACATTGCATTAAATACTTCAATACTCTTTGAATAGCAATGGCCACAATTGATTAAAACTACTGTAATACTATAATTTGTTGAATATAAACAAATAAGTTTTAAACTGATTGATTGTTCAAATTTAAATTTATATTAGTTACTTAGTGATGTGTTAGTGAGAATTGTTTTGTTTTTTAATTATATTTAAACAAACACATTTAGCCCTTGTCAATTGCTTGTTAGAATGCATTTTGCTATTTGCAGTTAGTGACCAAGTATTCATAGTATGTAAAATAATAATAATACTTTTCAATTAAAAGTCTAAATTGCTTAAAATGTATTTAAAGTAAAAAGCATACACTTTTCTTTTTTTTTTTTTTTTTTGACTTTAGAAAACAAGAGACGGTAGAGTTTTTCTCATTTTAGTTTTTTTTTTTTTTATGTTAAAGCTTTTTGAAGAAACCCTTTCAAAAGTCACAATTTGCTCATTGTTCTGAATATGTAAGACGGGACGCAGCAGAAACTGAAACCAATACCCTGAAATCTGATTCCTGAATATTTTCCGTTAAAGTTAGCAGTATGATTTTACAGTGGTTTGACATTTAAATGATTTTCAAAACTGCTCATAAACCAAAGTTTATATTAAAGACCTTCAAATGAAAATTACAATTAAAATATTGATAATTTTATTAGTAGTGTAGTGATGTAGTATTATGGCAATTGCACTTATCCTCCCTTCTCCTCTATAAAATATGTATGCTGTTATAGATGTGTCTTCGGTGCCGTCATCAGAAGCGATAAGAGATATGCAGGTGGGGAAATTATGTTCTCACGAGTGATTTAATATTTCAGAGGTGCTTTAGATTGCGAAGATTAAACCAAGGCTATCGAAAGTTTAGTTTTAATATCCTGAGGAGTGGAGTTGGATGGGAGGGAGGGGTAATCGCTCTTACCTCAGCTCACCTTACCCTAGTGCAAAATGTATTCTCATGGTTTAAGTCTTCTTGATGTGTTGAACGTCAGGACATGCTGTGTCAATCAAGCGTGTTTGTTCGGAGCTTCTTTATGCTGAGAACCCCGGCAGAGCTCCAAGATGGTCATTGCAGCATTTCCATTAAAATCAGGCATTTTAAACTATTAGGGCATATTAATTAGGGATGTAGCTTGTTTGCATGCAATGCACATCATTGCAAATATACACTCACCGGACAATGTATTAGGTACACCTTGCTAGTACCGGGTTCGACACCCTTTGCCTTCAGTTAAACAAGGTGCTCAGAGATCCTGGTCCATATTGACATGCAAACATCACACAGTTTCTGCAGATTTATCAGCTGCTCATCCATGATGTGAATCTCCTGTTGGACTGAGGGGCCGTTTGAGTTTAGTGAATTCACTGTCGTGATCAAGAAATCAGTTTGAGATGATTTGAGCTTCATGACATGTGTGTTATCCTGCTGTTAGTATCCATCAGAAGATGGTCCACTGTGGTCATAAAGGGATGGACATGGTCAGCAACAATACTCAGGTCGGCTGTGGCGTTTAAACGCTCACTTGGTACCGCTGATACGAGGATGATCCAGGCTTTCATGTTGTTTAAACCAAACTCTGACCCGAAACTCTGAAATCAGACCAGGAGATGTTATTCCTATCTTCTGTCGTCCAGTTTTGTTGAGTATGTGTGAATTGTAGCCAGGAGTGTCACCGGTGTGTTTCTTCCGCTGCTGAAGCTCGTCTGCTTCAGGGTTTGGCGTGTTGTGTGTTCAGCGATCCTCTTCTGCACCTCGGTTGTAACACTGGTGATTGGAGTTACTGTAGCCTTTCTATCAGCTGAACCAGTCTGCACACTTTCCTTTGACCTCTGGTACATCTTTTTTATGAGCTTGTGTTAGCTTGTGCAGTTTATTTTTCGGTTGTGTGTAATAGTTGTCAAATATGACTTGTGACTTGAACTTTTGTGAGTTTTGAAGCAGATTTGCATTATTTTGTTAAAGGACAAGTTCGGTATTTTACACTTAAAGCCCTGTTTTAAGATCGTTTCTGATGAAATAGAATCTTAATAATTCATAATAATTAAGATTGAAATTTGGGCACATGCAGCTGTCCCGAGAATTTTCGGTTTCTGTGGTTGCACCCCCCTTAGCGTACTGTAATGAAGGTTCATTATTGTTGTTTGTCACATTTGCAGTATATCATCTCTCTCATTCTCCCTTTCTTAACTTTAAACCAAATTACTGATTGGGAGATTGAAAGAGGTAGTTAAAATTCCACTTTTTTTTTTTGTGCACCCTTGTTTCTAAATGTTTCTAATGCCTGTAATCGTCTGAAAACTCGATTACAAAGCTTATCATCATGAAGTTTTTAGTGTCAACCTGTCAGTACGACTAACAGAGCAGTCCTGTAATAATACTGTCATCTGCGCATCCAGCAAACGGAGCAATTTCATACCTCACTTTTTCAGCCTTTTCTGTCTCTTTCTCCTTTCTCCTGTTATTTGTGAAAGGCGCTCAGTTACCTTAATTGGCTTGCGCAGCCCTGCATGCCGATGACTTATTGATCTTTGCTCCGAGCTTCCACTTCACCTAATCATTTAGCAATTCAAATGTTTATCTGAGAGCAGAAGGCCACATCTTGGTAAAGCATTGCTTCAGAGCGCGAGCTCCAAAGAGCCACGGATGTAAAAATGGAAGTGTAGCTTTAACGGCCAGAAAATAGCCTTCGGAGACCCCGGCCCCCTTGTGGCACAACTTGTCCTCAAGGCCCCGGTGTTGAGCTGACCCTGGCGAATACTCTATTTCCAGATCTACTGGCCCAGATGATGGGTTTTTCCAAATGGCTGCACGCAGCCACAAATAGAGCGGTCCAGTATGAGGCAGAAACCAGTGCTGGTGAGTCACCTTCTTCTAACGCCTCTCCGTTCTCTCTCCTCAAACGATGCAGAAATGAACACGTATTGATGAGGAGCCAGGAATATCTAAGCGGCATCTAACCAGGAACCAGTGTTCTTGCTCCTGAAGCAGGTGGGAGTCTGATCTGAGAGCGCTATAGATAGAAGAGCTTCAGGAATATGGAAGAGGGGCGCTCCGATCTGTGTCAACATTTGCTCTCTTGATCTCGCCGGCTTGGTGATGATGTGTCCCATAGCTCCTCGAGGGTCTCTGGGTTAACAGGCTCACGTCTGTGGCGTGCCCTCGGAAACGTAGATGCCGCCTGCCACCTGAATGCTGTTAAATTCATGCCGTGTTCTTCTGCACACATCTCAGGGACATTTCCAGTGTTCATTAAAGGGCAGCTTCTGTGTTGTTGAGAATGACCCCGGAGGAACTGGGTCAGCTGGGAGCTGTTTGAGCATTTAATAAGAGCACTAAAATATTAAGCACTGAAGAACTAAGGCAACAATGAACAGCTGTCTATCTGTGGTCCTCATTACACATAAGTAATGATAGGAGGATGAGAGAAAGGACATTGCTATTGTCAGGGTTCACCCAGAGCTGTCGTCGGTAGGGAATAACAGTGATGAGAGGTTCCCAATATGTTCTAGCTATGATGTAACCTGATCATTCGCCCCGGAGGTCTGTTTATGTCTGTCCTATTTGTTTATACCTTAAAGCAACTGAAGTAGCAGTTGTCTTTTCTACCCTATAGTGACAAATAACCGAGTCAAACTGCTTTTGGAACAAGAAAAAAATTAGAAAACAGAAAAACAATTTTGTTGGGAATTGATTGGATGGTTGTGGTTTGCCATTGATGGACCTCATGTGAGTGACAGGTTGCCCCAGCCTCATCATCAGAGAAGAGAAGAGATGTCACTGCAAGAGAGAGGGGAAGATATTTTGATTCAAGATTGCGAGGCACATTAATTGAATTATGAAAAAAAAAATAATTGAACAAGTAACTCTTTTGAACAAGTAATTACTTTGTGACAGTTGAAAAAGTTATGTTCTATATAGTATGGATGTGTGTAGTATGAATGCAATTCAGACGTGCTATATTTGCCATATTGTCATGTGACCGATAGGGTCAGTTGTGCACTTCACTGCCATTGACATCTCATCCCCTGTGGCCTCATGGGATAGAAATGTGACCATCAGATGCACACTTCACAATCTCAACTGAGTAGTGTGAAAACGTAATATTTAAAATAACTTTACTACTTGAAAATATTTTATTTATATTAATGTATTCCTGTGATGAAAGCTGAATTTTCCACATCATCACTCCAGTCTTCAGTGTCACATGATCCTTGCTGAGCTGCTGCTCAAGAATCAGATTTATATTTGTAATTATATTATTCAGATTTATATGTAATTTATAAGTGTCAACCTGTCCCAAACTGACATTAATGAAAAATTTCCTTGTCTTGGTATAACAGTTCAACCTTTTGGTCAAAATCTGTCTTCTTTGTATAGCTGATGTATGGTGCAATTTTATTGTGTGCACGGACAGCTACAGTACAGACGAATATGATGAGAGTGTAATTTTAGTTTGGATAGGGGGGGAAATGACAACGTCCTGATTTATGACTGCTTTGAACTACACCACATACACAGATTAGAAAGTAGGATAAATGACGATAAACCATGATGAATGATTAAAAACGGCTGTAACTGGAGTCATGATTTTTCAAAGACTTTCTAAGATGTCATGCACATGGGAGTCGGATGTCCCCGTTCCCAGTCTCTGTTGACAAACATAAGCAATTTAACAAGTCAAGCCTTACTCTTTCTGCAAATGTTTTGACTTGTACTTAGCAAGAAATCCTCTCTTTTCCTCACCCCTTATTCAAATGTTGACAATATTTCACCCAATTAACCTCAGCACTCGCACAACAGGGTTTAAAGTGTGTTTATCAGTTTGAAATATGGTAGTTTAATAGACCTGTGTGTGTGTGTGTGTGTGTGTGTGTGCAAGCTAAATAAAAGAGCATATTTAATTAAACCATGACTAAATTGTGTACAGGTAAAGTGGTTGATGGATGGTTGGACCATTTATAAAAAATGCAAAAACGTTAGACATCATCAATCATACCTGCTCAAACTAGAATGGACACAAACATGAACACACAAACAATTTGAATGGCGCATACACGCATAAAGCGCACATACACCTTCATAAAAGCTTTCTATTTTAAACCCCCCACTGAAATGTTCATCCGTATCCTGGGCTGTTCTGAAAAATCCTTCTAACGTGGCTCGCAGTGCACATATATCCCCACTTAGTTATTTTAGGAAGAATGATTAATTCGATAAACATCAAATTAATTGCTTTGAAATTTTCCAGGGACATGAATCAAAGGCAGGAGTGGAAAGAAAGTAAATTAAAATCACTTGACTGGAAGAAATGCTAAATTAGCCTGAAACACATTGTTGTAACACATTTGACCTTTTTGCCCCTCTGCTATGATAAACTGCCTTTCCAGTCTCTACAAAACAGGGTATTATCATCACCGACAAGGGTGGGAACACAATTAATGAAGCTGATGACTCTATATTTGGTGTTTTGTGTTTTACATTTGATCTCTGCAACATACTTTTTTTTTATAGTTTTACATTTATCTGTGATAGTCTAACATTCGTCTTTGTGTGTGTATAACAAATGTATCCTTTACCATGACAATACAGGAACATATATTGATGGTAAATCATAACCAGCTATTCCTCGTGTGTGTGTGGTTAGTCGGTAAATACTGACTCACATTAACACACACATTAAGTATTTAGTAAGGGTCAAAAGCTCCAAATGAAAGGACGTTAGAGACGTTTCTGTCCACCCAGAAAACTGTTAGTGCAGAACTTTCCAGCTAAATTTACCCCGACTTTTTTGAAACATATTTAGCAGACATGGCTCGGGTTTCCTAAGCAGTAAAAATTAATCTAATTACGGTTGCTTGCAGATTAGTGCTTTCTGAAAGCTCAGCATTTGGGGTAATTAATTTACCTGCAGTGGTTATTGTTCAGTCAATTGCGCATCGGGGATAAAGGAAGCTGTCCTACAAAGCTACGTGCATCATTTCTAACATGCTAATATGCTCCAGCAGCCTCTCACATTATGCAGATTACTGAGGCTAATCTATCGTCAGGTCTTTCAATTCTCTTGGCTCAATCCCCCCCACCACCGCCACCCATCCTCTAAACGTCTATTATATATAAGCTGAGTACGTCTTTTGAAGTCTCTTTGCCGAGATGCGTGTCACGCAGTGGAATATACTGAAATATTCGGAAATCTTATGTTGCGACAGCCACTTCTCAAAGACCTGCCGCAGTTTTAGTAGCTGTGGAGCCACGCTATTTAAGAACCCGTGGTTGGAATGATATGACACTGAAGTGACATTATCAATACGGTGTCAAATATAGCAGCATGAAAGGCTTATTATTTTCAGGACAAAAGGGGAAGTTCATATGGCTGTGATGAAATTATTTGACAGCATGTAATTCAACAATGAAATGGCGTGTTGAAATAAATAGTGCCCTCAAATTGTTCAAATTTAGCTCTGTGTTTTTGGATATAAAGAAAGAGATTAGTGCCTGAGTATAGCAGTAGGCTACGTTTTTTATTGTTTTTTGTTTTGTTTTGTTTTTTATGGTGAAAGAGAGGAAGAAGGGTTGTATGGAGTAGGAATCTACTGATAAGGATTCAATTAAGTGACCCGCTCTTGCTAAATTGGAATGCATTCAATGTTCTTCAATCCAGTCTGATCATTATAGAGTCTGATGGCCTACACTCTCAATGTGAAGATTTGATTCACTCCATCAACTTGTAAGACGATTTTGGGGAAAAAAAGTATAATTCATAGCACAGGCCACAGTGTTCAGCATGTACTGTAATGATTATTTTATATGTATGTACTTACAGTATGTGTATCGTAGCCTTGGAATGAAGCAAGGATACTGGATCTAGATGCAGATAAAAGATGTGTCCTAACATGACACATAATCCATGTCTTGACCATGAAATGACACCTAGTCATTGACCGCCACAGCTACGTCCAACCAAATAGCAGGTAAATAATCCAGACAAAACAGGTTGAATACCTGACTAAAACAATAGGAAACAATGAACGCCTGAAAACAATTAGGGTGTGGTCATAACAAAGAGAACTACAGAGACCATAAACAAAACTACAAAAGAACATAAAATCATGAACACCAAATTTCACACAAGAAACAGGTTCTTATGTGCAGAAAGTGCATATTTCTGTGGGGGCCTGTACCACCCAAGCAACTGCCCCTGAGATGAATGTGAATGCTAATTGGTAGCTTTCTCCAGATTCTTTTGACCTCCTTGGACTCCAAAGCTAGATACTGCTGGTGAATGCTTTGAAACTGGTCCAATCCATTATAAAATGTATAATGATCTTTTTTAGAAAGAAGAATTGAAAATCCAGATGATAATGGTGCAAGTATAAATTCAGATCTTCATTTTATTGTCTTCCATTTTATCTCACTTGTAGTCAGACAGAGTCAGACAGTGAGACAGAAAGGACAAATATGAATATTATTAAATGAGAAAGTTTCCACAGCATTACTACAGATAATGAGTAGCAAAAAGGAGCAGTATCGATAGAGCAGGGGAAAACGTACTTTAAAGTACAGACTAAAAAACCTCTCCAAAAGCTAACACCTCAAGGGTCCTAGCAATCATACACAGGGATTGTCAAGGCGCCACAGACAACAGATTCACAAACAAGCCCACAGCGCAAAATGCCACCAGCCGTGATTGATTCCTCCAGCTGGACTGATAAGTTTGCTGTGGTCGGCATTCTTTGGGAAGAAAAAAAAATAACAGCATTTTTTAGGGGTGATGGGAAAATACAATCCAAGAGGCTGATGCATCATGCTGGAAATAGAGTGGAATGAAGTTAAAACAGTATTAGGTGTCTTTTTTTATGAAACATACTTTAAGTATTTTCCAAAAGTAAATTATGTCCTCAACAAAGTGAACATTTCATGGTTATGTGCAACAAATTCCCTTCTTGCCAGGCTTTAACTACAGATCCAGATCCTCGGGTCCTAGAATTAGGTGCCGAGGAGATTCTTGCACCATGGACACTCCAAAGCGGCTTCAGGTATCCAGCGCACAGCCATAAATTTGTATGCTGTCTCCTCGGAGACAAGGACACTTTTGGGCAAACAAATACACACAATTAAGAGATCGACAGCAGACACGACGACAGAGAAGTGAGGATCTCTGGGAAAGAAGTGAAGGTATTTTTGAGGACTCATTATGCTGCTGGGTGACAGGGTCGGATCATGTGTGTGCGTGTGTGCTTGTGGTCCGTAGAAGCTCATTAGCACCGACAGGAAGTCTCCGGGATCAGGGGGGAACACGTTATCAGTGCTCATTACGGGGTGTCAGGGATGGGCCTGCACAGGCAAAGGCATATGTCAGGGTGACACCACTGACAGTGAAAGGTAATACAAATATGTAACATGTCTGGGCACGGTGCCCTGGCTTTATTCGAAATGTATGAGGTTGGCACCCCCTACAACGGCGATGTGACAACATTATACCACTGGAAATGCCCCTAAAGGACCAACCTGAGAGAAGGAAATCCTCTGTGACACCGTGTCTTTCTCTCAACAGTGAACTTCTTGTTGCCACCAGTCAGGACTGTGATGTCGTGGTCAGGCATTGTTTTCTTTGAGCACAGTGAGGCCCAATAGTCTTTTGTTCCAGAATTCGCAACAGAACGCTTGGTGTATCCATGGAGACCTTCCAAGTAACCGTCCAATGGGATTGCTGGCATGCCTAAAAAGAAGCCAATTAAGATGGGCTGCAGCATCTTGCCGTTGGGAAGCGGTCCAATTAAGCTGACGGAACTAAAACTCCTCTACACTCCTCAAGTGTATGGAAAGCAAGATCGGGGTTTTTGTGTAGAGGAGGCGTGCTTTTGAGAACTCAGTAGACCCTATGGGGTATAAATTGACACACACTGCTCCAAAGAGGCCTCTTCGAAACAATAGCCAAGTGGACTGTCCATTGTTTAAGAGTTACTTTGGTTTCACTCTTTTTCCTTTAACTTTCCTGCTTACTCATGGGGCACAATTTCATAGTGTGCACGGCTCTGACAATTATTGGGAAGGGCCGGTCATGTTCAACAAAAGCACCTCATCTCTTCGGCGGGTTACCCAGCGCAGACCTTGTACTATGTTCCCGTATATGGCTGCTCCTCTGATGTATTATTCATCTGACTTTTTTTCTCTAATGATGCATAGAGGCTCCCTGAAATAGGAAAACGCTCATTAATCTGTCATTGAATATAGATCACACCTTAAAGAGAGGGCAAGGAAGCAGAAAGGAGCAAGTGGCAGCAAATACAAGTCTGGGGCCGAAGAAAAAAGGAGTGATTTGTAGGAAGTAAAGAGTAGATAAGGAGAGGAGCAGTGGGTGTAGGAAACTTGGCCGGGGGAATATTACAGTAGTTTAAAACATGGTGTACAGATTAAAAGAGCATTTCTGAGTGCACAAGCAGAGTTTACAGTTTCCGCCAAGTGAATCACAGGACCTGTCCATTATTAGACCACTTCTTTCTCTCTTTCGGTCTGTCTGCATGCACCCAACTGTCCTTGAGCTCGAATCTAATCCTCATCCGACGAATCTGAACATAACACTAAATTGCCTTTTTAATTAAACCATGAGGTTTATTTATTTATTTTCTATCTTCCATCAGTGAGATCTTATCGGCTGGCTATCAAGCTTTAGTCTTTATTTCTAAACATTCAAAACCTAGATGAATTATGCATTGTTACTTCTGAACAACCTTGCCACTCTCCTTCAGTATTCTTATTTTAATGAAATCAGGTACAGTAGAGAGTGAATGTATATTGTGATAAGTCACTGTTCCATGAGATGTTGGGAAAAGTTGTTTTTGTCTGGCTGTGAAACGGCAGTCCTTGCATTTGAGTATTTCAAGGTCTTACAAAATGCTGACTGGTGATTTAAATTAGTGACATCTCATTTTCAGTGTCAGATATCATTAAATCTAAATGTAAGAATTTCTTAGTGTGGGTATAAGTATGTGTGTGTGGAGAGAGAGAGAGAGAGAGAGAGAGAGAGAGAGAGAGAGAGAGAGAGAGAGAGAGAGAGAGAGAGAGAGAGAGAGAGAGAGAGAGAGAGAGAGTATGGGTTGTGAGTATGGTGTAGTCTCTGAAATAAGGCTGAAAAATTGAAGGTCTTCTTGTTAGTGCTGTTTATTTTTTTCCTTCAATCTAATTGTGCCATTTGCAAAAACCTCAAAACTTCCTTATTATTTTAAGTTTAGAGTCATGTTAATTCCGTCTTTTTCTTCCTCGTCCAACAGGAGTAACATCTTACCCTTGAACATTTAGAACCTCTGAATCATAAAATGTCTGAATTACACTCATAATTGGCTGCAAGTGCTTTTGCTAAATATGCTTGACAGGTGATAAATCGGCTTAGTCTTTATGTAGCACCGGTGATACATACACTGTCCATTACATCACTCTCATTGCACATGTTTCCTTTTGCCCCTTCCATCAAGCTTTTGATGCCATTTTGAACTCAAGCTCTAAACCCTTTTTTCAAAATCAGAGTCTAAATCAGATTAAGGGGCTTGGCGGAGGCTCGGCAGAAGCTTCCCGAGGGGAGAGTCACTGAGGTGATTGCTGCCACCTCCCTCCACCAAAAGCTTTTCAAAATCGCATAAATCCCACAGTACTGAGGCGTAAGACAGACCCCCTACAAACTGCCAATTGTCATATCAGGCACAAAGTGCATTGCGGTGTTCATAATCACAGATGCCAAAAACCACTTAGCCACATTAGAGAGTGTGGAACAATGAAGGCATCGAGACAGGACCTTCCCGGTGGGGCCCTCCGTGGTCTGTCATCCGATCGGTGACGGAAGTCTCCTGCGTGGCTTGCCCAGACGGCTTCATTGATTTAACAACGCTTTTTAATTTCCCTCTCTGCCAGTCGTGACGATCGAGGAAAAGTTATTAGACATTTGTTCGCTATGTGCCTGATTCCCACTTCATCCAACCAAACGACGATAAAACAGTAATCTCTTAGGGGAGTTCAGTCCAATGATACGAAACATTAGCATTCTGCATCAAACGTGATGAGATTCTTCGGCACCAAGGCGACAATCACTTAGTATGGATGTAACCTGCTCAGCTCTGCCGTATCGCTATAATGTTGTCTTCTGAAAGCTCTAACTAGGGAGGAATTACTGAGGCTGCTAGGCTCTGATAAGCCTGAGAGCTATCCATTTATAGGGTGGAAAGGGGTCAACAGCATGGGGTTTATCAGAAAATGGAACCGTCGACACCTGTGTTGGACACTTTTCTCCATCCACATCTCATTCTCATAGAGATAAAGTCAGGAAGTCCTTACGGTGTGCCCAGAGCCCCAGGGGTCTACTCCCGCTTAAAAGCCCAGAGAGAGAGATTGTTTCTGTTGGGAGACTCAACCCCTACACGGTTTGATACCACTGGCACTGTGGACATGTATCCATCAAGTATGGTTCATCTATCAACGAAACTGCTGATGAAAATGATCGTTAACAAAGGATTTTTTTTTCAATGTTAACGAACCGTAACTTGTCCCAATGAGTGTCACATTGGGAATACATTCTTTCCGTAACAAAGTACTAAAATACAGACAAAGGATAACTAAAGCATCAACATTTAAAAGCATATTTTACACACACACACACACACACACACACACACACACACACACAAAAGAAGCTCAGTTAGTGGCCTCCTACTTTTGTGGTGAACTGGGATGGCGAGTCTGCTCTGAGATGTGCAAGGTTTTAAATTAATATATGGCAAAATCTTGTCTTTGAATCGTTGCCTTGAGCTTTTGAAACAAATATGTTGTTGCTGAAGTTTTATACCTATTCAGCTTGTGCCTGACCAGAAACGATCACTTTACATGACACAACAAAGACCTCTGCTTTCTGACAGCTCAAGATTGTCCCCCGATTTTGCTGTTTTTGCTGAATGGAAATTCACATCTCACCAACCTCTTGCGGGTTTTGTGATGAACTGTTTTGGTCTACTTGTGTGATCAATCTCTTCCCTACTGGGAGTTTGCTCAGCAGGACAATCACCAAATCCTCCTTGGCAAATCAGCTGACTAGCTGCACCGATCCCAGCCAGTAGCATTAGGACATAGTGGGTGAGGTGGAGTAATTGCCACTAGAGCACAAAAGACTACATTCTCAGCAATTACTCAAAAGCTACTAACCGTTTCCCCTGGGTTAGGTCGACAAATGACTGGAGATGAGCCAGTGTTTCAGCATCCAGGAGAACAAATGGAAAAATAAAACGAAAGGGAAATGTATAAGAAAAAATAATGTAAACTGTAGATACTGTTTTGTATACAATTTATTTTATATAACTATGATAGCATGATGGTTTTATATAACTACAGATTTTAATAATAGCAATACTAATAAAATTAATATTATTATTATCATCATTATTAGTAGTAGTAGCAGTATACAGCCTATTTTATAAATATCAGTGAATTTTTAAATAAAGCTGTCTTGCTACTCTTGTTTAGGACACTCTATCCTCTTTTTCTCTTCTGTCAAATTTGAATGATCCTTTGACCCTCATTCTACTCTTAATATTGTTTTGCAGTGTATGTGAGGGCAGTGTGGTAGCTTTTCATTCTAACTTTTCATATGCTGGTCATGCAGACATGCATTTCAGCGTCTCACTGCTCTGGGAGGTCGCTATTCCACCATCAGATCGCCGTGGATATTAACACTTTGGCTGGTTTCAAATGCTATTAGCTTTCTGAAAAATTTTGATGCAGGCACTTGAACTTTAGCAGGAAAAGGAAATTGCTCTCAAATGTCACCCGCTCCTCAGCTCCATGTCCACTGTGCTGGGAATCAAAAGTTAGATGCTGGTCTTGATGCTATTTTTAGGTTCTGTCAGGAAAATGACAGCAGGTTCGAGCTTTTCAATAATGTTGCGCTGCCATTTTGACTCTCTGCTCAGGCTAGCCCTTGATGACTCTGTCAGTCAGGAGAGATTTGAAGACCACAGTCCCAGAGGAACGCATGCAGAGAGAAAAGTATTTCTCTAAAGTATCATGTTTGGCTGTTATGGAAAGTTTGACTGATACAAAACTCATTTGTATTTGTGTGTCTTGTCTTCAGCGATACAAAGACGGAGACTAGTATGAAATAAGAAGTTACCTTTCAGTCGAGAACGTCATACGTAGTCGACGTCGACTGAATGGGGATCACGCTTAGGGAGCCTGTCTTCTTCGTACTATTTAATCAAGCCAATTCAACATTGGCGTGCGTGATTACACGCTCCGCCCTGTAGCACGGGTATAAATACAGAAGTGGACACACGCACCAGTTGCCTTTCGCTTCGGAGCCGATCGGATGTCTCTGAAGAGTACTATTGTTTAAAAAAGAGTGTCTGTGTTCTTGCGAGAAGACTCCCCAGTGTTGGTGTACAGCGCAAGTGCAGCGGTGATTGTGAGCTTCTCAACTACTGTTTTAACATCAAATTTCTATTTGTTTGTGTGTTTGACGGTTGGTTAGAGGGCGAGAAGTGATTGCTTCACTGTTTCAGTTCACTGATTCAGTGTTGCCGCGGTCATTCCCTGTGTGCTCCGGCACTGGTGACGGTCCCATTTCCTAAAAGAGCAACACGGGTGCGTTTGCGTCTTAAAAAAAAAAAAGATGTCATTCTGCCCGTGCGTTTATGGATGCAATCGTTCCCTGTCTCTCTCTGAAACGGTCACAATTGTTGCATCACGTGCAGTGGTGTAAAGTAACGAATTACAAATACTCTCGTTACTGTAATTGAGTAGTTTTTTTTAGGAATTGTACTTTTTTAAGTAGTTTAAAAACAGTGTACTTTTACTTTTAAATGAAACTGCGCGTCGGCTGCAGCATTCATTCACACAGAACATGCAGGATTCGTATTTAAATTGTCTTTGTGGTTAAATATTCACACACACGCACACTATATCGCGATTTGATTTCAAGTGTACTGAACTGCTTTCTATTTATTCCTCAAAAAATTTACAAATTCCGTGAAATTCCGAGTTATAAATTCCTTTTTTATGACTGGATTTTGTCAGCATTTTAGGGGGGGCGGGGGTCGTCCAAAACAATGGTAGGGGAAACGCTGTATTTTTAGTGCTAGCAGTCAAAAATAAAACTGTTGGAGGAATATTGAAATACTGTTTCTTTTTTTTCTATGAATCTGTGATAAAAGAGTAAGCTACATTTTCAATTTGCAGGGTATAAGGTGGACTAACATTCATAGCATAATACTCACTACTCACTACTCTTGAGTACTTTTAAAAGGGTAACTTTTTACTCCTACTTTGAGTAGTTTTTAGGACCGGTACTTTTACTCTACTCTCACTACATTTTTGGACAAGTAACAGTACTTTTACTTGAGTATGCTTTTTCAGTACTCTTTCCACCACTGATCACGTGTTTGGGCTTACAACACTCTGAAGCAGCTTTTGTGGACAGTTCATGTTGCCATTGCGGGAATATGACTGTTGCGGTGTTGAGGTCTAGACTCGCCTTCGTCGCCATTCAGTCGACGTCGACTACGTCCTCCGAACGGTGGGTTGCATACACAACAGGACGTTTTCTTATTCTCTCTTTCATTTTTATCCAGAGATTTTCATTAGATGTATGTGATAAGATTATTTTTTCTTTCTTATTGTGGAGGCTGTTTAAAAATGTACCTGTTTAGAATATCTGCAGCTTTATCCAACTGTAGTCTATACTAGTAATGTATTTTTAATGTGAGTCAACATAATTGCATATGATTGCAGCGGGGTTGCATCGGTTTGTTTGGATGGTTCATATTAACGAATTTAAAAAAGAATAAAAATAAGTTAATAAATACAAATACTAATTTCAGTCCCTGTGCAGAAGTCCCGATTTTGTATAGGAAAATGTTTAACTAAATGCTGTTGTTCAATACAGTTTTCAAGAAGTTATGAATTAGCGGCCTTGTTACATTTCGGACTAATGTATATTTGTCTTTTCATGCTTATTGCTGTCACACTAATTGAGAATCTTACCATTTTTTTAAGTCCGATACTGCGCAAATACTGCTCTAATTGGGACACAATCTGCTGATCATTTGTACATTAAAACTTGTTTTCCCATTAAATAGCATCAACACAGTTAATTCAATTTTATTTGTAGCTATTGTAGCTAACTGCGTTTTAAAAGTTTTTGCTGCGTTTTTGCTGTAGTGCATTTTTAATACTTACAATTTTAAGTAGATTTAGTTTGGAAAACTAAAACTCCAGTTCCACAGGGAGCACCAACCTAACATTTGTGCTTATAAACAGAAAGGGTCCATGAACGGATTAGATACTGAGCCTCACTGGGACTTTACTATAGCTTCAATTAACCAAAAGTAACCATCATTTATGACTCACACAGGATTGTCTCTCCAAACAATGGAAATCAGCTATTAAGCAAATGCTTTAACAATTAGCAAACAAAAATGAATTCCAAGCAATTTAGCTTGTAAAAACTGGCCGGTTGTTACGTCTCACCTCCCCAACCCTGGTAGATTTGAAATCATTATACTGTCTCACAAACAAACCATAATCTCAGTGGTCATTAGGCAGTGTTTTTGAGCAGGGCGTCAGTCCCCTAAACAGAGTCCAGACCCATCATCGGAGTCTCCTGCTACCTTCGATTGACACGGATGAGCTGCACCCATGTCGGTTCTTTATGGTGCCTAAACATTCAACAGATGGCGATGCATCAGTGGATTGAGTAATGAGGCACTGGGGGAGGCATGCACAATGAGTGACTGCTAGTCAGCTTGTTGTGTGTTTGATCTTAACTTCTCATGAGTAATAGGCCGATGCGCACGCAACCTTGCCGAGAGACAGCGTTGCAGCATTCGCCCAATTACAAGGCCTATTATTGACACGTGTATACGTTTGCTCAAGACAAACCCTGTCAGAACGGTAGGGGAATGTGAGGCATTGCTGTCTCACTACAGGAAACAGTGGAGGTCAAAAAGAGAAGTGTAATTTTTAATTTAGTGTAATTGTAATTTTTACAATGCTTTTTTTTTCAACCTTGCAAATGTAAATTCACAGCATCAATTTGGTTGGTAAATGAAAACTATATCTGTATCGCTAATGTGATCTGGTAGGTATCATCAAGTATGGTTATACCATAACTGTTATTGACAGCATCTACAACATAAGAATTTTGCGGAATAACTAATTAAAAAAAAAATGCAATGGTTTTATGTGCTATAAGGTTGTTTGAATATTTAATGCAATTAAAATGTTGATTTTATTGTATTTCAAATTAGATTAATTAAGTGTTCAGTTCCATCACATTTATTTCACAATATTGATTTCATCATTCTGATATATTCACCAATGCTCAGAAATATATTTTTAATTAATCTGTCTATTAGTTAATGAACAATTATCATGGATGCAAAATGTATCCATATTAAGAGATATGATTGCTTTAAACATATTTAAATTAGGCTTTTAATCGCATATGAACATTGATTAGCGAACATAAAAAATCGCTCAACCATACTTTCCTTGACATGTGAAAACAAACCTCTTGCAGAAGCTCAAACGTGCTGTGTAACATGAGAATTAACCTCATTGGCTCTTGCTGAAGCTCAAACGTGCTGCGTAACATGAGAATGAACCTCATTGGCTCTTGCAGAAGCTCAAGCGTGCTGAGTAACATGAGAATGAACCTCATTGGCTCTTGCTGAAGCTCAAACGTGCTGCGTAACATGAGAATGAACCTCATTGGCTCTTGCTGAAGCTCAAACGTGCTGCGTAACATGAGAATTAACCTCATTGGCTCTTGCTGAAGCTCAAACGTGCTGCGTAACACGAGAACGAACCTCATTGGCTCTTGCTGAAGCTCAAACGTGCTGCGTAACATGAGAATGAACCTCATTGGCTCATGCTGAAGCTCAAACGTGCTGCGTAACATGAGAATGAACCTCATTGGTTCTTGCAGAAGCTCAAACGTGATGCGTAACACGAGAATGAACCTCATTGGTTCTTGCTGAAGCTCAAACGTGCTGCGTAACACGAGAATGAACCTCATTGGTTCTTGCTGAAGCTCAAACGTGATGCGTAACACGAGAATGAACCTCATTGGTTTTTGCCGAAGCTCAAACGTGCTGCGTAACACGAGAATTAACCTCATTGGCTCTTGCTGAAGCTCAAACGTGCTGCGTAACATGAGAATGAACCTCATTGGCTCTTGCAGAAGCTCAAGCGTGCTGAGTAACATGAGAATTAACCTCATTGGCTCTTGCTGAAGCTCAAACGTGCTGCGTAACATGAGAATTAACCTCATTGGCTCTTGCTGAAGCTCAAACGTGCTGCGTAACATGAGAATGAACCTCATTGGCTCTTGCTGAAGCTCAAACGTGCTGCGTAACATGAGAATGAACCTCATTGGGTCTTGCAGAAGCTCAAACGTGATGCGTAACATGAGAATGAACCTCATTGGTTCTTGCTGAAGCTCAAACGTGCTGCGTAACACGAGAATGAACCTCATTGGTTCTTGCTGAAGCTCAAACGTGATGCGTAACACGAGAATGAACCTCATTGGTTCTTGCTGAAGCTCAAACGTGCTGCGTAACATGAAAATTAACCTCATTGGCTCTTGCAGAAGCTCAAACGTGCTGCGTAACACGAGAATTAACCTCATTGGTTCTTGCAGAAGCTCAAACGTGCTGCGTAACACGAGAATTAACCTCATTGGTTCTTGCAGAAGCTCAAACGTGCTGCGTAACACGAGAATGAAGCTCATTGGTTCTTGCTGAAGCTCAAACGTGCTGCGTAACATGAAAATTAACCTCATTGGCTCTTGCAGAAGCTCAAGCGTGATGCGTAACACGAGAATTAACCTCATTGGGTCTTGCAGAAGCTCAAACGTGCTGCGTAACACGAGAATGAACCTCATTGGTTCTTGCTGAAGCTCAAACGTGCTGCGTAACACGAGAATGAACCTCATTGGCTCTTGCAGAAGCTCAAACGTGCTGCGTAACACGAGAACGAACCTCATTGGTTCTTGCAGAAGCTCAAGCGTGATGCGTAACACGAGAATGAACTTCATTGGTTCTTGCAGAAGCTCAAGCGTGCTGCGTAACACGAGAACGAACCTCATTGGTTCTTGCAGAAGCTCAAGCGTGATGCGTAACACGAGAATGAACTTCATTGGTTCTTGCTGAAGCTCAAGCGTGCTGTGTAACACGAGAATGAACCTCATTGGCTCTTGCTAAAGCTCAAACGTGCTGCGTAACACGAGAATGAACGTCATTGGTTCTTGCAGAAGCTCAAACGTGCTGCGTAACACGAGAATGAACCTCATTGGCTCTTGCTAAAGCTCAAACGTGCTGCGTAACACGAGAATGAACCTCATTGGCTCTTGCAGAAGCTCAAGCGTGATGTGTAACATGAGAATGAACCTCATTGGCTCTTGCTAAAGCTCAAACGTGCTGCGTAACACGAGAATGAACCTCATTGGTTCTTGCAGAAGCTCAAGAGTGATGCGTAACACGAGAATGAACTTCATTGGTTCATGCTTGCGCTTCCGTTTACTATAACTTATGTGTATTGATTGCATTGATTAATGAATGTGTTGAATAAAAGCCTAAATTAAATCTGTTCATCATATTGTGTCTCTTTAGAAAATTTGGACTAAACCACTTGATTCAAATGGATTACTTTTTTACGATTTCTTCATGAACTTTTTGAAGAATGAATGTAGTAGTTGCGTAGACTGAAAATGGAGGGACAGAAATCTTTCAGATTTCATTACAATATCTGCATTTGTGTTTCGAAGATGAGCGAAATTCTTACGGTTTTGGGTCGACACGAGGGTGAGTAATTAAAGACAGAATTTTCATTTTTGGGTGAACTAACCCTTTAAATGCAATGCTGAATGTTAATTTAGTTGACTACCTGTATTACCTGAGTGTGTGTGTGTGTTCAACGGGCTTTAAATGATACCAGACGATAAATAAGGGTCTTATCTAGCGAAAGGATCGGTCATGACTCTGTTCTGTGAGACCTTTTCAACGTAATTGCGTATTACGTGACGTCATGAACGCGCATCACAGAACAGAGCAAGGGAAGCATTTGTGCTTCTAAATCTTAAACTTTTTTATTTATTTTTTAAATGGCCGATCGTTTCGCTAGATAAGACCCTTATTCATCGTCTGGTATCGTTTAAAGCGCGTTGAAGCTGCACTGAAACTGTCATTTGGACCTTGAACCGTTTGGGGCCCATTGAAGTCCATTATATGGAGAAAAATCCTGGAATGTTTTCATCAAAAACCTTAATTTTTTTTCGACTGAAGAAAGAAAGACATGGACATCATGGATGGCTTGGGGGTGAGTAAATTGTCAGCAAAAGTTTTTTTTTTAAAGTGTACTAATCCTGTAATGCCTAGTGTAAACAAGCTGTTTTATACATTTGATTCAGAATGAATTTAGGAACTGAACTCTTTGCTCTAATCAAGATGGGCTTTATCATGCCTTTTTTTTCTATGTTCTTGATTCAGTCCTGTTATGAAATCAATGTTAACGTTTTCTATTCATCGGATGTGTCTCCTTAAAATCTCCACACAACAAACACATAATAAAAACATGCAATAATGTCGCAATGCCAGCTCATAATCAATACAAAACAATAAGGATTTTGGGGGAAAAGCATTTATTAATAAAAGCAAGCAAGACAAAGACAGACTGACGCATCAATGGTTTGAATGTGGTTGATTTACGCCAACTATTATTGTGATGTGCATGAACGGCTTGTCATAATACTGACTAATAAAATGATCTGCTAACAGCAACAATTTTTGGGTGGGTGGAGGCCAGAAACTTTAGATGTTTCAAAACATTCAAGACTGTTAGTAAGTTCACAGCGGTTCTGGGAGAGAAAATCGTTTGATAGCTTCAGCATTCACATTTAATTAACCCGGCGATATCAGTATCTGAAAATCAAAGACAAAAATACGCAAATGGGGGTATGATATGCGTTTGGGCGAGGATGTCCCCTCAATAACAGATTATACAGGCGAGGCGGATGATGGCTGTCCATCTCCCTTCTAGCTTTTCCCATTATCCCTGCTTTTTCATAGAAGTCTGGAAGTTTGATGAAGGATGATGACAGGAATTAATCAATCCCTACCCCTGTCATCCATGACAACAAATAGAAAGCTTCTCATATCAACATGTCCTGATGTCAGTCCGCTTGAAAAGGAAAGAGTCAGTTTGAGAGGAGAATCTCTTCTGATAAGCATGGAGTAATGAGCCTGCTCACTGACTCTACTCTAGCTTATATTGGGAGGAGATAATCTGAGATTGAGGCTGCATGTTACAAAAAGCCTTTTCATTAGAATAGAATCATGGGAATAATTCATTAGTCATGCTTTAAAGCTTTTAGTGCCCGTGACAGACTGAAAAGTAGCAGACTAGCATGTTCTGAGCATGTTCTCTGACACATCTGCTATTGTTTTACTATGGAGACATTCTGATTTGTAAAAAAAAAAAAAGTTGCGAAATGTGTTCAGTGCAGCAACACGGCATATTATCATAGACATAATTTTGATTTATTATTAAACTAATAAAATGTGGAATGCTTTCGTATTTTCAAAATACTCGTTCTTAATTTTGAATGGTGTGATTCAGGGTAAATACATTTAGCCTTTGTGCATGATTTGCTTTTTAAATCCATTTTTGCACGCTAAATACCTGTTTTATGAGTCTAAACTTGGGGGTGGGGGTGAACAGGATGGCATTTACCTTTGGTTCTGTTTTCAGTGGGGATTTAGGAAGCAAGAACAATACTTTTTGATATTTCACAATATTGCAGTTTGGTTATGTTGTACTACAATAATAAATAAATAAATACAGATCATGCAAGATTAAGTATTTGAATTATGAAGAGTAAACAGTACAAAACTGCAACTTTAAGAATACTCTTAAGTATTAATTTTCTCAGGTCATGTTGATGTATGTACTTGACATAAAGCATAACCTTTTAAGCCTTTAAAAAAGTTTGTTTTTACGGCATAACGCAGCTATTGGATTGTTTTTAGTGTGCTAACTGTACTGGATGAATTCTGCCCTTTGACATTGCTGACAATAATAATACTTCAATTGGTTAATGGAGTCCATATTATGCCCTTTTTCAAAGTCTTGTTTTTTTTTTTTTTTTTTTTTTTGCTCTACTAGAAAAGGGTTTCCATGCTTGAATGTAAAAAAAAAATATATATATATATATATATATATATATATTTGTATCACATTCTCCATTGTTGTAGCTTGTCTCTTCCTAGTCCGTCAGCAATGCTCTGTGGTGTGTTTCCCGTACTCGCTGCTTCACCATAGTATGATGCATCGTTGAAGAAATCAGTCACAACTATTTCCCCGAAACCATATTGTCGCAAATTGGTCGTTTGGTTAATGATGTCACGCAGGTGGTGGAGTAATAACTACTTTTAATTTATCTGTTTGAGATCAAATTAATGGTAGATGTTTTACTATAAATTACGGACATGGCATCTGAAAACTATTACAAATTTTTCTCAGTTCTTTTGCTTTATTTCCAGATTCAATCATAAGCTCTTTCTTACGTAGTAGAGCACGTTCGCACATGAGCACTCTTCAAAAACCTCTTGACAAACTAAAAGACGTACATGTAAGTTACATTTCTATGTATTCTAAATAGAAGGTATTGCACTGAATGTCAGCTTGCTTATTTTGCTCAAGATAAGGATTTATTGAGTCCACATGTCATGCAAACAAGAAACTTCTCGGGTTATGACTATAACTCTTGTTCCCTGAGAAGGGAACGAGACACTGCGTCGTTGAAAAACGACTCTTTGGGGACGATCCCTTAGCGTACGCTTCTGAAGTCTGAATGAAACTAATCCAATCCTGATTGGTGTTGCGTCGTGACGTAACGTGACGGCATAACCGGATGTATAAAAGCAACGCCGGCACACACACACACACATCAGCCTCGCGATGAAGCAAGACGCTCCTAGGCACTGAGGGGCGTGGCAAAACGACGCAGTGTCTCGTTCCCTTCTCAGGGAACAAGGGTTATAGTCATAACCCGAGACGTTCCCTTTCGAGGGAACTCGCACTGCGTCGTTTAAAAACGACTCTTTGGGGAATGAATGCCCACTAGGCCACGCACCGAAAAAGGCCTGCCCTAGAGTGAAACTGATCTCAGGCACTCAGCTAGGAAGAGAGCACACGTGCGCCAGGCGTACTAGGGAGGTGCAGACCATAAAACCTGATAAAGGTGTGCGGGGTAGCCCAACCGGCTGCCTCACAGATCTCCTGAAGGGGCACGCCCAATTGAAGAGCCCTAGAGGAAGCCATGCCTCTAGTAGAGTGAGCCCTAACGGGCAAAGGTGAAGGCACATTGCGCACCTTGTAGGCCTCGGCAATAACCTGAACAATCCAATTACTAATAGTCTGTTTGGACGCAGGGAGCACCTTCTTAGGTGACCCAAAACACACCAACAGTTGGTCCAACCTCCTCCAGGAAGAGGACCTCTCAAGGTAGACGCTCAAAGCTCTGACAGGACAGAGTAAATGGAGCCTCCTCTCTTCTGCCGACACATGAGGTGGAGAATGAAAAGCCTGAAGGACTGTAGACCGTGCCACGTTAGAAGGCACCTTAGACACATAGCCAGGTCTCGGGTTCAGAATGACCTTAACTCCGCCAGGGGCAAACTCCAAGCAAGCTGGCGTTACTGCCAGGGCTTGGAGATCTCCCACCCTCTTAGGGGAAGTAATGGCTAAGAGAAACGCCATCTTAAAGGTCAGATCCTTGGGTGAAGCCGACTGAAGAGGTTCGAAGGGGGCCAGGGATAACCCTTCGAGAACCACTGCCAGGTCCCAGGCCGGAACCCTGGACCTGGTCGCCGGTCTCATCCTCCATGTACCACGGAGAAAACGTACGACCAGTTGGTGCCTCCCCAAAGGCCCATCATCTAGTGGTGCATGGAAAGCCGCAATGGCAGCCACGTACAATTTAAGCGTGGATGGGGAGAGACCCGCAGAGAAACGATTTTGAAGAAACTCCAGAACTGAAGCCACCGGGCAGTTAACTGGATCTAGCTCATGTTCTCTACACCAAGTGGCAAACACATTCCACTTGAGGCCATACAATCTACTAGTAGACGGAGCCCTAGAGTTAAGTATTGTATCAACCACCCCGCCTGATAACCCAGCATTTAAGTACTGGGCCCCCTCAGGGGCCAGACCCACAGCTTCCACAACTCTGGGCGAGGGTGGAAGACTGTGCCCTCCGCCTGAGACAACAGATCCCTCCTCAGAGGAATCTGCCACGGCGAGTCTATTAGGAGTGATACAATAGCTGAAAACCATACTCGCGCCGGCCACAACGGGGCTACCAGAAGAAGACTGATGCCCTCCTGGCGGACCCTCTCTAGAACTCCCGGAAGCAGAGCAACGGGGGGAAAAGCGTACAGGTGAAGCCTCGGCCAGGCCTGTACCATGGCATCCAACCCCAGTGGGGCTGGATGTGTGAGGGAGAACCCTCTTGACCACTGTTCTCGACCCTCTGCAACAGCGAGCTGGCAGGAAGCGGACGAGAACGATTTTGTGACCATAGTAGGTGCTTTCTTGCAAGCTTTTGGGGCGAACGCCGTGGTGTGCGTTCGCTGGAAATCGATGCGACCCGAAGCGTCCAGGACGGTGGGACAACATCTCTTTCCAGAGGGTTCCGCTGTGAAAACAACCTCGGTTGCTCCACAACGGGAGGGACAGCCCTCAGAGGTCCTACCAGTCTGGCTAGGACCTCTTTCCTGAAGCCCTCTTTGCCTGAATGACGGCTCTCAAGTCGCCCTTCTGGCCAGAGGATTTAGAGTGAGAACGTTTCCTCTTTTGCCAAGCTCCCATAGGAGGGGCTCGAGAGGAAACACTCTCCTTTTGCTCCAGGCGATGGGAGGAGCTGGTTGACGGCTGAGGCTGGCCACTGGGACCAGCCCTCCTAGACCCAGATCTAGATCGACGAGGGAGATACTGCTGAAATGCTGCTGATTGTTTTTTCGTCTCCTGAAACCTGTCGACAACGGTGGTTACTACGTCGCCGAACAGCCCAGAAGACGATAACGGGGCATCCAACATAATTAATCTGTCCTTATCTTTAATTCCGGACAGATTAAGCCACAGATGCCCCTCCGTGGCCACCAAAGCTGCCATGGAGCGGCCAATAGCACGGGCCGTCTCCCTAGTGGCCCGGAGAGACAAATCTGTGGCTCTTCTTAGTTCAGCAATATCTTCGGGGGTTGGTCCCTCACCCTCATCCAGATCTTTTAAGATATCGGCCTGGTATGCCTGCAAGATTGCCATAGAGTGCAGGGACGCACCAGCCAGACCAGCCGCCATAAAAGCCCTGCCCACCATTGCAGAGGTGTCCCTGCATGGTTTGCTGGGCAGCGCCGGGGCTTTAAGCGAAGATGCCGCTTCAGGAGAAAGATAGCTCGCTAAAGCTTCCTCCACTCGCGGCGTCTTGCCATACCCCGCCTCTCTCGCACCCACCACATTACTATAATCACATAACGTAGGTGATGAAATGCGAGAAGAGTGGGGCTTTTCCCAGGATCTAGAGATCTCTTTATGAAGATCCGGGAAAAAAGGCAAGCCACGGCGCTGAGGCTGTGAGCGGTGCTGCAGGAATCTCTCATCTAACTTGCTTTGACAAGAATCATCCTGCTTATCTTGTGGCCAACTGATGTTGAGCTTGGCCACAGCACGCGTCACAACCTCCACCAACTCCTCATAAGCTGGAACATGAGTCGGCGAGTGTGACTCATGCTCCTCGCTCCCGATGCTGAGCACATCCACTTCCTCGGAAGCGGATTGCTCAAGCACCGGGCACTCGTCATGGGCAGAAGAAGCCGCATCGCGGGCTTCTGCACCATGAGCGGGTGTTATAGAGTCCACAGATGATGAACGAGAAAGTGCCTCAGCAGTCTCGTTCTCATCTGCGAGATCCTTCTGCGATCCCCACGATCTAAGTCTCCGCGCCGCCTCAACGGACGCGGGACCTGAACCGCGAGGATTGCGAGCTTGGCCGTCTTTTTCAAAGACAGCCAAGCGGGAGCGCAGCACTCTCAACAGGAGTGCTTCACAATGTGTACAGAGCTCACAGGCAGCCTGCTCGAGAGCTGCCTGTGCGTGCTGCACTCCCAAACAATTCACACAAAGCTGATGCGTGTCCCCACCCGTGTTAAATCTAGGACAGGGGTGCACACATCTACTGAATTGCTCACTCGCCATACTTTTACTTTCAAACAGACAGACAACACCAAATAAGACTGACAGTATAACAGATAGCGCTTGCTGAAGAGCGAAAGCTGATGTGTGTGTGTGCCGGCGTTGCTTTTATACATCCGGTTATGCCGTCACATGTTACGTCACGACGCAACACCAATCAGGATTGGATTAGTTTCATTCATACTTCAGAAGCTTACGCTAAGGGAGCGTCCCCAAAGAGTCGTTTTTCAACGACGCAGTGCGAGTTCCCTCGAAAGGGAACTCTGCTTCTAACCGCAGGTCGAGAGCTGTCGTTCCAGCCACACAATATTGCGATGCTGTTTGCGAATGTTTGTCAGAACTATGGTTTCGGGAAACACAGACTCGTTGAACTTTGCTGATAACGACAGAACTTGCAACCATAGTTGCCTAACAATGCTTTTGGGAAACACACCCCTGTTTAGCTCCTGTCTCTATGAAGCCCCGCCTTCTGAAAAGCAAACTGCGCTCTGATTGGTCGGCTGGATCAGTCTGTTGTGATTGGTCAAGCGCGTTGAGCATGTTTGGGAAATGTCCCACCCTTATGCTAAATGAGAAACATTGTGAAGTCTTTGTTTCAGGGATTTGAGAAACAGTGACACTGATATAGAGAATAACTCCTGCTGGAGGGACTTTGTGTTTTGTTACTTTGCAGACCTTCATCCTTCCCAAACAGCAGTAAAATGACTCTAAAAAAGTTGAACATGTAAAAAAAGCTAAATATGACCCCCTTAAAATAAATGTCTAGTAATCTCATAGAGCCTAATGAATATCCTTATTTGATTTGCACTTTATTTTCCAACTAAGAACCACTTATTTGGAAAGTAAGATGCCATCTGTTTAACCAGGAGTCATCAAACTGTTATATTTTAAAACTCACAAATTTCCTTGCATATCCAGTAAGATTTTGGAGAGCGTTTTTGTGGGCATTACTTATCAGCAAGTCTGTGAACGATCCACGAGTGTGCCATCTGAGGCTGAAACCAAAGATTTAGTACTGTGTACAGAACACCACACACTCTCCCAGGCACCCATTATCCTTAATATGTGCATAAGTTTTAGCCAAAATCTGCCAGGATTTCTTGTGTCTTACTGTTCGTATTTAAATAAAGCTTAAATGGGGTGTTAACAGTAAAGCCCACTTTATTCACACTTAAACATGAGAGCAGCCACGGGACACTGGGAGGGTTAGTATTACGGGGCTTAAATGTGTCCAGGGCAACATGAATCTGCAAACCATCAAAGTTTTAACATGCAAATATTTTACTCATTGTCCTCCAACTGAAACATCCTCCCACACAACGTTATCCCCATACATGCCGAAGAGTGCAGAGACCGATTGAACAACACATGCCGAATGGCTTGGAATTGCCTGTCAAAGAGCCTTGACATAAATCCCGTTGAAAACCTGTCAGGATCTCGAAGCATCTATTGCATGAAGGCAGCACTTAAACCTTGAGGAAACAGACAGTTTTGTTGCTGAAGTGTAGAGGAGGTTGTCATAGTGTAATAAGCAACAATACTAACAGTGCTCTGAGAGTGTGTTTAGATGCTGTTATCTGCCATGAAGAGTGAAATACAGCAAGCCTTCAGATTAGTATGTAATCTCAAAGTCAAGTTCACAGTTTAAATCAACACAATCTCATGGCATTCGTTTCTGTGCGATCTGCTTACGCCCCAGTTGTAGGGGTGAACTTTCATGCTTACTTTTTTCTACTAATCGTACGATTTTCATATGATATTGCCTCCTTGTGTTGTAACAGTTCGATTATCTCATGAGTTCAGGATGGATTCAATTCAAATTAGTCATAATAAGCACTCTTTTTGGTTGAATGCCATAGCAACATCATGTAGCAAAGAAGGTAAATTAGAATTGATGACTGATTTTTTTTAAATGTTTTAATATTTATTTTAACTACTCACTCTTTGTTTGTCTATCTTATATTTGGACCCTGTGTGTATTGTAAACCAGTGTTGAGGGTAAAGCATTGCATGTAACTTGAGTTAACGCATCACTTTTAAATTTACAACAAAATATGGAGTTACTTTTTCAAATAAGTTATTCAAGTTTGTTTTCCCGCTTTTTGACTGACACATTTCTTGTCCCCATGTTGAGAGAAATCGTGAGTAAGTGCAGAGGCCTTGTGTGCGCTGCGTGAACTGATGCTAATGTAGTTTTAGTGAAACAAAAATGAAAAAAACAAAACAATCAGTATTACTCAAAATGAATAAAAACAGAATATCTCAGAATATTATGCAAACTTGCAATAATTAAATGTTAAATAATATACTTTGCATTTATTCTCACTTTATTAGCCAATGTCTTTGCTGCTGAACTTTGATGATCCACTTCAACCATACTAAGCAAAAATGACTTTAGATAAACATTGCATGTTTCATTTTTTTTTTTTAACTTCTTTATTGCTGAAGAGTGTTGAACTTTATTTTCCTGCATGCTATTCTTCTTCAATCCAGAATGGCAGAACAGCTGAAATTTCTTTACTGTACAGTTGTGAATTGGCATATTCTTCAGTCTGAGGCTTATTCGTTTCACTTTTGGTGCGAAAGGGCCTTTATATTTGCCAAAAATATAACTTTTGTTGTTGTTAAAAAACAAGCCCAGCCCAGGTGAGAAAAAGTAACACAAAAGTAATGTGATGCAATTGGCAACTTTTTTAGAGAGTAACAGCATATCGTGCATTACTTTTAAAAGTAACTTTCCCCAACACTACCATTCAATTATTATTATTTTTTATGAAATGCATTTTATTTGGTAAGAATGCATTCAATTGATCACAAGTGACCGTAAAGAGTTTTACGTCGTTACAAAATATTTATTTTTCAATTTCATATTTATTCATCAAATAATCCTGAAAATGCTGATAATACATGTTTCTTGAGCAGCTAATCAGCATATTATAATGATTTCTGAAGGATCTTGAAGACTGGAGTACTGATGTGATCACATGAATATATTATATGTTGATATACATTTGGTTGTTTTAATTTGTAATAATATTTCACAATATGACTGTTTTACTGTAAGTTTTATCAAATAAATGCTCCCTTTGTGAGCATAAGAGACTTCTTCCAAAAACGTTATTTTTAAAATCATATCGATCTCAAACTTTTGAGCGTCAGTGCATCAGTAAATTCGACTTCAAGAAGATTGTATTTAGTTCTCAACAGCAGCAGTTCTATCATAGGACAGAAATGCTGTCGGTTTGGAAGCACAACATGAGCCTGCTGTGGAAGTTTAGAGTGTGTGTGTCTGCAAACACACAAGGCCTCACTGTTTCAATGTGCAAACTAAATTCAAAGACTAGTTTACTTAACTAAATCTTTGGATCCCCTCAGTGCCAACAGGCAGATTAATTTGTGTACTTTCAACAAAATGCTTATTTACATTTCATGCATTTGGCAGACACTCTCCTCCAAACCGAGTGCATTTGAGGTGTGTGTTTTATCTGTATGCGCGCATGGAGACTCAACCCATGACCTTGGCTCTCTGTGCGGAGCTTATAGTTTTGGGCCAGCTCCAATGAAAATGCAGAGCTAACTTCAGAAGACTTTAATCAAAGATTTCAAGCCACTTTCTCTAAATCTCAAGATGAACATTTTTATGCACTTGTTTCTGCTCTTGGGGTAAAATATGTGAAATCTCACATTGAGTTAGAATGAAAAAATTTCATCATATACTAGCATGATATAAGTCAGAGATCATTTGTCTAAAGTCTGTTAATTTTTTTGTCTGTTATTAATTCACCTTCATTATGTCAGTTTTTCATTGTAGATTCAGTCTTTATTTAATTAGTAAAACAGTACTAGAGTCAAAACAAGAAATCACAAGCCGACATATCTGTAGATATTTACGAGCGAATGCAATTAAGCAATGCGACTATAATGTAATCAATTATTGTTGCCGTAATATGCCAAAGCATACTTCTACCTGCAATGAAGATAATTAATTTATAATTACATTTATGCAACATAAAAGAGAAAGATAATAGAGAGATAAAGACCGTCTCTACCCCGGTCTCTGATATTTCCACCTGCTAATGTATCAACACAAATGTGTCAGATGTTCATCTGTTGAACCAGGAGGGACAGCGTGGCTTTAAACGGCAGCTTTAAGCATTTTAAATGTTCTCCAGTCTGTTTTTCATCTCAGGATTGTGGGAGTTTAAAGCTCATTCCACTTGCTGTGTCCTCAGGCTAAATTTTCTCCCTGTCAGAAAAAAAAGAAAAGAAACAACAACCCAAAACAACAGAAATCAGGACAGAGGTAAAATAAATAAATAAATAATAATTTTCTCTCTCTTTGAGGGCTGTTCACTGTGAATGTGTGTGTTTGGGGTGGGGGGTGCTTCTCTAATCCATTATACAGAGATTATTTTATTTTATTTGTGTGGTTTTGGCCAGCCTGGCCGCAGGGCTGAGAGTTTTTTTATGGACTAATCCTCCACAAAGCTCGTAATAACCTCTCTCTCTCTCTGACTCTCTACTCTGATTGGTCTCGATCAGAACAATAAATAAATAAATAGCAACTATTATTCTATTATTTAATCTTTTTTGTTTGCCTTGATATCTTAATCCTCATTTTGAATTAAAAAAAAAGCACAACTGAAAAATACAACTGTATTAACGTGTAACCATAGTCACCAATTATGTATTTTCCAATGTCTATGATCTCTGGTATCCCCGAGCCGTCAAACCTCGGCCTTTGTGTAGATAAGGAACTCCACAGGCTGAATGTAGTGTCGAACGTAACGATGGTTTACACAGGCAATTTCCACATCGCCTATCAGTGACATGCAGAAAATGAAAAATGCATTATTCAGTATTTACCTTCTGCTGTATAAGACATAATGCATGTTACAGACGAACAACTACCCGTGTTCCCCGTGGAGAGTTGCAACCCTACAGGACTTTCAACTATTAATGTCATATGTTGATAAGTACGGTCAGCCACTGTAAATATCATTTCCTTCAGAATAGTTCCATTATTGCAGGAAGAAGAGACTAACATTAATTTATTATTTATATTTATTCCATTATTTGGAATATTTAATACCTTCATCATTGTTAATTTATACATATTGTTTTGATTTTTCTGTCCAAAATGTGATGTTGGACTTCTTTAGTGTATAGTGTATGTCCATTTTATATTTTTTTGTTGTTGTTTTTTTTTTTTACATGCAAGACATTGTTGTTATTGTCAAAGCAGGGGGAAGTTTCATATTTCATGTCAAAATAGTGCCCTAAGAAATCATGTTTGTTTGGAGGAAATGTGGTAGGCCTCGGAGGCATGGACCTGTAATGAAGTGATTATTCAAAAATTATCAGTATACACGTTGCATATGAAAACCTCTGCCTGGAGCTACAAATCAAAAATTCACATCTCAACATATTTTCAGATGTGTTTGTACACATTCCAGAACGCTGTGCTGAAAAAGCGCCTGTGTGAGATGCACGAGATGATCAAGATTATGCTGTACACTTGTATGTCAGTTTGAGTGCTGCAGGTCGTACCATATACTAAGAAAATATGAAATTCATGTCGAGTTTTCAATTGGACTTTTCAGTCAAATTATGCTGACTAGATATCATTTGTAATGAAAAATGGTAAACATACAAAATAGAAGCACTGCACTTTTGAACCCCATTTTGAGTGTTTCCACTTCAAAGGAAAAGAAAAAGGTATTGATACTTTTTATCTCACAATTCTGACATTTTTTCTTCTCGTAATTGCAAGTTTCTATCTCACAAGACTGTTTTCCCCGTCAGAATTGCAAGATATAAACTTGCAATTATGAGTTATACAGTCTAAATTGCGAACTCGCAGTTGCAAGAAAAAAAGGGACACACATTTATATCTCGCAATTCTGACTTCTAACTGGTAATTGCGACTACATACCTCACAATTCAGTCACAAATCAGATAATAAATTTCATTACCACCTTTTTTTTTTTTTTTTTTTTTTTTTTTTTGTGGCTGAAACAAGCTTCCAGAATATAAAGTCATAATTGTCCAACTGCAACATTTAAAATTATTTTGTGAGAAATAAAAGTTGCAATTGCAAGACATCAAGTTGCGATTCTGGGAAATCCATTCCATTGACCTTATTTATTTTTCAAAAGAATTTCAGTAAAAACCCTCAACAAACCGCACAAACTTTACTTTGTAACATATCTCTGTCTATATATAACAATGTTAACTGATTAACACTTGCAACAGAGAGGTTTGTTTGTTGTCTCAAAGCTTGATTTCCATCCACAGATGAAAATAGACACAAAACTCCATTAACCATGAGAGGAATTGACTCTAACCCCAATCCCCATGTGACAAAATCACATCCACTTAGAGAGCAGAACAATAAAGTTCCCTCACATTATAAAACCTCTTCGCCACACTCATGCTACCACAAGCAGCCATTTTAGCTCCGTTTTGTAGTTAGCTGTATTTTTAGGGGTCTGCTGCGACCCAAACAGAACACAACATGCATCATGGCTAATTACAGAGAACGGATGAAGAGCCCCGCTAGCTGGCTAGCAATGGCAGGCTGTCGCCGGTAAATACAGTACTCAACACAAACCTCCTACTCACATTATTACAGAGCAGGGCAAGGTTAGGGAGGAGAGGAGCGAGGGATGATGTGATGTGAACTGCGTGTGTTGTTGAAATGAAAGAGGGGATTGGTGAAGGAGGAAAGTTGGGAGTAAAATCAGACGAAGGGACATGTTGGGAGGAGGAAGAGGAGGGTAGACGATCTCTTCTGGCAAGTAAGAAGGAGCTCGTGGGCTAATCTCACTGACAACTGCACTTCCTACAGGGGAATCACAATGAGAGATGTTACAGATGCGTCCTTCGAGAAGAACGTCGGGCATTGAGCGTTGTCTTTTGACGCAAATAGGTCGACTTCCGCCCTGCCGAATAGGCGCCACAGCTTCTGGACCGCTTGGGGGCCCAGGGACCATTCCCCCGGGGGAACGTTGTCCCTGGACAGTTTGTCTGGGCCGTCGTTCAAATGGCTAGGCACATGCGCCGCCCTCAGCGAGGGCAGGTGCATCTGAGACCAAATAAGGAGGCGTTCCGTCAGATTGCAGAGATTTCTGGATCTGACACCGCCCTGACGGTTTACATAGGATACCACAGACATGTTGTCCGAGCGGACAATAACATGTTGGTCCTGTATGAACGGGAGGAAGCGCTTCAGCGCATTCTCGACCGCTATCATCTCGAGACAGTTTATGTGAAAACACCTCTCTTGGTCTGACCACTGGCCAAAGACCGGTCTGCCCTCGAACAGCGCGCCCCAACCCCAGTTGGACGCGTCTGTCGAAATGACTTTCCGATAAGAGATGGTTCCCATCCTCACTCCCAGCTGGTACCAGTCGGCCACTAACCAGGGCTGCAGAGCCGCTATGCAGGTCTGAGTCACTCCGATTTCCTGACCGCCAGAAACCCAAGCTCGGTGGGACGGGCGAGCATTCAACCAGCGTTGGAGCGGGCGCATGCGCAGTAGGCCCAGCTGGAGCACCGCTGCAGCTGATGCCATACAGCCCAGCATCCTTTAAAATGTTTCCAAAGGGAGAAAGCTGTCCTTCTGGAAAAAACGCGGTTAGGTGGCGAACATGGAGCGCGCGCCGTGCCGATAGACGAGCCGACATAGGTCACCGAGTCCAGTTCTATTCCTAAAAAGGAAATTGACTGGCTGGGTTGCAATGAGCTCTTGGTCCAGTTGACCATGAGACCCAAGCTTTCCAGGTGACTGCGAAGCACTGTTCTGTGAGATAGCAGCTCTGTCTCTGACTGTGCCAAATCAGCCAATTGTCCAGATAGTTCATTATTCGCAGCCCCTGACTTCTCAGGGGGGCGAGCGCCGCGTCCATGCACTTCGTAAATGCACGGGGTGCTAGAGACAGGCCGAACGGCAGGACGGTTTATTGATATACCTGACCGTCGAAGGCAAATCTCAAAAATTGCCTGTGACGGGGTATTATCTGAACCTGAAAATAGGCATCCTTCAGATCTAGAGAAATAAACCAGTCCCTCGGGCGAACGTGCGCGAGGTTTTTCCTGGTCGTAAGCATTTTGAACAGTCTTTTCACAAGCGCTTTGTTCAAATGTCTCAGATCTAGGATAGGTCTGAAGGCTCCGTCCTTCTTGGGTACGAGAAAATAACGGCTGTAAAAGCCTGACTCGCTCAGAGAAGGCGGCACCTTTTCTATAGCCCCTTTGCACAGCAGCTTTGCTATTTCTGCGTGAAGTAGGTGTGCTACTTCCGCATTCACTATCGTCGCGGTCCGGGCTCGAAAGCGCTGGGGACGGCAAATGAATTGAAGTGTATAGCCCTGCTTATTGTGCTCAGAACCCATTCTGAAATCCCTGGGATAGTTTCCCACGCAGCTATGTGAGCCGCTAGGGGGCGAATGGCCTCCGGGTTCAGATCGCCGCCATTTGCGGGCTTGTGAAACTGAGCCGGAGCCGAAAGCGCGGCGCGCGCGCTCTCGGTTCTGGGCAATGGCTTCTCGCTGAAAGCCGAGACCGTCTGATTTATGTGAGGTGTCCCAATCATAAGGGATGGGGAGCATTTTATTCTCACTTTTTGACGCGCCAGCAGCGCTTCGGGTGGAAAAGCTTTCTGTAAGCGTGAGCGTGTGTGCGCGGGCACGAGACTTACAAGTGTATTTGACGCCCCGATCATAACGGATGGGGAGCGTCTTATCAATGCCCTGCGTTTTGTGATAACATTTAAACGCGCGGGCGGCGCCCGGGGGGAGGTGTGTGTCAGTAAGCGTGAACGCTCTCCGGCGGGCACGAGACTTACATTCATAACCGGTTTTATTGACCGTGTAACAGAGCGGGCAGATAGTGGGCACAGACCTGTGGACACACTCCTTATATTCAACACTCGAGCGGCCTTTCTGCGCTTTCTGAGAGTGTGCTCTGTGAGTGACACGAGATTTGATGTGCTTGTGTGTAGGGGTGAACACTGGGGCGTGGGCACTTTCACTACACTTAAAACACCAACGGCGTGAGCCGGACCAGACATTATACTCTTTTGAGATTTTCTCTGGGTCGCCGTGAAGACGGCGTATATGTGTGCAGGCGAGAGGGCAAATGAGCCGGCTCGTTGGCTGCTAAATGGACCACTGCAGTAGCCTGATTGAATACGGCGGCTCGCTGAGGAGAGCCGCGTAAATTTTATCTGCTGCGGGAGCCGGAATCGAACACGGGTCTCCGGGGCAAAAAGCTTAAGGTTTAGCCCCTGAGCCACAGGGGAAACAACATAAACTTTAGTTGGCGCGATCAGATAAAAGAGATAGCGTCATCACAGTTTTCGTGTACGTGTCGGCATTGTCTGCAGGCGTGCGTGTTATAACAGGCTCTCTACTGCAGTATAGACATTACCAGCCGCTCGAAGTAGGAGGAGCTGGAAAATGTTTGAGAAAAAAGAGGGGGTTTGTCAGGCCTCGGCGGGACAAAAAACCACACTCTCTCCTTCTTTCGCCGGTGACGCATGCGCTCGGGGGCGCGCGCTCGCTCTCTGTACGTAAGAAAGCTGGTCGCGAGCACAGAGAGGGGAGCTGCAAAAAATTTATTTATTTTTTTGCTGCGAGAGCCGGGAATCGAACACAGGTCTCTGGCGCGAAAGCTTAGGGTTTAACCAGTGAGCCACAGGGGAAACCTAGTAAGCTTTAGTTGGCGCGAGCAGATAAGAGAGAGAGCGTCATCACAGTTTTCGTGTGCGTGTCGGCATTGTCTGCAGGCGTGCGTGTTATAACAGGCTCTCTACTGCAGTATAGACATTACCAGCCGCTCGAAGTAGGAGGAGCTGGAAAATGTTTGAGAAAAAGAGGGGGTTTGTCAGGCCTCGGCGGGACAAAAAACCACACTCTCTCCTTCCTTCGCCGGTGACGCATGCGCTCGGGGGCGCGCGCTCGCTTTCTGTTCGTAAGGAAGCTGGTCGCGAGCTCATAGAGGAGAGCTGCATAAATTTTTTCTGCTGCGAGAGCCGGGATCGAACACGGGTCTCTGGCGCGAATGCTTTGAGTTTAGCCACTGAGCCATGGGGGAAACTACAAAAGCTTAAGTAGCGCGAGCAGATAAGAGCGCGCGCAGCAGCTTCCTTGTAACGTAAAGGAAGCTAGCCGCGGTTAGAACAGCAGTCCATAGTGTGTCCCTCGACCTCATCCTCAGACGCGACGGCAGTGAGGCTCGTGAGCGGCAGCTGCGCGTCGGTGAAGGGAGGCGGGGAAGGTGAAAAGCGAGGCTCGAGGGAGGCTTTCCGGCGAGCGCGTCGCTGTGGCTACAGGCTCCGGCTGCCTTTGGGAACGGCGCTTATCACTGCGCGGTCCCACAAAGGGCGGAGTGACTGCTTCTATGGTGGGCGCGGTAGCTTCCTTGTAACGTAAAGGAAGCTAGCCGCAGTTAGAACAGCAGACCCTTGTGGCGTGTCCCTCAACCTCATCCTCAGACGCGACGGCAGTGAGGCTCGTGAGCGGCAGCTGAGCGTCGGTGAAGAGAGGCGGGGAAGGCGAGAGCGAGGCTCGAGGGAGATTCTCCGGCGAGCGCGTCGCAGTGGCCACAGGTTCCGGCTGTCTCCGGGGCCCTACACGAGCCGCAGGAAATGCGAGGCATCTTTAAAAAGACACTCGCGCTCTTTTAGGAGTAAGCTAGAAGAGAATACAACAGTGTAAAAAGGATACGTCGCCGGACAGCGTAGCTCGCACGGATGGCTGAAGGTGGCGAAGGCGGCCGGCTTCCTCAGCGCTGTCCTAAGCTGGCTGTTCGCTGTTCGACGGCGGCGGTGGCTTCTCTCTGATCCAGCGATGCGGAGAGCTCGCTGAAGAGTCAAAAAATCAGGGAAGTCAGCCTACAGCCCCTTCTTTTATACGCTAAGCCATGCCCATTCTGGCGGGCTGTGACGCTATGAAGGCGCGAGCGCCCTTCATTGGGCGTGACGTCACGCGGGGCTCACTGGTAGGCTGCAGCAGATGCCAGCAGGGCAGCCAATGAGCACGCGAGATGGCCTGCTCTAGGTCTGCTAGCTGCTGCACTGCGTTGACAATGAATACAAAATTAAGGATAATTTTTTGGCTTCAATATCTCGAGAAGATGAATCTTTCCCGTAGCGTAAGCTAAACTTCCGCAATACGAGAGAACCTCTCGTAAGAGAACTGTTTTATATTGTAATATATCTTTAAAAGTAATTTATTAATAAATGGAGAAATTAACATTAGGATTAGTAACAATTGTAGTATTTTCCATTGTTAACAATGGAATTGAGTAAATATGTCTAATGTTAACAAATGGTACCTTATTGTAATGTGGTACTGAATATTGATTTATTTATTTACTGTTAAATAAAATGTCCGTGTAATGAACACAGTCACCTGTGACAGTTATCTTGCAAAGTTTTCTGCCCGTAACTTTTATTAGTATTATTTATGATTCTGATGATATTAAATACTAATGTTTTATAATTCCAATATTAATATATGTCTTTACTGAATCTTTTTTTAATTTTTTTATTAAAATAATAAAATTAAGTTGCAATAATAATATATTATATGGGGGAGGGGGTTTCCTCCTTTTCTTATGCTTAAACAACAACAAAAAAGCCCCTTCTGAACCGGGTTCATGTGAAACCGCTTGTAGTTTGAATGGCAGTTCATGTACGTAAGTGTCCTATGATACACAGAACAGGATAAACTCCTCTTCCTCGTTCTCGCTCTTGCACACACAGAGGATGAGTGTTCTCCGTGTGTTTTGACAGGCTGCGGTCGACAGCACGGGCAGCCGTGTGATCAAGGCCCCGGCAGATAATTGGCTCGTCTGTATCCATGAAAGCGCTATTAGACTTTTGCACTCGTTCGGTCCGGACGCAACACATCCTCCATCCCCTCTGACATCTCCCAGTCAGACGCCGACCCCTGCGGGCCTTGTTCATCACGATCATTAACCTCGTGACGCCCCCGGGGACATGCAGGCGTTTGTGCCCCCGTGTGGCCCAGCTGACGGGGAACAGAGGAAGCACAGCCCTGCCTCACTGTGCCATTGATCTGTCTGGATTAGGAGCCCTCGTCTGGGGACGATCTCCTTCAGATGACAGATTATTACCGGCTTTGCTGAGATTTTGGCCACACCAAAGACTCCCACATTAACTGTTTGGCAGAAATATAGTATAATAATATCATGCTGTCATTCCGTCCATAGTTGCTCTCTTATGCCACTGTTCGTCTTAAGTTTTAGAATAGCACAAAATGGTTTTATGGGATGAAATTATTCTATTTTTCCTCATTTGTTCTGTTTGCCCCAATTCATTAATGAGGCTGAAACTCTCGCCTGTTAAATATTTCATATTGTGGTGCTGTCAGGCTGCTCTTAACTATTGGGAATAAAACTTCAGTTGATTTTTATTAAGTTCATGCTGTGGATCAAACTGTGGGTAACACTTTAGATTATAGGGAACACATTCACTATAAATGATAAATGAGTACTTATAAATGATTATAATGATTCAGGTCACTGTAATGTTATTAACACTAATGACCTGAATCATTACATACATAAACACAAATGCATATGACCACACATGACCATATTAGAGATATTACAAACAGTTCTTTTCACTTATAATGTGTGATCGCTTGCACAGCCAGTTGCTTTCAAAGCCTTTCTTTTGCCTGATGACTGTGGAGATGTTTGCCTTCATTCTGTACTGACAATTGCAATACTGAATTTATTCCTAAGGGACATTCTATAAAGCATTTCTGAGATATAGCAAAGGTGAGTGAATCTTAACAAAGGGTTAATCAAGCGCATATGTCAGTATTTGATTAGAAAACCACCCAAATAAACATACCGGTATGATGACATTCAAAATGTGCAAATGTGGCTTTAAAAGTCAATAATATTGTTTCTTTTATTTCCATATAGTTTAACATAAAAGATCAATTTTATTTAATATTTTATTCAAACTTATTACATTATATGCTCATGAAATACTGAAAAATGTGAAGAGAAAATATTTTGGCAATAGATGCAGCATAAAAATGAATGAAATAATTATTTTTATTTACATTTACAATAAAACTATCTGTTGCATGTAAAATACCCTAGTATTATACAATTATGATATATAACAATTACATTTACAGTGTCTTCGTAAATTGAATGAATAACATAAAAAGCAAAAAAAAAAAAAAAAAAAAACACCCAGTGAACTGAATTTTATGTAGAGAAGGTACATCGCCGATGGAGTTCATCGTCGACGGAGACTCAGTTGCTCCATATGACGGTGCGCTAACCACAGGGCCAGCGCACCGTCATGTGGAGCAACTGCGTCTCCGTCGACTCCCAGCTCGAGGTGCGATCCCGTTCCCCTCTCTTTCTACCCCACGCTTTCCTGTCGAAATCTACTCTCCTGTCCAAAAAACATAACTTTAACAAATTATCAGAATTATCACTATCTTGCTCTGACTGCTCTGATTTGAATGCACCTGACATCATAATTATGACTTCCCAAATCGTAAATATGAATGTTTCACGACTGTGACCTAGCAAAAACATTCTTTGCATTTAGCTTACATCAAGCTTAAATTGCTCAAATTGTAGGAACATCTCCTGGATATATGGAGAGTGATCAGGAGGAATGATTAATTGATTTGTTTTAATATAATTATCTAAATGAACATGTTAAATTGACAGTGATAGTGGCAATATGGCTCTGATTCTCTCAGTTTCTCTATATTAATATATTTTTTCCCCATGTTCTTTTAGCCCTCCAGCTCAAGCCTCGCAGCAAAATGAGGGTGCCAGCCAACAGCGCCAGCCGAGGGTGGCAGTTTGGTGCCAAAGATGACGTATAATGTAATTAAGGCTCAGTCCCACAGTGGCAACGCCGACAAGTTGCGACGTGAGGAATTATGATCCCAACCACAGCTTGGGGCTCTCGCTTGGGCCACTGCCTTTATAATATATGTTCATATTGGACAACAGTGCAGAGAGGGGAGTCAGTAATAATACTGTGAAGGAAATATGAGGAAGGAATGAAGGATAGAGGCAGATAGATGGTCCAGCCCAAGTGTGGTCTTGTGCTTTCTGGTGGTTATTGTCCCGGGACAACTTGCTAAGCTACAGAGCCTTACAAAACCAGCATTTTGCCTCTTTCACTTCACTTTTTTTGTTCTTCTTCTCCCACAACACTCTACCAATGTGCTCAAGGCTGTGTGAGTAGAACATGTTATTGTGTATGGGCTGTTTAAGTCTCTACTAGAAGCCTTTTTAATGACTCAAAGAACACCATCGTCTGAAATGAAAGGGGATGGTTTAACCAAAAAATAAACTTCTCTCATGATTTACTCAATCACATCACCTCAAGCTTAAAATGACCAAAAAACAAAAAAGAGGTTCATTATCTGTACATGTACCTGGATGTTTTTCAGGTACAAAAAAGGATCTGTCTTGGATAGAATTGGGATTCGCCAGGATTTAAACCGAAAGCAATATACTAAATACGTCTCTTGAGCTCACCAGGGCTGCATTTATTTCAGCAGAAATACAGTAAAAACAGTTATATTGTGAAATACTATTACTATTTAAAATAACAATGTTCTATTGCAATATATTTTAAAATGTAATTTATTCCTGGGATTCAAAGCTAAATTTTCAGCATCCTTACTCCAGTGTTCAGTGTCACTTGATCTTTTTAGGAATCATTCTAATATGCTGATTTGCTGCCCAATGTATCCAAGATGTAAAACAATATGTTGTAACATTACATCTTTACTTTCACATTTCATCAATTTAACCCATCCTTGCTGAGTACAAGTATTAATTTCTTCCGAATTTCTTTCTGAGAAAACTTTTGAAAGAAGCATAAATATATAACAAGAGGGTGAATGAATGATGTCAGAACTTGAGAGTGACAATTTTGCCCAAGGCCATAAGAAACATTTGAATCATTGTCTTTATAAAATATGAATTGTTTGCTGTTGTTGTTCTACCGCTGTCAGAGATCAATCTGTGCAATATTTATGCATCGCAATGCCTGTATGTGTACAAGCAACCCAACCTCTTCTCAGCATTCGCTTTAACTCCTCCACAGTTCGTTTCACTTCTGTTCATTTCTTAAGGTCACTTCTGAGCCATCTGATCGAGTGAAAAAGCGAATCAGCTGGTGAAGTTATTGACACGTCATTCTCGCTGTTCCCGTGTCTTTTATGATTCATGTGCATGGTGTCAGCCCTTTCACGAACCAGCATGTTGCTTCATGATGATTCACTTGAATCATTAGCAAGTGAATTCTGAACAGCAGCGTGATTCATTTGGCTGAATGCTGAGTGCAGACGTGGGTTTTCTGCAGATCCCGAGCCACTCCAGAGGTTGCCAGATCCATCACAATTGCAGACTCCTCATGTTGGCCCCGTTTCTTCTCCAAATGGGCCCTCGTTCCCTTGGGCACACACACACACACACACACACACAGGGGGCCAAAACAAAGCCCTCCCAGCCAGCCCTCGATATCTTTTTTCTCTCCTGGCACAATCCAAATGCCTCTCCGCTCTGTTCTGTGGAAAAAAGGAATCTGCGGATCCTGGGTGTTTGAGTCTTTCACATCCAGCGGCCCCTCGCTGACGGGGCCCCCACTCGACTCGTAAAGACGTGACTTCGTGATGGGTCTCTGCCCACTCGCACACAGCGCTGTCCCTCTGAGACCCTCTGTTAGCCGTCCGATTCATTCCTCTGGCGGTCCTGAAACACTGCTGTCTGTTTACTGCAGGATTACAGCTTTTGTATGTTTCAGATGTGACAGCTGCTTCATTCATCTCCCAAGTGTGGAAGCCATGAGATAAGACAGATATGGCTTTACAATCGTTCTCTGTTAGAGTAAATCCTTTTTAAATCTTCTATTTTACTCTCTTTCGTTCTCCCTTTCTCTGCCTTAAGATTACAGCATATTGTGGCGGTAGCTGGGACATTTTGGAGAATGTTATGAGGTATTGTAAAGAGAAATTACTCTTTGGAAGCCATTGCTTCCATGCTTATAGTCAACGTGTCTCTCACGACATTCACTTATAATCAGTGTGGTGTATATCGTTTTTGTGACAAATACCTCTCTTCGTGATTCAATATTTTCAATACGAGTTATGAATATGGTCTTCTAAGGATGTCAACAATGTATACATTTTTCCAAACTCTTCCGCTCAATTCTCAATGAGCACGTCCTTCTTAATTCCTGAAATATTTTTCTCACTCAAACAGAACCATTGGAAAAACTTTACGTATCAATTGCTTGTTTTTTTGTTTTCTTCTTCTTTCTTCTCACCTTTTATCTTCTGTAGCACAAACATGATGCCAAGGTCATGATTTAAATTCCTAGGTAATGCATGAAATGAAGAAATGTACACCTTGAATGCAGCGCAAATGTACAGAACTTGCAAATGCAAATATCTTTGTGTAAAAGTGTCTGCCACATGCAGAAACGCAAATGATTTTAAACCTTAAACGTATTTAATATATATTGGATAGCAAAGTGCTTTACTTCTACAAACTTCTGTATAGAAGAATATTGAATATTATAATGAATATTCATATTAAATAAAAGTATAAATGAACAAGGATATAAATAAAATGCAATTAGACATATTATACATCCATTTTTACCTAAAGACCCTACACCTATCCAACAACTTTGATTTATCAATTAGATTATTTCTTATCTGTGTTATGTCACAAAGATCAGGCATACCGAACAGTGTATCTATTAAGATAAGATTACTACTTTTGTGTCTTTCACTTTCACTTTAAGGTGAGTGTGTCGTAGGTGTTTTTGTGGTTTTAATACATTTTAGAAATGTTAGAGTGAACTTTACAAGATTAGCTGTGTCGAGTTGCATGTTGACAAAGACAGCTGCATGTTTTGGAAAAGTGTTATCAATTTTGGGAAATGCATGCAAGTTATTATAAAAAAACAAAACAAAAACATAATACACAAACACATTAGATTGTTGAGAAGTTGACATTTCTAAGTGGAAATTTGATGGAATGGCCTCTAAGGAAATCTTAATTTAATAAGAGTAATCAATATTAATTTTACAAGTATGAAACTCTGTGGCCTTTATCGCATTTTCTAAAAAGCATATTTCATCATTATAGAAATACACTCACCTAAAGGATTATTAGGAACACCATACTAATACTGTGTTTGACCCCCTTTCGCCTTCAGAACTGCCTTAATTCTACGTGGCATTGATTCAACAAGGTGCTGAAAGCATTCTTTAGAAATGTTGGCCCATATTGATAGGATAGCATCTTGCAGTTGATGGAGATTTGTGGGATGCACATCCAGGGCACGAAGCTCCCGTTCCACCACATCCCAAAGATGCTCTATTGGGTTGAGATCTGGTGACTGTGGGGGCCATTTTAGTACAGTGAACTCATTGTCATGTTCAAGAAACCAATTTGAAATGATTCGAGCTTTGTGACATGATGCATTATCCTGCTGGAAGTAGCCATCAGAGGATGGGTACATGGTGGCCATAAAGGGTCAGAAACAATGCTCAGGTAGGCCGTGGCATTTAAACGATGCCCAATTGGCACTAAGGGGCCTAAAGTGTGCCAAGAAAACATCCCCCACACCATTACACCACCACCACCAGCCTGCACAGTGGTGACAAGGCATGATGGATCCATGTTCTCATTCTGTTTACGCCAAATTCTGACTCCACCACCTGAATGTCTCAACAGAAATCGAGACTCATCAGACCAGGCAACATTTTTCCAGTCTTCAACTGTCCAATTTTGGTGAGCTCTTGCAAATTGTAGCCTCTTTTTCCTATTTGTAGTGGAGATGAGTGGTACCCGGTGGGGTCTTCTGCTGTTGTAGCCCATCCGCCTCAAGGTTGTGCGTGTTGTGGCTTCACAAATGCTTTGTTGCATACCTCGGTTGTAACGAGTTGTTATTTCAGTCAAAGTTGCTCTTCTATCAGCTTGAATCAGTCGGCCCATTCTCCTCTGACCTCTAGCATCAACAAGGCATTTTCGCCCACAGGACTGCCGCATACTGGATGTTTTTCCCTTTTCACACAATTCTTTGTAAACCCTAGAAATGGTTGTGCGTGAAAATCCCAATAACTGAGCAGATTGTGAAAAACTCAGACCGGCCCGTCTGGCACCAACCTTTGCCAGATTGTGATTGACATTTGCCATAGACCGGATTGTCTTGACCAGGACCACACCCCTAAATGCATTGAAGCAACTGCCATGTGATTGGTTGCATTAATGAGAAATTGAACAGGTGTTCCTAATAATCCTTTAGGTGAGTGTATTGTGGAAGTGAGGCTTTAGCTGTCGATTGATAACTAACCCTGATGAGTTAGACTGCGGCACATCAGTCATAACTCGATTGTTAGGACATTGTTGGCCATATTTAATTATGTCTTGATTTAACCCTCATAGTATACTGAGATTGGATATCTTTAATAATAGACATTTCAGAACCTTCCTGTAATTTTCCAGTCAAATTCTTCAAAATTCTTTGTTTTAGTCGACATGAAACTGCGATAGTATTTTCTTAGGGAAGATAAGTGTATGTAATATTGCGAGGTATATCAGAGTGAAATGCTTCTGGACAAATGTTGGGCGGAGCAAATGTTGGTTGTGGTTTGCTATTGGTGGATCTCATGTGAGTGACAGGTTGCCCCGCCCTCATCGTTAGAGAAGAGAAGAGATGTCACTGCAGGAGGGAGGGGAGGTTAATCTGATTCGAGATGACGAGGCACATGAATTTTGTGTTGGGTTTTTTTTATCGCAGCAAATGCACAATGTAAGTAATGCAATTAAAAACAGTTGCCACAGGCAAAACGCAAGGGTCGAAACTGGCTATGTCACATAAACAAACACTGTCATTGCAGAGAGACAGAGCTTCAATTGTAGATCCGCCAGGAAACAGAAAATAATGGGGTTTTAAATGGTAGCCTAGTACGTTGCATTTAAAAGGTTGACATGGTGGCAAACAAACAGAGGTGTAGTGTTTGTGAAAGATGACATCTCATCAGGCATGCGCACTTGTGTTTCTTTTATTTTTTGTCCAGGCTGTGTGACAGTCCTAGCTCTGATTTGCTTATGGAGCTACATGTTTGGTTCATGTAGGAAGCGTGTCAGCAAATCAGGTCAAACAAACCAGCATAGGTGTCATCCTAACTTGGTGATAACAACCCTTCTGAAATGGGGAAAAAGAAATATACATAATGGGGGACTGTGTTTTTCATATATGAAACCTAAATAGAAAGCATATATCTTTTAATTTGTGTTCAGCTAAAGCAACTCTGCATATGCATTTATAAAAATAACACTTTGCCTTTCGTCTGCTGCACATATTTCCGTTTTAATGAGCTTGTTAGCATGAGTGTTTTGGAAATGCAACCCATTGTTAAAGTGCGATAATGCACAGATGAGAACTTTTATTTTTATTTTTATTTTTTTTCTGGTTTGAAACTCCCAAAGTGCAAACAATCTAAAATAATAAGTCAAAATGGAAAAGTGTCATTTTTAAAAATAATTATTTTCGCCACATTCCACCATTATGTATTGACAACATGTTGTCCATACAGCCAGGGGCGGACTGGCCATCGGGAATACCGGGAGCAATCCCGAACGGCCGGTCCATTTCAGGCCGAAGACCTGGTCAAAGAGTTTTTTTGTTTGTTTTTTGTTTTTTTAATGATACGCGACCGGCCTAACCGGCCGCTCAGCTGCAGCATGTGTGTGTGTTTCAGACCAGGCCACGCAAATACTTTCAATCTGAGCTGAGGGAGGATACGAGCGGCCCCTCCCAACTTGGACTGATCCTCGTTTTTCCTTGACATCCGATTGGCTCAAACTAGGCGCCGATCAAAGGAGTTTACTTTTGGGCATGTTTGGCGGGTTTGTGTGAATGCAACAGAGCTTACACTAAATTCTAATCTATAACTTGAGAGATTTTTTATAAAACAGCATTAAGGCGCTTTTCCACTACACAGTACCAGCTCGCCTCAGCTCGGCTCGACTCGACTCGACTCGCCTTTGTTTGCTTTTCCACTGTGTAAAAGTTGTACCTGTACCTGCTTTCGGGTACTTTTTTTCGTACCACCTCCGGCGAGGTTCTAAGGGAGCTAAGGCGATACTAAAATGTGACGTGAAAACAATGCCGACTGCTGATTGGTCACAGAGAATCTGCGTCATCATTGCACGCGCCAGATGGAGTATCCAGAATAAATAACCCCGCCATTTTTAAATAGTTTGGCCAGAGATAGTTACTAAACGTACTACTATTATTATGGCAACTCGGAAGAATATGCCGTGGTCAAGCGAGGAGGTGCAGACTTTCCTTTGTTTGGTTGCCGAAGAGAGGATCCAGCGAGAGCTTGATGGGGCAACGAGGAACGAAAGGCGTCGCTATGACGACCGGGTACTATTTGTGGCGGTACTTTCTGCAATGGAAAACGGAGCGAAAAGCGAGCCGAGTCGAGGCGAGTCTAGGCGAGTCGAGTCGAGTCGAGCTGGTACTGGTAATGGAAAAGCGCCATTAGATAGTCATGCCACTTACAGTAGGGAGTATGTGAAGAGATGATTGTGAACTACCTGAATCTGCAATATGCAACTGGCTTACACTTTATTTTAAAGTGACAAAGTTACATTGTAGACTACTTACTCAAATAAGTTCTGAGTAATATTTATTAACTACATGTACTTACTATAGAGTTACGGTTAGGGTTTGGGTTTGTTTTGGGGTTAGTTACTTGTAACTATGCATAATTTAATTTACCGTTTTTAATATAGTAAGAACATGTAACCATGGGCGTAGGTTTAGGGGGGGACGCTAGGTACTAGATCCAATCAATATTTTAAAATGACAAAATTGTCCCCACCAATATTTTAGCGAACTCCCAGTGCTGCTATTTGGATCGATTCCGACGGCCAGGACGACAGTACAAGAAACGCCATTATTTTATTGTCTGAAAAACCGAGGGGGAGGGATGTCCCCACCAAAGCAGAGACCAAACCTACGCCCTTGCATGTAACTACGTCATCTTAAAATAAAGTGTTTGAACTGTAATGTGGCCGACAAACCTGGGACTTCGAGGTTAAAGAAAATAAAGTTGGTAGTTGGAAGTTGGTGTAGCGTGTGATTTACCTGGGGTTTTTCTTCAATATTCCTGGTTTCCCTTCCATGTTTATTGGATTATTGTCTTGATCTCTGGTCTGGATTATTTATTAATTGCCTTTTATAATTAAATCTGTGTGAGCATTCGGATTCGCCCTTGCACACCCGTTACACAATCCTTGTCAAACAACTGGAATCATGCATTCAAGAGAGCTGTGATGTAAAGAGTTATATTTATGAATTATAATCAGAATCTAGCAAGTAATATATTATCCTGTTTATAGGTTGCCATGCAATACATCACGCTATTCAAATTCAAATAAACTGTGAGGTCGCTCACAAGTTTCTCTGCATTTTACAATGGTGTCAAACACTGCTCATCCAATTGAAGTCTTAACCTCTGAACCATGTGTTTAAAGAATGCAGGACTTCAATCGCGCAAAAAAACTAGGGAGAAAAATGGGGTCGGTGGTGTTAAAATCCTCCAGTCACTGCAACGGGACCAAAGACTTGTACAATACCTCTAGCTTTTACCAGATTACGTTTGTCACGACAAATATAGTGCAAAGTGAGGCGGAAAATCTACCGAGTTTATCCAACTATCTAAAGAGGTGACAGACCGGGGCAAATCTATTCTTCTTGATGAGGAAGTTTTATACAGGGACTGTTAATCAGCAGAGTGCCAGCGCTCTCTCATCAGTTAATGCCGATGAAAGAGCTTTAACCAACATCACACCAGCTGTCCATCACCTCCCTACTCCCTTCATCTCTCACACCGACAGCACGATTAGAAGAGAAGAGGCATATTACTGTCAGATTTGTACCTGTTCGTGTTCCCGTCTCATTGTCATCTTTCTCTCTCCCTCTTTCTTCTCTCTCATTCTCAGAGAAGGGGTTTTCAAACTTTGTAATGGCACATATGACGATCCCCTTCCTTAAATATAAAGGCAGGTACATAAAGCCCAATTATTATGTGGAAAAAATTATTATATCTAATATCTGCATGCTTATATCTGTTTGTATGTAGCATAAGATACTTGTTTCAAAGTGCAGAAGTAATCTATAACTTGAGAGATTGTTTAAAAAACAGCATTAGATAGTCATGCCACTTACAGTAGGGAGTATGTGAAGAGATGATTGTGAACTACCTGAATCTGCAGCAGCCGAAGATGTTGGCTTGTTATTTTTAACAAACAGAAATCCTAAGGGAAGTAATTTTCCTTTGTTACTGGGACGAGGGGGAAATCAGTTTGGCATTAGCGCAAAAATAACATTATTACGAAGATATTAGTACGTAGACCACATCCTTTACATTACTTTTAGGAGGTGCTTTATTTTCTTACAGAACAGAAAGGGAATTAACATTGGGAAAAATCTCATTTAAGAAGTCTGCTTCAAGGACTAACCAAGCAAATAAAGGGAGCATTTATGTAGTAGTTGAATCCCCTTCCCTTTTCTCTTAATCTCTCTCTCTCTCTGGCTTTAAAAAAGGAGGGAACGGTTCCCCGAGGAGCTGGAGTGGCCCGTCCCGAAGGCCTACTGAGACTGATGCCCGATTCCCAGCTGTGCTGATTCACTCCCCAGGCTCTCGGCAAGGCCGTGACGGGGCGATTACTCTGGCACCTTCTCCTCACGGCACAGAACCCTTCTGGCCCAGTGGGACGTCCATTAGTGCGAGGCACAGCATCATACTCGCTCTCGGTCTTGTTACCTCAGGTCCTAATTGCCATGCTGACATACAGCCAGTGAAGAGAGACAGGGAGAATAAAATGAGAGGATTTGCTCTTTGTCCTTCATTCTCCCTATCCAGCCAACTGTTTGCATGTAGCTTAGCTGGCAATATGTGCGTCTGTTCTGCTGAGGGAGATATTTATAGTGACTCGTAATTGAAAGTGATGATCTTTAGTTGAAACGTGCAATCATATCAACATTTATTATTCAAGACGCTGCTTAGTCAAAGAAAGAACAGATGATAACTTTCAAAGGTGCAGTAATTTTTTTTTTTTTTTTTTTTGAATAGCATACATGCATTTTTTGCTTCTACCTGGATCTTATGAGAAACCACACCTGTTTCTGTGGCTGTACTTAAAAGAGAGAGAAAAGTCCATGCTTTTTAAGCCAATCTGTAGCCAAACAGAAAAAAATCTGTTCCTGTGAATCGTTTGGCTTTGCTGAGATCTCGTCTTTATGTAAAGGATGTATGATCAAATAGAGGAAGTTAGCAAAACAGAACTTTTTCCTCACCTCTCGATAGATAGATAGATAGATAGATAGATAGATAGATAGATAGATAGATAGATACATAGATAGATACATAGATAGATACATAGATAGATAGATACATACATAGATAGATAGATAGATAGATAGATAGATAGATAGATAGATAGATAGATAGATAGATAGATAGATAGATAGATCTTAGTGTTGCTTATATTGGCGAAAGCCGAGTACAAATCAGCATGAAGTTTTAACATCTACTCTCGTGTAATGGAAATCATGATAGATAGATGAAAAAGTGTGATTGTTGTCTACAAAAAATAAATATATTGTAAATGTAATACTGGCTTTTTATACTGTTACTTTACTGAAGTCAAAGCATGTGTGTGTGTGTGTTTATGTATAATTATTATTTTTCTCACTATAGGTACTGTTTATATTTATATACTATTTAATTAATTCCTATATTTTAAGTGGATGCATTAGCTTTAACAGCCCTAAAAATACATTTTGTAAAATCTTTTCTTTTTCTCTCAAATTGTCCACAGCCCCCCATGTGCTCTTTTGTGGCCACTGGACTTTAGTTTAAAAACTCCTGCCTTTAAAGTCAAACGAGTCACAATTAATAATATAGCGCTTTAAACAGTATGGATTGTTTCAAAGCAGTTTCGGTGTCATAAACAAGAAAATAATTCAAGTGCTAGCAATTAAGTCCAAATGAGGTAAAATCAGTGTGCTCATCATTCATGACACAAGTTCAGTTTCAGCTGTAAAGCAGCTTTATACAGAAGACTATAGTCTCAGTATTCAGCTTGATTTAGGTCAACGTGTGTTGGTTTTGCAAAGTTAGTGTTGTTATCCAGCTCATTTTAGTGTCAGCGCAGTCTTTAAAAACAGAAATATGGCAGAATTTTGCATATATTTTGGTGTATTCTAAACCAGATGTGGAGCAAGATAATATATAAGATAAAGAGAAAAAGCTTTATCTTAGCATTTCAAAATGGTTACAGATCACAAGCCCACCGTAAATTTGTGCTGTCTCATAGTTGGCCAAGGGTGTGTGCCCTGTCCGTCAGACGGGGTGATTGATATCTGGCCTCGCCGGGACGATAACACTCCATCACACAGCCTGTGACACTGCGCCGCTCATTCTTTCATCTATTATGGCGAGAGAAATTAGCTTTCCACTCTCAAATCCACTGTTTTCCAGGGATTAACACGGCAGAGCCGGAGCGCTGAGACGGCATTAATACCTGATTCCAACTGGATCAATTTCATATGTGTGTTCACGTAGGAAAAGCTTTGCTCACTTTAAAAAACTTCAGCTGAAAACTTTAATTTTGCGAACTTTCAGTGGACCATCGTAGCAAATGGAATTTACTTTCCACCCAAGGACAGGGAGGCAAAAACAAAACAGCAAAGAGAACTGCAGAAGATAAGGGGGAAATAAAATAAAATAATATATATGCTCTGAGCATTTATTGCTGTTAAACCCAATGGCATGTTTCTCCTGTCAGAATATAATCTTTGAAGATGGATGCCGGCAATGTTGTTTTCAGACTTTCATAAAACATATTACGTGCGGTTTGTTTTTATTACTTTTGGAGTTTACAGTAAATAAGCTGACATAACTGCCACGCGTGACAGTTTCACCTCCAGGTGAATAGAGATGCTCCCACAGATAGAGTCTCTCATGAGCAAGGTCGAATCACAAGAGCGTAGGAGAACGTGAGCAGACGCGGCTGGATTCTGTGTGTGAAAGAGAGCGATAAAGGGAGGAGATTACATGTATATATGGTTGTGTTTGGGTAGAGAGCCGTATATTGAATTCACCAGACTATAAAGGTGTGTGTGTGTGACCTCTATGAGGGTCGCCACTGTATTGGTACAGTAACTGTGGGCACATTGATTAGCTGGCAAAAGAAACAAATTACTTTCTGCATGCAACACCTGAAAAGAACCCCACAATATGTGTTTTGCGGGGAAAATGTGGTGGACATACACAAAAAAAAAAAACAATACTTAGTATTTTTGTCTTTTTTTTTTTTCAAATAGCTAAAAGTGCTTGAATTAAGATACAGTTACTTTAGAAGTGAAATGACTTATATTACCGAGAAAAGTGCAGAGAAAAGCGCTATATAAATGTAATGAATTATTATTATTATTATTAAATGTTTATGCTTAAAATAAGCTTTTTAATTTATAGGCTTTCAGTAATGTTGTCACCCTTGTTTTATTCATAATGTATGTTATAATGCATTATATATTTTCATAAATAATTGTAACCAAATATAAAATGCATTATAATATTTGCAGATTCCTTGTTACATCTGAAATTGGTTGTTTGTCATGTGTTTTAATGCATTATACTTTCTAAAGTGGAACATTGATTAGATATGTTTTAAGTGTGGTTACAATTAATCAAGAGACTGTAAAATGCATCATATGGTACATTACAAGACACAATTAATGCATTTTATAATGGCTTCAAGTAAAGTGTTACCAGAAAAATCTGTCAGTGGGGTCAGAAAAATAATACAATTTTCCCTTTTAATTAAGTTTACTTCAATAAAAAAAAATAAAAAAAATTCTTGTTTAAAGCGTAAACTCACTTCATTTTTTATCTTAAGTCATTTTGCTTCTCAAGTAAATGTATATTGATTTTAATAATGTTTAAATATTTGTACTGGAAACCAAGACGAGCATATTGAGTAAGAAATTCATTTTATACCAATTTAACACCTCTGAGAGTGACCAAAATAACACTGCGGGATAAGGAAGACGGTTGTTTTTGCCTTAAGTCACTCTAACTTGAAGTATATGTCCAGCCTAGCAACAATTCTTCCCAGAGAACGTTCATCTGTTCTCCTGTTTAAAAATGTGATTTTGACCATCTGCGTCCTAACACATGCCAATGCCCATCAAACCTGTGATGCATTACATATGGAGCGGAGGGTTCGATCCTGCGCTCGCTTTCGCAAATTACGACGGATGAAGTAGAGTTATTTTTAGCTGGTATTTGTGTGAAGCTGCTAAAATATTGCCATCGTCTACAGTGCGTCATGAGCAAATAAGTCGAGGAGAGAACAGACAGACGGTGAGCCAGACAAAGTCCAACAAAGTCAAGGTCAAACGCTGCCAAGATCTCGCCTTTATTCAATAAATCCACTGGTCTTTATTCAGTCATTATTCACTAGTAATTGTCCGCTCCACTGAGATGTTAACTCGAGAACTTTTGCGACCGACCAAATCATTGATTCAGTGAGTTGAATTTGAGAACCGGATGTGTCTGAGTAACAGGGGATGTGTTTGAAATCGCCCCCTATTCCCTACATTAGTCCACTAATATAGTTTACTTGAGGGAGTGAATGAAAACGAGTGAGTGAATTCGGACACTGAGTGCATCGGAAGTGCTGCCACTTTTGCATAGTTTGTGCTTTGTTTAATAATCATATTAATCAATAATAATCATTTGAAACTTTGCAAACTGGCAGCTCCAGTAGTGTAGTAAGATGAAAAGATGTATAACTGTCATGGAATCTATGTATACACCTTCATTAAACAATTTGATCAGTTAAAAAGTAATTTATGCCTGTACGATATTACGCTGTAGCCACATTGGACCAGTGTTTTGGAAAATGGATGGATGGATGATTCAGGTGCGGGCGCCATCTTATGGTTAGACGTGGAAATGTATTTGGCGCGTGACTCTTACAGTGCATTATGGGTATTCTCTAGCTATCGAGCATTCATCGGTTGTACACTCGTTATTGCGTTGCATTGTGGGTCCGAGTGCACTCGGTAACGTCCACTATGGTTTCAGACACCACTACAAATGTCTGTCCTCTCAAATAGTGCTCTATTTAAGAGTATAGGGAGCGATTTCAGACACAGCCTGTAGAGATCCAACCCAAAACAATGATTTGTTCACAAATGAATCTGCCCTACTTTATTAAAGGGATACTTCACCTCTGGAAAGATGAATGTGTATTTAAAATGGGTCATTTATGTAGAAGAAATGTGAATTTATTTTTGAATTTGGAGCTTTCTAGCCTGAGAAAAGCCAGAAAATTTATTTTTGGCTTATGTGGATGAAAGACAACAACTCCCAGAATGCACTTGCTTCGCTGATCTAGGAGGCCACGCCTACCGGTAACAGAGCGCAGTAGTAAAACAGCAAGGCTAGGCTACTAGTGAGTTTACGTGATGAGTCTGCCCGAAAATGTGTTTCGAGATCGCCCAAAATGTCCGGGATTCGGCTTTTGCGTTCTACAGTCGCCATTCCTCATGTTTACTGTGGCGAGCAGGACGAGTGAGGGCCGCGGGAGAACGGCGCGAGGCCGGTGGCGTGATTACCGATGAGCGACACCTGTGAGACGCACCGGTCTCGTATCTCTCACGGAGGAGCGGGAATTTTCTTAGCAATGTTAAAACGCACATCAACCGATCACTTGTTTAGCGTTCATGTAAACACTACATTCAGATTCACCAATCGGAATGAATTCAGTTAGATTGAAACAAATGGTGTGCATGTAAACAATGAATGGCAACTGCAGAAAGCAAAAGCTGAATCCCGGACATCGATGGCCGGACACGTCTGGGAAAAAGAGGATGGTAACCCCTACTACTCAGCTTTCTCCACAGAACAAGAGCCTGCTAGCTTAGCTTCCAAAAAAAGATGTCTGACACTATGTGTGCATTCTGTGAGTGAGATCCCACCCTCTATGGGCGGGTTGAGAACATGCGGGACAGCTCCTACTACTGGCTGTAGTCTTTAGCCTCTGGCCAAAAAAATTCTCCGATGACGCAAAATGATGATTTTTGCGTCAACGGAGGATTTTTTCCAGACAAAAAAAACATACATCTCTCGTCTCAGGGGGATATGAGGGTGGAAAGCATGGTAATTCGAAAATACTAGAGGTTTTCTACTAATACAAAGCTTAATGGTAAATCCTGAAGTATCCCTTTAATGAACTCTCATTTAGCTGAATCATTTCGGCTTGTTCCTCATTCAAAACTGGCTATGTTTTATTATGATGGTTGTTGTTCACATCGCGGCAGTTCAGAAATGTAACATTCAGTAAATGACGCTAAAAGGTTAATGCTCTACAGTGTTTGAAAATAACATACCACCTACATTAAACCCTAAACGTTAGTGGTAACTAAAGCAAACATGAGATAAAAAAAACATTGGCTGAAGCAATTATGCCTTTTTTCTGCTTTTACACGTCTTTTAGCTCGCAAAGGCTCATGGTTCTCAGGACTCGTACTGTGCTTCACATCACATCTTCAAGCAGAAGGAAATGGTTGAAATATTCTGAATGATATTAATCTACAATTTAACTTGTGATGCAGCCGTAATTAAACCACACCACGTCCGTTCGTCTGGCCGGAGGAAAACTTGTTGGTGTTTTACTCCCACTGGTGTTCATTCACCCGGATACTGCAGGGAATGTTATGTATAGGTACATTTTGGGAGCTTAGAAAAAATAGAGGTATGTTTTTCCAATGAGGCTGTGTTGATGCCTTAATTGTGTTTTTTTTTAGCAAACCGTCCCTTTAAATGTTAATGCGTGTACCCGTGTGGTCTAGGGGATTAGCATAGAGACTGTAACCAGTTGTAATCATCGAACGTTGTCATGGATCCTAATGTACCTCACATTAATCTTTAGCTTTTTTGCTAGATGCTAATGCAGTCTCTGATATGTTTAGACTTGCTTTTTTTAGAGATGCTTTTTAATCTGTGCAAGCCAAACCAGGATTGAACAAGGAAAAATCAAATAAGCAGATGGCAATCTCCTGAAATTAGAGTATAGCTGCTTCTTCCAAGTACCAAATTATATCAGCAGCTTTACTTTACCAGTGTTAAGCAGGACGACAAGCTGTTCTTTTATGTCAGTAACATGTAATCCCTTGAAATGTATAATCTGTGCAAAAAACATCATCAAACTGATTAAGGTTTCATTTTAGTGAATGACTGTTGCTCTTAATTAATTGTGTTTAACAGCCCAATGAGGAATTAGTTTGATTTGTTTGTTATTCGGATGTCTTTTTTCCACAAGGCACAAGGGAACGTGGATGTGTATGCAAATGTTTGGCACTTGTCAGAGGTGTGTGTGTGTGTGTGTGTGTGTGTGTGTGTGTGTGTGTGCGTGTGTGTGTGTGTGTGTGTGTGTGTGTGTGCGTGTGTGTGTGTGTGTGTGTGTGTGTGTGTGAGTGCGTGTGTGTGTGTGTGTGTGTTTGTGTGAGTGGGTGTTTACAGGACTGCTGTTGTTTTGTGCCCTTCTCTGTGTAAATGCCAGTCAATCCCAGCTGAGCAGGCATTAGTCTGTGTTGAGCGTGGACCGCAGAGGGAGAGGACGCCACGATACATGTCTGTTTTTGGGTGTTGCGCACAGGTGGCTCTCAGCTAGGGGATTCGGCTAATTAAGCAACGACAACATGATACGAATGCAAGCTTTCCTAAGAGATGTGTCTAAAAGCTGGAGCTTTCAATGGAACCCAAATTGTCCACATAGTTCCCGGAATATCTGGCATGTCACATTTCTAGAATGTTCTGATGGGTTACAGGTATTGTAATGATGACGGTAACAGTGTGTTTGATAGATGGTTGTAGTTATAAAATGGGAGAATGCCAAGAACGCATTTCTGTTTCAGGAGTGAAACAAAATTGTAAACAAAATTAAATGACATCCATCCATGATATATAACAATGTAATGACTCAAAATAATAGTCACAATTCTGAGATATGACAATACAATCACTCGAAATAAGTTACAATTCAGAGATATAACAACACAATCACTATAACAATACAATCACTCGAAATAAGTTACAATTATGAGATATAACAACACAATCACTCGGAATAATAGTCTAATTTCTGAGATATGACAATGCAATCACTTGAAATAAGTCACAATTCTGAGATATAACAATAAGCACTCGAAATAAGTCACAATTCTGAGAAATAACATTAACCACTCAAAATAAGTCACAATTCTGAGAGATAACAATGCAATCACTCGAAATAATATTCTCAATTCTGAAATATGACAATGAAATCACTCGAAATAATCAGAATTCTGAGATAATCACAATTGTATGATATGAAGTAGCAATTATAAAATATAAAAACACAATTGTGATATTCGAACATTCTGACTATATTCTGATTATAAAACAGAACAAATATAACTTAAATTACTTCAACTTGTAAAATGTTTTCTATGGAAAATAGAAAAAAATGAACATTCTAAATAATAATAGTGTCTCAATGATTCAATAAAATAACACTGATTTTGAGATAAAGGCAAAATGACTAGAAATAAAGTTGCAGATACTTTAAGCATAGACATAGCTGATATGAGATATATTTGCAGATGTGAGTTACTGTAAAGTCCCATTTTGACGTGATGTCACAAATAAAATAAATAAAGTCTTTACATTTGATCTCACTCTGAGGCAGAAACGTGCTTCCATAGATGCCTGCCTTGTAACTGGAAAACAGAGCGTCCGAGACATATAAAATCACATGATTAATCACAAAACACTCCATGTCTACAGAAATACAGATATAAATATATTTACGGATGGTTCCCCATTAATATAAACATGAATCCATTATTGTAATGACATGTAACACATGACATCATCAAATGGTGTCTAATCTGCCGGCACTGATAACACACCATCAGGACAGAATGTAATCACACCTCAAATGCTCATCCCACAGCGGGCACAACAACTGACTCATGACATGACATCATTCTTTGTATTTATTATGCGACTATATGACACGTGAGGATGAGGATCTGTGAGCACTTTTTTGGTGGTGTTTCTATTTCTGTTTTCTTTTGGCCTGAGAGGATGTAAAGGTGATTTGCCTGAGCTGTCCCACCACATTGCCTTTGACCCTCCACGATTTCACCCTGCTGCTCTCTGCCTTCTTCTGACCTGTGCTGAGGATGCCCACCTTCCTGTCAAATGGAAATCATCCACTATTCGAGGCTGCACAGAAAGCCACACAATGTCCGTTTCTCACTGTCTTTCCAGCTATTGATGGTGTAGAGGGATTGTTTTGCGATTACTTAAATATGGCTCCTTTTCCCTCAAAACATCCAAGTAATAGTGTAAGAAATAGTTATGCACTCATGATGAAGAGACATAACGATCTCGGTTACTTCACTGTGACCTTGTTCCCTCAGAAAGCGTAACGAGATGCAGCACTGCTCAGCGCATTGGGAACGTCTTTAATCGTGACCAGCTGTGAATATTGTGTGTAACACGTCAATAGAATTGACCCGGAGGTAATATAGCCTCGGTCGATGACGTCATTGGCGCGCACCCGAAACACGAGGCTAGAAATAGATGAGCCGCAGGTGCATCGTCAGGATATTTTGTCTGAAGAGCAGTCCTGGGACATCTTCAGCACGGCAAAGTAGCGCAGCATCTCGTTCCGCTTTCTCAGGGAACAAGGTTACAGTGAAGTAACCGAGATCATTCCCTTTCGAAAGCTACAATCGATGCTGCGCTGCTCAGCGCATTGGGAACGAGAATACCCACGCCGTCATGCTTGAACATGCCTGGACCCCACGGTTGTGCATGTGCTCACAAGAACGCAAGAAGGCCTCAGACACTAGCCTGTGATGTTGACTCAAGGACATGAGAGCCCGGACTGGCATGAACATCCAAACTATAAAACCTTATGAATATGTGCGGAGAGGACCAACCTGCCGCATCACAAACCTGTTGTAAGGGGGCACCCCTCGCCAAGTACTAGAAGAGGCGACCCCCTGGTGGAGTGAGCTCTAAGACCTATAGGTGAAGCTTGACCGCGCGCCTCATAAGCAAGAGCAATAGCATCCCTGACCCAATGAGACATGGTCTGCTTGGTGGCAGCTGCTCCTCTGTTACTACCACCATAACAGACGAATAGTTGCTCTGACTTACGCTACTGGCTAGTGCGGTGGATGTAAGCCTGAAGAACACGGACTGGACAGAGTCTATGAGATTTATCCTGCTCCGGCATGTAAACGGTGGAGGACAGAAGGCTTCTAGAATGACCGGATGTACAGCCGAAAATGGAACCTTAGGCAGGTAATCAGGATGAGGATGCAAAATCACTTTCACCATTCCTGGGGCAAAGTCTAAGCAGGATGGAGAGATAGACAGAGCCTGCATATCCCCAATTCTCTTCAAGGAAGTTATTTCCATTAGAAAAACCATTTTTAGAGTCAGAAGTTTATCAGACGCTGATTATATAGGTTCAAAGGGGGTTTCAACCAGACCCTCAAGGACTATAGCTAAATCCCATGAAGGGATCCTGGTTTTTACTGGAGGTCTCAGTCACCTGGCCCCACGAATAAAGCGAGAGAGCAGAGGGTGTCTCCCGAGCAGCGCCCCGTCAACTAAGGCGTGGCAAGCCGAAAGAGCAGCCACATAAACCTTAAGAGTGGCAGGGCATGTGCCTGTTGATAATTTATCTTGCATGAAGTCCAGAACTGAAGCAACCTGGCAGTTGACTGGATTTACATTGAGTACAACACACCACCTTTCAAAAACACCCCATTTACTGGCATAACTTTGTCTAGTGGAGGAAGCCCTACCACTCAGAATGGTCTCAATAACAGCAGGCGAAAGCCCAGTGTCCCTCAGTTGGTTCCCATCAGGGGCCAAACATGAAGATTCCACAGGTCGGGCCTGGGATGGAATATCGTGCCCTCCGCCTGAGACAGAAGGTCCCTCCTCTCCGGAATCACCCAAGGCGAGCCGTCGAGGAGAGATATTATCCCCGAGAACCACACTCTGTTCGGCCAACGTGGTGCTATCAGCAAGAGACAAGACCCCTGTTGGCGAACTCTGGCTAGAACTCCCGGGAGCAGAGAAACTGGAGGAAACGCATACAGGCGCATCTTGGGCCATGAGTGCGCCATCGCATCCAGACCCAACGGAGCTGGGTGACTCAGAGAGAAGTAGAGGGGACATTGCTGGGAGGTGAAGAGGTCCACCTCCGCTTTGTAAAATTTGGTCCAAATCTGTTTCACTACTTCCGGGTGAAGTTTCTATTCCCCGTCGGTAGTGTCTGTCTGGACAGTAAATCTGCTCCCACATTCAAATGCCCTGGAATGTATACTGCCCTGAGTGACAGGAACTTGTCCTGGGCCCAGAGAAAAATCTGCCTCGCTACTCTGTTCAGATTGCGTGAGCGTGGACCTCCCTGGTGATTTATATAAGAGACTGCTGCTGTGTTGTCCACCCGCACTAGGACATGACAGCCCCTCAATTGATGGAGAAAATATTTCAGATCCAGAAATACGGCCATCAGCTCGAGGCAATTAATGTGCCAATCGAGCTGATGACCCTCCCATTCCCCTTGAGCTGGACGGCCATCTAAGACCGCTCCCCAGCCCATCAGGGAGGCGTACGTCGTTAGCAGTCTGCGACGACACGGCGCCCCTAGAGTGGGCCCAAGGCGAGGAACCGGAGTCTGATTCACAGAGATAGTGTACGAAGCCCGCGTCGCGTCACTTTTATGTGCCTTTGAGGATTGGCTCTTGGATGAAATCCTCTGGCTTTTAGCCACAACTGAAATGGTGTCATATGCAACAGCCCCAGAGGAATAACCGTGGATGCTGACGCCATGGTACCCAAAATTTTTTGGTACTGGCGAACAGTGAGTTCTTGGCCTAGCCTGACTTTGCTCATGGTCTGCCGAATGGTCTCGATTCGAGCGGGAGACATTTGTGCCCGCATCGTGATCGAATCCCAAACAATCCCGAGATAAGTCGTTCTCTGGGCAGGAGAAAGAACACTTTTCTTGGTGTTGAGTCTCAACCCTAGAGCAACTAGATGAGCTAACACGATGTCTCTGTGTTGGAGCGCCATCTCGCGCGATTGTGCTAGTATCAACCAATCGTCGATGTAATTCAAAATGCGAATGCCCTGGAGTCGTAATGGAGCCAGTGCTGCATCCATGCATTTTGTGTATGTGCGGGGTGACAAGGCTAGACCGAATGGAAGAACCCGAAACTGGTTCGCTTCGCCCCCGAAAGCGAACCTCAGGAATTTCCTGTGTTGTGGCAATATTTATATGTGAAAATAAGCGTCCTTCAGATCGATCGTGACGAACCTGAGCGCTTTGACTGTACGGTTTAAGCCTCGAAGTTCTAAGTTTGGACGCACCCCCCCCATCCTTTTTGGGAACCAGGAAGTATCTGCTGTAATAGCCTGACTCTCTCTCTGGAAGAGGAACATGTTCTATGGCCTCTTTGCTCAGAAGGGTTTGCAGCTCTTGTGACAGTACATGCATCAACTCCGGTTTCACGGAAGTGAAAACCACGCCGTTGAAACGTGGAGGACGACGAATAAATTGGATTCTGTATCCTATCTGTACTGTGCTTAATAACCACGCTGAAATTGACTTTTAAATGTTTGAACAACTGTGTGTCACCGTTGTTCTCTGGCCTCATGGAGAGGCGTCAGGGCTCTTTTAGACCTTCCACCAGAGCCTCAGTTAGCGGGGATGGTGTGCTACCAAAGTTCAGAACATCTTTTGGACAGTCTAGCTTCTCCTTCAGAGCGGCTACACTATGGAACTCTCTCCCAATTGGATTCAAACTGCAGAACAATATTAACATCTTTACCAGAGAGCTCAAACAGTGGCTTAAATCGGGCCAAAGTTGTACTCACGTGTAAAATGTGCCTTGTTTGTGTGTTTTTATCTGTTGTAAAAGCCCCTATGGACAGGTGTTGAAAATTAGCACATGTGCTATAACACTTTAAACAATGCATCTGGTTCGTCCAATGTTATTGCTATGTCCATATTAAATAAAATAAAGAAATAAAGAAATAAATAAAAAATAAAAAAAATAAAAGAAATGCCTGGCAGAAGTTTCCACGCTGTCAGACTTTCTGAGAGTGGTATCAATTTTAATACTTCCTTTTGAGGGGATGTTAGATGTTCCATGTCCTGAATGACGGCAGGAAACAACGGAACCTCTAACATTTCGCTGGAAACCGCTGCCCCCCGAAACACCGGAGATGGCGGGGAAGGAGAGGTTTTGTGAGGGTAACGGGAAGGGGCGAAAATATCTTGCACGCGCCCCATCCCGTGGGGGGCTACCCCCACCAGATTTGGCGCCAGACCATCAGGACTTTTTCTTATTATTAATAATAGTCCTGAGGCCTGGTCTGGGAGGCTGCTGAGTGCGGCGAGCCTGTCCCCAGTCTCTACGAGGGGGAGCGCGACTCACCACTCTCTGCTTTTTAACCTCCCTGGGTTTTGAAGGACCGGGGCGGGGCTGGGTGGCCGACGGCCTCTCCCCTTGAGTACAGCAAGGAAGGAACTGAACATACGCCTCTTCGTGTTTTTTTAAATCCTTAAACCTGTTGACGACGGTGTTGACAGCATCGCCAAACAGGCCCGATGGTGAGACCGGAGAGTCTAACAAAAACACACAATCTTCATCCCCGATACCAGTGAGATTGAGCCACAGATGTCTCTCCGTGCTGACCAAAGCGGACATAGAACGACCGATGGCACGGGCCGTTTGCTTGGTCACACGAAGAGATAGATCTGTGGCTCTGCATAGTTCAGAAAACGCTTCCTCATCGATAGTACTGCCTGCACTCAAGTCCTTCAACAGGTCAGCCTGGTACGCCTGTAACACTGCCATAGAGTGCAGCGCAGCACCAGCCGGACCTGCAGCTTGATAAGCTTTCCCCACGAGCGCTGATGTTGTTCTACACGGCTTCGTGGGGAGGGTAGGTTTCTTTAATGAAGATGCTGCGTCAGGCGAGAGATGGCTCGTGAGCGTCTCTTCAACCTGCGGCATCTCCGTATACCCCCACGACTTCGCACCCACGATAGTCGAAAAAGTCGACGTCGAGGGTACAAAGATACGAGAAGTATATGGTTTACTCCATGACTTAGATAGTTCGTCATGGAGGTCCTCGAAAAAGGGGAGAGACTGATGTTTTGGTCCCTCCCCCCTGCCACCGGACAGAAACCTATCCCCTAGCTTAGACTGTTTAGGGGTCTCTTGTTCGCTGTTTTGGAACTGGACATTTAGTTCCTTTTTGTCTGCCACAATTGTACTTTCTACAGTGTTCTATCATTGTAACATGGTACCACCCAAAACCTTTTTTAAGGAAAAAAAGAAAGTGAGATTTTGAGGGGTTTTGGTGGGGAAAAAAGGTAAATGGTTTTCATTCCTCCACTCCAGAAGCAGTGGACTCGATTAGGACGCAGGACTGGATTAAAAAGCTAGGCCAGGGCAGGAGGGCATCACAGTACAGGATATTCAGGCAGACTAACTGGCAGGACTCTGGTGGCACATACCCAGCTGTGCCTGTGGTGGGAGACGATAAACTGGGCAAATGTGCAGGCAGCCAGATGACCACATGGTTGAGTGGTGAGCTTAGAAGGATTACAGACAGGGAAAATGTTCAGAGCTTACAGGGCAGAGGAGATGTTGCTTGTTTGACATGCGGCAGGAATTACGCTCAGATTAGAGGTACAGCGTACAGCCAAAGTGAAGCTTTATGGAAATACAGCCAAAAGAATGGTTCATGGAAATAAAGAAAGGGAAAAAGAGGATTAGAGCGTGAATCCCTTTACTCAAGACTTCTTAGGCAACTTTAATTTTGTTTTCACATTCAAAGCAAATTAATGCGATACTTTGGAATTGGTGAGTCCTTGCATTCATACACAGTGAAGTATTAGAATGTATCTGCGATAGCCAGGCTTTCCTGTCAAACATGTTTGACAAGTGGTTTTCACGGCAACACAAAAAACTATCCTCTAAATGCGTACTAATGTCTAATTCCGCACCCCTTAAAGCTCAAGTGCGACCTTTATGAAAAAAGCAGTGCGTCACCACTTGTCACACACACACACACACACCACCCATCTGCGTTAGAGATGTCACAGTCCTAACGCTGGAGAAATCTTAATGTTCCACTTTCATGCACGGGGCTCACCTCGGCTAATGGCTAAGCTGCCGTGACCGCTTTGCATTCTCTGTGCTAAGCTCAATTCGCCATCGCCTTTCTGGCTCTGACAGGAGAGAGCTTTTTTTCACCTCTCCTGTCTCTGCGCACCATTCCAAAAGGGGAGCATCCACATAAATACACGCGCTTGCAAACATGCACACGAATACATGCGCACAAATGGGCATGGGCACAGCCAAGCTGCCTTTGTTTCCCCAACCCAATTTGTTCCTGCCAATATCGGTCTGATGGATGGCTTTTCATTATCATGCCATGGCGACAGATTGAAAGATTTTCTTTCCGTTGCCACGTTTTTGAGTGTGCAGCAACATTTGCCCTGGATTTAATCAAAAGCAAGCAGACACGCACACATTTGTAAACCCCACAATCTCACACAGTGATGGAATTGGCAAAAATTTGTGTGGATCAGAGGTAGATAGAGAACATAAAAAGTGGAAGAGAGAAAGAGAGCTTGGGATGGGGAGGGCAAAGACCTTGAGCTCCAAGTGATGACTTTTTTTCTGCTCTTCACATCAGAAACAAAACAGATCAAGAATAGGGGTCACCAAACATCACCATCATCCAGGCACAGTGCCCATTTTTGGTGGCCAATCTACCAAAAATGTCAGTCTTTTATTGTGCATTCAAAACAGCGAAAAGTAAAATGTAATTCTCCAAGAAAGGTGACACAGCAGAGCTGCAGGTTCAGAATTTTTTACGAGTAAAATATCTCTAAAGTATATTCCCATTAATATTTACCTTTTTTTGGCACACCAGGGTGACTAGGAACATGAAATTGTCTATCTATGAATACTTGTTTCACAGGAGTTTAAATATGAGCAAACACAAAGGCCAAATTCCCTTAATCGTCCATTACAATGAGAAAAACAAAAGAATATACTTCTGATGTGCAGCAAAAGACTGTTGAGCTTCACAAAATAGAAAGCGGCTGTAAGAAAATGGCTAAAGAATTGAAAATCCCCATTTTGACCATCAGGGCAATAATTAAGAAGTTCCAATCAACTAAAGATGGACGTGTCTATATTGTCTTAATACACGGTGAGGAGGAGAGTTTGAGTGGCCAAAGACTCTCCAAGGATCACAGATGGAGAATTGCAGCGATTACTTGAGTCTTCGGGGTCAGAAAGCCTAAAAAATCAAACAACCCCTACATCACCACATGTTGTTTGGGAGGGTTTCAAGAAAAATCCTCCTCGCTCCTCCAAAAATAAACTCCAGCATATTCAGTTGTCAGCTTTTTGGCAGCAAAATCACCAGATGTTTTTATGGTGCAAACAGGGAGAGAAAGGACCCCATGCCTACGGTTAAATATACTGCTGGATCTGATATGTTGTGGGCCTATTTTATTTTTGCCGGAGGTCCTGAACATCTTGTTCAAATACATGTTAATTATGGATTCTAGCAACTACCAACAGATAAAAAAATCAAAACCTGACTGCCTCTGCTAGAAATCTTATAGTAGGCCGTGGTTGGATCTTCCATCAGGACAACGGTCCAAAACAAACATCAAAATCAACACAAAAATGGGTAACTACGCACAAAATGAAGCTTCTGCCATGACCGTCCCTGACCTGAACCCTATAGAAGATGAATGGGGTGAACTGAAGAGAAGAAGCACCAACATGAACTTGTGAATCTGAAGGATCTGGAGAGATTATTTATGTAGGAATGGTCTCTGATCTATTGCCAGTTGTTCTCCAAACTCATCAGGCATTATAGAAGAAAATTCAAAGCTGTTATCTTGGCAAAAGGAGGTTGCAAAATGTATTTAATAACAGGGAGCCAATAATTATGGCGAGCGTGTTTTGGAGAAAAGCCCCCCAACCCCCCCCCCCCTCCCCTCCAATTCTTTTTCTTCAATGAAAGGTTAGATTTGTGCAATTTTTTTAATGAAAGATCAAAAGAATAAATAATGCAGATTTATTTTTTGCAGCCAATTTTCTGTAAAAAAAAGATCAGATTTCTCGGGTGTGCTGTCAATGCTATACTAAGTTTAAGGTTAGGACGTAGGGGTTTGGCTTTGATTCAGTGTTGTGTAGGTGATCAGAACTGTGATTGACAAGACCAATGAAATATTTCTCTGTCACACTGATATATTGTAGTGCATCACGGTTTCCATTTATTCTGGTAAAAAGATCAAATAGAATAATTTGAAATTTCCATTCCGTAATGACAATTGATCTAAAATGTTCAAATCACATTTTCAAATCAAAAGCAACAGATATTGATACCATTTCACCTGTCATTTTATGATTTTTCCTCATCGTCCGTGTTCAGCATCTCTGATTATCTGGCCTCATACGAAGAGCAAACAAACAATGAAAAGAGGATTAAAAGATATCTTCATCACAAACTGCTCCCCAAAACACCTACCTGTCATTTTTACTGCCACGGAAAGCTTTCAATTTATTTCCCTCTTGTTCAGGGACCGATTCTCACAGGCAGGGGGCGCAGGAGATGAAAGCAGCTCCCATGAACACTCTCATTCCTGCAAGCCCTATATCTCTCTAACATCTTTATGATGAAAGTGTCAGAGCAACAAGTAGAAGTGGATGATATATGGTCTGAAGCTTAAAGTTGGTGGAGAATGCGGGCATTAGCATGGGTTCAGTTTGACATACACACATGGAAAAAAAATCACAGACTCCTCCACTCTCCAGCACTCATGGCGAGAGAATATGTGGCCCCAGGGTCCCAACAGTAATCTCACATTGCATGGTAACGATGGGGGGGAATGATTCCCTCTTCCCTTCGGCGCTCGGAAGTCGGCACTCTTTGAGTCAGCTTGATTTTTTTTTCTCTCCACTGGTCGTGGGAGGAAGGACTCCTTTGTGTAAGCCCACACAGACTTAAAGCTTTCGGATACAATTTATAATGTGCGTTTGAGTGTCTTCATGCGCTCGTACCAAATTGGGGCTACAATTTATCTATCTGGTGTAGGTTGTGTGGGTGTAGGTGCTTTGTGGAAACTGGGCCACAGTGATGACAGCACTCATATAGTGTAATAATAACGTTATCCAGTGCAAAAAGAGTGAGAATGAAAACAAAAGTAAATCAATTTTTTACGGTCCACAGAGAAAATACTTAAACTCTGTATTTCTTTCCACTAGCTTTCCCTGTTTTCTCTTCATCTCACAAGTGGGACGAAGATGAGTTCAGTTTTAAAAGTGAGGCTTCTCATCCCTATGATACTCACATGACTTGCTATGCTATTCTAATTTGGAATTCATATAAGTTGTACGTTTGTAGACGGCAGTGTAGGGAATAGAAATAAGCAAACTCTACTGAAAAATTAATCAATAGTCTTATCTCCTACTGTTGAAGAGAGAAATTAAATACTTCTCTATGTGTTACCTACATGTTTTTCAAGAGCTATTTCTCCACACACACAATGTACGGAGAAACTGAAGGAATTGTACTGTGCAATTTAATCTGTAATTGATGAATGAATTTATGTTTGACCAACTGTTTAAGGCAAGACACGGTAGGTGGAAACATAGCTTTTTCATGCAGTGGTAAATTTTGAGATTTTGGGCCAGTTTGCTCAACTCCTGGTCAGAGCTTAACTCCACCCACTGGCAATCTTTGAAAAATGCTGGAAAAGTGGGCAGAGCCAAAGACGGGGCTGAGCGAGGGGCGTGCACCTGAGACCCGCAGTGACAAATTTGATTGACACATAGGTGTAATTTGTGGGTAGGACTGGTGGGACATGTCCCCACCACTTTTTTGCCAGGGTCGATTGTGTTCCCACCATGATTTTTGAAACATCTCGCGGCACAGATGTACCAATACAAATAAATAAAACATCTAGTGATCTAGCGCTAAAATGTGTTGTTTTAGAAATCAAAAAACTTTGAAGTGATCAAAGTGCTCGTTGCCGCTGCGATCAGTGATATGTACAGTGTTCTCTTGTGGCTCGCTCACAGTCTTCACACGGACGCGCGCGTCAATCCGTTGCGGAGAGACTCTCTTTTCGTTCCGGTGAAATCACAAAACAAAATGCACACAGACATGTCCCGGCTTGACATACACTGATAAACATAATCGGTTTTGATGAAGAAAAAAAAAATATACTTCTTAATGCGGATTAGAACCCAGAACCTCTGACACGCTTGGCACAAGTTCTGCCACTGGACCATTATACTACATATGTAGAACAAGACGGATCTACGTATTTATTCACATGAAAATTCTCTGCACTAACAACATATATTAGATCTCATTAATGGGACAAATTAAACGCAATGTACTATTGAAATCGATTGCTAGACATTGTAATTTTATTGTACATACATCTGATTTATGATTTAGCATTGTATTAGCATCTCTTATTAATTTGCCGCTGGCTCAAACTGCGGTCTTAACTCCCGATGCCGGCGATGCTAGCGAAGGGCGTGGTGATCTCGTGCCAGGGGCGTGAGTAGTGAGCCGATGGCATAGCCTGCTACGCCACGTGGGGAAACAACTTCCAATGGGAAAGTTCAACTGCAGTAGCCACCGTTCAACTCGAAGAGGTCAGCACTCAGACATTTTTACACCATATATTCCAGAATTAAAACACTTTATACCCAAATGTCAAAACATTTACTTGAATCAATGAACAGTACTAATAAAGACCCAGTCTTACAGATCATTAACTAAAAAAAATTTTTTTTAGGGATTATTTACCCTTTAAGGTGGTTATTTCATTATATTTTGTCAACTTGCATAGATTTCTACCGGAAATCACCAAAAGTCAGCATTTAGTCTTTAGATTTTTTACATTCTGCATTCTACCCAAGTTCCGTGGAGTCTCTATTCACAGAAACATGTCATGCATGTTATCATTGTAAAGCTGGCAGTCTCCTACACAGCGCTGTCTAATCCAAATATGGGCATTTCCTTTGTAGAAATAACCAACCGTGAAAGTTTGCTAGGGAATCTACAGCCGAAAACCACACCTGATTGGTTGATGTAAATTTCCGACTACATGACTGGTTCTCTGTGCAAAAGAGTAAGCACAGCCAAAAAGGTGAAAAGACACAGACAGGAGATCGAAGAGAGGCCTACATATGGTGCAGGCATGGACATTTAGGCTGTAAACAGACAGGGAGCTACTTATTAGATTTAATTAGTTATAGATGGACATACAACAAACAGCGACAGTTCATTTGCAGTTTCTGTGACTGTTGTTATATGTGTTTGTTAAGGTAGTTTTTTCTCACACTCAAAGAGTCAGATATATCCACTTCAGTAGCACCTACAAACACCAACTTTTCCAGTCTTATACTTAACTATATTCTGAAGGCTTTTACAGAGGGATTTGTTGATATATCATTCCTATCCTGAGATATAGGTCATTTTACTCCAAAAAATTACTCCAAAAAATTAATTCAAGGCTATTGTAAGTATTCTCTAATTTACTAAAGCACAAATTAAGATATCCAGAATCCTCTCTGTAAAAGCCCTTGCATCTAATATGTCAACAAATAAAACCAATAATTTGAAACCTGGTCCTTTCCAATTTCCAGATTTTGTTTTTGAAAATATATGCAAAAGAGTGTATATTTAAGTAGCCTATATAAGGCCTCATTTTGTATATTAAAACATTAATTTACACAAAACTTGTAATAATTTCTTATCTTATGTCTATGCCAGTAATAAACTGGAGAAGTTTCACAGTGATGTCTTCTAATTTTAAAAATGTCCCTATTCACCTGTAGTGTCTCACCTTAATTGATTATTTCATGTTTGATTTGATTTGGTTTGATTGTTTGATTGTTTCAATGATTGACTGATTGTGTCAGTCAAACATTCCATCAAATGTTTAAACAGTTAATTAATCAAACATTCTATTGTTAAATATTGTCAACATGTCAATTATTTAATCAAGATATTTTGAATCTATATCAATAAACGTGTATATATCAGTCTGTGCTGACTCTCTTAATGGTAAGATGTGACACGGCTCATGGCTAACTGCCAGTAAAACTGGGTGTGCAAGGGACAGAAATGTTCTCGGTGTGATTTCTTTCATCTTCTCTCCGTCTCGCTTCACATCTCACCTCGGCTGTCTCATTCCCACCCCAAGGACCAGTCAAACTATAATAATTCCAACCTTGATTTCCTGCCATTTTGCTATTGTGGGGCTGTTTGATGGGGTAATCAGTCTCATTCATTATTTATTTGAAGATGTGTGTGCGCTCCGTGCCCTGTGTGCCCTCTCATCAGAATGATTAGCACTGAAGATTGCTTTAATTAAACTAAAGCTGTGTATCCACATATACCATATTCTGCCCACACCATATTCCTGTGTCTCCCTAACTGCCTGGAAGTGTACGGGTCACTGTGCCGTTACCTCTCACTTCTCCTCTTTCCCATAAAACCTGAACTCATAATAGCATGCCTGAAGCTGCCATTAAAAATACTTAACCCACTTCAATGAACTTTGTTGGCTGTATTGGTTCATAAAATTGTATTGTAATAGCATAATCATCGGAGCCTCTCATACACAAAATATATGATTATATATATATATATACGTGTGTGTGTGTGTGTGTGTGTGTGTGTGTGTGTGTGCAATGTGCTCCTCTTGACCTTTTTATTTTCATTGTGACAAATGAACTAAAAATAATATCAGCCACAATATTATATTCTTGACTAGTTCATTTTAGTTATTATCAATGTATTAAACATTTAATTCCAGTCAGTATTTGATAACTTGACACCATGTGCCAATGTAGCATTTATTTTGTGTGAAACAATCATTATTGAAAACACAACATTGAAACACATGAAATATGTTCCAGGTTTCATAATTACCCAATTTAACACCGATATGAGAAGATACACACACCTGTTTATCTGGTAAAAACTTAGTGTTATTAATTGCCATACTAAATAGTTTACAATACATATTGACCTCAGTTGTTCCTATATTGAACAACAAAAGCTCGTTGTGACTACCACTTTACCAGATCATGTGATCTGCCGTAGCATGTTTACTTATGTATTTCTACTGATTTCTATGATTAATTCAGGTAGTTGTAAAGCATTTAGCAGTTAACTATTTGTGTGTCGTGCTCATCTAAAAGTGAGGACTAGTCATGGCTTGTAAAGCATTTCCTCGCGAGATTTAAAGACTCAGTGATCTTCTAAACAGAAAAAGGAAACAAACACAACACAGTGATACAGAACATAGGAATATTTAAGATGTATCAATGTACATTTAAATAGTTTAGTAATCATTTACTTACACTTTTAAAGTGATCTCATGAACCACTGACAACTCCTAAATAACTGGTTTGTAAATAATGCAATACTTCATTTAGAAATGATAAATTGATCATTACTAAAGTATGAAAACACAATTATTAAACACATTATAGATATGCTTATAAATCAAGAATAAAACATGTATAGCGTTATTTATAAACTGCTAATTAATGTAGGCCTATATTAATGCTTTAAACAGTACATGATGAATTAACTGTTTGCTAATGCTTAGCTAAGGATTAATAGCGTGCAGTTTTTATAAAGTGTTACCGGAGATCTTATTTGAACATCACAAACGGACACTGTTCCTCTGGAGGGTGTCTAGTGAGAGATGATGGAGACCGTCAGCGCTCAAGCCGAGATATGAAAGCAGCTAGAGCTTTTAAAACGTGTTTGGCTGAAGCAGAATGCTAACTGTATTTTGCTGTTGAGCTCTTTTGCCTTGTTAGTGCTGCCGGCTATCACATCCTCCGTGAATTCTCAATTATAAACGACCATGCTTTTTAAAAGCACTTTTGTGAGAGTAACGGGAGAACCGTCTTAAATATTAAGACTGTAGTAAACCTGCCGTGGTCTGAAGTCAATCAAACATGTCAGGCCTCCTTTGAGGAAAGATCTGCATGTGAGCCTTCGCTTCCAAATATCTGAGTTTGCCTCCTTCCGACTGATTCTTTCATTTATCCAGCGATTTGTTGTAATATCCTATCATGTTTCTTTCAACACACGCTCTTGATGCGTGACATTTCCGTCTTTCTCTCTTTAGCATAGTTTTGTTATAAATGTTCAAACGCATGAATCAATTGAGCGGTGAAGGAGCTCCAAAATAGCGCCTTGTGCACGTCCTTACCGTCCACTCCCACTTCTTGTCAAAAATACAAAGATAGTCTGTGTCGTTTTTGCCTAATACCAAGTCTTTCATCTCCACATATCCTTTTGTGTTCTGTCTCTTCCACATCTCATCTACGTCCTGTATTTATAGAATAGAACATGGCATAGACCAGAATTACACACTGTCATGAAACATACAAAAGTGTTGAAATTATGCAAGGCGAACAGTCATGTATCTGTCAGATGTGCTTATTGGTGCTGCTGACGTTTCGTTAATTACATATGGCGTAATCAGGGCAGGTTCGCACATTATTGTACTGAAAAGAAGACAATGAAAAGGAAGAAGAAAGACTGTGGGATCCATATAGTACTATGAAACTCAAAAGCCAATTTAAAATACTTTTAAAGCATGTTCCGTCAAGAAAAAAACAAATCAAAAGCTAAAGAAGACAAAAGACATGCATAAATAAATCCATTAGGTCTTTATTTGTCATTGATTTCCTGTATGAAGTTTCAGCAATACTTTTTCTGTATAAAATGTGACTTGTGCAAAACTTGCCACCACAATGCTAGTACTGTATGTTGTGGAAGGTTTCCAGGCCGTTGTTATATGGTTGCAGGAACGTGAAGAGTTGCTACTGGCTTAATGACACAAAATAGACCATCCAAAGCCAAAAATGATACAAAATAACTAAAACAAAAATTCCTGGCATAAATCATTATTACAGCTGGTTTAAATTACAATATTTAAATATGCTTAACCTTGCTAAGTATGTCTAAAACTGTTGTCTAAAAGCTTGCACTCTAAAAATAGCAGGGTTGTTTTAACCCATGTTTGGGTCAAATATGGACATATGGTTTCAATTTTTAAACCCAACGGTTGGGATTGTCCATATTTCACACAGACATGGGTTTGAAACAACCCAGCATTTTTTTTTTTAGTGTGTGAATTTAATTTGTAAAAGTTCATACATAATCAATTTTATTAAATACTTTACATTAATTATGAATTCATGATATGTAAAGACTAACATTTCTGCTGGAAATTTGTCACGCAATTGAAATGTTTAAATTGTGCGTTATTTATTTTCTGCCATCGCTTAGAAAACCAATATTACATCTCCAGTCGATTTGAGGTATGATCAGTGTTGGGTAAGTTACTCTAAAAAAGTAATTAATTACTAGTTACTAATTACCTCTTCAACAGTGTAATTAGATTACTGTACTAATTACTCTCTCTAAAAAGTATTTAATTACTTTTAATTACTAATTACTTTCTAAATCCCATATCTTTCAAAATCCCATATCTGTCACGACACACACACACAAGAGACGTGAGATCCAAGAGCAGTATTTAATAAAGGGTAATTCGTACTCACAACAGTCCAGGCAAGGGTCAAAATCCATATAAGCAATCCATACACGAGAAACAGGCAAGAACACAGAACTCGGAAGTGGTGTAACGAATAACATGGACTCCGTGACAAACACTGAACAGACAGGGTATATATACACACAGAACTAACAAGGTGACGGGAAACAGCTGTGTGCAATGATCAGATGAGTGGCAGAACAGAATGTTGGGAAATGTAGTCTAATGTGAATGACACCGTGATAAGAGGACCTCTAGTGGAAACCAGGAAACATAACCAGACACTGTGACATAACCTCCCCTCTACGGAGCGGCTACCAGACGCTCCAAGACCATACAAACAAACAAGAGTCTAGACGGGAGGTGGAGCGGTGGAGGATCAACGGGACGGACGGGGGGCCAGGTCCATGAAGGGGAACAAGAACAGGGGGTGATGGCTCAGCCGGCGGCCAAGGCGAGACAGACAGTCTATCAGGTGGCCAGAGCGGAGACGATCCCTCGGGCGGCCATGGCGGAGACGATCCCTCGGGCGGCCAGGGCGGAGACGACCCCTCGGGCGGCCAGGGCGGAGCAGGCTGTGCGGGCGGCGAGGGCGGTGAAGACCCCTCGGGCGGCCAGGGCGGTGAAGACCCCTCGGGCGGCCAGGGCGGAGACTTTCCCTCGGGCGGCCAGGGCGGAGACTTTCCCTCGGGCGGCCAGGGCGGAGACTTTCCCTCGGGCGGCCAGGGCGGAGACTTTCCCTCGGGCGGCCAGGGCGGAGACTTTCCCTCGGGCGGCCAGGGCGGAGACTTTCCCTCGGGCGGCCAGGGCGGAGACTTTCCCTCGGGCGGCCAGGGCGGAGACTTTCCCTCGGGCGGCCAGGGCGGAGACTTTCCCTCGGGCGGCCAGGGCGGAGACTCTCCCTCGGGCGGCCAGGGCGGAGACTCTCCCTCGGGCGGCCAGGGCGGAGACTCTCCCTCGGGCGGCCAGGGCGGAGACTCTCCCTCGGGCGGCCAGGGCGGAGACTCTCCCTCGGGCGGCCAGGGCGGAGACTCTCCCTCGGGCGGCCAGGGCGGAGACTCTCCCTCGGGCGGCCAGGGCGGAGACTCTCCCTCGGGCGGCCAGGGCGGAGACTCTCCCTCGGGCGGCCAGGGCGGAGACTCTCCCTCGGGCGGCCAGGGCGGAGACTCTCCCTCGGGCGGCCAGGGCGGAGACTCTCCCTCGGGCGGCCAGGGCGGAGACTCTCCCTCGGGCGGCCAGGGCGGAGACTCTCCCTCGGGCGGCCAGGGCGGAGACTCTCCCTCGGGCGGCCAGGGCGGAGACTCTCCCTCGGGCGGCCAGGGCGGAGACTTTCCCTCGGGCGGCCAGGGCGGGGACTTTCCCTCGGGCGGCCAGGGCGGAGACTTTCCCTCGGGCGGCCAGGGCGGAGACTTTCCCTCGGGCGGCCAGGGCGGAGCAGGCTGTGCGGGCGGCCAGGGCGGTGAAGACCCCTCGGGCGGCCAGGGCACAGGAGCAGACACTGGCACCGGCTGCGGCCCAGGAACAGCAGGCGCCGGCTCCGGATCAGGAACAGCAGGCACCGGCTCAGGAACAGCAAACACTGGCCCCGGCTTTGGAACCGACTGTGGCTCTGACTCGGAAACAGCAGATACAGACATATCCAGGATCCGCGCCAAACGTTCCAAATAGTCCGTAAGTGCCTTGGCGGCCACACAAATGGACATTTCCGGATCTGTCTCAGACTGGGCAGACTGGACGTGCTCAGTCTCTGACTGGGCAGACAGAGCGTGTACTGTCTCTCGCTGGGCAGACGTGACCTGAACAGTCTCTCGCTGGGCAGACGTGACCTGAACAGTCTCTGGATGGGCAGACGGGACGTGAACAGTCTCTGGCTGGGCAGACGGGACGTGAACAGTCTCTGGCTGGGCAGACGTGACCTGAACAGTCTCTCGCTGGGCAGACGTGACCTGAACAGTCTCTGGATGGGCAGACGGGACGTGAACAGTCTCTGGCTGGGCAGACGGGACGTGAACAGTCTCTGGCTGGGCAGACGGGACGTGAACAGTCTCTGGCTGGGCAGACGGGACGTGAACAGTCTCTGGATGGGCAGACGGGACGTGAACAGTCTCTGGATGGGCAGACGGGACTTGAACAGTCTCTGGCTGGGCAGACGGGACGTGAACAGTCTCTGGCTGGGCAGACGGGACGCGAACAGTCTCTGGCTGGGCAGACGGGACGTGAACAGTCTCTGGCTGGGCAGACGGGACGTGAACAGTCTCTGGCTGGGCAGACGGGACGTGAACAGTCCCTCGCTGGGCAGACGGGACGTGAACAGTCTCTCGCTGGGCAGACGGGACGTGAACAGTCTCTCGCTGGGCAGACGGGACGTGAACAGTCTCTCGCTGGGCAGACGGGACGTGAACAGTCTCTCGCTGGGCAGACGGGACGTGAACAGTCTCTGGCTGGGCAGACGGGACGTGAACAGTCTCTGGCTGGGCAGACGGGACGTGAACAGTCTCTGGCTGGGCAGACGGGACGTGAACAGTCTCTGGCTGGGCAGACGGGATGTGAAACATCTCTCTATCACCTCCTCTACGACGACCTCCACGGGTCCCGCGGAACTTTACCAACCGGGTCCCCTTAAACAACTCCCTTCCCTCCCGCTCGGTGGCTGGGGAAGAGATGTTGCAAAACATACTGCTGGATCTTGTTGTGACGGAGTCCTTCTGTCACGACACACACACACAAGAGACGTGAGATCCAAGAGCAGTATTTAATAAAGGGTAATCCGTACTCACAACAGTCCAGGCAAGGGTCAAAATCCATATAAGCAATCCATACACGAGAAACAGGCAAGAACACAGAACTCGGAAGTGGTGTAACGAATAACAAGGACTCCGTGACAAACACTGAACAGACAGGGTATATATACACACAGAACTAACAAGGTGACGGGAAACAGCTGTGTGCAATGATCAGATGAGTGGCAGAACAGAATGTTGGGAAATGTGAATGACACCGTGATAAGAGGACCTCTAGTGGAAACCAGGAAACATAACCAGACACTGTGACAATATCAACCTCAACCAGCTGAATAATACAAGGATAGACATGAAACTGTTTTGATTCTTTCAAATAAATACTATAAAATTGCATGAATTATCCTTAAACTGACCAAACAATTTAAAGGGAGAAGGTTACATTATAAACATACTTTTTAACACCAGACAATACATTTTGATGTTAAACCCACAATTGTTTTATATAGAATTGTTCTAGTTAATACCAGTCTGTTCTCGTGACATTTCATACTTATTTTACAAGATGGCTAATTCGTACGAATTTGTACTAGTGAGGTTATACGATTTAGACACCTCATAAAAAGCATTCGAATTGCCGTGAGTTCGGATTGGTCTATACACAGTATTTAGCTCAATTACATCAGAAGTAACTGTAATTCAATTACAGAAAAATTAAGAGTAATCCCTTACTTTACTTTTTCAAGAGAAAAGTAATTAAATTACAGTAACTAATTACTTAGTAATTAGTTACACCCAACACTGGGTATGATTCATGTTTGAGTTTTTAAAATCTGGTGTTAGTTAGTTCATACTGTAAGTATGAGCAAAAGAACAAGTGATTCTTGCCTTATCCTGTTTTGAAATTGACCAGATTTGTTGCAGTTGCAGTTATATAGGCCAGATTTGATGGTTATCATCAACCTTACTAATGATAATAGGGGTCATGAATTATATGCTGATTAACATAGACTGTAAAATATTAAATATTAAAATGTAAAAACGGGTCCGGCTAAACACCAAGCGGATGAAAGAATCAGCGACGCGGCATAACAACCCAGTGAGTAACACAGAAACTGCTAAATTTACCATGCAAGTTTTCCAACAAATGAACTCCCAGCGGTATTCATTCAGTGCTCACCCTAAAGAACAGAGGATGATTATATTTAACGAATAATAAAGTGTCTCAGTAGAAGGGAGAGAGAACACGAAATGCAGACGGAGAGACAACGAAGCAGATATAGAGTGTCTGTATCAGCCTCTCTCTTCAACTGTAAAGCGCCTGTTGTTGTTGCTATGTCTTATGTGTTATAGCCTGTCACTGTCACCGTCATTGAACCCAGGCTGTGCTCGTCTGCAAAGACGCGTTTGTTCTGGTGGAGAGGAGAAGAGCAGGGGGAAATAATTGATGCCCTGATCCGTGCAGCTGATGTATGCCAGCAGCTCCGACTTTAAGATCTTTATAGGAATAGAAGGAAATCAGTGTTCCATTAGCAAGTCGTGAAGAAAGCCAGTGTTCGCTTTAGCACGAGTTCACATCTTACTGTGTGCAGGGCAGACATAACTCTTTATTATATTTCTGAAGCTACAGTGAGCAGCAGACCCCAAAACCTGGTTTATTCTAATTAGTGAGTTAGTGTCACTGCCCAGAACAAGCCAGTTACTTAATTCACGGCTGAAATTTAAATTGGTGACCCAATTTAAAGGTTTAGGAAATGCGTTATAAAAAGAATCTCAAAGGTGCTAGCAAACGTAAATGTCATCCTGAAAGATTCATCCAAACCTAACCTAATTATATTATTTAGTATTCTTTTATGTTAAAAATGTGTGTATATATAGAGACTAAATATGTATGTATGTATGTATGTATGTGTGTGTGTGAGTGCATTCTAAAAGTGTTACATATCTGCTCATTGCCATATGTACAGTATCATACTCCCAATCATAGAGCATTTTACCTATATATTTTTAGGTGCTGATGTATTCATGGTTCTTGATATTGCGAATCATACAGCTGATGTTGAACTTTTGATGATGATTATTCATTAAAGCATTATACTGTGAACATGCCCAATATTTCTGAAATAAACAAAACACATTACAATTAATTAACTACATATTTAAGGCGCTCAAATCAGCGTCATGCATTTGATTAAACAGCCATCTGCTTTATATATTAATTAACACGACATCACATAATGCTCATGATACAATTTAAGTTTTTTTACATGACAACCAGATGACTAACATGATCTAGAAATAGTGGTAAAACAACATGGAAATGATGGTGAAACCATTCAGGGTGAAACAATATGGAAATGAATGTGAACTGTTGAATTTGTTCATAAATACAAACACAATAGATAACACTCTGACTTTAGACATTCTGTTGACTATAAGTAACTTTGCACCTACATATCAACTAACTCTAGAGTACCGTATATACCCGAATATAAGACGAGGTTTTTGTCCTAAAAATAGGCTGAAAAATGTGGGGTCGTCTTATATTCAGGGTCATCTTATATTCGAGTGGAGGAATCGATTGATAGCCTTTTTCTCCCTCGTCTCCCGTCGACTGACGAGAGCACCGAGGATCTCGATGTGGCACGGACGCGCTTGGAAAAAATGAGCCCGGCGCTTTCATTATGAGCGCGCGCCTACATTTGAAATAACGAACTTGAGCGTGCAAAAGACGCGATATGTGAACGGGGGGAGGGGGGATGGGGGATGGGGGGGGGGGGGAGTAGATTTGGTAGAATTGTTAGATTTTATTATAATATTAGGTCAACGCAGCCTACATGAGTGAGTCGCCAGCTGAGGAAAGTGAGTCGCCCGTTGTGTGAGGAGAGTGAGTCGCTCGCTGAGGAAAGTGAGTCGCCCGTTGTGTGAGGAGAGTGAGTCGCTCGCTGAGGAAAGTGAGTCGCCCGTTGTGTGAGGAGAGTGAGTCGCTCGCTGAGGTAAGTGAGTCGCCCGTTGTGTGAGGAGAGTGAGTCGCTCGCTGAGGAGAATGGGTCGCCCGCTGTGTGAGGAGAGTGAGTCGCTCGCTGAGGTAAGTGAGTCGCCCGTTGTGTGAGGAGAGTGAGTCGCTCGCTGAGGAAAGTGAGTCGCCCGTTGTGTGAGGAGAGTGAGTCGCTCTCTGAGGAAAGTGAGTCGCCCATTGTGTGAGGAGAGTGAGTCGCTCGCTGAGGAAAGTGAGTCGCCCATTGTGTAAGGAGAGTGAGTCGCTCGCTGAGGAAAGTGAGTCGCCCATTGTGTAAGGAGAGTGAGTCACTCGCTGAGGAAAGTGAGTCGCCCATTGTGTAAGGAGAGTGAGTCGCTCGCTGAGGAAAGTGAGTCGCCCGTTGTGTGAGGAGAGTGAGTCGCTCGCTGAGGAAAGTGAGTCGCCCATTGTGTGAGGAGAGTGAGTCGCCAGCTGAGGAAAGTGAGTCGCCCGTTGTGTGAGGAGAGTGAGTCGCTCGCTGAGGAAAGTGAGTCGCCCGTTGTGTGAGGAGAGTGAGTCGCTCGCTGAGGTAAGTGAGTCGCCCGTTGTGTGAGGAGAGTGAGTCGCTCGCTGAGGAAAGTGAGTCGCCCGTTGTGTGAGGAGAGTGAGTCGCCCGTTGTGTGAGGAGGGTGAGTCGCTCGCTGAGGAAAGTGAGTCGCCCGTTGTGTGAGGAGGGTGAGTCGCTCGCTGAGGAAAGTGAGTCGCCCGTTGTGTGAGGAGAGTGAGTCGCCCGTTGTGTGAGGAGAGTGAGTCGCTCGCTGAGGTAAGTGAGTCGCCCGTTGTGTGAGGAGAGTGAGTCGCTCGCTGAGGAAAGTGAGTCGCCCGTTGTGTGAGGAGAGTGAGTCGCCCGTTGTGTAAGGAGAGTGAGTCGCTTGCTGAGGTAAGTGAGTCGTCGTTGTGTGAGGAGAGTGAGTCGCTCGCTGAGGAAAGTGAGTCGCCCGTTGTGTGAGGAGAGTGAGTCGCTCTCTGAGGAAAGTGAGTCGCCCATTGTGTGAGGAAAGGGAGTCGCCCATTGTGTGAGGAGAATGAGTCGCTCGCTGAGGAAAGTGAGTCGCCCATTGTGTAAGGAGAGTGAGTCGCTCGCTGAGGAAAGTGAGTCGCCCATTGTGTAAGGAGAGTGAGTCGCTCGCTGAGGAAAGTGAGTCGCCCGTTGTGTGAGGAGAGTGAGTCGCTCGCTGAGGAAAGTGAGTCGCCCATTGTGTGAGGAGAGTGAGTCGCTCGCTGAGGAAAGTGAGTCGCCCGTTGTGTGAGGAGAGTGAGTCGCTCGCTGAGGAAAGTGAGTCGCCCGTTGTGTGAGGAGAGTGAGTCGCTCGCTGAGGAAAGTGAGTCGCCCGTTGTGTGAGGAGAGTGAGTCGCTCGCTGAGGAAAGTGAGTCGCCCGTTGTGTGAGGAGAGTGAGTCGCTCGCTGAGGAAAGTGAGTCGCCCGTTGTGTGAGGAGAGTGAGTCGCTCGCTGAGGAGAATGGGTCGCCCGTTGTGTAAGGAGAGTGAGTCGCTCGCTGAGGAAAGTGAGTCGCCCGTTGTGTGAGGAGAGTGAGTCGCTCGCTGAGGAGAATGGGTCGCCCATTGTGTAAGGAGAGTGAGTCGCTCGCTGAGGAAAGTGAGTCGCCCGTTGTGTGAGGAGAGTGAGTCGCTCGCTGAGGAAAGTGAGTCGCCCGTTGTGTGAGGACAGTGAGTCGCTCGCTGAGGAAAGTGAGTCGCCCGTTGTGTGAGGAGAGTGAGTCGCTCGCTGAGGAAAGTGAGTCGCCCATTGTGTAAGGAGAGTGAGTCGCTCGCTGAGGAAAGTGAGTCGCCCATTGTGTAAGGAGAGTGAGTCGCTCGCTGAGGAAAGTGAGTCGCCCGTTGTGTGAGGAGAGTGAGTCGCTCGCTGAGGAAAGTGAGTCGCCCGTTGTGTGAGGAGAGTGAGTCGCTCGCTGAGGAAAGTGAGTCGCCCGTTGTGTGAGGAGAGTGAGTCGCTCGCTGAGGAAAGTGAGTCGCCCGTTGTGTGAGGAGGGTGAGTCGCTCGCTGAGGAGAATGGGTCGCCCGCCGTGTGAGGAGAGTGAGTCGCTCGCTGAGGAAAGTGAGTCGCCCGTTGTGTGAGGAGAGTGAGTCGCTCGCTGAGGAAAGTGAGTCGCCCGTTGTGTGAGGAGAGTGAGTCGCTCGCTGAGGAAAGTGAGTCGCCCGTTGTGTGAGGAGAGTGAGTCGCTCGCTGAGGAAAGTGAGTAGCCCGTTGTGTGAGGAGAGTGAGTCACTCGCTGAGGAAAGTGAGTCGCCCGTTGTGTGAGGAGAGTGAGTCGCTCGCTGAGGAAAGTGAGTCGCCCGTTGTGTGAGGAGGGTGAGTCGCTCGCTGAGGAGAATGGGTCGCCCGCTGTGTGAGGAGAGTGAGTCGCTCGCTGAGGAAAGTGAGTCGCCCGTTGTGTGAGGAGAGTGAGTCGCTCGCTGAGGAAAGTGAGTCGCCCGTTGTGTGAGGAGAGTGAGTCGCTCGCTGAGGAAAGTGAGTCGCCCGTTGTGTGAGGAGAGTGAGTCGCTCGCTGAGGAAAGTGAGTCGCCCGTTGTGTGAGGAGAGTGAGTCGCTCGCTGAGGAAAGTGAGTCGCCCGTTGTGTGAGGAGAGTGAGTCGCTCGCTGAGGAAAGTGAGTCGCCCGTTGTGTGAGGAGGGTGAGTCGCTCGCTGATGAGAATGGGTCGCCCGCTGTGTGAGGAGTGTCCACCGCTGGCCTATCAGTGGGAAAGTCAGTGGCTATAGTATAGTGACTTCCTACGACAAATCATTTGTCCTATTTTTGGACCTTCCGGCTCGCCAAAGCTTGGCAGCATTGGATCCTCTGAGCATCCCTGGCATCCTCGCAGCTTACACAGGCCAGTGCTGATCCACAGAGAGAGAGAGAGAGAATGGGACGAAAAAAAAAGCGATAAAGTAAGAGAGACAAAGTCACGGCAGCTATAGGAATACAGCAGCTAAAGCTTGATACACACTTAACAACTAGCTGAAACATTCCAAGACTGAACTCAACACACTTAAAGACTGTTTCCATCGACTGGAGCAGATTTTAGTCGTTGACTGTCAGAGAGGAGCACAAACCTTACGACTAAGTCAGTCCACTACACAACACACTTAAAGATTAGTGTGTCACGGCGGGACGTTCTGCCGAAATCAACTGTGCGAGATCTTATTCCGAAACTATGGTTGTCAAAAGACAGGGAAAAACCTTGCCAACAACACTGGTGGTTTTATTTATGAAACGTTAAACATTACTTGAATAAAATAATTTCATTTTTTTTTTCTCTTTCAAGTTTTATTTTTGCCGTTATCGTCTGAGTAGACAAATTTCATTATGCATTTCTTGATTAATTTAATTAATCACAGCATTTATTGTGCTATTTTTTTAAACATCAAGCAATAATGTAGACTCTTGTTCTCATATCAGGAATTTAAAAACAAACTAGTTCGTTCTGAGCAAAAACGTTCCGAGGGTCAACTCTGAAAGCATGACTTCATTTGACAGAAGAGCTGCAGAGATATTCAAGGAACTGCATTTCCTCATCATATGTCCACAAATATATTAGATATGATTGTAAATATACACGTTTGATTTTTTTTTATTCGTTAGACTATTTAAATGAAAATATATTCAGAAACAACTGCAGTTGTGTAGCCTACATAAGCTACCATTTAATTTTTTCTGTTTAACTTTTAGTTTCACCTTTTTCCATCTGCAGAACAAAATGAATAGCCTAAAAAAATTAACTTACAATGTTAACTTATGAAACAATACAAAAGAAACATCAAAAAGTTTGTTTCAAAAATCAAAAATGTTTGACAGGGAACGCCGACGCCAGTCGCAAATATTAAACATGTTTAATAAAATATTTGTGAGTACGACTGGCAACAGCTGGTTCAACTAGAATCTTTAGACACCACACACTACATGACTTTAAACACCGACTGAGCGCAACTGGAACAAACTTGGTCCGTTTGAGAATGATCAGTCGTAACAACCATATTACATTCAAAATCGGCCTGACAGCCGTTAAGTTTGTCCCCATCTTAGGCTGATATTAGCAGGACTCAAAGTGCATACTAGATGCTTCTGGCTCATGGCACCTACGGAGCTGAGTGCTCTCCTAACAAAGCCTGGTGTAGGGCTGTAATCACAAACTCCAAATGACCCCAGCAGGACTCCCATCAAGGGGCCTGCTCCATCAACATTTGTCAAACAACACACAAACAAATTTGCTTTGCACAGTTGGTGTGAAAGTGTTGAGAGTAATCCGTCCATCCCTTGCTTTGATGTTGGAAAAAAGCTTCCTAGATCTTCCCAGATGCTTTGTTTAGGACTAATTGGCACTTTAAAGTGTTGCTCTCAAAAGAATTCTACACTTTTAGATAATTAGTGGTGTTTGCTAAGGTAAGGATCACTATTACTTTTGCTTGTATTTATGGTTAGTGACTTTTTAAAAATCCAATACATTATCGTATAGCCCTAGAACACTTGGAATGTATGCCATGGGATCATCCGGTGATACTTTTGCATCTTCTTTTAAAAAGTTTGATGCTGGTCGCGATTTACTGCCCGACAGGGATATTTAAAAAAAAAATCTTATTTTGTGGTTCTTGCTGAAGCTCAAGCGTGCTGTGTAACACGAGAATGAACCTCACTGGTTCTTGCTGAAGCTCAAGCGTGCTGCGTAACACGAGAATGAACCTCATTGGTTCTTTCACGTCAAGCAAACATGCTTGAGCTTCTGTTTACCCTAACTGATGTGTGAGTTGATGAATGTTTGTATGTGAATAAAAGCCTAAATTAAATCTGTTCGATCGTGTGTCAACAGAAAATGTTGGACTAAAAAGCTCAATTCTATATATGGATTCGTTTCACGATCTCTTTATGAACATTTTGAAGCATCAAAGTGGTAGTTGTGTAGCTGTCAACAGAGAGACAGAAAGCTTTAAGATTTCATCAAAAAGATCTTCAAAGACGTACGGGTATGGAGCAACATGAGAGTGAGTAATTAATTAAATTAATTTTAGGGTGAACATCCATTATATTTTTCAAAGAAAATGTAAAAGTCAGTTGTTTTTTTTTAATGTTATTTCCGACAGTGAATTATTTTATCCATGTATCTGTTTGTTTATTTTTAAAAATTAAAGTAGTTTGTGTAGTTAGTTATCCCAGTTTTGACTGCCATGTTCATTGATCTCTCCGGTGCTTTATTTCTGGTCCAGGCATCTGTCGTGTCTGAGGGAACCCCTTTCACACTGTGATGTGATGGATAAAGCCACATGGACTGTTCGTTTCAGTGACTACATGGCAGCCACAAAAGCAAACCTTTAACTTGTTCTTCCTCGTGTCACATATGATGGATCGCATCGATTGTGGAGCTAAAAGTGTTATTAATAATAAATTAAACTGATGGGGAATGATAATTAGAACAGACCAGAAATTCCTGTTTGAGCGTATGAAATGAAGAATTTGAAACACTCATGTTCGTTTTGAATACAACAAGGTTGTCACGAAGAGCTAAAGCCACTAACCAAGCACAGCAAACCTTCTGTTACATTTCATTATTTTCCTGCATGTTTCTCATAACTCTCTGTTGCTTCAGTATGCAAATAAGGAGAGAAGTAACGGAAACTCAATAAATAGTTTTTCCTATAAGTGAATGGCATAATTACACTGTGAGATTGTGTCAAAAACGTAAATTAAAGCAGTGGGAAGCTCTTTTTACGATAATCAAGTCTGTGATGTCAAGATAATGCAACATCATGTGTAAAAGACTGGAAGACGAAGACGAAAGAAGGGGAATGAGTGCCTCTCTTTACTGGTTCCAGGCACTGAACTGATGGATGAAAAGGAGACACAACAGCAGTCAATTACGACAGTGCGTGATTAACCTAAACTAATTAAGACCTCTGGGTAATGGAGAGAATGAAACGCTAGCTGGTCTTCTGACTGGATGAAGTCCCATAGCAGGGCTGCACTCACTTTGTCTTTGTTCTGTAACGGCTCCTTTTTACCCCGCTCAACCTGGCTCTCATCGACTCATTTAGGCTGAATGGTTCATAGGAGAGGGCCCTCTGCCCGGACTGGGGATATAAAAGGATATTTAAGAGCACATGTTGAAGTTTAGCTAAAATATGTCAGGTTTTAGAGGGTTCTGTAGAAGAACTCCCAGCAGAACTCTCTAATTGGAAATAGAACCGGCGCAGGCTGAATCTGAAATGATTGTTGGATATGTAGTGTTCCAACTCTTTAACAATCAATTTATATGGCTTTTCCATTTTCTTTTTTAGTCATTTAAACATTTTAAGGTTTTATTTTAAGCTTATTAATACTTTAGTTTTTTTTTCGAATTGACTACTGCAATGCACTTCTTGCTGGGGTTCCTAAAACCACACTGAACAAATTACAATGTGTGCAAAATTCTGCTGCTAGGATCTTGACTGGAATCAGAAGTAATGAGCATATTACACCAATTTTAAAGTCTTTGCACTGGCTCCCGGTAAGGTTCCGAGTTGGACTTTAAAATTCTTATGCTCACATATAAGGCACTGCATGGTCTGGCACCGCCGTATCTGTCTGCGCTTTTAACTTTATACACACCCAAGCGTCATTTACGCTTCTCACAAGCTGGTCTATTGGCAGTCCCACAGACTCGGTTGCGTACTGTAGGGGATAGGGCTTTCTCGTCCTATGCTCCTAGGCTTTGGAATGCACTCCCTCCAAATATCAGAGATGCACAGTCTTTAAGTAATTTTAAATCTTTATTAAAAACACATTTTTTTAGGTTAGCTTTTACTTGACTTTTATTTTATTGTATTGTATCTTTGTTTTTGTTTTCTCTGAGTGTTGTATTTTAATTTTGCTTGTTTTATTATGTAAAGCGCCTTGAGAAGCTGCTTTAAAGGCGCTATATAAGAATAAAGTTATTATTATTATTATATTATTATTATTTTAGAGCATTTAATATATTATGAATAATAATTTAGGCGAGTGAACTATTAATTAATTATTTGTGACAATGTTTCATTTATTTATTTGAAAGTAAAAGTGACGGGTAGCTATGTATGGTGTACTTGGAATTTGTCCTCTGCATTTCACCCATCAAAGTGCACACACACACAGCAGTGAGTATTGAACACACACACACACACACTCTGAACAGGGAGTGATTGGGGGTTTGCAGCATAGACAGTAAAAGAAATGGACACAGCGACCCCAGTGATTTCAACGGAGAAACTGAAGCCCGATTATTGCTCTTCCTGTCTGATGTCTGAGCGACTGCGCAGGCTCAAACTGAGCGTGACGACAGTCTGACAGTTGTAAATCTTCTAGTAGCTGTGCCAAGACAAATCTGAATCACCTAATTCCTCAAAAACGTTGTTGAAATATTGTGTCCCGTTGCTTTTATGGACTCTCTATTTATGAGCTTCTCCCTTGACTTTGTGCCTCCATGTCCCCCCGATTGCCTCATAGACAGTAAAAGATTGCCGCGAGCTTCTCCTCCTGTCTATACGGTAATTTCTCTATTGTGCGACAGAAAGTCCCGTGGTTATGACGCAATCGTTAGCCTATTTTTACAAAAACGGCTTCTACGGGGCCGTAACGTAAGATACAAAGTAATGGAGCATTTTATACATTGTTGTGTTTCTTTAGAAATAAATAATCGACAAATTAAGTCTTTGGACGCCTCAGATGTAAAGTTATTCGCTGTCAAAGTGACGCCAAAATGAATGGGAGTCAATGGGATGCTAACAGCAGGTGAAGTTCTGCTACAATGGCGGCTCCCGCGAGGCTTCAACTTCCGGCTGATGGATCACCCCCTTGGTTTGCAGCCTTGCTCAAGGACAATGGGTAATGAGAGTGCTGTTCATTCACTCCCCCCACCTATTGATTGATTGATTGATTGATTGATTGATTGATTATTTATGTATTTATTTGTTTGTTTGTTTCAATTTTAAATTTTTGTTGAAATATGTATGTTAAAATACCATATTAAGGTGAAGGTGGTTGGTAGGTGACCCTGAGCTGATCTGCGCCACCTTGTGGAGAAAAGCAAATATGTCCATCCTAAAACACAAATCCCCTAAATAATGAATACTTCTGCAGCTCCAGTCATTTCACAGACATAGAGCTCAGTTATCAGTTGTGTGATACATCTTTGATGCTCAGTGGGTGCTGGTATTGACGAGGACGGGTGTCACCTTGAGATGAGATATCCAGTAAAGCTGATAGCCTACTTTGCAGTGCTTTGGCTTTCCAATTGGATACGAGTAATAAAATGACCACTGAACAAGAGACTATTTCCAAACCAATTGCATTAATGTTATTATGCTAATCTGTGTATGCTAGTTTGCTAGCCCGCTTTCATACACAACATTTACACACAACAGGTGTAGTGATTTGGTCCCCGCATAATAAACATATTATTTTTTAATCAAAAGGCAAATGTTGGAGAAGCCAGGAATACTGGATCAGCAAAGTCTGTAGTGATATTACACTGACACAGTAGTTTGATGGTTCAGTATGATTAGACTGTCTCGAATGCAGATTTATTTCTCGGCTGCTTTGAAGTCCTACGCCACAGTGCTTTATGCCAGTCATCAGTCTGAGAGCTCATCATTGTAATGTTAAAAGGATTAGTGGATGGATGGATGGATGGATGGATATGGATGGATGGATATGGATGGATGGATGGAACCCAACAAACTGCTGAATTACAATGCCCATTATTCCATTGCTTTCACTCTACCAACTTTTGAAGTTTCAGAACTGAGAGTGTCCACCGCATATCAATAAAATAGGCATCGTCTGCAGTATAAGGTGTGTTTATTATCTTTGGATGGATGGATGGAGATGGATGGAGATGGATGGATGGATGGTTCTTCCTGAAACCTGTCCTTTACTGCGCTGCTCTTTATCGCTCCTATAATGAAGTGATTTTATAGTCAGGGTAAGGCCTCTCTAAATGCCACCTTATTCACAGTGTAATGTCACATTTCCATGTTCAAACGTCAACTATGAGTCTGTCTCCCTTCAAGAGCTACATCATATTAGTCTGGGTGGACCAATTAAAACCCAATGTGTGTGTGTCAACAGTCATTCATTATTATGTATTATTTGATTCTGCCATTGATATTTCAGGCTCATGTGGGATGTGACAAGAATCTGGAATTCTGAAGTCTCAAATGAAGCCATTTTGAGCTCAAACATTAAAATGTGATTTTACACGTATGAAAGTTTTAAAATGGGAATTCATTCAGTCATTGTTTGCTTACACTCACGTCTTTCCAAATCTCTATGACCTTTATTTCTTCAAAAAAACTGTTCCTTTAAGTAAAATAGCAGTAATTGTGGTGGTTAAAGATGAAGTAATTATCAATAAAGGTTGTTTAATTGGCATTTACGGTCCTATAAAAAAATTTAACATCTATTAATTGCACAACATGTTCTTAATAGTGGAAATGGTTCTTCTTTAAAATATTTTTCACACTAAGAAAAAAAAGATTCACCGAAGACACTTAACCTAGTAGTTTTAAGCATTTTGTGCCTATTTAAGGATACTGTGCAAGCTGCATTGGATAAAAAACATCTGCTAAATGGGATATTACTTGAGCTGAACTGTAACTTTCACTGGATTGAGCCACACGTAAACCCCACTGTGAAATTGAGCTCTTTCAAACGTGTAATGCACACACACCAGGTTATTGATGAGCCAGGGCCACATCAGATCCAACTGTACTTAATACTTCAGTGACCTTTGCAATTTCCCTTCATTTCTGTAAGGGGGTGGATGGAATAGGGCTAATATACAGAAACAAGAAAAGGATGAACTGATGTAGCTCTGAGAGAGACAGATAAAACAAGCTCTTTACCTTGAACTTCAAAGATCGAATCTTCTCCGTCAACCCTCCTCAAGCCTGCAAATCTGTCTCTCATGTTTTAAAAAGCATTCACAGGGTGAAATCAATACAGCTCTCTCAAAGACTGACATCACAAGTTGCTTAAGCCACTGGAGGGCATGGTTATTTCATTTACCTTAAGAAGAATGAATGGGCCTTTTTTTTCCATATTTAAAAATGCATTTGCAGGCCCATATAATTACTGCCTCGCTGAGTCTGATATACGGCTCTTAGCGGTGGACGTAAAAAGATTGTAATTGTCTTGGAGCTAAACAAATGAAAGCCATTGAAATTGATTCATCATAGATGCATGCATCATGGCCTTAATGCCCATATCAAAGGACTGAAGAACTTTCTAATATGCCTTTTGTATTGATTTAGTTTCTTTGTAATGCTCTTACTGTGAGTTTGGTACTGCTATTGGTAGGTGATACAGTATCAAGCCTGAATAGAGTATATGCTGAATTTGTGCCTCAAGCTCAACACTGTAATAGTACATTTAAATGACCGCTGAAATAGTTTAACTTACTGTATGAGGCAAAATCAGTAAATACTGTATGATATACTTCATAAAAATATAAGATGCTTCAGTACATTTTCAAGTAATTCAACCTAAGGCTGTCAAATTGTGATTCCTTAGAGTAATTAATGTGTTATTTATTTAATTTGTTGAAAAATACACTTTTTTTATCAGGTCCTTAAATTATATGATAAAGGGTATGTATTATTTTTCATTTGGGGGATTATCTTTATTTATTTTAACTTGATTAATTAGGGATGCACCGATATTAAAACTCTGCATAAATTAGAAATAAAACTATAAAAGCTAAAAAAATAAAAAAAAAATAAAAAAGTGAATTTCAGCATCACAATAATATGGTATGAAAAATGGAATATGTATTTTGAGATTTGTATCGAATCTCAATTACATTGAACAGGGTTATTAAAGTATTTAATTAAATATTTAACTTTTTTTAAGATTAATTTTAAGTGAGTGTTACATAATAGAAAATCCTTGTAAGGGAAACTAGCATGCACAAATAAATACCCAATACTGAACGGGATTTTCTTTATATATATAGGCCCATAACCGATATGGCAATGATACATGGTGCATTTTTGATAGATGGATGGATTAATTGGTTTACATTTACATATATAACGTGCGTATGTCGTTTTTTTCTTTATATTTACTGTTGTGTGATTTTTTTTTTTTACTCTATTACAATTTTACTTTTTTTAGAACTTCATAATTTTTTAAAAGTGACCCAACCCACTGCTGAATTACCGTGCTCATTGTTCCATTGCTTTCACTGTACCCGCCTTCGATTTTCCGGAACTGAGAGTGTCCACCGCATATCAATAAAATAGGCATCCTCTGCAATATAAGGTGTGTTTTTTTTATCTTATCTTGTGATGCTCGATGTGAAGTGCTACATACACCAATCAGAAACCTTATGACTAATTCAGAACACGCTCTCCTTTCATGCGCATTGGAAGGTGAGGAATTCATCCAAGCGACGCTGTTGACAGACTTTGTCACTTTGTATGGCGGTGCATCTCAGTTTACCGTTACACACATAATAAAGCAATTGCCCTCGAGCCAGCTGGATAAAAACACTATAGGTGCTCTCTACAGAAAGAGGTTAATAGGATATTTTATCAAGTGGGGGTTCTAGAGAAAGCTCAGTGGCCCTGGCATCATGTCATCTTTAGATACACAGCCTCATAAAACCCAGGTATAATGGAGATGTGTTCGGAAAATAGAGCCAGTTGGAGTGTGTGGTCAGTGACGCCGGGTGTGGGATTTGGTGGAGTAAAATCAAGAACGGAAGAGGGACAGAGAATCTCAGATGGAGATGAAGTCGGTAAATGCATGCATCTTATTCCCTCACATCCATGAGTATGGAGGCACAGGCGGACTATAGAGATACCCAGATGAGGGACGGAAGCCCTGCGGAACGGCTGAGCGGAGGAAATACCAGCAGGTCACAGGGTAATGTAGAAGCCCAGACGGACGGCGAATATCCTGAATTAGCTCGCTTGATCCCGCGACCCTCTGCACATTATCTGAAATCTTAAAACAGCGGGGCAGCGGAGTGACATTTTCTCAGCACGCAAAAGTTGTCCACCCTCGATCTCACATATCGCTCAGCATACACACTCCGTGCAAGTACAAGATTCAACCATTTATGGGACCATTTAAGGGTATTTATGATGCTGTCTTTGATGTGAGTATTATCATTGTGTAAGTATCAAATGATGATTATGTTTTTGCAGATAATGATGGTTATTTTAAGTCTGTTCAGTACACACCTGGAGAGCTGCATTCATTATCCGCTGTGAGCAACTCACATGCTAATGATGTGCTTCGAAAAAGCTTCATTAACACTCATTCCCATTAAGTCAAATTTGTTGTTCAAGATCTGTACATGTTTGCTTCTGATCTCTGGGACGCAACACCCCTGCAAAGTAAGTACACTTGAATCTTTTTGAAATGCGAGTTCAAATAAAACAACGTCTTTATGATCTATGTTGGTTTCACTTTATTTTGATGGTCCACTTTGGACATTTTGTTGACTTTGCAACTACATGTTAACTAACTCTCATTAGAGTATTAGTAGACTGTTGGGTTAGTAGAATAAGTTCCCATTTACTTGCAAAGTTACTTATAGTCATTTGAATTTCTGTTGATGAGAATCAAAATAAAGTGATAGCAGATATTAAGTCTACATAATACTCTAATGAGAGTTAACTAACATGTAGTTGCAAAGTTACTTATATTCAACAGAATGCCTAAAGAGGACCAACAAAATAAAAAAAAGTTAGGAAAGTTAACCTAAAATGCATAAGGAGAGCTTATTTTTACTTCAATCTGATATCAATGTTAATACAAAATTCATTCCAATTCCAATATTCTGAGAATGAAATGGGTAATTTTATCCATTTAACAGTGCATCGTATGCTATTTTTTAAAAACATTTAAACGTGAAGCCTAAAGTGCACATGTTCAGACTACTGCTAATGTTTATCATTAATTAACAATAATTGTAGAACATGTTCAGTCTTTTAGCAAGCTTTAACTTCAACATTAACCCATTATAATTACCATTATTTAGTGTGAAATAACTTCAGATGATGTTTCTTCGTGACTCTGTCTTGACCTCTGCTAAGTGCCGCTCTCTCGATCGGAATGAGTGCTTTTGCTCTGTTATAATGGGCTGAATGAGAAACTGTTCCTCTCTGATACATATAACGCTGTTCATGTTTTTTTTTTTTTCACTTTGAGGCTCAATGTTCATGCGTAATAAATAATAAAACAAGCATTATTGATACTTCTATAGATCGATAAACTCAACATTAAAATGTCATCTGCATTATAGGGAAAGTCGGTGTCAAGCTTTCCTGGATGTCACATAAAGTTCCCAAGAAAATGAGGAGATCAAGTGGAAGAGCAAAACCAAAGTGGAACCAGTACGACACAAGTAATTGTGGGTAACCCACTAAGAGCCATTGCTGAGAGATTGATATTCAGGACTTGGTTCATATTAATGCATCCTATTGTATAGCTAATGCAAATCCAATTCTAAGCTATATCAAATATTTTTCCATTATCTAGGAATGAGACAGCACAAGGTGACCGGAACTTCTTTGCAACATGAATAACACATAAAAAAATCAGTGAATGTTCTCGGTAGGGTCTTTAATGTCCAGCTAATAAGACTCAGCGTATGGCTTAAGAAGAAGGCTGAATATATTTGTTAAGTGTGGCGGTCTCTGTGAGGGCAGTAATGGCTAATCTGTGTTGTGTCATTACTCAAGCCTGCACTGGGTCATGCGAGGCCTGGTCTTAATGAACTGTGAAATTACATTACGGAAAGATGGCCTCTGCTTCCACAGAAAGACCAGGAGAGCGTGCAGAGGACATCACGGACGAAAGGGAACCTTATCTAACTTAAACCAGAGGGACAGAAAAAAAGAGGGAAATGAGAAACCCAAAAAATGATTGTCAGGGGCTTCATGGAGTTCTGTTATGATGCATTAAAAGTATCAACTTTGTATTAGAAATCATTTGAGAGAAATAAAAATGGACACAAATGAAAAATGTGAGATCATTGATTAATGGTGTGTCTTCTGAAATGACGATGCAAAGCCCCTTTTGATGTATTATTAGTCCAATGTAAATTCATTCATTTATTTTTAATTTTTTTACTTAAATGTGGACAGCAATGCTCAGATTATTTAGACTTGGAAGAATCGAATGAAACGTTTAAAGTTTATTACAAAATCTTACTTTTGATTGGATTCTTCTGTATGTTGGTGTTTAAGATCGCAATCTCAGATTGTTCTCTTAAAAATTAAAAAGCCAGAGACTAGAGTCTCCATTTGTATTCCATTGAATCTCATTGCTGCCAAGGAGAAACAATTGGGATCTGTACTGCAATATCAGTGAATTTTCTTTCCTATGGGAAGGATAAAGAGAGAAATGAAAATGAGGAATCAGAGAGGGAATACGTAGAAAAATGGACATATCAGTGAAATGTGTTGCTTTTTCATGTCATTACTGCCTCCGGCTAACGGCTCGGTGAACATCACATCACCTGTTACGGTTGGAGATGGATGGACATGGGGGCGGTGGCGTAGGGTTGAGACGTCAGTAAATGATTGACATTTTGGCCAGTGAGGCGTTGAGATGGAGAAAGCGGCTGGTCTTTCCTCTAACTTCATTATTTTAGCCTAGCGCTCAGAGCTAACGCAGGGCCGATGTCTCCACGGGAGATTTTCTAACTACCGTACGGAGAGAGTGGCCTGCATAATGCGACTATATTTACTTGAAAAGCAGTGGGATATGGAAAAGACTTGCTTGAGATAACAGTGTATCAATTTAAAAGTCGTACAGACCTCGCCAGGAGTTGCCACAGTTTCTGGTTTATTCATTGAGCTAGCATGCAGCACGCACAACACAAACTAATGCTGTGACTTCTGCCAGTTGCATACACAGCTTAGACTAGTCTTACAAATTAGTCATCCGATATTTTTTTCGTTGATTTTATGTCAGTTACATAAAAAATGTTAATTCAAATCTGAAAAGTAAGCCTGATTACCCCTCGGCTAACTGCTAGTTGGTCAGCCGAGTTCTTAAGTTGTGTCCCAAATGATGCAATACACACTATCAGTGTTGTAATGTAACGGAGTACAAATACTTCGTTACTGTACTTAAGTAGAAATTTCACGTATCTGTACTTCACTTCGCTATTTAAATTTATGTCAACTTTTACTTTTACTCCACTACATTTCCTAGATAAAATGTATACTTTTACTCCGTTATATTTCCACGAAGAATCTTCGTTACTCGTTACTACAAAATAAAATCAGAAGAAATGTGTACGACTGGAATAAGGGAGGTTTGGCGAATCACTGCTCCTAGATTGCATTACGCACGCTCTGCACGCTCTATTTCAGCGTAATGCTTGTTTGTTGCCAAAGGAGGAGGAAGCACAACTGAAACCGCCATGGAAGCACCTACTGGAGGACCGGGGGGAAACTCCTTTTCCTTGATTTACTGAAGCCTATGTGTAAAACGCATTTGCAGCTGCACAGCTAGCACATTGAGCGTCTAGCTCGCTCATCGGCTGTGCTGCGGCAACTGCATATCCAATGGCGCGGGCGCCTCTGACGTGCGACCAATGAGCTAGCCCAACGTCATTACACGTCAGAGCCTGACAAGGGGGCATGGGCTTAGCCTATAATAGTCCCCTGAATTCGCCATTATAGCAGGTTTAACTATGGGTTTAACAACTGAAGCAACAACTCGCCAGGTTACTATAATGCGGCCGGCTACTCAATACTCGTTCCCTCTCTCTTTTCGAACGGCCACAATAAAGTTCACAATCAAAGTTATAACCGCTTGCTTTAAAAAAAAAAAAAAAAACTTTTTACTTTTACTTCAAATACTTAAGTACATTAAATATCAGAAAATTACTTTTGATACTTAAGTACATTATATATCAGGTACTTTAAGACTTTTACTTAAGTAATATTCTAAAAGGTAACTTTCACTTCTACCAAAGTCTTTTTCTAGGACGATACTTGTACTTTTCCTCAAGTATTGCTTTCTAGTACTTTATACAACACTGCACACTATGCACTTATGTACACAGCTGTGTATGAATTTTACAAGGTCATTTTGTAAATTCAGGGTCTAATAGTCCCTTCCCCTCCGATACGTGTGTCCATTATAACGCACTTAATTGTTTTTGGTTAATTTAGTGCATCATGCAGGTATTTAAAGTGCACTTTAAATACACTACTCACTCTATTTACACTACAAAATGGAAGAAGTACATAGAATAGTACATAAGAACACATGGGACGCACCCAGAGTCTTAACCTTATATAGACTAACATGAAATAGTCAGATTTTTTACATTTATTTTTAAATGAAACAGTTTTTTTTTACCTTTACACAAAATATTAAAAATAAAACCATGTGTTTCTTTGGTGATATCATATTTGATACATCAGGCTTGTGGGTGTGAGAATATGGAGCTCTTGTTCGAGGAGGACAAAAATACCTCCGTTTTATTCACAGGCTTCAGAGTTATATTTGATACTCACATCTGAACATGATTTTATGATGTATGGATCAATCAAGTTAACCTTAGTTCATCTTGAAATATTACTCAAATTTAAAAAAGTTGAAGCACGAGCTGAAAGTAGATGTTTTTACAATTATACTAAAAGTATTTTTACTTTCTAAAAAGTATGAACTATCAATCAGACAACCTAAGACAGTAGATTGTGTACAACAGTTTTTTTCAGCAAAGTTGTAATCATTCTGATAATACAGTAGTACACAGTGACTGTGTTTATGCAACTCTATCCCAGCATGCAGCTGTCAAAAGTAAAGCAATTTCTCTTTTCTTTCCCCTTTAAATGGCTGTCGGTACAAAACAATTGGTTTGCATCCAAATTAGGCAGCAGCGCAGGTTGAGAATATGCATGCTACTGTTGGCCTTCACCATGCTTCACTGATCTGGTCTGGATAGATGGTTCACATCATCAGATATATTCACCAACCTTCGCTCCTATAGACTCAACAGGGCCAAGCGCCTCGGCCGTCTCAGCGCCGTCTTCGGAGGGCTATATTATTGGAAAGCGTGGGGGCTGCTGATGTGCAGCCCACTCAGAGATTTTGGGTCACCATGCTTTATCTTGAGCTCTATTTATTTATTTATTTCATTAACTGCCTACGCTCCAGCATGGGCCGCACTGGCGATGCTTGTCCACCGGCGCCAGCGATAGGCTCCCGCCCCGGGCTAGTGGGTGGCGCAGATAATTTGCTTAATTTGTTGCCCGTCAGTGTCAAGCCGTGGATCAAAGCGCTGGTAAATCGCTCTGACGTGGTGATCGTCAGGGAGGCAGACTCACAGGACAGCCTCCAGCTAAACTGCTGGTGTTTGCCTTCCCGCGAAGAGGAGACACGCAGAGTGTGTATACCGCAAGAGTTCGTTCAGAATGAGCAAACACTCAAATACGCTCTCCAAGGCACGTACGCGCATGCTAATGTGATGGAAAAGACGGAGTAATTTTGAATTCAGTTTGTGAATTCAGTTATGAAGAAGCTGGGAGAACTGAAAGAGTCGAGAACTTTGAAAGAACTGTGCACGTGTCACGGCTGAAATTCGTAAATCACACACAGCATTCACAATTGGCTTTCTTGCCATAGCGGATGAATAAATAATAATAAATGAAAAAAAAAAAAAAAACATGGAACTGAATTTTGCCATGGAACTGTATTGTGCTTTATTTTGTATTAAAAATTAGTAAAATTAATAAAATGATATAAGGGACATTTACAAAAAAAAAAAAAAAAAAAAAAAAAAAAAATATATATATATATGCATGTTCCCTCATTATAATGGTTTATGTATACTATAACCTATTTAATTTGAGCAGAGGTGGAAAGAGTAATAAAATATTCTACTCAAGTAAAAGTACTACTACTTCAATGAAATTTTACTTAAGTACAAGTAAAATTACCGGTCAAAAAATCTACTCAAGTAAAAGTAAAAAGTAGCTTATTTAAAATTTACTCAGAGTAAAAGTTACTGAGTTACTTTTTTAACAGCGAGGGTGGGGGACTCTCCCGTGTATGGTGGTAATGATAGGAGATTTTCACAGTATGATAACGTCTAAGAAAATATCACGGTTTACAGTATTAAATTATGGTTATTATTATTATTATTATCATCAGTTAAAATGACAGTTAAATTAATGAAAACAGGTTTTTTTTTTCTTTTCCTTTTATTATAACAAACTTGAAACCATTTGTTTGTTTTGTTAATTAAAAATTTTCAATTTCAATAAAACATGTCCAATCAATTAAATTTGATAATTGATAATGAATTAGATTAACAAGTTTTTTTTAATGTTAATAATTTATTAAAATGTTTAAGAATAATATTGTCCTATGAAATGTATTTATTCAGAAAATGAATGTTTCTTTTTATGATTTAATCCAAATATATGATCAAAAACGGTGGTAATCAAATTTAAATTTAAACTTGTGTCCTTTTGGGGAAGCGCTGCAAAAACGGATTTACTAAATTAAACCATGGACAAAAAAATATATTCCTTTAATGTTTAAATAAAATGTATTATTATTGTTGTTATTATTATTATTTTGAGAAGTAGAATAGTAATATATTTCTGTCATAATTTCTCCTAGTAAAACCGAACTTTTATTTTGACGGGTTGTAGTGAATACAAAAAATGTAGAAAAGTGTTTCAAAGTGTAGTTGACAATGGTTTTGTTTTTCTCAAATAAAATGATGAAAATGCCCATTAGGCGTTCTCTCAGAGCAGCTCTGAAAATGTCCATGTATTCATATCCTCAAATTGTTTGTGAGACGGTGAAAACACCATGAACGTCACGCGTACTTGAGTATGTAGTAGACAAAGCGGCGCAGCTCAGCAGAACAAATAGGGATATATTTACATGCAGTATTTTTGTGCTTAAATATTCAAAGACCATGTCGCGATTGGACTTATTGCACAGTTCTACTTTCCATGTATTCGCGCATCCATTATTTTGCGTGTTTTACGTGACATCTGCGTTAATTCCATTTTCATGACTGGATGGGATTCCCTCAGCATCACGTAAATCATTCGGCCTTAAATTATAATCGGGACATACCTTTATCTGCAGGAGGGATGGTGTGTCCTATGTATCCTCCTTTTGCAGCCACTTTGCGTTCACATTTTTTGCAAATTAGATATTTATCCTCGAGGACAACCACGTTTTTTTTCTACAAAGTATTTTCATACTGGCCATAATCCGCTTCATAAGAATTCGAGGGCGCTTCGCTTTCAGCTTCAGCTGGGTCTGCGTCACCTTTGCGCGTTTGTTCTCCCGCCCTTTAACCAATGCAGTAGTTTCCGGAGTGTGATTTTTTTTTTTCTTCTTTGTATTATTATTTTTTACTCAGTAACGGATATGATTTCAAATGTAGCTAAGTAAAATACTTCAAACAAAACGTACTTAAGTAAAAGTAAAAGTAAAGATTTTAAAAACTACTTTAAAAAGTAGAAGTACACAAAAAAACTACTTAATTACGTAACGCGAGTAAATGTAATTCATTACTTTCCACCTCTGAATTTGAGAGTCACTGCAATTTTGCTATGAAGAAAACCAGAGTATGGATGCACATGAAAGCTGTATTTGCTCAAAACTTTCAAAACGTTCGGGCAGTACAGGCTCTCTCTAATCAGCCCAGTCTCATCCCAAAACGTCATATGACTGACGCTTTTGACCATACGTCAACATCCGACGTTTTAGGGTACCCTTTAACGTCAGTTAGATGACGCTATCTAATCCTAACCCTACCCCAGACCTAAACCTACCCGCGTCATCTAACTGACGTTAAAGGGTACCCTAAAACGTCGGATGTTGACGTATGGTCAAAAGCGTCAGTCATATGACGTCTTGGGATGAGACTGTGTTGCTCTAATATCACAGTCTTATGTCCACTTTAACGCATCCTCTGTGACGGCTCGCCGTGAAATGGGCGCAATACGGCTGTGTGCATTGTCCTATTTGACAAGTTCAAGGGTCCATAAAAAAGGCTGATAAAGTAAAAAGTGCTCAAAATGTGGCTTTCGTTAGGGCAGTGCGTCATATTTCAAGGCCTTATGTCCACTTTAATGACTTTAACTCTGTGGTGGAAACCGTGCCACGAAAGGCCAAATTGAATGGTTCATGAAAAAACATTGGTACGGTAAAAATTATAAACATTTGGATTTCGTTAGGGCAGACAATTTCGTATTTCACAAGATCAAAATCCCATTTATTAAACCACTTTGTCGGATTTAACGCATCCTAACGGTGGCAGAGAAATGCTTATTTTCTTCATTTAATTGCAACAGGGCTTATTTCGAGCAAAGTCATAAACATAAAGGACTTTCAATATAAAGGAGAGGCTAAAAAAAAACAATGCATTGTGGTTCATGTGTCTCTTTGCTGTGAAATCTTAACTGATTTGTATAAAGAAAATAGAATAATACCTTTTTTTTTCTTTTTTTTTTTACTTTTCCTGCATAATTTATATCTTAATTGAAATGTGCTCCTATTGAATTGTGTTAAAGGAGTTTAGCATTAGGACCAGAGTTGTCATCATTACTGTTTTGCATCTCTTTTTTTCTTGTACTCAACAGGAAAATCAAGTGGGACTTTGTTTTTTTGTGTGTTGTTTGATCGAAATGTAGGTGGGTGAATGATTCAACAGTGTGTGCTTCATCATTCACTGTCAACACTGTTTAGTTATATTTTCAAGTGTAGGTACATATGGACCTTATATCATGAAACAGACTTACAGTAGTCACTGTTGAACATTAAATGAATACTTCGGCTTAACATGAAAATCCTTTATTCATCATTGACTCACCCTCATGTTTTAAACCCATTTGACTTTCCTTTAAGTTTTCCCACTAGATATGATTGCTTTAATGGCTCGTTCTCTCTCATTCTGACGCCGTGGTTAATATGATTCACCAGTGATGCGATGCGGAGCTCTTCATCTGTGATCTTTCTCTCGCTTTAATGAGCCAAGGTCTAGTGCAGAAAGTACGTTCCCAGAAGACTATGCACACATCCAAACCACACCTAATAAACTATAAAACTTGCAAAGTTGCTTTAAATTAGAGAAGAAACAAGTGAATGATGTAATTAGTGGGTGGGCTCTCGTTCCAGGAATGTGTCATCAAAGTGCAAGAATCAGGGTGCACTGAAGGGGAGAAAGAAAGAAAGAGCAGACACTGCAGAAAAGCTCTTCATGAAGCCCGAGAGAGAGGGATTCATGGGTGAGGGCGACCCAACGCCTCTCCTCCCCTCCCTTACACATTCTCTGTTTTCTCTTTTTACCTCCTGGGTCTTTTTTTCCCCCACCTCCTTTAATGTAAAAAAGAGATCCATTAGAGTTTTGAAGCCTCAGAGGTGATTAAAAATTGACAGTGATGTCGTTAAGAGGAAATAGCGCTTATTGGCTACTTGAAAGGTTTGCATCAATTTATCGCTGAAGTAAAATCTTCATTTGAATTACTCAGGTGGGGTAACCGAAATAAGACTATCTGTGCATGGGAATGTGGTCAGGGGGGATTGAAGAATCACTGAATGGAATTGTTGTCATTTTTTTTGGTCTGCACTAAAAAAAAAAAAAAAAAAAAAAAAGGTTTGTGGTTTATTCCCTTTTCCCGGCATGATTATTTAATATGACTGCATTGTTTGATCACTTACTAGTTTGGTTTATTATTATTATTTTCAGTAACATTTTATTGTGATGTTCCCCTACTGAGAGTTGCCATGTTACTTATAGTTAGTACAATGTCTAAAGTGGACCATCATAATAAAGTGTTACCTCCTAAAGTCCGTATGAGTGATATGGGATAATATGCACACTTGAATACGCTGACCTTTGCATGTGTTGCCATTTATAAACAGGCCAAGATTGATTGATTGATGATTGGTCATAATAAGAATAATGCTGATGAATTGATGGATTTGTTTATTTATGTGTTGCTTGTATCTTTAACATTTCATTTTGACTCAGTTATTATATTTGTTTGACGTTTCTTTCCAGTTCTTTCCAGTGTTGCTGATAAGATTACTGCATCTAAATCTAGGCCATATGGTTTTTCTAACTCATAATAAGCACAGAATGTGTACACTCATCACATTAATGTTTTGAACGAAACTACTTCATCATACAATTTTTGATTTCTTTTTTTTTTTTTGCCAAGTTTTTATTTTCTTAAGCCAATAGCAGAAATTAGTTCAACATATATACCACCAGGTTGGGTTGTCCACTGTGCAGCTGGGACATCTGAGCAGGGAAGCGGGAACAGCAGGAGTGTGATTTTTCTTGTTTTTGTTGTTTAGAACCCTTATTTTTTACAATATGCTTTGCCAGTGAATGTCTCCATAAATAATGTATGCCATTGCTTCTGTTTATTTTCTGCGTAATTGCTTTGCCTCCTTTAATTAGTTTATATAGATGGTTTATTCCTAGGGGAGGAGCTACAGACTATAAAGAGGCTCTGTTTATGGCCATTTAAAAGGAAAACGTTTTCCTTACTGAAGCTTTTTTCTTTAGTTACATTCATACATTCAAAGACTTCGATGTACAGCGTGTCATATGTCCTTCAATATTCATCATGATCCTAAAGAGTTTGATTGTGCTCCAAGGATCACTCCAGTCAACAGCTCTGCTTAGCTAATCACTTCAGCATTTTAAAAGCTTCATGTCTTACAGTTAATTAGTATAAAACAGGTTCTAATAGTCTCTGATGAAACTGGTCAAAGATGGGAGAATAATTATTAGTCCACTAATGAACACTGTTTGTGTTTTTGCATAAAAACTTGGCTAGATGCTTTTATGTCTCGTAAGTGCAATTACTTTAAAATGCTTTCTAATTATGTTTTCATAGCATGTGCATCTGTGGAAGGAGTTCTTCTTTGATAGGTTAAATCCAGAGGTCACAAAGATACTGCATGCCGACTATTACAAATGTGATGTTATTTCTGTTGTGCTACAGTATATGTGGCTATATCTGTCATGTTTCAGTGTGTTTAGTTCAGTTTTGGGATCTTGTTTCCCCCTGTCATTGTGATTTTGGTTTAGTCCTGTTAGTTTTTCCCGCTCCTCGTTTGTGTTCAGTTTCTTCACCTGTGTTCAGTTAATTATCCCATTAGTCCTTGTTCATTTAAACCCTGTGTTTTTCCTCAGTGTTTGTTGGTCGTCGTCTGTGTACACTGTAAAAAAAAAAAACGTTAAATTTACAGGATTATGCTGTGGTTACCAGAGTTTTCCTGTTAAAAATACGGTAGCAACGTTTTAGGTTTTACAACTTTTAACTATATACTATTTTACAGCGATAAACCGTATTTCATTATCTGATATAATGTTAATATACTGACTGTTTGAAGTATTAATATCTGTTTTTTTTCCATTGTAATACACTGACAGCCAACAATCACAGCAGTGACGAGAGTCAAATGGTCTACCACAGCTCATCTTAAGCAGCTCATCCACAATAGCGTTAACACTAATTTACAGAAGCTGCACAGTGTCATTCACACAAACATTAAACACCATCATGGTAACATGTTGAAATTTAAAAAATGCAATAAGCATTAATTTAACAACATTTAATGTAACATAAAACCCTAATGTACATAACTGATTAGAAAAAAACTAAGAAAATTATGAAGAAACAGTGATTTAAAAACAAAATACATCAAATGTGAAGTGTCACGCAGGGAATTGTGGGAATGTCAATTTACATTTTTTCACTGTAAATTATACAATGACTTGTTCTTTTTCACTTCCAAAAACTGTAAATTTAACGGTATTTTACAGTAAAATTTAATTAAATATACCATTATATATATCACAGTTATTTACCGTATATAATAAGGAAACTTTCTGTTAACCAATTAACAGTTTTTCACTGTAGCATTTTTACAGTGTTTTACCGTTAAAATCACGATCATTTTTTACAGTGTATGGTTGTGTTTACCCTGAAGTCCTCAAGTTTATTTTGTTCTTGTATGTTTATGGAAGTTTAAGTTTGTAAAATAAATCTTCTAAACTGTAGTTACCATGTCCTCGTCTTCAGCTTCCTGCACACAAACCTGACAATATCATTCTGCATTCTGCAAGTAGCACATTCGCAGGAAATCAAGTATAAATTGAGCTGAATGTATAATTAATAGCACAGGTCAAACGAAGAAGTACATGTGTTATATTCACCAATACCAGTATGTATATACATCCTCAATAATTTAGAAAGGCATTTAATATTGAAGCAATGCTCCTGGGCTCATAGTGTCAACTCACATTATGAGAATCTGACCTTTCAAAAGTTTAAAGGTCACTAAGATATTTTTTTGAAAGAAATTAACTTTTATTCAGCAAGGATTCATTAATTAAATTGTGAAGACAGTGAAGACATTTATGATGTTACATAATATTTTTATGTCAAATTGATGCCTTTTAATTATCGCATTTGGTTCCTGAAAAAAAAAGTATCACAAAAATATGAAGCAGCACAACCGTTTACAATAATAAGAAATTGTTCTTGAGCAGCAAATCAGCAAAGAATGATTTCTAAAGGATCATGTGACTGAAGACTGATGCTAAAATGTAATAGGGCCTACAATAGAAAACAGTTATTTGAAATAGTAATAATATTTATTAAACTCTTTATCTCACAATTTTTTCTTGCAATTTCGAGTTTAAACTTAAAGGTTATGATCAACACAGTCTCATCCCAAGGCGTCATCTAACTGACGCTTTTGACCATGCGTCAACATGCCGACGCACATGGCACCCTTTAAGCGTCAATATGAGACGCTCATCCTCGGGCGTCATCAAACTGACGCTTTTGACCATGCGTCTAAATCCGACGCACATGGCACCCTTTAGCGTCAGTTAGATGACGCTTCCGTTATGGGTAGGTTTAGGTCTGGGGTAGGGTTAGGGTTAGACCACTAGGAGGCGCGTCTCATATTGACGCTTAAAGGGTGCCATGTGCCTCGGCATGTGAACGCATGGTCAAACATGGTCAAAAGCGTCAGTTAGATGACGCCTTGGGATGAGACTGGGCTGTTATGATATAAACTTGCAGTTCTGAGAAAAAAAAAAGCCATTTTTTCCTTCAGAATTGGACTTTATATCTCGCAATTTTGAGAAAAAATCTCAGAATTGTGAGATAAAAAAGTCACAATTATCCTTCAAGCTGTTTTATTATTTGCCTAACCAAAAAGTTGTACTTGGGAGGATATTGTCTTTGCAAGGATATGTGCATATTTGTACTATTCATTGTTGCTATAATATTCAGTTCTCAAAGGTTTTCTTACAAACCAGCTTTGGACATTGTGAGTGTTTTATGTAAGGAGCCACATGAATACATCATGAACAAAGATGAAAAGAGCGAAAGAGAAAAGAAGAGAAAAATCTATGTGGTTCCTCCTCCTCTTCGTCTTAACCCCGGCCCCATTACGCCTGAGCAGGGCCAACCCCGGTCGAACGGGAGGTTATGCATAAAGATGTTGATGAATCCAGCTGGCTTTGATATCTAAATATCGATTTTATTTTTTGGGTTTTTTCTCCTGCCAATTATGGCGAGGCGAGATAATTCCCTCCAGGTGAAAAGTGGATTGCTTCTATTTTTGTAACATCTCAATATTGTCGAGCTGTTCTTGGCTGATGCAGTATGGATTCCTGCCTGCCTTATCTTTCCTCGGGAAGTCCCATCAAAAGATATTAAAGACACAAGAGGCTGGGAGGCGAGCAATAAACAACCTGGCAATGTCAAAAATGTCATAAATCAAAATTCTGACATGACTGTTGTTGGACACTCCACTGCGCTATTTTCCAGCCCCCACATGCAGAATGGAGAAGTGAATGTGAAATGAGTTTCGAATATACTCTCCATTTCACTGGAGTTTCCAGTCATACTTTTCATTGTAAATGTGTGTGTCAGTGCGGAGAATGTCACTGCGCTGCTATCTGTCCGAGAGGTGTTGAGCTGCAGTGACAGATGACTATGAGTTGTGTTAGAGACAGGCAAGTTCTGGAAGTAAAACACTCCAGTACCTTACTCAGCCTTCTCTCTCTTTCACTCTCTATGTCTCTAAAGACCGAGATATGCAGGCTCCCTAAACTGAGATGGAAAGAGCTTCTCGTGAACTATTCCACCACCCTGGAGTTAGCCTTGTTGGACATATCATCCTCACCACCAATAGACTTTTGTAACACAAAAACATCTCCTGGAGATTCTGTAGTCATTTTGCCGCCTTTATTGTTAAAATGTAAACCTAGTGAGTGTCTTAAAAGGATGACACAACAGTTCCCTCAAAAAAAAAAAAAAAAAATCTGTCATTGTTTACAGTACTAATGTCTAAACCCATATAGCATGTTATTTAATATGGCAATGTTAATGTATTTGCTATTGGCTGACTAGATCTGCTACGCTGCAAAGCAAATACAATATGGACTTGCTACTGCTAATATATACACAGACAGACTGCTGTGAGCATGTAAGATATGCTGATGCTGCATGAATACACACATCAATCCTGAAGCAGATCTAGGCAGGTGGAGCTGGGGAGGTGGAGGGGTTCAGATGAACTCTTACTTACCCCAAACTATTCATTGGTTTTGAATGATAGTGCATCAACATTTTTAAGTATATTAAAATTGAAAATGGTTATAATATTTCACAATGTTACAGTTTTTACTGTATTTTGATCAGATAAATGTAGCCTACACATTGCTAGTGCTATAATTCAAGCATTTTGAAGAAGTCAATGTGTGAGGAACAGATTTAAAAAATGTTGCTAATCAACCATTGAGACATGCTCATTTTATGGAAAAGAGCAGCTCGATCATTCTGCAAAACATCTTCTTTTGTGTCCAAGGATAACTAAAATAATGTTTGGGGTGAAGAAATGACCACCTATCTGAACAATCATTTTTGGTGAACAGATTAAAAACATTTGAGTCACTGTGTAGTCATTTTATGGTACGTTTATCCAATTTTGGAGCTTGAAATCACAGTTCCCAAAAACTTTGAACGGTTCCTTTATCTGAATAGAGTAAACTGAATACCACGTGGGATAGTGATGTATAAGCCTGCATGCTATCATTTCTTTCTCATTAATTTGAATTTCTTGACTTCTGATTGACAGGGTTGGTCTAGTTATCCCAGCATCTGGTATAAACACTTGCCAAACTCACACTAACTATCCTCCGCTCCTCTTTCAGACAGCATGACTGGATTCGTAATGATGCTTGATCGCTCAGAACCAGCGAGCCCAACTCAGGACGGCTTAAAAGTGGCACACAGAGGCGTCAGGCTTCTCCTGAGCTCGAGCTGCATGAATCTGTAATTTGACAGCCAAGATTTGTTGGGACTGTTGAGACGTCTCACCCCGGGGCCTGCGAGCTGCTGAGATTTAATTTGCTCTATTCTTTCAAGTTCTTTTTATTGTTTATTACTAATTAACATCCCATCTATAATTACATTTTTGAGACTAGACTCTGGGATTTAGCCTATATCAAACATGCAGGCTTAATTGTACTTTTGGAAAGTTTAGTAAAGCAATTTGCCCCGAACGAAAATATATTTTTTATGCTAAATGCTTGGCCTTGTTTGCCTCTTTTAGCACATGCAAAGGTTTCAACCACATAAGATAACAATTTGCAAGCACAATTGACATGGGATCACACGTTTGTGTTATTTCCTGCGCATGGTAACCAAAAATGATATGCGCAGACAGGTGGCAGAGCGGGTCATTACCGGCGCCTTGCACTTTTTAATGGAGGTAAATGTGTTTCCTCTGCAACTATCAGAGAGAACGGAGAGGAACAAAAAGCTTCCCCCAACTCAGCAGAATACTAATGCAAGAGAAATGCATTTCTTTGTCCAGAAAATACTGTCTTCATTATTTACTGCGCACTGCTAGGCAAACTTATGCAGTGGCCTAATGGAGGGTACAAATGCAAATGAAGGGTTTAAACAATTTTGTTTGCTTTTTTATTGTCACGCAAATGGGCTGTTTAGGAAGAAATTCTCTCAGGAAATTCCCCTGAGCCGCGAGATGATTCCACCGGAGCCGCCGGACGCTCCCTGAGCTCCGTGTGAACACAGAATAGATGAGCTACAACAATATACCATCACAGCACTTTCATGCACAGCGCTTATTAAAGGGGTCACAACCATAGAACTTTATCACTCTATGGTTTCCCTGCGAGGTCCACTAATAATGCTAAGACAAACTCAAAAATTTTTTTTTTTCTCCCGTGCCATTGTCGCCATACTGAGATATATCCAGCTGCAGATCCGCAGCACCACCAGTTTCAGAAACCCAGCCCCAGAACCGGAAGTAAGGGAGGGGCGGAATTATTATTATTGCATTAGTTATTTTTGCAAGAAAGTAAGGACAAAATGGGCCTGAGAGTAAGTTACTCATTTGATACATTGTAAGTTAAATGTATACAGGATAGTCATGATAAAATGGGCCTAGGGGTAAATTGGTCATTTGTTGTATACATTTTTATTGTTTCTTTTAAAACATTGCCGAATTTTCTCTCTCTTTTTTAGATTTTTGACATTATTTAAGCAAATTACGCTCCAAAACGTTAGGTGGGGTTACTTGGTTTAGAACGTAAGCTCCGCCCCTCACTTCCGGCCCTGGCGCTGGTGTTAGAACGTAAGCTCCGCCCCTTACTTCCGGTCCTGGCGCTGGTGTTAGAACGTAAGCTCCGCCCCTCACTTCCAGTCCTGGCGCTGGTGTTAGAACGTAAGCTCCGCCCCTTACTTCCGGTCCTGGCGCTGGTGTTAGAACGTAAGCTCCGCCCCTCACTTCCGGTCCTGGCGCTGGTGTTAGAACGTAAGCTCCGCCCCTCACTTCCGGTCCTGGCGCTGGTTAGAACGTAAGCTCCGCCCCTCACTTCCGGTCCTGGCGCTGGTGTTAGAACGTAAGCTCCGCCCCTTACTTCCGGTCCTGGCGCTGGTGTTAGAACGTAAGCTCCGCCCCTCACTTCCGGTCCTGGCGCTGGTGTTAGAACGTAAGCTCCGCCCCTCACTTCCGGCCCTGGCGCTGGTGTTAGAACGTAAGCTCCGCCCCTTACTTCCGGTCCTGGCGCTGGTGTTAGAACGTAAGCTCCGCCCCTCACTTCCGGTCCTGGCGCTGGTGTTAGAACGTAAGCTCCGCCCCTTACTTCCGGTCCTGGCGCTGGTGTTAGAACGTAAGCTCCGCCCCTCACTTCCGGTCCTGGCGCTGGTGTTAGAACGTAAGCTCCGCCCCTCACTTCCGGTCCTGGCGCTGGTTAGAACGTAAGCTCCGCCCCTCACTTCCGGTCCTGGTGCTGGTCAGAACGTAAGCTCCGCCCCTTACTTCTGGTCCTGGCGCTGGTGTTAGAACGTAAGCTCCGCCCCTCACTTCCGGTCCTGGCGCTGGTGTTAGAACGTAAGCTCCGCCCCTCACTTCCGGTCCTGGCGCTGGTTAGAACGTAAGCTCCGCCCCTCACTTCCGGTCCTGGTGCTGGTCAGAACGTAAGCTCCGCCCCTTACTTCTGGTCCTGGCGCTGGTGTTAGAACGTAAGCTCCGCCCCTCACTTCCGGTCCTGGCGCTGGTGTTAGAACGTAAGCTCCGCCCCTCACTTCCGGTCCTGGCGCTGGTCAGAACGTAAGCTCCGCCCTTTACTTCTGGTCCTGGCGCTGGTGTTAGAACGTAAGCTCCGCCCCTCACTTCCGTCCTGGCGCTGGTGTTAGAACGCAAGCTCCGCCCCTCACTTCCGGTCCTGGCGCTGGTTAGAACGTAAGCTCCGCCCCTCACTTCCGGTCCTGGCGCTGGTGTTAGAACGTAAGCTCCGCCCCTCACTTCTGGTCCTGGCGCTGGTTAGAACGTAAGCTCTGCCCCTCACTTCCGGTCCTGGCGCTGGTCAGAACGTAAGCTCCGCCCCTCACTTCCGGTCCTGGCGCTGGTGTTAGAACGTAAGCTCCGCCCCTCACTTCCGGTCCTGGCGCTGGTTAGAACGTAAGCTCCGCCCCTCACTTACGGTCCTGGCGCTGGTTAGAACGTAAGCTCCGCCCCTCACTTCCGGTCCTGGCGCTGGTCAGAACGTAAGCTCCGCCCCTCACTTCCGGTCCTGGCGCTGGTCAGAACGTAAGCTCCGCCCCTCACTTCCGGTCCTGGCGCTGGTCAGAACGTAAGCTCCGCCCCTCACTTCCGGTCCTGGCGCTGGTGTCAGAACGTAAGCTCCGCCCCTCACTTCCGGTCCTGGCGCTGGTTAGAACGTAAGCTCCGCCCCTCACTTCCGGTCCTGGCGCTGGTTAGAATGTAACCTCCGCCCCTCACTTCCGGTCCTGGCGCTGGTTAGAATGTAAGCTCCGCCCCTTACTTCTGGTCCTGGAGCTGGTTAGAACGTAAGCTCCGCCCCTCACTTCCGGTCCTGGCGCTGGTGTTAGAACGTATGCTCCGCCCCTCACTTCCGTTCCTGGCGCTGGGGTTCTGAAACTGGTGGTGCTGCGGGTCTGCAGCTGGATACTATTGGCCATACTGGGCGAATTAAAGGGACAATAATAATACGAATCTCAAAACTGTATGACGTCCATGAAACACACAATGTTCTTTTCCATACAAACAGCTTAACAGCTACGGTGGCCATTCACTTTCACTGTATGGAAAGAGTAGGTTTGACAGCCTGCAAACCATCATTTGTTTTCCAAGACAGAAAGTCATAAAAGTTTTGAAATACATGACAAAAGTTTCATTTTTGGTAAAATATTCCTGCAAGGCACTATTTAGGCAAAGCTGCAGTAGAACAATATGTATTGTGAAAAGTGTTGTAATAAAAAAAAAAATTAATAATAAATGAATCCGGTTTTGAATATACTGTACCTACACATAATAAATCATCATGTGGTACCATATAAATGAGTTGATTTTTTTTCCAAGTCAAAAACATTTTTTAAGGGGGTGATAAAATGCAGTTTCGGATCTTTATATATGTTTATGGAGGGTAGCTTATTTTTTTGCACCAAAAATGTTTAAATATTTCTAAAAATTATACCTTTCCCTTAGCCAAAAACAAAAGGCCAGGTAACTCTTTGGCAAACTTCAGTGCACCGTATTTATGCAAACATTAGAGGAAAATTGTGACACCACAACTGAAGCTATTTCAAATCCTGGCATTTCAGGAAGGTGGAAAACAAAAATTCCTGGTTACACTTTATTTCCATAGTCAACTTTAGACATTATAATAACTATTAGTAATTTTGCAACTACATCTCAACTACAGTAGCAGTCATTAGAGTATTAGTAGACTGTTAGGTTAGAGTTCGGGTTATAATGAGTTGTCATGTACTTGGCAAGTTACTTATAGTCGTATAGTCAGCTGAATGTCTGTTGAGGAGCATAACAATAAAGTGTTAGCAGATATTAAGCAGAAAGTCTACTAATACTCTAATGAGAGTTAGTTGACATGTAGTTGCAAAGTTACTTGTTATAGCCAACCGAATGTCCAAAAGGAACATCAACATAAGGGACCGTTCGGAATTTATGGAAAGGGCCACCGGAGGAAAATAGGGGAGGGTCATGTCTTTTTATTCTTTGTTGAGGGGAGGGTCATCCAACTTTTTTTAGTCTATAGGGGAGGGTCACCCAACTTTTGTATTCATCAAAACAGCAAAATTTAAAAGTGGCTTGTTTGGTGCATATTTTTTTCCATGTAGCTACAGCTCTCTCGGTCTCGGCCCCCCATCGCTATCAGATGGGTCTGACCCAACAAAAATACAGTTTGGCGCTGTGTGACAGTGCGCGCGCGCTTCAGTACGCGCTCAGAAAAAAAGTGCATTAGAACAGAACGCCAATGAAATGTTTACCCGGCAAAGCTTTAAAGCACGAGCAAATAATTAACTTTTGTGATTGCGAATAAGTGCATGTGTCCTGTGAGTGTAACTCTACCGCTGCATTATGTGATGTGAATGGAGTTTTACAGTATTGGGACTGAGGCGCCAGAACTGCAGCTGATGTGAGCTGTAGCACGATATTATTTTAGTTTCCATTCTTATTGTGTTTCCACAACAATGTTAGTGAGCAAATCTACTGAAATTGCCACAATAACAGTGGACTTCCTAATGTGCAGTTGAATTTGTCGATTTATCTGAATTTGACCAATCAGGAGCTGAAGAAATCCACAGAAGAAAGACGAAAATGGCAGCGCAGGAATTTGGACTATTGAAAGGGAAGCCTACTAGCCTACTTATGATTTTAGTATCATATTGATTAATAAATGCATGCACAATTCAGTGAACTTGATAAATGTTGCATACATGATATGTTTTACTATGCACAAACAAATGCCTTTCAACTTGTGTGCAAAATTCTGAATTAAATGAATGTGCAGCAATTTGTACAAATAGAGTCTGTAGCCTATATGTGTTGTAGCCATAATAAGCGCATTTAGTGTCATATTTATTATAATGTTTTTTTTTCCATCTATGTTGATTATGAAAAGTATAGCCAATATATCGGGAGACATGGCCAGACATGATTTTGACCACTTCATTAAGTGTTGTTTTGTAGAAAACCTTTCTTTAAAGTGAATTTCGTTTTGTATAAATTGTATCTTAATTTTAATAAATTTTTCATCAACCAATTGCCTGGATTTAATTAATAAGAAGCAAATATAGCTGGATTTACAAATGCACATCTTGATTGTTGCATGCACAGTGCACACATATGTCGAAATAACGACATAAAAACAACAATCATCGTATTGTCCTGGTTTGATACTGTTAATACACATAACACAAAAATATTCTTTATATTTTTGGTGTTCGTATTTGAGGGAAAACATTTTTTTATGGACGTGACAGTTCTCCGTTAATGACCGCTCTGAAAGTGACTTTAAAACTTTTACAGAGACCTCAAACAGAAAGCACAACGCCTTTCTTTAAAGTGAATTTCGTTTTTTATTAATTGTATCTTAATTTTAATCAATATTTCATCAACCAATTGCCTGGATTTAAGTAAATATAGTAGAAAATCATCATGACACGGAGGCGCCTGCGCGTGAACTGGACTCTCGTCTAATAAATGAACCGAAACTCAGCAAGCATATAGCCTTTAGGCTACTTGCCTCACAGACCTGATAAATATATAGAAAGCTTGACATGTCTACTTTTTAACAGAATAATTCAAAACGAAAGAAAACAGACTACAAACTCTGCTTCTGTAATCCGTAAGAAATGTGCATTTCTCTCTGGCGAGTTCACTGCGAAGATCGCGCATCATCATCACCTTTATATTTGCAGCCACACTGACAAAGACTTGTTTATTAATAAACAATTAAAATGTCCCCTTGAAATTATTCATAATCATTACTTTTGCCGGTTCTTTGTGGCAGCTTTAAGATACTGTATTGGCAGCGCCACCCTTACATTTTACATGAACGCGTCACCACTGCATCAGCACCGAAAACATGATTTTTTTTTATCAAAAATCGTGATACGAACCCGAATTGTAGGTTTGGTCTATCGTTACAGCCCTAGCAAGATGAGAAAGCAGGAGTTTAGTCGTTTATCGTGGCTATCTGAACATCTTTGCCAAGCGCAAAACAGTACAGAAGTAATCAATAAATTATCGGGGAGGGTCAAGTCTTTTTTGACTACAGATCTCAAATCTCCTCCGGTGGCCCCTTAAATAAATAACGAACAGTCCCTAAAGTGTTAAAAAAAAAAATTCCTTAGCACACACACACACACACACACACACACACACACAAACACACACACACACACACACACACACACACACACACACAGAGCAGACATCTAGCAAACGTTCACAAAATTGTTTGTTTGGGTGTTGGTGTTCTGTGAACTGTCACACTTTTCTAAACTATTTTGAGATGTATCAGATTGAACAAGGCAACACTCGCCATTTACAGTGTAGTTCAGTAAAAGTTGTGTCATACCACCTCCAGTCTATTTAAAAGAGATAGACTACACATATTTGTAATCTGCCAGGCTGTCTGTAAGGTATGTCTGCTGTTTGCATCCAGAGCTTAAGATTATGATCGTCAAATGCCTGTAATGGACTGGCAGTCAGATCAGAAGTGGCACACAGACAGAAGGGAATAATCTATGTGTGAAAGTGCTGATAGGCCACATTAGAACGCATCCTCTTCTGTCATCAGAGCTTTAATTGCTTCGGCCAGGTGCAAACAGCTTGCAATCTGGTCTGTGAGTCCCTGTTTTGCTTTCTAAAATTATCCCTTTGACAAGCAATTTGGGATTTAAAGCAGATTTAGCTAAGAACAAGAGAGAGATGTTGTCTGTTCACTGGACATGTTGGTAATCCTCAACATCACAGCCAGAGAAGGGGATGTTTCAGCATTGCAATCTATTAACCATCTCTCACTCATTCTCTACCTCTCACAAAGGAAACAGCAGGTGCTGGGAAAACCAGTGATCAGCAGGTTACAAAGCTCCAGTTCAATCCCTTCCTCTCAACACTGAGGGAGCAATTCTCGATCGAGGTTGTCTCTCGCGGATATCCTCTCGGTTTGTCTGAAATCCGTTCAGCTAAACACCAGTACAATAGACTGCGGGAAGCAATACATCTCACATAAACTTAACCACAGCTGTGAGAGAATCAGCGATTCCTCAAACAACATCTAAAACAGTGTTCAAAACAAACCTGGGTGCTGTGGGAAGAAATAAAAGGACCGTGTGGCACTGAAGATTCACAGGAATAAAACACATTATTAAAAGAAAAAAACAGGATAACACTTTATTTTGATGGACATTCTACTAACTTAAGTAACTTTGCAACTATATGTCAATTTAGCAGTCATTAGAGTAGACTGTCTACTTAACATCTGATAACTCTTTATTTTGATTCTCCTCAACAGATATTCTACTGACTACCCACTGCGCAAAGTTACCTCCAGATGACGTAGTTTCAACGCTGTGCTTGTCCGTCCTATGTCTGTATCAGGAGGGTGCAGACTGTGACGCCAATCAACGTATTTTTACGACGTCTACCGAACTTCCTGAATGGACTTCCACAGGACTTCTGTTTAAGGGCTAAATGTAGTCCAGATATGGTCGTTGTGGACGTCTCATTTTGGTCCCCTATGGGTGCAGACTGTAACGCCAGATGACGTCTTTTTTTGTCATCTAATGATCGTCCTGTACTAACGACCAGAGGACCTCTGTGTAAGGGCTAATTGTACTCCAAATGTTGCCATTGTGGACGTCACATTTTGATACCTTAAAGGTGAAGACAGTGACGCCAAACGACGTCTTATTTAGTCGTCCAACAAACGTCCTGTATTAACGTCCAGAGGACCTCAGGAGGTGCAGACAGTGCTTTTATACTGCACTGTTCATAACCTTTGTCTCATTTTAACTGTTCCAGTTCATTTTTCTGTAGCTTCATTTGATTGCTTTCCTTTCCACCATAACTGGAAACACATTCCAATGTAGCCTAATCCATCCACTTACAGTTCAAACCTGCCTCTTAGCCAAATGCTACAGGAAAATTGACTGGTACAGAAAACAGGCCCTCCACCCTCTGGAAAGGGATAGGCATACAGTTGTGCACAGAGGTTTAAGAAATCAATTCAATCCCCACTCATTTTTATTTTTTATTTTTTGTAAATCACTGTATGATCTGTACAATTTCAGTTAAACACAACTATCACACAAGTGCTAAACAAGACACAAATGTTGAGTGACTGAGTAACTGACTGCTGTGTGTGTGTGTGTGTCATTATATATAATGACACATATAATAATATATATATATATATATATATATATATATATATATATATATATATATATATATATATATATATATATATTATATGTGTGTGTATATATATATGAAGACAAGAGTTCAGATGCAAAAGCCTCTTAAGTGCCATTTGAAATTTTCTTGTAGAATGATAATTTTTATCAAGCTTGTATATTTAAGTTCAGTAATTTCACTTAAATGACAAGGTAATCTTCATTGCCATTTAAGTGAAATTACTAAACTTAAATATACAAGCTTGATAAAAATGATCATTCTACAAGAAAATTTCAAATGGCACTTAAGAGGCTTTTGCATCTGAACTCTTGTCTTCATATATATATATATATATATATATATATATATATATATATATATATATATAAGTTTGGACTACATGTTGTTTTCAATAAAAAACATTTGCACAAAGCAAGCCGATCCACTTTTCCATGTTGAGAGCATTAAAATGAGACAAAATAATGGGACAAAAAGAAAATCAAGAGACATTTAGAATAGATAAAAATAATTGCGATTAATCGCGAGTTAACTATGACATTAATGCGATTAATCGCGATTAAATATTTTAATCGTTTGACAGCCCTAATATATATATATATATATATATATATATATATATATATATATATATATATATATACAGTATATATATATATATATATATATATATATATATATATATATATATATATATATATATATATATATATATATGTGTGTGTGTACATGATCAGTGACTATGTGGAGTAGTGAACCCTCCACTTCTTTGTGGTGCGTGTTTAAGGTGTTCTGAGGTGAAAGTTCTAATGGAGTCATCCGTAGCAGTTTGGTCGAACTTCATAACTCCATCTGCACAAGTACAAAAACACACATAATTACTATCATACAAAGGCACTCCGCAGTCATACATCAAGTCCCTCATTCTTTTTTTTATCTGGCCTTACCTTGTAGTGCTCTGTATATTTTTGTGTTTCAGAAAGGCCTCTTGCCGTTTTGCCCCTCCCCTTCGTATTAAAATATGCCATTACGGCATTAGAGAAGAGTCTAAAGGAAAAGAATTTACATTTAGAAATCAATAGGAGAAAGTATGTTCTGTGGCCACAAACACATACACAAATAATATTCTGTATACACACAGTCATGTCAGTCAGGGGGGTTTACGCCATGGAGGTATTAATATAACTGGAGACAGTGAGAAGCTCCTCCCCCTCCCCCTCCCATCCATTTCTATGCCTTTCTACCAAACTCAGCCTAAACGGGCTGAAATTGGCCGCCACCATGATGGATACTTGTGGGCTTAATTCCGGGGTCAAAAGTAATTTCCTATTATCTGTCTCGGTAGCCAATAAGGTGCTCCATAATTGCATGGATGGCCATTGAAACTGATTGTGATTCAGACACTGAAAAAAAAAACAAAGCACCTGGACATTACACAAAATCCATACTGTATGTATTAACGTACCTGTCAAGGGCTTTGTGGACACAGTCCTTGGTGGTCTTTTGATATTTGCAGCACCTGTTAGAATAACTTCATTAGTCAGTAAGGTTGACTGGCCCTCCCCAAAATAAACTAACAATGAGTGAGTGCATTGTATTCTATAAAGCTATCTTTTACTTCCATACTTATACAACTACCAAAGCATCCTAGGCCTCCGCATCATGGAAGACATTCCTCTTCACGGTCAAAGTCCTCCATAGTCTCCATCTTTTCGATGTTTACTGCTGAACTGGCAGGTTGGCTTTGCTTTAAGCAAGTTCTTATGTCAGCGAGTATGTCTAGGACTTTTTTTCTGGTACACTGAAATCAATAAACACAAATGAAGATCACAATCAGTCATCTCCAAAGTCATGGGAGCAGCAAGGCAAATTTCTTTCTTTTTGTTGTACATTGAAGACATTTGGGTTTAAGATAAAAATACGAATGTGAGACTAAAGATCAGAATGCCAGCTTTCAATTCCTGGTATTTACAGTACATCTTGATCTGTTAAACAATGTATATAACCCCTTGTATGGGAACATGTGACTGACAGGTGGTTCTCGTTGCCCACATGTTTACTTTTAGGTTGATTTTTAGAACATTAAATAGTGCTGCATGACTAGTGTTTATTTTAGCCTTGAGTTTTACCTATACAGCTTGCATTTTTATGACCAACATTATGTTTTGTGATGTTAGTGGGTCATTGGCATAAAACAGTTGCAAGCAAGGGTTAGCAAACATTCTGTTATGTTATTGTTATGTTATTATATTTTAGTTTTCTCTATGACAAAGGCAGTGGCAGACCACAAAAAACACGGCATTAGTCAGTTTAAAGTATTGCCATACAGAGAACCAAGCCATAGTGGCCTTGGAATGTGGGATTTTTAAAGTGCAATCACGGCCAGATCATTGGGCAACCAACGACAGCCAAAATAAAACCCCAGCAAATGTACAAAACATGTAGCGGAATGATGTTAGCTGCTACTTGTTAATCTTCGGTGCCGTGCGAAAGTTGTTTTCAAAAGTAGGCTAACTATGGCCAATGTTTAGCTAACGCTAGCTAGTGGAGATTCACTCCCTCCCCCACAATAGGTTTAAGTAGGCTAGTTTAAGACAATAACGCTAAAACAGCTAAAATTAGTAAAGTATAATTTAACATAAACTTCACTAAGTTGACCGAACCTACCTTGAAAACAAGGGTTTTTCAAATTTAGGCCTATCTCTTGCTTGAAGTTGCTGTCGTTCACTTTTCCTGTGGTGTTTCCTGTGGAACTACCATACTGCAGGCGGGACTTCCTGTTTCATGTATATATATGCGGACCAATTCCGGACGTCATCACGACGTGCAAATTACTTTTGCTTTAGACCTAGGCTACTAATGAGACACGTTGAAAAACAATGTTATTATTTAACATTAAAAAATGCATTCACGAAGCTAAGCATGTCAATGATTAATGCCTCAGTCAATCAAACATTTCCCTACATTCATTGTTCATGTCAATTTCCTGCACCTGTCTTAGACGTCCACATGGCGTCACAGTCTGCACCTTCAGGGGACCAAAGTCTGACTTCCAAACATGACGTAGAAAATACCTCATTTGGAGGTAACTTTGCAAACCTAGATCATGTCAATTTCCTGCACCTGTCTTAGACGTCCACATAACATCCAGAAAATTACCTATTCCGGCGTGCAAATATTGAACGTTATATTGACGTCCAGGTGGGGTCATAGTTAGATGTCCAAATAGCGGACCTAGACTGCACGTTGCATAAAGGTCAAAAATTGGTCTTGGACCGACTGACGCAATATAGACATGATCTGCCTGTCCAATAGACGCCTGATGTTTAGTGGGTATAAGTAACTTTGCAACTACATGTCAACGTATTCTAGTAACCCGAACCCTAACAGTCTACTAATACTCTAATGAGAGTAAGTTGACATGTAGTTGCAAAGTTAATTAGTAGAATGTCGAAATAGGACCACTGAAATAAAGTGTAACCGAAACCAGTATTTGACATTGCAATAATACATCTCAACATGACCATTTCTTTCTGTATTTTTGTTTTTTTTAAAAGTGCAGCCTTGCTGAGCATAAGAGGCTTCTTTCAAAAGCATCATACCAACCCCTAAATATCTACATATTTACTGTCCCTATAAATCAAGAACCACACTGATTCACTGTAGATTTTTCATGTCACATTTCTACGAGAGCCCAGGTGGAGAGGAAAGTAAACTAGCATCTGAAGCACAGGTTTCCTTCTCTCTGCTGAGATGGAAGATAGAGTCTATTTTCCTCTCTGCCTCCCACCATCCCCAGGTGTGTATTCCCCTGATGCCCGTGTGTGTGGGTGTTGTGTGTGTGTGTGAGTGAGTGGTCTGCCTCCCCTGACTGTTGCTTTGTTTAGCTTTGTGTATGGTAAGAGCTCCTTACCGCTGTCAGACCCCTCTTCTCCTCCTTGGCCCTTGAAGCCGGCTGGAGGTTTTTTTGTGCTCTCAAGTGTCGCTCCATTGTCAACTGTTGCCTTGATATTCAAATGGGTTTCACTGCCTTGAAGGGGGTGAGAAAGATAGAGAGCAAGAATGATAAATACGCCTTCGGTGGAAAGCACACATGCTCTGTAAAACATGAGGAAGTACTCTAATCACAAAGGTGGAAGAGAAGAGGAACATGAGAGCAGGATGAAAGCGAAAAAGAGAAAGAGAGGGTACATGACAGCACCGGTTATAGTAACAGCGTGGCCAATGGTGGAGAATCTGCATTAGCACCACAGACACCATTCATGGAGAATGGATAAACACAATATATACTGTATATATAAGTAGGGGTGCGATATTGACAAAAAATTCTCATATTTTCTGGGATTTTGTCAATAACGATAATAAGATGCATAAGTAATGATTAGAAAATTTTTATTTTAAATGAAAAATTCAATGACTTTAAATATGAAACTGAAACCACCATTATGTGCCGTCAAGTCACTAACTTAATAAATTGAATAATTGATTCATTCAAACAATTTGTTCAAACAGCTGATTCATTTGGTCATTGAATCATTCATTAAACTGATTTGTTCAAAACACGCATTCATTCAGTAACTAAGAACCGAGGCATGCAAATGGCCATGTTTTTGTTTGGATTTTGCAAAGCGAGTCAATCATTAGCAACTATTCGCTTGTTAAGTCGTGATGTAAGGGATAGCGCTTCCGGGTTCAAGCCTCCACTCGTTTTAAGCGAGAATACTATATCAACAGCCATTTATGAGCATTACTTATTCATATTGTGCATTTAAGTTAAGCGTTTATAAACCCATGCTGTACACTACAGTCTTTGGGCTCACAGCATGCTGGACACCAATATTTGAATGATACATAAAATATGAATTACTGTCTAGCAATAAAGGTTTGGATCATGATTTTCCTGTAGTTTTATAGCCCATTGTGAGTGTATATAGTATTAGTATCATTTGTTGTTCGATTTTTTGGCATCTGACAGGGCGTTTGGATACGGAAACGGTGACCAGTGACGCCAGACTCAATGAGCGGATATATAAAACAAATAGAAGAATTACAAAGTGCAGTAAATGGTATTTGTAGTCCAAACTTATGTGTTTATGATAATTCATGAAAATAATATGCTATCAAAAACCAGTTATCAACATAAAGCTGTCACGTGTCTGTCCTGTCCTGTGTGACACTTGGGTGTTTGTTATGTTGAGCATGTGCTCATGTCATTGTCTGATCCCTCCCCCTCGTTACCTGATTATTGTTTGAGTTCAACCACCTGTTTCCCTCTTGATTTGTTCCCTTTATAAGTCTCCCTTTGTTTGCAGTCTTTGTCGGATCTTTGCTTTATGTTCCCTGGTTTTCATGGTCATGTTCATGTTGTATCTAGTCAGGTTTGTTTTCTAGTTTGGTTCTGTTTTATGCTTTATCTTTTATGTTTTCCCGCTCGTGGGGTTTTGTTTTGTGTTTTGTTAAATAAACCTTCACTTTATGCTGCACTTGAGTCCTCTCCTTCACTTTCGGTAACCGTACCGTGACAAAAGATCCGACCATAAAAGGACTCAGCAGCATGGAGGACGAGGAGTACTGGGTGAATCTGGTGGATCATCACATGGATGACGAATATTTGGATTGCCCGGACTACTTCGTCGCGACGTTTGGCTCAACCAAATTTTCACCGGTCCATGGGGACAATTCAAGACCTGCTTCTCGCCGTCGCGGACGGAGAAGGAGATGCCCGTCTGTCCAATCAGAGACTGTTCACGTCCTGTCTGCCCAGTCAGAGACGGTTCACGTCCCGTCTGCCCAGCGAGTGACTGTTCCCGTCCCGTCTGCCCAGCGAGTGACTGTTCCCGTCCCGTCGGCCCAGCGAGAGACTGTTCACGTCCCGTCTGCCCAGCGAGAGACTGTTCCAGTCCCGTCTGCCCAGCGAGAGATTGTTCACGTCCCGGCTGCCCAGCGAGAGACTGTTCCCGTCCCGTCTGCCCAGCGAGAGACTGTTCCCGTCCCGTCTGCCCAGCGAGAGACTGTTCCCGTCCCGTCTGCCCAGCGAGAGACTGTTCCCGTCCCGTCTGCCCAGCGAGAGACTGTTCACGTCCCGTCTGCCCAGCGAGAGACTGTTCACGTCCCGTCTGTCCAGCGAGAGACTGTTCACATCCCGTCTGCCCAGTCAGAGACTGTTCCCGTTTCCTCTGCCTTCCTGAGCTGGGACTACCTGGAGCGTCTGGCTCGGATATTAGATATGCCAGTCGCTGTTGTTCCTGAGCCGGAGGCAGAGCCTGTGTCTGCAGTTTCTGACCCGGAGGCAGAGCCAGTGCCCGTTCCTGAGCCGGAGGCTGAGCCAGTGGAACAGTCAGTGGAAGTTCTTGAGCCGGTGCCCGTTCCTGAGCCGGTGCCCGTTCCTGAGCCGGTGCCCGTTCCTGAGCCGGTGCCCGAGCCGGTGCTCGTCCCAGAGCCGGTAGCAGAGCCAGTGCCTGTCTCAGAACTGGAGCACATGTCGGTCTCGGACCCAGTATTTGTTTCTGTGTTTGTGTCTGTTTTTGTGACTGTCTTTGTTCTAGTGTCTGTTCCCGAGCCGGTGTCTGTTCCCGAGCCGGTGTCTGCTGCTGCTCCCGAGCCGGTGTCTGCTGCTGCTCCCGAGCCGGTGTCTGCTGCTGCTCCCGAGCCGGTGCCTGCTGCTGCTCCCGAGCCGGTGCCTGCTGCTGCTCCCGAGCCGGTGCCTGCTGCTGCTCCCGAGCCGGTGCCTGCTGCTGCTCCCGAGCCGGTGCCTGCTGCCGCTCCCGAGCCGGTGCCTGCTGCCGCTCCCGAGCCGGTGCCTGCTGCCGCTCCCGAGCCGGTGCCTGCTGCCGCTCCCGAGCCGGTGCCTGCTGCCGCTCCCGAGCCGGTGCCTGCTGCCGCTCCCGAGCCGGTGCCTGCTGCCGCTCCCGAGCCGGTGCCTGCTGCCGCTCCCGAGCCGGTGCCTGCTGCCGCTCCCGAGCCGGTGCCTGCTGCCGCTCCCGAGCCGGTGCCTGCTGCCGCTCCCGAGCCGGTGCCTGCTGCCGCTCCCGAGCCGGTGCCTGCTGCCGCTCCCGAGCCGGTGCCTGCTGCCGCTCCCGAGCCGGTGCCTGCTGCCGCTCCCGAGCCGGTGCCTGCTGCCGCTCCCGAGCCGGTGCCTGCTGCCGCTCCCGAGCCGGTGCCTGCTGCCGCTCCCGAGCCGGTGCCTGCTGCCGCTCCCGAGCCGGTGCCTGCTGCCGCTCCAGAGCCGGTGCCTGCTCGTGCTTCACCGCCCTGGCCGCCCGAGGGGTCGTCTCCGCCCTGGCCGCCCGAGGGGTCGTCTCCGCCCTGGCCGCCCGAGGGGTCGTCTCCGCCCTGGCCGCCCGAGGGGTCGTCTCCGCCCTGGCCGCCCGAGGGGTCGTCTCCGCCCTGGCCGCCCGAGGGGTCGTCTCCGCCCTGGCCGCCCGAGGGGTCGTCTCCGCCCTGGCCGCCCGAGGGGTCGTCTCCGCCCTGGCCGCCCGAGGGTTCTTCACCGCCCTGGCCGCCCGAGGGTTCGTCGCCGCCCGAGGGGTCGTCTCCGCCCTGGCCGCCCGAGGGGTCGTCTACGCCCTGGCCGCCCGAGGGGTCGTCTCCGCCCTGGCCGCCCGAGGGGTCGTCTCCGCCCTGGCCGCCCGAGGGTTCTTCACCGCCCTGGCCGCCCGAGGGTTCTTCACCGCCCTGGCCGCCCGAGGGTTCTTCACCGCCCTGGCCGCCCGAGGGTTCTTCACCGCCCTGGCCGCCCGAGGGTTCTTCACCGCCCTGGCCGCCCGAGGGTTCTTCACCGCCCTGGCCGCCCGAGGGTTCTTCACCGCCCTGGCCGCCCGAGGGGTCTTCACCGCCCTGGCCGCCCGAGGGCTCGTCACCGCCCTGGCCGCCCGAGGGGTCTTCACAGCCCTATGTTCCGGTCTCTCCCGTGGCCCCCTGGTGTGTCCCTCCCGTGCCACCGGATGGAGCGTCTGGTAGCCGCTCCGTAGGGAGGGGGTAGTGTCACGTGTCTGTCCTGTCCTGTGTGACACTTGGGTGTTTGTTATGTTGAGCATGTGCTCATGTCATTGTCTGATCCCTCCCCCTCGTTACCTGATTATTGTTTGAGTTCAACCACCTGTTTCCCTCTTGATTTGTTCCCTTTATAAGTCTCCCTTTGTTTGCAGTCTTTGTCGGATCTTTGCTTTATGTTCCCCGGTTTTCATGGTCATGTTCATGTTGTATCTAGTCAGGTTTGGTTCTGTTTTATGCTTTATCTTTTATGTTTTCCCGCTCGTGGGGTTTTGTTTTGTTAAATAAACCTTCACTTTATGCTGCACTTGAGTCCTCTCCTTCACTTTCGGTAACCGTACCGTGACAAAAGCAACTGTTTTTGTATAGCTTAAAACTGGAAGCATTGCATATTCAAGTTGAAAACATGGCCACATCCAATGCTGTGTTAAAGGGTTAGTTCGCCCCAAAATGTAAGTTATTTCATTAATTACTCTCTCTAATGTCGTTCCAAACCCGTAAGACTTTTGTTTGTCTTCGGGACACAAATGAAGATCTGAGAGCTTTCTTTCCCTCAATAGACAGCTACACAACTACCACTTTGACGCTTCAAAAAGTTCATTAAGAGATTGTAAAACTAATCCATATGAATTGAGCGGTTTAATCCAAATTTTCTGAAGAGAATTGATCGCTTTATAAGATAAAAGAAACTGACTTGGGCTTTTACTCGGAAATAATGACATGAGGGTGAGTAATTAATGACAGAACTTTCATTTTTGGGTGAATTATCCCTTTAACTGAATGATATTCAGTCTAGCAGATCTGAAGAACAGATCCAACTTCAGAAGTAACTCTTCCTCCACCAGTACACAAAAATCATGCCATGCCACTTTTTTTGTGACGAAATACTGGACTTATATTCAAATCCACCAATCCAATATTAAATAGCTACCATAAACATGCATTTGGGGCCATTTGTTCACCCAGGATATTATTACTATAGTGAAAACAGGACCGTAGGAAGTACAACATTCTCAGCTCTTACAGCACAGAGCACTTACGTGGGTGCAGGAAACTCTGTGCATATTTGTGTGTGTGTGTGTGTGTGTGTGCATCTCTCCGTTGTAGCCCGTATAGTACATAACAGAGATGTGCGACATGCTTTTCTCAAAAGACACTGCAAAACATCTCCAACATAATGAGTTTTAATTAAGTCCCCTGCTTTATCGGGTTTTACAAAGGAGAACTCCGGATGCCACCTCCAATGTGATTTAATGAATTGTTTGGATAATTTTGCAGAGGCACGCTTATAAAGTTTTGCACATAATATGGTCCCCATCTCTGTATTGACTTTCCAGGGTCTTACAAACACTTCCACTTCTCTGCATCCCTCTTTCCCTAAAGAAAAGTACAAAAATGCATTATTGATGTCACAGCATTTGTTATTGTATTAGCTCTGGTTTGTCACACCGGGAAAACAGAGCGGTCTTTCTTGTGTGCACTGAAGCAGACAGTATCCCTCCTAATGGAATACGAGTATATTGAGTACCTCTGCATCTCCTTGGGGCAAGTCAACCTTAATGCAAGCACTAAGGAAACATTGGGAAAGACAAGAAAGGTAGAATGAAACAATAAAAAAAGAAGGACAATATGAAAAGACAGCATATGGGTCTGAAAGTAAGAGGCCATGTCCTCCAGTTTTAAAATGCAACTCCGTGCTTTTATATATATAATTATTACAGCATATAAGTATTTAAAATTGATTTCACTGCTTTTGCATCATGCTCACTGTATACAGAGTTAAAACTAGTTTTGCTAACAGTTCTCTTCGGATTAGACTTCATACGGCAGGCGTCTAGGGCCAGTACGAGCAGTGCTTTGGAGCGATGGAGATAGTTTGCATTTTGTTAGCTAAAAAATTAATCTATCGTATTCTGTCATGCGGTTTGATCCACCTCTTGCCCTGTGAGAAGCCGGTCTCATCTCTAAAACTTCACCGAGAAGGTTCTGCCCCCTACCCGGGGCTGATCTTGGTGTGTGATCCGGACCTCCTTGATATGGATCTCATGCGTCCAGCGCCTTAGGTTCCTCCAGAGCCGGTGTGTTTGACTCGTGCCTCTGTACGGCCTCTCTACAAGCTGTGAAAAGTTGCTTATTGATTGACTAAGACGAGAAGCCTCAGGCAAAGTTTAGGTAAAGGCCACTTTCAGTTATTCTGAGATGTGGTGAGATATGTTCGGAGTCTTTATGCGGTTCCCCCAGCTCCTCAGACTTTCCGGTTTGCATGCACAGCTTCTCAATATGCTCTGCAGAAACCGTATCTGAAAAAAGATATCTGACAACCCAGCAATGGTGAACCCAGTGGTAATTATTTCAGCGAGTCAAAAACAAGAACAAGTAATACAGTAGTCCAAAACCTCCCTTTGATTTTCCTACCCTATTTCGTTCACTATTTTTTTCTGTAGAATTAAGTCTCGTAACAGCAGACCGAAATGAGTTCTGCTCAGGCCTCGCGCTTTGGAAGTCGTATACTTTCATTTTTCTACATCGTGTGCTTTTTAAATGCCACGTTACTCTCGCAACGGGACTCAGTAGTGGTGGTACAAAGCTCCAAAATCACTTTATACGAGGTATAAGGATGGAAACGCTGGCCCACGATTCCCTGCTGTTTCCTCTGTCAGACAGCTAAAGGCAGGGTGCTGAGATTCAGAAGACCGCCTTCCCTGTGTGACATCTTTGCTTAGACACATTAAAGGTCTGGGCTTCTGAGATGTTCCTCTCTTGCCTCCTCTCTTGATCAGACATCTCTTTATGCCAGCGGGACAGTGGGAAGTTGGCCGTTTTTTCATTTTTGTTTCTTGGATGTGGTCCTGACGGGGTCTTGAGAACCTTCCCCTCTCTCTTTCTCTTTTGCAGCCAACCTGATAGTGGGGCATGGGTCCACGTGGAGGTGTCTAATGAGAGACACAGGGAGCGTGGGAGAACAGCAGGCTCGCTGGAGGGGTCTACACCAAAGGCCGAGACTACAGAGGAGCTGAGAGTGAGAAACAACTGTGGTGGAAGCAGAAAACAAATAGAAAGCTGGCCAGTTGGACAGAGAGCAAATCCTCAGTGGTCTCCAGGGAGGAAAACAGGGACTCGTGAAGAGCAGGTGGAAGATGATAAATACATAACCTTCTCTGATTGAAATGAGTGTTTAGAGGACTGCCATAAAAGACAACAGTGAACGCAAGCAATTAGGTTTTCTTCAAATTGTTAAATAAAGTATGTTGTAATTTAAACCATGATATCTGTAATTTATTGTAAATTTGATCACTCTTTAGGTTAGGGTCCAAATCTCATTATTATCTAAATATCAATCCCGATTTTTGCCTCAATAAACTCCTAATTACTGCTTAATAATAGTTAGTAAGGTAGTTGTTAAGTGTAGGGGGGTAAGATTTAGGGATGTAGAATAAGGTCAGGCAGAATAAGGCATTAATATCTTCTTTATAGGTACTAATAAACAGCCAATATCCTGGTAATATGCATGCTAAAAAACAACTAGTTAATGGTGAGAATTGGACCCTAAATGTGATGTAAATCTTGATATCTGTTCTTTTGCAATGCATTTATCTCAGACCTGAGGTACACGCTTGTCAGCAAAAACATGGATTAGTCTACCACAGGATTTCTACTCCTAGTTTACTTTTTTGTTTTATAGTCATTGTTGACCTCAAAATGAAAATTCTGTCATTATTCACCCACCTTCATGCCATGCCAAACCCTTAAAGTCAGCATGAAACAGAAGTTCTGATAGTGTTTTCTTCCCTATTGTGACGAATATCCAAGCGAAATGGCTTCTCAAACAAGAACAAATATAGGGCAGGACTTGATTTTTTTCTGTCTGCAATTGGTTGGGTGGTTGTGGTTTGCTATTGGTGGATCTCATGCTAGTGACAGGTTGCGAGGTTGTGAGAAATAGAGCAAAATTTAAAGGAACACTCCGACTTTTTGGGACTTTAGCCTATTCACCTTATCCCCCAGAGTTAGATAAGTCCATACATACCTTTTTCATCTCCGTGCGTGCTATAAGTCTGTTTGACGCACCCACCGCTAGCCTAGCTTAGCACAAAGACTGGATGTAAATGGTTGCAGCTAGCATACTAATCCAAATAAGTGACAAAATAGCGCAAACATTTTCCTATTTACATGTTGGGATTTGTATAGTCACAGAGTGTACAAAAAACAAAGTCACATGAGACACAGACATATTTTAACCGTATAAATACTGGGAACTATATTCTCTGAAGGCGAAGCACTGTTACTTGGGCGGAGTGATAACCGCAGCACCTGAGACGTACCGTACCCAAACTCTGAACGAACTCTCTGCTCCTCACCACGGCGCGTCTCAGGTGCTGCGGTTATCACTCCGCCCAAGTAGCAGTGCTTCGCCTTCAGAGAATATAGTTCCCAGTATTTATATGGTTAAAATATGTCTGTGTCTCATGTGACTTTGTTTTTTGTACACTCTGTGACTATACAAATCCCAACATGTAAATAGGAAAATGTTTGCGCTATTTTGTCACTTATTTGGATTAGTATGCTAGCTGCAACCATTTACATCCAGTCTTTGTGCTAAGCTAGGCTAGCGGTGGGTGCGTCAAACAGACTTATAGCACGCACGGAGATGAAAAAGGTATGTATGGACTTATCTAACTCTGGGGGATAAGGTGAATAGGCTAAAGTCCCAAAAAGTCGGAGTGTTCCTTTAAAGGGAAAATTAAAATGCTGTCATAATTTACTGACCCCAATGTCATTCCAAACCTATATGACTTACTTTCTTCTGTAGAAGACAAAAGAAGATATTTTTATTTACCAAGTAGTCTTAACCCTATCCCTACCTCTAAAACCTAACCCTAGCCATAAGTTATCCTACAATCAGAGGGACATTATAGGTAAATAACACATAACCATGGTTGTAAGCCTAAACTTGACACAAACTGTAAACTTGTCCCTCAAATCTGATTAGTCGATTTGAATATTTTTCCAGGATCAACAAAGATGTTGATTCGGGATCATGTTGCACTTGGTGAAATCAGGTTCATCCCCAAGGCTGAGAGATTATGCGACTGATCTGGGAGAACAGTCAATTAAGCTCTCACAGATTTTCTATCAATAAATAGCATAGCTAGAGGCAAAACATTTTCGTTTCCGTTTTTTAGAGATGTTCTGCAGCAGCACAAAAATGCAGATCTGTGCTATTCTCAGCCCCGTCTGCAATCGACATCCAGCGTAGACCAGGCCTGAGGAGTAGCAGAGAGAGCCAGAGTTAGGACTTTTTCAAATCAAAGGCAGGTTTAAGGGATGACTGTCAATGATTTCTTCCCTGCCAAGAGTTTCTGAGGCCTGATTTGTATTAGTGTACAGCTGTCTGAGCAGCTGAGACCGATATTCAGCCGAGTCGGCAGCGGTCATTGAACCATTGATTCAGCCTTCTAGGTGTGAGCAGATGGATAACCTTGATTTTAAAGAAGCAGAAAGATGTATAATTATAATAAATAGCAAAGAGAAGATAAATGAGAGTAGGCAGCATAAGATAGTTCACCCAAAAATGAAAATCAGCCCATGATTTACTCGCCTTGAAGTCATCCTAGGTGTATATGACATTTTTCTTTCAGACGAATACAATCGGAGTTATATTTAAAAAAAAAAAAAATGTCCTGGCTCTTCCAAGCTTAAAATGGCAGTGAATGGCCGTTTCTTTTTTGAAGTCCATCTATCCATCATAAATGTGCTCCACACGTGTAAAAAAATATTCACATTTAAAACTAAAGGAAAATAACTCACGGATTACACTTAAGTCTAAAGCACAACTTATGCAAGTAATGCGATGTACTGCTGATATTTACTCTACGCCATGACGCATTACGCTACTTCTGACGTCATAAGTTGCGTAAGTTTTTAGGCGTAAGTGGAATCCATACATTCGTTTGGCCGGAAGCTATATTTTTACTTTGTAACTTGTTAAATATCGATATTTTTCTAACACAAACTCATCGCCTCACTTCAGAAGGCCTTTATTAACCCCCGAGAGCGGTGTGGAGCACTTTTATCATGGATAGATGCACTTTTATCATGGATAGATGCACTTTTATCATGGATAGATGCACTTTTATCATGGATAGATGCACTTTTATCATGGATAGATGCACTTTTATGATGGATAGATGCACTTTTATGGACTTCAAAAAGAAACGGCCATTCACTGCCATTTATAAGCTTGGAAGAGCCTGGACATTTTTTAATATAACTCCGATTGTATTCATCTGAAAGAAGAATGTCATATACACCTAGGATAACTTGAGGGCGAGTAAACCATGGGCTAATTTTCATGTATGGGTGAAGCTAATTTAATCTAAATATTTATATGTATTTATTTTCTTTGCATATTTTCATTATTTACATTGCACATGGGTAATGTGTAGTTGTCTTATAAGTACTATTATCTGACAGTTGAACCACACAATATTTCACTGTTTCTGCATTTTTCATGAGAGAATGAGTTTTCTCATTTTTTTTACTTTCTTCCAGAATGTTATTTATTAACTATATGTATATTATAATGTGTTTTTTTTTTATTAAATATATTCATTATGTATGTATCAGTCATTTTAATAATTAATATATAATAAATTTATATACTGTATTTATAATTGAACTAGGCAAACTGAACAGTTTGTGGTTTGCTTAGTAAAGTTTGTTTGGAGATTTTGCTTGAACGTATGATCCCTAGCTGTTAAAAGTTTGTTAACTGCGCTTGTTCTGTCTGAAATGTTGGGATGATGGGATCCAGACCTCCACCTGATGCTGTGTGTTCTGTGTGAGCGGTGCGTCTGCTGGTATTGATACTGATACCAGCGCCCTCTTCCCCTCATCCGTTTCTCTGCGCTGGGTCATCCTGGGTTAGCCTCACCTCCTCCGGTCGGACTGGGGAGGGAGAGGAGAGAGAGAGATAGAGCTGAGGAGGAGTATATTCACTTTGCTGTGGCAATTTGAAACGAGGGGCAGGCCTGCGAGTGTGACAGTCTTGGCATCATCACACTGCATGCGTATTAGAGTAAGTACCCTGATCGGCCATGTGAAAAGCCACTGGGGACGACCCTCTGATACGCCACTTCCAGCCTCACACGGAGCTCTATTTCACGGCCGGCTGGCCTGATTGAAAGTAATAGGGGGACTGAGGCTGTGATGAACTGACATGCCCAATAACTTTCATTACGTGGCTGTAACCTTGTCCCGCACACTAATTAATTTTTCTGCCAGCAATCATATGCCTGTGTGCCGTAGACTGGAGCGCAACCCCTGTCTGATCTCTGTGCTTCTGCTGGGAACCACAGTTAAACTCTGCATGGCCAGAAGTGTGTGAAGACCCTCTTCTAATTAACAGGTCTGACTGGGCCCACTATAGTCCAGTGAAGGCAAATCTTAATTTTACGCCATACAGTAACTTTCTAGAGGATTCTGTGCGGCTGACAGTTTGTTGAGAGCCCCATTCTATTCCAGCATAATGCCCCTGTGCACAAAGCCGAGTCCGTACAGAAATGATTTGCTTGTGTGGATAAACTTGACTGGCCTGCACAAAACTCATTAGGTATTGCCGCATATATAGTTCAAAGCCTTCTCAAAAGTTTAAAGCTGTTAAAGAACAACACTTCCTTTGTTCCACCAGATTTAATGGCCAACAAACACATATGTACTGAACCTTGTTTCTGCTTGATAAGTTACAATGAAAAGGTAATTGCCACATTATGTCGTACAATTGCAGCTTTAAGTTGTGTAATTGCAACTTTATTGCTGGGAATTCAGGCTTTTAATATCCCATTTGTGATTTTATGTCTTAAAATGTGACTTTAAATCTTGCAGCTCTGACTTTGTCTCACAGAATTGTGACTCTATATCTCACAGTGTGATTGTATCTCACAAATGCGGCTTTGATTCTGGCGATTGAGTTTTTATCTCTAAGTTGTGACTTTATGTCTTGCAATTTGGCAATATCTTGCACTGCAAAAAAAAAAAAAAAGTTGCTGGCTTTAATTTATTTGTAAAGTACAATCAACTTGGATATTACTGTCCTTTCAACTTAAATGACATTAAACTGACTTTAAAAAAATGAGCTGAAGCTTGTATAACATAAAACAAAGTTAAATTGCTTAACTCATTTTGATGAGTTAAAGCAATGTAAAAACATAGGGTTAGGGTTATAACTTATTGATCATATAATTTTTACAGTGTAATTGTGATCTCTCATTTGTGACATTTTCTCATAGTTGTAACTTTCTATCTCACAGTGTGTCTTTATATCTTACAACTGAGGATCTGTTTCTTATAATTGTCATTGTATATCGCTATGTAACTTTATATATATATATATATATCACAGCTGCTAATTTATTCCACTTGCTTTTTCATGTCTCTCAGTTTGTATGTCACAATGTGCCTTAATTTCTCACTATTGAGACTAAATATGTTGCAATGTAACTTTATATATTGCAGCTGCCATTTTTTTTCCCAATTTCTAGCTCATAATTTATACATATGGAGAGCTTTAATACATATGGATGTGGTGTTTGTCTCTTACTTTTCGCTATGGATTCAGTACATCCATTGGTGTGTAAGTGCTGGTAGGGCTCATCTGGTCTTTTTATACATTATAATAACATATGAACCCTCCCTCTCTTGTTCATCATGATAGGTATTACACTGAATCTGAATGCATGAATGCATAAACAGCATTATTTGCAGTCTTTTATTAGCTGTCGCAGAAGTGCATTAGAAATCTCATGCATGCGAGGCAAGCTTGTAAAATCTGGGCGAATAAATATTACATGATGCATCTGATAAATAGATGCATGAACAGAATGCAGTGTTTACGATCATGGTGAGATGTCCATCTACAAGTGCGAGAGAGGGTTGGTGAGTGGGAGGATTTTCGGTGCAGTTTTTTTGCAGGGCTTATATACAATACATCACCTTTCCTTCCTGTATTGTTGTTGGATTCTTGACGCCACATTTACATTCCTGACCATTATTCTCCCCTCTGCTTCCATTTGTTCACCTTTGCACAAGCAAAGTGCATACAGTGTTAGAGCGCCACCTGGTGGACACTTTTAAAGCTTTACACTTTATAACCTGACGGTATCTAATCCTCTTTGTTGTTGTTTTTACTTGATTTTTTTTAATGATTTTGTTCTTCTGTGAATGCTCAGATATGTTGTGGTACACTGGTATTGGTTTCCCTGCTGTTTTTCCTCTTTCCATGCATCAAATTGTGTGACTGAAGTCAATTTTGAATCCGTCACCAAGACAGATGTGCGTCTCGGTGTAATTTTTGCACAGACAAAAGCCTGTGACTGACATTTCACGCTCGCTATGATGAACTACATACATTCATTTGTCCCAAACATTCGTCCCTTGGCCTTGATCCAGTCATTGAAATGTGAACTACTGACTCCAATTCTCTTGAATGCATTCGTTCATTAGGATGTTTACAATTTTCATTGTGCTTCAACAATGAAATCCCGCCGCCTCCTGTGCATTCTTTTCCATCGTTATCACAACACTTCCTCACGTCTTCCCCCTTTTACGCCTGGAGAATTCTCTTCTTTGTAAGATGGAGATATCTGTACCTTTGAGTATTCCTTTAATGACACGGCCGCCTTTGTGTTACTGCCTCGCACGCCTCTGCCTGCTGTTCGGTGACGTCTTATCTGATTGTTGTGTGTGGCTGCTTCGCTTACAGCAGTCCGTTGGGTAAATTCCCTTTGTTGGCCCATGAATCTAGATTGCACACAGTCACAACAGCAGTAACAGAAACCCAATGCTTACATATATGTGTAGTAAATGTGTTATTCATGCACTTGCACACAAATGTTTTTTTTACACTTGGAAAAGTGTCTTAACCCCTTTTTGCGGAGAGACACATTGAAGGCTTCTGGAGCTTTGGATTGTTTCTTGCCTCTAAGACTCCTGAGAACTGAGATGAAAATAAAACAAAAAGTGTCCTAGATTTGAGCAGAAAGGATAAAGAAGAGAGGAGGGAGAGAGATTAAAGTGCATGGAATGATTCGGCTGTTGTCATGTTTTATTTTTCCGTCCTTCACCCCTTTTCTCTCTCAGTGGAAACGTGACATAGTGACATCTTCTGAATTAGAGGCCCTCAGATTAGAGACACAGGTAAACCTGACTTGGTCAGTAATTCCCCACGGCCCCGATTTCAAACTACTAGAAGACTTCAAACTACAATAGCATGTCAAATGGAAAACAAAAACACACTTATTTCAGTCAAATCGACCAGCCAAAGCTATTTAAATCAATCAATATTCTTGAAGTTCTTGCCAGATCATAGTGATGTTTGAAATTGCTTCTATTCCTCTCGACTTCACTTGAACTTGAAGTTGGATCATAAGTAAACCTTGTTCTTTACGTGTTCCGGGCTTTTAAGAACAAGACTTTTGATCTTTTAAGAATGTTAGACTATATAATACAGTATTTCTCAGAGCTCTTAAAGTCCCTGTAAAGTCAAAATTAAGTATGTGTTCTGAGTATGTCACACCACAGAAAAATGTGTTATTAGCCATCCAGCCAAATTTGAATGATAAAAAAAGCCGGCAAGTACATAAAATAAGCTATCAAAATCTTGAAAAAATGAGCATTACTCTCTGCTCTCAAGCGCTGGGGGCGTGTCCGCTGGCTGCGCTGAAACCACGCCCACTAGCGGGAAAGCTATTGGCGATAGGTGATACTGCTTTCGGGACGGGAGGATGAACGCTGGCGGGGGATAGTCGTTTCGGCCCCGTTCACCAGTAACAGCGGATTATCAGTGAATCCCAGTTGTCTCTGAGGAAAGTTTATAAAACGATCCTGTGTAAAATGATCACTACAGAGGCGGGTGTTGGCGGTGATCCTCAGCTCTTCATCAAGGTTGGCTCTACACAAAATTAATCCACCTCTTCTTGATGTGATCGTTTTTAGGAAATTTAAATAAAGACACCGATCTGTTTTGTACATGATCGCATCCAGGTAGTAGCCTATATGCATTTCCGTGTTGAAGGCATAGCTAGCTAGCAAACAGCAGGCTGTAGTAACTAATAGTACTGACAGTAACTCGCGTTTGAGCGGCGAATGCGAATGGGGTCGGGAGAGATCAGCCTCAGTGGCCTCGGTGTGTCATCAAGTAGGGGCGTGTCCACGAGCTCAGGGGCTCCAGTGCGTCATCGAGCCCTGTTTTAGCCCCGCCCAAAAAATCCGTAAAATAGCAATGGTGAAAAACTGTTTAACGGTCTAACTCCGCATTTCAGTACTTCACAGTTCACAGTCTTTGTAATATGTTTTAGCAATACATTTGTAACATTTATAATGTGTTTAGAATTTTTTTGTAGAATTGCCTTTACAGGGACTTTAATGACATGTTGACTTGTTTGTACAAAACAGAACAGAAACAGTGAACAACATCCCTTTGAGAACATGATCATTACATTGATACAAAACATTATTACACAAGTTTGTCCTGATTCTATGGTCAATACTTTATGTAATACACATGCCTGTCATTTCACCGTCTGGGTTAATTATAGACCCGATAGAGACCGGCTATGAGTAACCCACTTTTAGCCAGAATAACCTTGAATTTGGTTAAATGTCGTTTTTGCCAAAATATCTTGTGAGATGTATGATATTCCATCATGTAAACAAAGTCAATAGTGATTAAAGACTTTTGGTTTCATTTGACATGTTAATTGATGACTAGTCTATTCTTGGGCTTTGGTTTAGACGTCTATTAAATTTTCACTGACAGCCCAAATTTTGCCTTGTTTTAGCCTAGACGTCTCGGCTGTGTTTGGACGGCTATTGGACGTCTTTTAAACTCAAAATGGCTTGCTGGGTATAATTTACTATTTAATTTCCATGCATGTATTCATTTGGTAAGTAGTCATGTAGAGTCATTTTTTCATTATTACAAAATAGACCCCATTTAGGTGACATTAATTGGGGTCCTGATTCGCAATAATGACTGTCTGACCTGTTTAATTCGTCACTGTTGCATATTCACTGATAAGAAGGGTGCTGAGTCTGAGAAATACTTATCTCCCTTTTCTCTTTTGTTCTCAGTCGCCTCTGGCCCCAGCATTCCCTCAACTCGTTCACAAGCATGTCAGAGAACGGAGAGATGCAGAAGGTCAGAGCCAGTAGGGACTGACTCGTGTTGAAGTGCAGCAGGTCTTTGTTCCTCCTCTGCGCCGCTGACTTACTCACTGCAACATCCCAGAGCCATTCCTCATGCCTTACAAATGCATCCGTCTGTGTCACATCACATTACACTCAGAGACTTTGAGGAAAGGCTGACAGTCGGACATACTGTAAGAGATGTCAGTGGTGTTGCCTTCTACAGTATTTGGGGTAACACATTACAAGTAACTTGAGATATGTAATCAGATTACTTTTTAAAGTAACAAATGAAGTAACGCATTACTTCTAAATTTACAACAAAATATATTTTTCTAATAAGTAAAGTTACTTTGTTTTCCCATTTATTGACCTCAGCTGTACAGGCGTGAATTTGCATTTTCTTCAGCCTGATGCGTATTCATTCCATTTTTGGTGTCAAAGGGCCTTTATATTTGACAATTTTTTTTTTTTTTTTTAAACAAACAAGCAAGCAAACCTAGCCCTAGCCCAGGTGAGAATAAGTAACTTTCCATAAAAAAGTAACTAAGTAACGCAATAAGTTACTTTTTGGGGAGTAACAGATTGGGGAGTACTTTTAAAAGTATAGCTTTCCCAACACTGGCCTTCTAAAAGGAAAGACATAGAGAGTTTACCTGGGAAAAACTGAAAACAAATGTATTTATTTATGTTTAGATCGACCTGAAAAGAATTTACTGTATTTACAAGAGCCGTCAATTTAGGCGTATTTTGTTCCTGTAACAATGTGATGCTTTCTGTTTTTTTCAGTTGTAATGCATCCATTCCTCCGTCCACTTGATGCTGTAGCAGTCTTTCAGTGGCTTTCGATTTTTATTGAGAGCCATTGATAGTTAATTCCAAAGTCTGAAAGTGGTTGTATTTTGTTAAAAGCCCCATCTGCATTTAATTTGAGTCACTGAGGACGACTTTCTCGGTTGTTTCCCGATAATGGAGTGTCTGGCTACACGATTGTTATTTGTGTGTATTGTGTTTATTATCTTGTTCAGACTAGTCTTTAGATTTAAAGCAGAACAGAATAACACTTGAACAATCAAGATAGATAGATATTTCCTGAAGGAAATAAAAGAATAGTGTTAAAGTGCTTCTTCAGTTTAAGGCTTTTTTTTTTTTTTTGTCACATCACGGCTGATATGCTGATGTCATGATGATCAGTTCACAACTATCACCGACACCATGTTTGCAGTGTAAAAATGCTTGTATGGTTAAATAGATGCAAGTGAGAAAAGATCAATTACATTTTAATATGCAAATATTTGTCAATGTTGGGAACATTTTGAATGACAAACATTTCATTAATGTTAGTCAATTGTAGATGTTCAAGCTTCAATCTTACATTTCGTAAACATGTTTTAATAAAAAATAATAAAAAATCCATCCATCCATCCATCCATCCATCTTTATGTCAGGCTTAATTATTAAAGTATGAACTCTAAAGTATTAACAAATGCTGTCAACCTCATATCAAAGTGGCTCTGGTGGACAGTGTAATTTCTAAGCTATCAGCATACAGATACAGTAGATCTAATATTATATATATTCTTGGGATGGAGCCACTAGTAAGGCTAGTAAGCAGCCACCTAAAAGCTACGCACCCTAGCAACCACATAACTATTCTCTAAAACTATTCAGAATACAGCATAACAACACGCTGCCATTGTGATGGTGAGTTTTGCATGAGCAACCACCAGAAAATGTAAAATTCTAGTTAATCTTACAGGTTATAGGCAAACAGCAAACAGCAGACCTGCTGTTATTTACACATTCAACCCAGTGACCCGTTTTAGTGTGGCTGTTGCTGTGATGATACGGCTCCTCTTTAAGCCCAGGCACCACCATGACATTAACTGCACAGACAGGATGAACACACTGCCAAGGCCTTCAGGAAACATGCCATGAGGCGGACAATCAACGTATCATACAAAACGTTCCTGAAAAAATCTGAAGTGAACTAATTATGCCTTGTTTTTTACACTCCCTCTATCCTTGTATGATTTATTCATAGTCTAAGCAAGTATTCTGCTTTTTTTTTTTACTTAAATCTCATTTCATATGGGACCTAGCGAGCAATTCGTCTGTGCCCCGAATCCTAATGAGGGTGTTTGTGGGAGAGGGCATGGTAAATAGAAGGAGAGGGGTTTTCAAAAGGTTAGCTGACAATCACTGCCACACACTCCGGCTGCAGCGGCAGACAGTAAAACAGGAGGTGCAGGAGATATTTTGTTTTGGAGGAGAGCTTGGCTGTAAGTGTCAGGATCGACCCCTAACCCATACTGCATTAATTATCAAAACACTTCTGTTATTCTTGAGGCTGCCGAATATGAAGTAGGCTATACTGAAGAAAAAAGAAAAAAAAAAAAATCTTTAGATTTGAATATGCCGAATATGCATTCACCTCTATCACCCTCTCACAGTGGAACGTTTCTAATTAGTCAATATGCATAATTTTTAAGCCTTACCCTCACCTTTGAAGGAGCATATTTTCATTTGACAAAGCAGGTTTCTTTTAATGTGACAGCGTTGCATCTAATAATACAAAAACAAAAAAAATTACATAATCACTTTTAATGAAGAGTCAAATGAAAAAGTAGAATGACAATAAAAATTGTTTTAAATAAGCAGGACTTTACTGAGACAAAATGCAAATCATAAAAATGTTTACAAATTAATTTTCGAGATTAAATTGCCTAAATGTATCATTCCTAAATCTAAAAAGACGTTGTGAGAAATATGCTTAAAAAGAGGGTGGCCAGAAGATAAGTAAATGTAATCTTATATAAGTAAATGTATTATGTTTTAAGGATGTTTGAAATATGTTTACTATAAACAATATAAAAGTAGCCTACTGATTAAAAAACAAAAGTCAAGTTTTGTTTAGTTTAGTGGCATCTTTTAATTAAAACTTTAAAAAATGATAATAAAAAAAGAATAATAAAGAGATTTCCTTGAATTATGCAACTCTATGAAATTATTCAAAGATGGATATATGGTTATACTTTACTTTGATAGAGCACTTTAGCCATTCTATGAAGTAATTGTGCAACTTCATGTCATCTAACTCACATTAGAGTATTAGTAGACTGTTAGGTTAGGGTTTGGGTTAGTAGAATAAGTTGAAATAGTTACTTCTAGTCAGTTGAATGTCTGTTGAGGAGCATCAAAGTAAAGTGTTGGCAGATATTAAGCAGACAGTCTACTGATACTCTAATGACTGCTAGTTGACATGTAGTTGCAAAGTTACTTAGAACGTCTGAAGTAGACTATGGAAATAAAGTGTTACTGAATGTTTTTTTTTTACTGTATGTACAATTGTGTTGAACGTGACAATATGCACAGCAGATTTAAGAAAAACTGAATTAAACAATTAACAGGAGAATGGATTTGCAAAATACTGAATACATAATTTATACAAGAACTGATTTATGAACTATTATTATTGCCATTGGTCAGAAAAGCATTGCCCCGCCCCAAGCTTACGCCATTGGTTTAACCAATCTGTGCCAATGAGCATCATGTTTAAGTTTTTTGAGAGAATCACCTACAAACCACTTAAATCTACTGTAGTTAAATGTCCACATAACATTAACATCAACAAATGACGCACTTAACCTTTAAGTTATAACTGCAGAGATGATGTCTCAACATTAATCTCTGGACTATCATAGTTCAAACTAACTCCAACCCACTCAGGCAACTTCTAACAGAGAGGATGAGATGAAAAAAAAAGGGGGAGCTAAAAAAATATATGGAAAGCCAACTGATCTGATAACAGCAATAAAACCCTCTGCGATTGGAAACTATGCTGTCGGCCTTGCCGAGTGAAAAGGTCAAATGGATGGAGACGCTTTGTTGGACAACTAAGAAACATTCAGAGCTCAAAGATAGCATTTGCTTTGAAAACAGGGAAAAATGGCGAAAAGGTGCTCTGTGTATGCGTGAGACATCCTTTAACAGCCAACTGTCCTCCCTCTCCTTTCGGAGACGTCGTGTTTGACAGCGAGACCCAACTTGTGCTACGTTTGATCCTCTGATAACCCGCGAGGAGGCGCGGACATGAGAGAGGCATCGCCAGTGGCTTCAAAAATGAAAGAAACCAGCCTGGTGCGTTGGACTAGTCTTTATCCTCATAGACAAAATAAAGGGATGGCCTTAGATGTAGGAGTCTCTGAAGAACCGGGAAGTCCTGGAGGGCAGACAACGTGTTTTATTTGTGCCACATTTTCGGATCTCACTTTGAAGAAAATATAATCTGGGCTCGCCGAGCTCCGAGCGCCAGGCCAATCCTCAGATGTACTTTGTGTGGATGAAAGGAGGTACAGGGAAAAGTGGAGACGGGGAAAAAGTGAGCACTTCTGAGTCGTCTGTCTGTTAGGGAGTCTGAAAGGAAGAAGTTGACGCGTGCGACTCCAGCTGCGCTCTGGCGCTGGATCTGATTGGCTCGCACTGATTGTGTGGCTGCATATCTTTGCGGCGTACGGAAGGATTACGGTGTGACTGATCTGATTTCCAGCGTTTGTCGTCTTCTTTCTTCAGATGATCGCTTCTGTATTGCAGTATGGGTTACGTCTACCTTTTTTTGCAGAGAGGAAAATATTGCAGATTAGGATTCAAGAGTCTTCCCTGAGGGTGACAGAAGGACAAGGGCAAGCAGAAAGTTGCGAGACAAGGAGTATGTGGTTGGATTTGAACATAGAAGGCCTAATTACGCTCGAAGCGAAGCGGTAATGCATCTTTAGCCCAGAACTGTCATCTACCTAATCTCTCCATAACCCCACCCCTCACACACACAGCATGCATAACAGCTCATATAACACCACCTTCTGTTTCCGTATTTATTTATAGGCCCACAATGTTTGCTGGTTGGTTGATTGATTGATTGATGGGTTTGTTGTTTGGACGCTTGCATGCGTGAACGCTTAGGCATATCGAGCCAGATGTTGCTGCCTAGAACTTCATCAGTTAGACCTTAACTGTGAGCCTCAGGCCTGAATAATTGTCTGTTTGCTGTATTTGCATTCTACAGTGCCTTATCTCAATGAGTGTGTTTACATGCACAGTAATGTCCTAAAATCAGTCTGAATCCCCATCATTTCCTTGTTAGCAGAGAGTAAATTCCTAAAGGGATCAAATAAGCGTAATCTGTCCCCCCCCCTGAAAAGTAATTAAATTACAGTAATTAATTGCTTAGTAATGCATTACACCCAACGCTGGTCAAAAGAGCCAACCAACAGGACAGTTTTGTTTCAAGATACAGTTCGGGTCCCTCGATTAATGTAGGAACTCTTATTATAAAAAATGTAAGTCTGAATGCTTAGACGAGTGACAGCACTCGTCTTCAACATGCAAATTAATGTTTAATTCAAGTCCAAAGAAGTGTAAAACAGAGAGTTAGGGGGTTTGTTCAAAACCTTGTCATCATTTGAAATTTCGGTAAACAGACCCAACTAGCAAGAGTTCAGATCGAAGCGAAAGGCTCTTTTGTTCAAATGTGTGCTGTGTGAATTATAGGATTCATTATTCCATATCTAAAATATAGCACATTTTCCTACTGAATATTAACATTCATGCCATTCAATAAGATTGAAGAAAGCCGCAGTATATCCCACAGAATCCATCGACATCCTCAGTAACCTGATGCACTAATGCTTCATTTTAATTTGAGCAAAGCAGACATTTTTAACACATATGCCGTGATTCATTTGAGTTGCTAAGCATCTTCTAAAGGCACTAATGCTAATTGGAACATATAAAGCCTTTTTTTATATATCAAAACAATCCAACCCTCCAATACATTAAACATTTATTTTCTCCACATATCTTTCTGTTGGCTGGCAAGAAGATGGAAGCGGAATGACCTAATTACGGCCGTCATGAGGACGAATAATTTCATCTCACCCTTCATTCCCATGTTCGCCCAGGGATAATTGGTATCACATTGTAAAACACACATTGCCCCTGTGCAAATCCTCATTATAAAACAATGCATTGGCTCCGTTCAGCTAATTTATTTGTCACAATCGCCAGCGAGGTGATGTCCTGAGCACTGCAGGCTTCAGCGCTCAAAGCCTCCCTCCTACACAAAGACACACGCGTTTATTAAGTTTGCTTTAGTGCGCTTTAAGTGATAACAATCATCATAAATCAGGATGCGGCATTTCCCAATTGGAGCATGTGGACGTAAAAAGTCATTACAATATATAAAGGAAGAGAAACCTCCACTGGCACTGAGAACGTTTGTCAAGATTTACACATTCATAACATTCAGCAAGTGCTGAAATACTGGATCATATAACGGCGGCTTTCACACAGTGAGACAGCTGTAAAATAGAGAAGCAATTTCCTAGGCTTAATACGAACCTCAGCAAAATGGGCTGAAATATATTTGACATTATTTTAGGGGGACAATGAACTAACTAACTGCTTAATTTAGCTTAGTTCTTTTTTATTTAATTTTTTAATGCCCAGCGTCATTTGAAATAAGAAAATGCTTTACGATTGTATTTTACGTTTGTTTATCGTGTGTGTGTGTGTGACTCTTGTAAGACTTTTGAAGTATTATTTTCAAGGTCGTGTATCTTTATATGCATATATGCCACCTAGTGGTTAAGGGTGGGGGGATGGCTGTGCTTAAAATGTGCCAGCCTGAATTAATGCAAATTACTATCAACACACGCACATGCACACACACTTGCACACACACACACACACACACACACGCACGCACACAGGCACGCACACACACACACACACACACTATATTCAACCCCCAATGAACCTTAATTATAAAGCTGATAGCACTCAGATTGATTAGTTAGCATGTCAATCAAACATAGGAAGGAAAGAGAGGAAGCTGTGCAGTAATTGGCCACGAACGTCGGGGAATAATAAATATTCATGTGTGTTCTGCAATTGCGGCTCTCTTCAGGGCTAAAGTGGCTCCGCACTCGAGTCTCTTTGCACCCTTCACATCTGGAGAGGACATGTCGCCCGTTCCTTGACACGAATTAGCCCGGGCCAGACTTTATCTATTGGGAGCGCTTAAAAAGGCTGATTTGATAACCTCCTTCTCCCCAAATCTAGTGTCACGGGTTCACATTGGCAGTTCATTGCATATGAGTGTCCATGAACCATGGGTTAAATTAGTTTGAATAGGGGTTTTTATGAAGCTAAGATTTATTTATGTATTTTTTTTGTTTGGGACGAAGTCTTGAAGTAGATTTTTAATTGGTACTGAATTATGGCCTAACAAAGCTGACAGCGTCGCCGAAAATTCTCTTAGGTATATTGGCTGTATCCCACCAACACTGTGTGCTATTGAACTGAAGGGTGGTACCGGATTTGTTTACACCTTGATCTGTGCTGTCAGGTTCAGTGCCACCTAGTGGTTAAGAAAATCATAAAATATGCTTATATGTTGCATAATAGAGTGCTGTAGGGATGACGTAATTTTTGTAGGCCATTTGCATTTTAGCACTTACGGTTCCATCGTCATATTGTCAATGGGTTGTTGGTTAAATGTCTGAAATTTGGTTAAATGTCTGAAAAGCCCAAGATATATAATCATATTTAATTCTACGACATGAAATGGCCTTTTACTTGTCTTGGATAAGGCGGTTGCTGGGGCTAAATGAGACTACAAAGGTTGTCTGGGACATTAAACATCATCAGGGAAACTCATCTACTCACTGGTTGCTTTCACAAAAGAAGCTCATATTATGTGGCGTTGATATGGTGACGTTGAAGTCATGTGACTGGCAAAATCCACTTCTTCCCTTTTGAATTTAACGTGAACTGTTGTAATTAGTCTATTGAAACAAGATGCAGAGCGGACTTGAACAGTTTGGAGCAACCTAGTGAACTTTTTTCCACCTTCACATTCAGGATCTGTTGTTTCGATCTGGTCTCGTTGGCGTTGGCATGGCATTGGTCACTTTTTTGAACCTCGGGGGTCTTGAAGTTGCATCTCTTTTGTGATTGAACTTTTTACTTTGAGCTTAGTGAATGCAGGACATGTTTGACCTTGTAATTATTTGCTTGAATATGTTATTGATTGTTTTTGTGGAGATAATAGCTGGTGCTAATACAATAATTGCATAGTTTGCTACACTTGATTGCATATTTTTTTTGTTGTTGATGTTCAAGATATTTACTTTGCTTTATTCATTTTAAAAAAAGGATTCATAGTGAAAATAAATAGACGTGGCAAAACTTGATCATAGCGTGAACTGATTTTATGAATATGATTATTTTCTGAAAGAAAACAAGGGAGACAAAAAAAATTAACAAAAACAAGTACCAACTAGTGGACATAAATATAATATGTTTGTCTATTGGTTATTGTATATTTCATGACCTAGAAATCAATTGACCTATTAAGTAACAACATTTATCCGAACGGATCTAAATAATACAATAATTCTAATTATTTATTTATTATCCCCATTTAGCTGATGCAACAAAATGCATCCGCTACTCTTCCTGGGCTCCACACAAAACACATAACACAAATAAGAACACACTACACATTCAATACACAGATTAACATATTGCAAAACATACACAACCAATGCACAATCATACACTGAAACCACAAATTCTCATAAAATACAGATGTACATATATACATGTACATATATGTACACATATATATATATATACACACACATAAACATACACACATACATATCACACATCACATATAATACACTCACTCTAAAAATGCTGGGTTGTTTCAACCCAAATTTGGGTCAAATATGGACAAACCCAAATGTTGGGTTAAAAATGTAATTAAAAAAATGTACAGTTGAAAGTGAAAGTTGAAGTTGGGTTAAAAAATGTAATTACATTTTTAACCCAACATTTGGGTTTGTCCATATTTGACCCAAATTTGGGTTGAAACAACCCAGCATTTTTTAGAGCGCTCTATCTACTAACATAAGCCAACATAAAAAAAATCCTTTATTTGTTTTTTAAAACCAATATTATTTTGAGTTTTAAGAATATGACCAGGTAAAGAGTACCATTCAACCCTAGCTCTATACAGCACTGTGTGTTGTTTTGAGTTTGTTCTGGATTTTGGAATAATATATTTACCAGTAACAGCATGCCTCGTGAGATATGTATGTACATCAGAACTCACAGTAAGACGCTTATACAGACAGTCAGGAGTTTTCCATACGTTAATTTTGTGTATAAATCCAAGAAGTGATACTTTTAACCTCCCATCAACCGTTACCCAGAAGAGTTTGCCGTGCATTTTGTTAACATTAGCCCTTACTGTACAACCAAGGGCTAAACGAGCAGCTCTATTCTGAACCCTCTGTAGTTTCCCTAAATTCTTCTTTGTAGTTCCTGACCAAACCACAGAGCAATAATCTAAGTGTGATAACACTAGGGTCTGCAACACACGTTTAGTTAAATATGGAGTTAAAAACGAACAACACCTCTTAACTACAGATATATTTCTCCCCATCTTTTTCACCACCTCGTCTATATGTCTTGACCAGGACAAAGTACAGTCTAAGGTTACCCCAAGAAGCTTTGTTTCATGTACCTGCTCAACAGCAACATTCTTCAGTACTAAATCCAACATGGGGATTGTTTTTAATGAACATTTAGTTCCAAATAAGATACTTTTGTTCTATATATATTTAAGACAAGTCTATTATCAGTAACCCAACTAAATACAACTCATCATTGAGAGCTGCAGTAATGTTTTCTAAAGCTGGTGCAGGCATATAAAGTGTTACATCATCCGCATACATGGACACAGACGCTCTTTTACAGACAAGTTGGAGATCATTCATAAATATAGAAAAAAGCAATGGTCCTAATGAAGATCCTTGTGGAATCCCACATGCTACAGACCTCACCTCAGAGAAGCTTCCGTTGAAATACACCTTCTGTGTTCTATCTGTTAAGTAGCTCCAATAATAATAATAAAGAAATAAATAAAGAAATCACTATCTATTAACAAAGAGAGTTATTAAAAGTACACTGTAAACCCTAACGCTCAAAATACTTAATTGGTTTGAGTAGGAAAAACTTAAATTAAACTAATTAGTTCAGTCAAATGAACTTTTATGAGTATTTAGCACTTTCTTTTTCTTTCAAGTTCACAGAATGGATATATTTTAAGTAAACTGAACTGTTTCATTGTTTTGAGTTTTATGAAATTATTTCTTTTAATTTAGACGAACTTAAGTTTAACTGAAACGGCTGGGATGTATATTTCCCAGCATGCTTTGCCGATGGCACTCGAAAGGGAGAGTAAATGCTAAAATTAAGTGTAATACAATGTTTTTTTTGTGCAAGATTAATGTTAAGCGGGTGATTTAGTAATGATTAATGTTTCGTTATGCTAATTTAGAAGAATTTCTGTTAATGTTGGTTTTAGGATAGTTACCATCATGGTGACAAGTGGTGCATGAGCTTGATTTGAGAGCAAATAAAACCTTTGTATTGCTGAAAGTGTTACTGTATAGCATACTATTGTTAAGATGTTAACAAAATAGTATGTTAGCAAACTAGCTTGTTAAAGCTAGCTAAGTTTATACTAATAAAAGTGTTCACATTGAGATTACATGAAATTTTAAGTTAAATGTATGAATTAGTGTACTCAAACATTTCAAGTTAAGAACAATTCAAATGTACAAATACAAAATAAAAATATGTCAGTTCTGCTTACTTAAACTTTGAATTTCTTAACTTAAAAAATTTGAGGCAACTGATTGCCTTAAATTTTTTGAGTTGTGCAAACTTATTCGGGTTTACAGTGTATGAATGGTAAATGTATTTATGTAAATGTAATTATGTAATTATGTAATTATGTAAATGCATTGCAATATATTTATGTATGTATATGTTTGTTTGTTTGTTTTAAAGTGTAATTATTATATGCAATTATTTAAGCAATGAGTAATGTGTGATCTAACATTCTTAAATTCAAGATACATTTACTTGACAAGCAAAACGACAAAATATTACGTTTCTGTCGTATTTAGAAATATCTGTAAATATCTGATGAGAAAAATTTTCTTTTTTAGGCAGATATTATTTTCGAATTGTAAGTATAAATCCATTAAATCTTGATACATATTCCAGAAAGACTTAACATCATGTCATTTCGAATCAGTTTCTGGTTTCTGAATCCACTTGCCATTGTGGAGCATTTACTCAGTTGAGTGGATCAGGCAGAGCTGGCGTGATTGAGTGGAGGCGGGGCCTGATTTGCATATTCATGTAATTCTAAATAAAGCAAGGGTGTAGAGTAACATTTGAGATATTCTAAGGCAGGAAGAAATTGTTTTCACAGGAAAACTTGTTTAAATACGTCATTTTGATTGTCAAAGATGAGTTTTAAAGGGGGACTTTTTTAAAGAATGTTTGTACTGTAAGATATCCGTACTGGAAAGCAAGACTTAAATACAAAGTAAGAGGCAGTTCAATATAACATTTTTAGTGTATTTATGTCAGCACACCTCTTGGCCGAGTCAAAAAACAAAGCAAAAAACATTGCAATGAGATGAAAATTGACACGTGGATAGAGATTAAGACTAGATTAAGAGATTAAGACGTTTGAATGGGACAGGTGACAAAACAGTTTGGGCTGCAGGTGTTTGCAGGAAGATGTGTGAATAAGTAACAGCTTTCTGACGTCCAGTGAGGGACTTTGGACAGCTACTGTTTCTCAGCCTCCCGATCTCATTGGCACTGAGACAGACCCTTTGAGCACTGTGAAGTGAACTTCTGTGACCCCGAAAAATCACTGAGTCACTGCAAATGTTCCAAAGGACAAAGAAAGGACAGGACAATTTGGCGTCAATTACAATTTAAAATCAATTTAGTGAAGAGCAGCACACGTTTTGCAAATAATAAGATGTTTATTGCGAAGGAATTTTCTGTTTTTGCGTTGAAAGATTTTCTGGAACATTCCGGCTTTGCACTGAAAATGTAACATGTATTAAATTGTCATTATAGAGTAGGTGTGTTGGTTTACATAAATAGACGAACACATCTATTCTGCTGTGATATAATGTCTGTTGGTTCTGCTATAATGTGAATCTGACCAACAAAGTGGGCTTAATTCTGAAATATCTACAGACTCAATCCATCCCTTTTGATGCTCAAATTGGATTAAGCCACATTTGTGTGGTTTGGGGACTCAAATATGTAGGACAAATCAGCATAATCGAGAAGAGAATTGCTATATTCAGGACTTAATGAAGTCCACCGCCCACCTGCAACGGTGTTATTTCAGTATCCTGATGTGGATTATGTTCTGAGAGAGATTCTTTTGGCTGGCAGCCTATAGCATCTACACAGACCAGCAGATCTTTGAAGAACTTCATATATCACAGAGACAAAATCAGCTCATCTCAGCAACAGGAACACGGCCGCCTGCTTCCCGACCGGAAGAGAAACGCTTTAAAGAAATGTGAATCATATGAATTGTCTAATAAATACAAAAGATACATTCCACAGATAATAGGATACAAAATAACCTCAAGCTTATACCAAAAACAAACAAATACAAAATTCCAGGGAAATTCAAAACAGAAGCAACAGATTCTCAGACGCTTTATTATGATTATCTGTGCTTGACCTGAAAGAATATTATATATAAACCATTGTTGGTGAATACCTATTATTTACTTATGATACTATGAACTTAACCTATTTTCTTTTCTAATATATATATATATATATATATATATATATATATATATATATATATATATATATATATGCACTTATAGGACATATATAGTAAGATTTTTTTTAAAGAAGTCTTTTCTGCTCACCAAGGCTGCATTTATTTGATCAAAAATACAGTGTAATATACGGAAGCCCTGAACCGCAACATAAAAATAAAAATAAAAATCTGTAAAAAAACAACAAAAAAACAAAAAACTAGCATTTCGAGATTAAAGTCGAAACGATTCGAGATTAAAGTCGAAACATTTTGAGATTACTGTAAAGTCGAAACATTTTGAGATTAAAGTCGAAACATTTTGAGATTAAAGTCGAAACATTTCGAGATTAAAGTCGAAATATTTCAAGAGTACGAGAATACAGTCTTCCGTAGAAGTTTCGTGTGTCCTTGCCATTGTTTCACATTGACGCATTCATAATGGTGCATAGCGAGTGTTTCACACTGTGTGTGTGTGTGTGTGTGTGTGTGTGTGTGTGTGTGTGTTTCAACAAAAGGAAATTCAACAGGTGCCACTCTACCAGCATTAGGCTACCATTATAGGACGTTATACTGCGCCGGAATAGACTTTAGCCTATAGGAAAACCAACCCGGAAAACACTTTTCAGACTGGATGGAGATCTCCAGATGAATGAATGAATGAATGAATGAATGAATGAATGAATGAGGCATTTATATAGCGCTTTCATATGTCTACTAGGCCTACACTCAAAGCGCTTTACAATCATATCAGAGAATCTCTCCTCAACCACCATTACTGGTTATTAAATCTTAGGAAATCATGGGATCCGGCCAAATGATTGGATACAGATTGATGCACTTAAAATGTATCCAGAACGTATTTACGGTGAATAGGGAGAAAGAACGGTCACTGTTGTGTTCTCGACCCAGATAGTGTTGCCTAGACGAGCACGAAAACACCTCAAAAACACTGGCACATAAAGTTGGACCAGATTGTGATACCGACTCCGGCGGAGTCTGTGCGCTCGTCTATAACGCCATGGTAATTCTTGTTGGTAGATTAGCACCTGTGTAGAATTTTGTTGAAAGCCCAGATAAAAGTAAAAAGCTACTATTTTGTGTTGATCCATGGCAGTTCGACTTCACAAGTGCATTTCTTTACACACACACGCGCTCTGAGCCAGTGGACGCGCACTGTTATGAATGCACACACTTCTATGGAAGACTGTATTATCGTAATGTTTCGACTTTATTCTCTAAATGTTTTGACTTTAATCTCGAAATGCATAAGTCGGCTTTATATAAAAAGTACAAAACATACAATACTGTACTGTTTAAGCATATTTTTGTAGTCTATAACAAACTACGCATTGCCCTGCTGTTTAAAAGTATAGCTTGACTGTATCTTAAATAAGTTGCTAGTGTCTTGGAAAGCTATATTTTTAGTAACTTCCCATTCATTAATAAAAAGCTGGATTATTTTGAGTGGCATTACTCATTGTCGTTTTCTCTGAGGTATCGGTCACATCTCAGGTTAAAGGCTTGCATATGAAGGAGTCTGAAGAGAAGGCCACGTCTCTTCTTACACTGAAGCAGGAGCTGATGAATCTATGGATCTCTGACAATATTATATAAAGGCAGTGTGTGGCTCTAATGCAGGCAAGTGCCTATAGAAAGATATCTGCAAAATGAACAGGGTTAAAGGTACATTGACTCAGATCTTTATTAGTTGTTGTTTTTTGCGAGGAAATCTGCCTAGAGCTATAGCCTTGAAGAAATGCATTCGCTTTGTAAAGAAAACAGAGCTCGCTTATTAAACATATTTCAAATACGCAGTGAAATGTGCAATCTGCAGAAAGTAAATATTTCTAAGGCTTATAGCCTTACAGACTTTCCAAAGGATGTTCGTAGCAGTGAATTACTCCGTTACAGTGTGTGTGTGTGTGTGTGTGTGTGTTTCTTTAGTTCTGCAGGTCTGGCTGTGTTGTGTGTCGCTCTGCCGTTTTTGGGTTTCTCATGCCGTTCCTCTGGACTGTAAGGACGAGACCGGATCTCTCACACACTGTACTTCAATCTCCCAAGAGAAACTTCTAGATCGTGTCATCCAACATGCAGAGCTCATCTACCGTGTGTCTGAAGAGTCATGCACTCTTTTTGTGAGTGAACCCTCTCTGTCAATCAATCAAAGTCTATTGACATTTACTCTAAAGCATATCAAATGATTTATTACAGCATGTGAAGATATAGTGGTAACACTCTATGTTTCATTTGTTAACATTAGCAACATCCTTTAACTAATTAACTAACATGAACTAACTATGATCAATACATTTGTTACTGTATTTGTTAATCTTTCTGAACATTAGTTAAAATATGTTTGTTCATGCTAGTTCACTGTGCATTAACTACTGTTAACAAATACAAGTTTTGATATTAATGATGTATTCATTTACAAACTAACATCAACTAAGATTAATAAATGCTGTATAAGTGCAGTTCATTCTTAGTTCATGTTAACTGATGTAGTTAATGCAACCTTATTGTAAAGTGTTACCGTTTTTGCAAATCTGCATGCATGCTTTGGGTCACACTTTATTTTGTTGGTCCCCTTTAGACATTCTGTTGACTGTAACTTTGCACCCGCGAATCCACTCACTCTCATTAGAGTATTAGTTGAGAATTAGTGGATTGTTAGGTTATGGTTCAGGTTAGTTAGTTGACAGTTGCAATGTTACGTATAGCCAACAGAATGTCTAAAGGGGACCAAAAAATAAAGTGTTACTTGTTGTTGTTGTCGTTTTTTTCTTTCTTCTTCTTCTTAAAAAATTCAAAATCAGATAACCAATTTCATTTAATCTCATCAGCTGAGATATTATTAGCCAGACTGATAGCAAGTTGCTTTCATTTAATGTCATTATTCTGTCTCATTTAATCAACCTTGCCTCATTATTGCCGGCTGTGTGCATGACTGAAAATTAATGAGACTATAATCTTAATGAATAATCAGACTCATTATAAACACTGTGAGATGCCTATCAGTCTTGCAAGATCATTTCACTGTTCTTAGGTGGATTGTCTCTTTTCAGTGGGAAAACATGCAGAGAACATTGGTGTAATTTCATTTATCATTTCAAATCCCCCTTCAGACTTTTATAAGGAAGGCTTTTTTATAAGGAAGAAAGTGGTGTGAGTGTGTGTGTGTGTGTGTGTGTGTGGTACTGCTCTGAAACTGTTAAAACGGATAAACAATCAATGCAGTCATCCCTTGTTCCTGTGTGTCCAACAGGAGGAGATGTTTGTCCCGTATCCTCTGCATGCTTTGAGAAACCAGGGAGGAAACATGTGCCACAGCAAGCCCTTCCCGATCCCAAGCTCCAAGAGTGAGATTCAGCAGATATCGGTGAGGAGATGCCAGTGTTGTGTGTTTCGTTGATTAGAAATGGAAATGAGGAAGGAAATATCCCCAAAAAGGGAAATGCATATGATACATATCAAATAAGGCAAACCATTTTGACTGGGAAATAAGACAAAATATTGATTAAGCAAAAATACAACATTTTTAGGGGAATTTTTTTTAAAAATTTTTTGCTGGTGTTGTTCTTGAAAGGCCACATTAAATGTTGAGAATATGCCGGTTAATCTTCTTAAACGGCATCCACATCCATGCATGTCAACACCGCTTAAGCGTTCACTGGATCCATGTTTTCCAGCTCGGAACAAATGAGCTCTGTTTAACTGGTATTGTGTGGAAGACTGCACTAACAGAGCGCTGTCCTGTCCGTCTAATGCACTATTGTGTGACAGCTCTTTCAACTGAGAGACTAACCTTTCTTTACAACTAAATTGCCTCCATCAACAAATAGGCTCTTTTCTTTTCACTATATCCTTTTTTCCACACCTGCTGATTCCCTCGAACTGCTTTAGCATAATGAGTCTTGTCACGCCACCACTGTATGCAGCCAAAGTAGACACATATTTACATTTGATTTAGACATTTTTATAGTCTCTGAAAATTCATCTGCAGCTACAGTATATAAAAAAGCATTGCAAAAACATTGAAAATGGATTACCTCCCATAACTTCTCCTTCACCGGGAGCTTGTGCTGCTTTATGAAGGCTTGACTACTGTATTCACAATGTTTAGTCTGTTTAAAGTTTGGAGTCTGTGAATATCTATCCATCCATCCACATCCATTCATCCATCCATCCATCCACCCATCCATCCACACAACCCATCCATCCATCCACACAACCCATCCATCCACCCACACAACCCATCCATCCACACAACCCATCCATCCATCCACACAACCCATCCATCCATCCACACAACCCATCCATCCATCCACACAACCCATCCATCCATCCACACAACCCATCCATCCATCCACACAACCCATCCATCCATCCACACAACCCATCCATCCATCCACAAAACCCATCCATCCATCCATCCATCCACACAACCCATCCATCCACAAAACCCATCCATCCATCCATCCATCCACACAACCCATCCATCCATCCATCCACACAACCCATCCATCCATCCACACAACCCATCCATCCATCCACACAACCCATCCATCCATCCACACAACCCATCCATCCATCCACACAACCCATCCATCCATCCACACAACCCATCCATCCACACAACCCATCCATCCATCCACACAACCCATCCATCCATCCACACAACCCATCCATCCACAAAACCCATCCATCCATCCACACAACCCATCCATCCATCCACACAACCCATCCATCCATCCACACAACCCATCCATCCACAAAACCCATCCATCCATCCATCCATCCACACAACCCATCCATCCACAAAACCCATCCATCCATCCATCCATCCACACAACCCATCCATCCATCCATCCATCCACACAACCCATCCATCCATCCACACAACCCATCCATCCATCCACACAACCCATCCATCCATCCACACAACCCATCCATCCACAAAACCCATCCATCCATCCACACAACCCATCCATCCATCCACACAACCCATCCATCCATCCACACAACCCATCCATCCACAAAACCCATCCATCCATCCATCCATCCACACAACCCATCCATCCACAAAACCCATCCATCCATCCATCCATCCACACAACCCATCCATCCATCCATCCATCCACACAACCCATCCATCCATCCACACAACCCATCCATCCATCCACACAACCCATCCATCCATCCACACAACCCATCCATCCATCCACACAACCCATCCATCCACACAACCCATCCATCCATCCACACAACCCATCCATCCATCCACACAACCCATCCATCCACAAAACCCATCCATCCATCCACACAACCCATCCATCCATCCACACAACCCATCCATCCATCCACACAACCCATCCATCCACACAACCCATCCATCCATCCACACAACCCATCCATCCACAAAACCCATCCATCCATCCACACAACCCATCCATCCACACAACCCATCCATCCATCCACACAACCCATCCATCCATCCACACAACCCATCCATCCATCCACACAACCCATCCATCCATCCACACAACCCATCCATCCACAAAACCCATCCATCCATCCACACAACCCATCCATCCACACAACCCATCCATCCATCCACACAACCCATCCATCCACACAACCCATCCATCCATCCACACAACCCATCCATCCATCCACACAACCCATCCATCCATCCATCCATACAACCCATCCCATCCATCCATCAATCCATCCATCCACACAACCCACACAACCCATCGATCCATCCATCCATTTTATGAACATAAGAGCATCATGAAATCATGACATTTCTCCCTATGCGGAACCTTTTTGGCATAAATGGTTCTTTACTGTAAAATGTAGTGTGTGTTTTTTCTTCTAAGAGTGTAGTTGTACAGCCCGGAAAGTACTGAGTAATTAAAGCGATTTTACAGCGTAATGTTCGGTAATTATAGTGTACCTATAACGTACTTACAATATAAGTATAAGGGAACATTATTTTAAGTTTGGGGAATAAAGGTGTAACAACCAGGAGAATTAAACAATTATTTATACTGTAAGTATTAAAGAACTAAAGGGTGCTTATTCTACTATTATGATATAACAATCTTACATTTGGGAGCAATTTAGCAAGAACATGCCTTTTTGAAATAATGGTGAACCAGTACATACTGCATAGGCTTTTTAAAAATGACAGGGTACATATCTATGCATTTAAAAAGTAATCTTTTTAACAAAAGTGCACTGAAAACGAAAGCTATTGCAACTTTTGCTTAAATATTGGGGAAAGATACTCTTGTTTCATGCAGTGGTTACAGGGTAAGTACAATAAAAATGCATACACACAATCTTATATCACTGACTCGGAAACCTTTATTTATTATACACAGTATATTTAAAAAAATTGCAATAGTCTTAGCTTTTCTTGCCTTGAAACACGTTAGCCCAAACTTAAACATCTGCACTTTTGCTATCAAAAAAAAAAAACCTATATTTTTTTTTTTTATAAATGCATGGATATGTACTCTGTCATTTTTAAAAAGTCTATATGTATGTATTGCCTTGGTACACAATTATTACAAAAAGGTACGCAGTGTATGTTCTCGCTAAATTGTTCCCAAATGTAATGTTGTATCATAATAGTAGAATAAGTATACCCCTTAGTTCTATAATACTCACAGTATAAATATTTTTTTATTTCTCCTGGTTACCCCTTTATTCCCTAAACTTTACATATTGTTCCCTTATATTTACATGTAAGTACTTTGCAACTTTCTATAATTATTGTGTACCTATACTGTAAATTCCTCTTAATTACACAGTACTTTCCGGGCTGTAATCTAAAGCGTTACCGCTCCTTTTTTACTGAAGAAGTTCTGAAGGCTACAGAACAAATGTCACAAATGAAATGAAATCAAAGAACATTGTATTTTTCAGATCTAGATCCCTTTGACGTCTCGACTGTGTTTTATGCAGGATAAATGGCTCCTTCACTCGGTCCTGATTCTGGTGCAGTCGTGGATGGAGCCCCTGATCTATCTGCAAACTACTCTCGATCGTTACGATGACGCCCCCGACGCTCTGCTCAACAAGACAAAGTGGGTTTCTGATAAACTGCTCAGCCTGGAGCAGGGGGTGGTGGTCCTCATCCGCAAGGTAAATCAGTGTGAACGCTAATAACATACCTCACGTGCTGCAGCCTTGTGTGTGTGTGTGTGTGCGTCACTTCACGCTGGTTTCTCCACAGATGCTGGATGAAAGAATTCTGACGTCCTCATCCGCCATCGAACACGCGCTGGCTCCATACGATGGACAGTCTCCAGAGGTGCTGGAGTCTGTCCTCAGGGACTACAACCTTCTCACCTGCTTCAAGAAGGACGCCCACAAGATGGAGACCTTCCTCAAGCTGCTCAAATGCCGTCAGAGCAACAAGCTCAGTTGTCTTTCCCACTAAATATGCTTCTTGTATGGAAAGAGAAAGCTTTATTTTGAAGAATATGTCATATTTAGCAAGCATTAAATGAGACCCCTGAGTGTGAAAGTGACGTGCTTTTGGCTTTCTGGTTATTTACAGTAAATTGAAAAGGAATAGGACACGAAGCATACCGCTCTCTCACACAATCTGCATTCTGCACTATTGATTCCCTCGCTTCTCAACTTGACTTCTTAACTTGAGTTATATGCTATACCGACTCTTCGTAGTCTTTCGATGTCTCTCCAGGTCTCCGGTGAGTTGGCAGGCATGTGTTTTTTTTTTTTTTTTTTTTTTAGTGGAGATAGTTTCACCTTTGTATTAGTTAGATAAAGAAAGACTCTAAAGAAAAAGCTTGTGATACAGAAATATGCTAATGAAGCCGCAAAGCAGACTAAGTGTTTCCAGTGCGTGTGGTGTGGGATGAGGGATTTGATCTGAGCTTTAATTTATGTAGCAACATAGTGGAAAACTACATGAGACAAAAATATAACTACTGGCCAGCACAAGATTACGAACAGAGGTCTGTAAAAAAAAAAAAGTATGCATATTTGTATATGCATACTTTATCATAATGTACTTATTTAAATAAAGAGGCATATTAACTCTCAATGTGTTTTTAAATCTATCTATCCATCCATCCTTTTAATAAATGAATACAATTTGCTATTCTATTTATATACACTGCAGAAATCTTGTTGTTGATGACGCAAGTTTGAGTAGTGGGATTCAGGGATTTCATTCCCAGTTCAAACCTATCTAAAAACCAAGATACAGTGAATGTACACTCTAAAAATGCTGGGTTGTTTTAACCCAACTTTGGGTCAAATATGGACAAACCCAGCCATTGGGTTACATTATTTTTTTGGGGTTTGTCCATATTTGACCCAAAGTTGGGTTAAAACAACCCAGCATTTTTAGAGTGTACTTGAGAAGCAATACTGCATAAGATATATACAAATATATAGGTGAATTGTATATGTAATGTACAGTATAAGCATAAAGAAATGTATAAGCATATTATGTCTTTAAACAAACAAACAAACAATAATATGTTCAACATACAATCTTTGAAAAGTATTATTCTTGATTCTCAAGTAAAATTTAGACTTTTTTTTTTTTTTCACATTATCCAGCAGTAATTTTCCATCTAGACAGGAGGAGGTGAATATGAGTAAAGTTAGTGAATCACTGTTTAATAGTTTGGCTCCCTCACGGTTATGCCCTTTTTCTGAGGGTTAATTGACTGTTATAATTATGACCAGAGGCTAGGAAAGACAAACAACAGGCCTGTTAAAAATGTTAATGAGGCAGTGGTGCTCTAAAGCTCTGTCTGTAACCAACGGCCATCACGATGGCAACAGTAGCAGTGTGTTATTAAAGAAAACAATCATAAGAGACGAGCATCTGGGAGCAAAAGCAAGACCCGCATCATCCTTATGATCCCTGTCATGGAAACAACACGTCATCCCATCTTCACTTCTCTCATAGCATTTGCAAAAAAAAAAAAAAAAACTGTCATATTTTTCCCACTCCCTCTGTTAAAAATACATGGTAGTAGATCTGAAGTGTTTAAACATTTATGCTTTTCTTTTAAAAGGCTCAACGGATAAGTCACAGATTTAGAAACATAAGTAAGCATTTATTAACATTCTTCAATATGGTGTCTAGTTGCCATGAAACCTGAATTTTGTCACATAATTCATAACTTGAGACAGGATTTGTATATGTCCTTGCATTCATCAGAAAGCATTTCATTATTTATCAGTGGAATAAAAGACATTTATTTATTCAGTAATACTTTCTCTTTTTGCAGACCCAGTTCCAGTAATAATAAGTTTCAAGAGTTCATTAATATTAGATTTAAAAAGTCGGCTAAACTGCAAATGTGCCATGGTGTCCAGCAAAGTATTTCAAGTTTCAAGGCCAATGATTTCATTTTTCTTCATGCAGTATTCTGGACCCAAGCGCAGATGAATGAATGGAATTTAACCCACACCATTAGATGGCACTAGACCTCTATAGTACAAAAACTACAGGCAGGAAAAGTGGGGGCATGAAGAAAGATTTCTTTCCCCCATGTAAATATTCACACCCAAATCTCCAAGGGCGTAGGCCTTCTCCAACAGCCTATGTCAGTGTTATACAAGAATGCTGAAGAGTAGTGGATCAGAACCACCAGCCTGCTAACATTAACAACTTTAAACCTGCTCTTGTGTTGTTGGTAAAGATCAGCGATGTCCCGCAAACCTTTCTCTGAATGTACCTGAGAAAAAAGGTTGATTTATTGATTTTTGTTTAATTATGTATTTCAAAGATTTTAGATGCACTATTAACATCAAATGAACATTAGCCATTCTAGTTATTTTATTTGATTTATTTAAAGGTCATGTTTTGTTATTTTATTTTATTTCATTGAATTTGTTGTATTTTATTTATTTTTTTGTTTTATGTATGTATATTTACATGTATGTATGTAAATGTACAGTATATATGTGTGGGTGCGTACATTTTTGGTGGCCGACATGACGAAAATACGACATAAGATGTTGAATGTGCACTGTATGAAACCTATAACAACTAACACATCTTATCAACTTAGGGCATTTCATATACAAATATATATTTTTTGTGCTTTTTTTTTTTGCTTTTTTTTGCGTCTAGGACAGTGACTCTTTTACCTACAATTGTTGTGCAAATTAAAGAACACATATACATTTGATCACATTCAAAATTCACTTGCATGCTCATTATGATTCTATTTTTCCACACCCATGTCCAAGTTCCTCTTATCAGAAGGTGTAAATCAGCGTCTGGCTGTCATGACGAAGGGCTCTCCGGCACAGTGAGGGTCTTGTGGTCAGGATGTGGTGCTGAGGCCTGGTGTCAGCAGTGTCAGGTTCAGCTTCCTGTGTCCTAATCATTTCAACATGGAGGCCATGCCTGGGCTCTGTCTGCTAAACCGCCAGCACTGCGAAGAAAGCAGGAGTGTAGACCTCCACCCCTCAGACCCCTTCCGCTCCCTCGGCTGACAACCATAAATATTAAAGATCTGCTATACGAGAGCGCTGCAAAGTTTAGGGAGTTGGGGGCCGGTGGTGACTAGATGATTTCACAGTCTAAGTATTATAACCTCAGGTAAGAAACGCTAGACTGCAGGAGCTCTGGAGAAGACTGTGTGCTTGCTAGACTAAAGAGAGAGAAATAGATCATTTGCTTTCTTTTCCATGCTATTGCAGACTGAAGCTGTCAAGCTTTAAAACGGATGCAAAATCACCTCATAAAAATGGCTCAAATGCTAAATTTCAAGTCCTCTGTAGTCATGAAGCTTTGTGACAAAGTGGCTGAAACTTAGTTCTTTACTCATTAATTTATAATCTTCACTTGAGAACTGAATAACATGAATAATAATATAAATTTGAATCTATTTCTCACACAAAAGTTATCATATTTCCTCTGAAGACTTGAATTATGTAGCTTGAGAGTCACATCGACTACTTTTAGGACACTTTTATGTTGCTTTTGCATCCTTTTTAAGGAACTTTTAGTTCCAGGAAAGCCATCGACTAGCACAGGCTTTAAAATACGGAACACATTACCGAAAATTTGGCTTTTAAACCAAACAGCTTTCTGTTGGCTGACGCGGCAAATCTGCATGACCAACTTTAACCGCAAAAACTTGTGATCGTGTGGATTCCAATAGAAATGAATGGATTTCGCCTGCGAAAGGGTCAATGTGAATTTTTCATCAGGTTTGAAACCATATGAAGTTGACTAAATGATTCCAGTTTTTTTTTTTTTGTCTGTACTGTGCCTTTAAAATCTTTCTTTTGCATGGTCATTGCAGAATCCCCTCGTCTGGCTTTTAAACGCTTTTTTTTGTGCATTGGCTCAGAGAGACAGTTTTCCCTAAAGCTGCTTGAGACTAAAGAGTTTCCATGCAGTCACAGTCCAGAATCGCATAAACACTTGGTCATGAAATAGGACACAGTATCTAATACTGAAGTCACTCTGACGGCTATACAAAACTATCCCAGTCTGTTTAAGGACCACGTATCCTTCTGTCCCCCAGTGCTGCGAGGACCGAATGCAATATGGCCCCAACCAGAGCAGTAGTGTGGAAGAAGAGAGCATAACCCGAAAATATTCTGTGCTCCTGCCTAATCCATTACCTCCCTGGAGGCTTTCCAAGACAGGCTGTGTGTGTGTGTGTGTGTGTGTGTGTGTGTGTGAGTGGAGGAGAGGTCACAGGGTCACGGGGTTAGGTCTCCGCTAACCGTTCCAATATGTGGAAAGATGTCAAATGAAGTGGCTGAGGTTGTAACAGTCGGATAGGGTTTCTCGTGCCTGATAGAGGGAGCGATACGGAAAAAAAGAGAGGGCCTGTTGTATACCACCATACATTGAAACACAATGAATAATAATATTAATGCAGCACGAAAAGCTTAAAGGGATACTCCACCCAAAAATGAAAATTCTGTCATCATTTGCTCACCCTCAAGTTGATGCAAACCTGTATGAGTTTTTTTCTTCTTCTGAACACAAAGGAAGATATTTAGAAGAACGATTGGAACCAAACGGTTGTTTGGCACCATTGACTTCCATAGTAGAAAAAAAAATACTATGGAACGGTAAATGGACTGCATTTATATAGGGCTTTCATAGACCCAATGGCCACCAAAGCGCTTTACACATTGCCTCATATTCACCTATTCACTCACGGCGGTGTCAGCCATGCAAGGCGCCATCCAGCTCGTCGGGAGCAGCTGGGGTTAGGTGTCTTGCTCATGGACACCTCGACACTTGGTCAGGTGGAACCAGGGATTGAACCACCAACTTTCTGGTTTGTAGACAACCTACATGAACCACTGCGCCACTGCCGCCCCAGTATGGAAGTTCCAATCGTTCTTCAAAATATCTTCCTTTGTGTTCAGCAGAAGAAAGAAACTCATACAGGTTTGCAACAACTTGAGGGTGAGCAAATGATGACAGAATTTTCAGTTTTGGGTGGAGTATCCCTTTAAGGCGAGCTATTTAAATACGTAGCATTTTAACATAAATTGTGACTATAGTACATTTTCATTTAATTGTAAATAACAAGCATTTAAGTGTCTGAAACACTAGAGTTAAAGTTTATTGTTTCTGTAATAAGTGCTCAAGTATGCTAATGTATGCTTCTTTCACACAAGTGTGTCTCTGGCAAATGTACCTGTTGGGGAAAAGCTGGAAAGCAGAAAGCTGGAAAATGGGGGCTTTAAATGTGTGGCGGAGAGCATCTACATAATTTCATGGCTCATAATGACAAAGCTGAGGTTGTCTGGAGTTGTTTGGTAGGAAGTGGGGCCATGAGCCAGCAGAGATCAGGAGCAGGGCGCTTCGCTGGAGGCCAGTTAGGGAAGACCTCATCAATCCAATCTGGCAATCGTACAACATTCCCACGCCACCGCCGCTAGAAAACAAACCACTGAGCAATTACACAAAATGACCACTTTGCTGGCAGACCCTAGCCAATTGAGTATCTCTGCATGGAAAAATTACCAAAATGTTTACATTTATCATCAGAAATGAATGAGGAAATAGTTATCTTTGGGCTAAAAGTCATGTTTTGGTTGGTACATCCAGTTCTGCTGTGGTGTTTGTTTGGAAAATTGCATTAGTTCCGGACGACTTGTTTCTGACAGACGTGTGGGTGTTGATTTGCAAAGCTCAGGTTGGAGAGTTTTTATTTGCGTGTCAAGTCGTTACTCAGGAGTCACGGTCATCATATTTTAGGGATATTTACAGTAGGCGTCAGCGATGATTCGAGACACGTTTGGCATCAGTGAAATCTCTGAACCTTTCGACCTTGCTTTGTTCGATAAACGGACTACTTCTGCTTTGGCAGCTGACGACGTGAGGTGCTCTTCTGACTCCAGGTTTCTGCTGATTACGACTCCACCTCTCAACCTGCAAATGTTTTGAAACATTTTGATCGAACAAAAACGTCTGCAACACAAGCTGTTGTTGACCGAATGCAGAGACGTGAAAGGCTTCACATTTATTCTTGAATGTTTTACAGATGGTAGTCTATCAAAATTCTTTTTTTCAGTTCAGGAGTTCAGGTCTTCTTATAGACAGTTATAAATGGTCCATATGAGCATTTACCTCGTCTTTTCATATCTAAGCTTCAAACAGATGGAGTGAAAAAAATAATTAAATAATAATAAAAAAAAAACACCTTATGCTCAGCAATTAAACCATTAGTGTTTGGGAAAAGACATGTTGATGTTAAAAGCGTCCCGAATAAGTGGTGGGATGATGCTCGGGACAAGAGCCATACAAAGCTGCAGTTTTAATCAGTGTAATTTCCTATTTTTCAGACTTTAGCCAGAAGCACCTTTTGAGATCTTCACAGATGCTGCAACAGATTTCCAACATAAGCCGTGATGCTGAATGCTTCTGCTTGCTGAGGAGGGGGAATATATATATGTGTCTCTTCCAAACAGGGACTGTTTTCTTTAGAATGTGACCAAAATAAATAAATAAAATAAAAGCGACTGTAAGCGTTCCCTTTTCTCAGGAGCTTATGTCAGAGCTTTGAAATCTAATAATACAGTAATAATTTCCTTTTTTGGAACAGAGCAATCATCCCACAGTATTATACATGGCTTTTCTTTCTGCTTGTATGGTCAGAGAAAATAATAAAATAATGAGTGAGTGAGTGAGTGAGTGAGTGAGTGAGTGAGTGAGTGAGTGAGTGAGTGAGTGAGTGAGTGAGCGAGTGAATGAATGAATGAATGAATGAATTATTTCACCTCTGCAGTTTATCTCACTTCAGTTTAGAAATTCATGGAATTCTGAATAATTTCAAGATATGCCTATGAAATATGGCTCAAGTCCATCTACCACCAGCTAAGAATATTCATCGACTCATGAATTTAGTAATGCAATTCTGTGCTTGAGGACTTCAAACTATTAAAAGTGCTTATTAAAATGCAGTGCCCAGACTTTTAAAATATGTTTTTGAAGGAAATTAAAAACCTTAACATAAAATCAAATTGTAACACATATGTATACTGTATAGCCCTCTCTATTCTATGGAATTTAGAATTCCATTACGCAATTGTGTTCTGCTTTGATTCTGATTCTGATTTTGATTCTGACTTTGATTGATTCAGGAATGAAACAGCTCTACTCTGTCTTGTTGGGTTGTTGATTCTGCCTTGACTTCGTTTGGAACCATTTACATTGGTGGAGAAACACTAGACAAATGAACTGGGGATACTGTGTCTAACATGTAAGTTACTCAACATCCATTTATTATTTATTGAACTGATGTATAAAAGTGTTATCTCACTCGCAATCGTGGCGTTGGTTGTTGAATATCCGCCCGGCTGCGCGATACTCGAACATCACCTGTCTTGCTCGTTTAATATCGCTTATTTAAAATATATTATATTGTAAGTAATTTGAACATGGCACTTGCAAATGGTTGTAAATCGTCTGTGTCTTCAATAATCACTTGATAAATAGATAGAATACCATTTCAAAGGCCGTCCGGTTGGTGGTGTGGTTAGTAGATCGTCATGAGTTATGATGTGTTTACATGTTGTGGTTCTCTAACCAAACTCAAATTAGTGGCTCTCGTTCCCCTCTCGACAGCGATGACCAGGACAATTGCTGCGGTCGGATTAGAGACCTCTGCAGAAAACACTGGTGTTCTGTTGCCTGTTTGAAATCTGGATTTATATGTATGCTTAATACCAATCCCCTCACATATGCACTATGTTTCTGTGGGAGTTTGTGTTGGGTGCCTAATGGTGCATAAATATGCATAAAGGATCCAGTTTCTGTTTCAAAGGCTGGCTTTCTGAGTTGATTTTGAAGGAAGGGCTGGTTTAAGCTTTTAGACACTCGTTGCGCGAGAAAAATCTGTCCTCTCAGCGAGGCACAGAGACAGATTACAAATTCAGACATTACCTCAGCGACAGGAGTAGCCAGAGAGAGAGAGAGAGAGAGAGAGAGAGAGAGAGGCAACAATATCCCACGGGATTCTGATCGCTGGCAGAGTTGTAAGGTCAAACACGCGTAGGTATCATTGCAGAACTAGATATGATTGACATTTTTCATGCACGGTAAAGGCATATGTTGCATTTATTTAAAAAATATCACACAATACAGATGTAGAAGCCTAATGTTCTGTTGACATCTAAGGCTATAGTAAGAAAAAGACAAAAAATGAAGTGAAGTGCTAAAATAATCCATCACCGCAGCACGAATGAGACTAATGAAAATAAAGTTAACATTAAAGTTTTTAGCCGACCACACATGTTCCACTTGTGGATTTTTTTTATTTTTTTTATTGTTGGCCTATGTGCAGATTAAATGGATGTCTCATTGGTTTATATGCATCTGACATCATGAGTGCTGCATTGTCTAGTCATGTGAAGTTATTAATTTAGCCTGGTAAAAAAATATTGATTTCTCAATTAATTGCGATCATCATTTGAACCTTCCCTACATGTATTTGGTCCTTCTTTTTAATCTTTCTTTCACTTCATTCCTATTTTTCAGTACTCATTTAACTAGTTTGGGTCATGTTGTTAATTTCTAAAATCAATAATAATTATAACTTCCCACAGCACGGCGAAATGAATCATATATTATCTCCGTTAAGAATGTGAGTTTGCAATCAGTGTGCAAGCAGACAATCAGACGCAAGCAAAATGATATGTTGCAATAAAAAGATTGTGTATACTGCAAAATACATACAGCGTCACCAAAGCCTGATATCCTGAATTATATAAGCGGATTCTTTTATTGGACGTTTTATAAAGATGAGTTACTGATTTGAATCAGTGTGAAACATTGTCCTGTACTCATTAGCAGAGAGAGAGCATTTCAGTCATATGCAAGAAAAATGGACTTTAGAAATGAAAAAAAAAATAAAAATAATAATTTACTCAAACAAATTGAAATCAGAATCAAATCGATTTGTGAGCTTGTGAATCAGAATATTATTAAATTGGAAAATCTGTAACAATACCGAGTGTCCATTTCAAAACAAATGACCAATCAGGTCTGGGGGCGTGGCAAACACATTCACATATAGACACTTACACATTTTGGGCCTTTTGTAGTTATTACAAACACTTCTGCTCTGTTATGTTGCACTTGCTAGATGTTTGCAACACAAGAATGTCTTCTGTACCTATATTTTGCTTATAAATTCACATAGTTCATGATGTCGAGAATACACATACAGCGATTCATTTGTGTTTGTAACCGGCTGTGTACCCAGCATGCAGCAGTATTGCAGCACAGGCTCAGGCTGGTGTGTGTGTGTGTGTGTGTGTGTGCCTAACTGCCTGTGCGCGCGGTGAAGGCGAGGTGTACCGCAGCCCCGGCATGAGGCCGTCTGATAAAAATCCAGACAGTAAATCAGAGAGCGAACGGAACGAAACAACCCAGTGATGGCAGCGTAGTCACTGCAGCTGTACAGCTCACACAGATCCAGATGGTGCTGAGGCTAACGGCCACACACACACACACACACACACACACACACATACACACATACATGTTCTCTCTTTGTCTCCCACTGCAGAAGTGTTAACCGTCCAAGGCTTAAGTAGTTTCCTGGTTTCTGATTGCATCCACAGGCAGAGGAAATGTGTAGCTCATATTCAGCTTCATTACAATATTGGTCATTGAGGAATTCTTCTGACCACACATTACCTTTCTACAAAAACCCTGTTCCCCACAGACATATAAGCATTCAGCACTGAGTGAGGTTTAATTTGAATATATTTGAACAGTTTCAATTTTTAAAGTGGGCGCCCTAAAGCATGGTCCTCAACTGGTGGGTCACATGACTGTCCTCATCGAGCCGTGAACCACATGGAAAAACTGTATCGAGTGCTAATAACAACCCAGGCTTCACTGGAAAAATGTGCCTCTACCTACATTTTGGCAAAAATGCAAAAACATACCTGTGCATACAACTCAATGGACACTAGAGGCACTAAAACACAGACAACTTTCATCCCTGTTCACACATATTATGATTACAGCAGCAGATTATCCATTTATAAAGACTTGCTTTCACATGGCTGCTTGTAAAATACCATGTTATGACCTCAAAACCTTACCATAGTGCATGATTTGTAAACCACATACACATTTTGACATTTTTATCACATATCAAGCTGCATATGTTTGACTTTTCTGATATTGTAAACTTGCTTGTAGTTCACCAAGCTCAAGCCCTGTGAAACAAGCTAAACGTCCATGCTTCAGCAAATGCATGTTTTATCTCACAATTAGTTTTGTTAACGCTATTGATTAGGTCGGGTTTAGTGTAAACGGTACACTATTTTCACACGCGAGAGACGATTAACCTTTTAGTGCCAAAGTTTTCACTTTGAAAACATCGAGAAACATCAAGAAGCAACAAATATAATTTTGTGGACATGTCACCATGTGTGTTTTCTGATGGCAACAGGCGACCAGAGATATGTTGCAATATATTATATTATAAATTCATATTTTTACTCATTTTTTTGAAGGCATTTCTGAGAGCAGCGAATAAATGAACTGAATATGAAATACGTTACTATGGAAGATCATATTTTAATTAAATACAAGATAAGATTATTTTATAATCTAAAAAATTTATTTATGTTATGAAATGTTCACCTTTGTCAGCTTTTTTACCTAGCATGAGTTGCAGGAACTATCTATATATATATATATAAAAAAAATGCTACTGTTTTCTAAAATGTTACTGTTTTTTTATTATTAAGACATTTGTGTTTAAGCATGAACAACTATTTTAGTACTGTGTTGGGTCACTACTTGACACAAAATCTGGTCTTGAAGTTAAACTTCTTGAAGAGGAACTTTCATGACTTGGACAAATTGTTAAATACTTGACAAACGGCTGTTCTTACTATCTGTTCTTGTCTCATTCTTTGTCATCCTCTCCATATCATTGTTTCCTCTTTCCATTGTGTTTCTTGTTGTCACGTAAGGAATTCTGTTTCCTCCATTTCCTTTGACTCAGGCAAAGGCCATCGCTGTTCCTCCTCCAAGGCGATTATCAGGACCCTGCAGTGGGAAACGGGAAGGGAGGAGACGGAGACGTGGTGGTCTCCTCGTCACAGCAGGGGGGTCGGGGTCTCTGAATGTGCATTCACAGCTCTGGCCCCTCGCTGTGATGAATGAGAGAAACCTGGGGAATGACGTTGGGTTTGGTTTGTTTGCTTGTTGGCTTCTCTCTGTGTCGCTCTATTATGAGCCGGCCGAAACAACTGAAAGCAAAGAGTGGTCAGGCCGAGATAACAAGGTTCTCCAGTGACTGTGCCCTTATTTTTTCAGCTTTGATAGTCAGTTTTGCTCAACATTAACATTGCACCTGTCCCCAAACTTAAATTTCAGTGTTAGATAAGTCAGATAACTTTTAAAGTGAAAAGTTGTTTTGTTTTTTCATCGAACTGATTAAAATTAGGTTATTATATTATAATATACTATACATTTGTATATTTATAATTCTCTTGAAATATTAGAAAAAGTTTAGGACAGGTTGTGTTGTTGTGTGGTGTGACTCCCCCCCCCCCCCCCCCCCCCCCCCCCCCAAAAAAAAAAAATCTCACACACACACACAAACACAAAACTTTATTAATTGTTACAATTTTAAAAAGCCTTTAATTATAGTTTTTGGAGATTTTTTTTCAGGTTTTGGTCACTTCTGGGTATACAGATTTGTCCTCAAAATATAGTTAAGTATGTACACACACACACGTGTGTGTGTGTGTGTGTGTGTGTGTGTGTACAACAATGAGTATCGGAAATGTAATATGTTTACTTGATGGTCACACCATATGAATTTTTGCAAAATTATTACATTTAAAACATTACTTGAAAGTAGTATAAACGTTCGCAACTAAAAGCGCATACAAAGAGTGCATTTCTAAGAACTTGGCAGTTGTGTTTTGATGCAGAATTTAAATCAAATATTTTTAATTTATCACGGACACTCTTATTTGCCCCCAGTTGTGAAGCATTCAGAACTATCCATTTATACTGGATCGCTATAACTAATATGGCTGACAGCTACTGGTCTTTCTGTATCTGATTGAGTTCTTCTTGCTCCTGTGTCCATGATGGATGCTTCCCAATGTCTGGGAGATCTCACTTCGAGGCTTGAAGACGCTTGGCGGGAGTAGAAGAAAGGTTGTGGAGGTTTGCAGCTCTCTGAGCAGGGTGACAAATACAGGCTGTCCGTGAGGAGATTTACTGGTAGTGAACACAATTTCTCTTTAAAAAACATCTGACAATAATATTCAGAAAAAAAAGTAGCTTTTTGTGTTCGACGTATTGCAATCAAACTGAAAAATATTCCTTGTAACTGGTAGATAATTCAAAAGACTGAATGTACTACCCAGAATGTTTTATATGTTGCCATTGTTCATTTATTTGCGACCTAATTTGACATTTTAACGTTTTCTGCATACTCTCTGATATTCAATTTGTCGTGTTTGTGATGATAACCCATTCATACAGAAGCTGAATGTTCTATCAAAGTACTTTGTGTAGTTAGTAAGATATGTCAGTGATGTGAGGCAGCGGCCGTTGTGTGGGTGTTTTTGAGTTTGCGGGACTGGCCCACCTCATCAACAGGGTCACCACTAAAGCTTATCCATTACCTGTACTGTATGCCGTCCAGAAGGTCCTCAGGAAATTGCCTAATAACAATAAAGAATCCAGGGGCAAATGGAGTCCATGCTGTTACGGAGGAGCTCCGAAGAGGAGGACCAGAGGAGCTTTCCAGCGGGAGAAAATCTGGGACACTTGGAACCAATTAAAAGCACCAAGGCTTGCCAGCAGCTCCTATGCTTTCTTATTCCCCCCTTCTTCCCCTCCTCTTCACTTTCTCTCTCTTTTCATCTCTTTTCCTTCGCTTGGCTACGTGTACAGGAAAGCTTCCTTCCACATGCTATTTGTGGATCCAAAGGATCTGTGTGCAGGCAAGCTGGAGAGGTGTATGTAAATGCAGAACTATTCCCAAGTTGGGCCTCCTTTCAATGCTTTTTACACCTTAAACGTATAATATATCTTATTTTTAATCAAATGCACATTCCACCTTAGAGCACATCAGAATGTGCTCAAATAAAAAAAGTCGCCTATATGGTATCACTTAGTTTAGGGTCCAATTCTCAATATTAAGTTGCCTATTAACATGCATATTACTGGGATATTGACTGTTTATCATAAAGCACATTAATTATTATGCACTACTATGTTCCATTTTCTTATTCTGCATGACTATATTCTACATCCTTAACCGTACCCAATCCCTAAACTATTAATAAGCAGTAATTAGGAGTTTGTTGAGGCAAAAATCATGGTTAATAGTTAGTTAATAGTGAGAATTGTACCCTAGTCTAAAGATCTAAAGTGTGACCTAATATATATTAATAGTATATAACATTCTGTTTACAGCTAAATGAAAAATGTTTATTGTCTGTACCACATATGGGACCATTTTGTATTTTCAGATTATGGCCAGCAGATGTCAGCCAAAGCCCTCTCAAAGTCCTCAAGTGTTCCTCTTTCCAGACACTGTGTGGCACATCAACACAAGTCCAAATAATCGTTATCAAAAATTGAGCTTTGATATTCCGAGTGTCGTTACTTCAGAAGTTCTTAAAAGTTCTAAAGATGGCCTCTTTTCACCCGGTGTGGATTTATGATATAGACCCACAACAGCAGGAATATCTTGAGCTCCCGGGCCGCCGATGACTCTACCAGATGTGTTTCTGTGTGAAGCACCCAGAGCTTTCTGCAGAACCGTCTCGCGGACAAATAAAAGACCGAAACGCATTTATTTCTGGCCACAAATTCCCATCTCGTGTGATCCGATAAGGCCTGTTCGGTTGATGACCCCTCATGGGGCCTTTAATCGCATTAGCAGGTCGTTCAAGCACCTGTTTTCCTTCTGATGCTCCTGCTGAGAGGAGGTGGAATATCTGAGTTTATTCTGAGAGAAACAATCCATTACTTCAGTTTATTCCTGCATCTCAAACCCTCATGTTCTGGTGGGATGGACTGGATTTTTGGGTTCGCAGAGACTCGATTGACATTGATTTTGAAATGAGGATCTTATTTTTTTCTGTCAAATTCTCCTTTTTTTCAGACATAGGCAAAGTATGCTATTATACATGCTTTCTACGTGTATGATGTACAATCAACTTGTATGTTTAAGTCATTACAACTTAAATTACATTAAATTGACTTGTCAAAAAGTTGAAAATTGCTTAACATATTTTGATGAGTTAAAGCAATGTAAAAACACATGTTGTCATAACTTATTGATCATATAATGTTTTACAGTGTAATCATATACTCTTTTCAGAAAATTGATGTTTTGTTTTGGGTCAATTTGGTCTCTGTACAAATGCATTTTAGAAAAGATTCTTGAAGTAGAGAGACTGATATATTTTCTTGTAAAACGTACTAAAAACTACTTTTGTATGGGATAGATTATTGGCTAGTGCAAATGTATTCAATGTGTACAGTAATTAAGAAATATTATAATGTAAAAGGTCATGTTTTAAATGGTCTTCGAGACCTCGAACATTAGAAACGCAAAACATTTTTTCATGAAGGATGTTTATCTATTGTTGAAAATCAAGATTGGGAAAAGTCATGAAGTATCAACCTGATACTTGCTAAATATGCTAAGTGTGATCTTTGAAATATGAAAAGATGACGTTAAATATCAGATTCTCAAAGTATGTGGTGATAAAGAGCCACTATGTCTCATATCTCAAAAGGTCCTTCAGCGTGCAAAGATGGCAAAACACAGTGCTGTTGTTTAGGGCTGGGTTTGTGTAGAGCCACTCCCAGGCCTAATTGTCCCAAATATCTTTCCAAATTGCAATTAAAGATAAACAGAGAGCTTGATGGGGAGCTGCGATAATGCCGCTATCTGGCATCAGCCTAATTGTTGCAAACATGCTCCGTTTGACAGACGAATGTTCTCTGGCTCCACCTCCTCCTTCTTGGCCTGTGTAGTGCGTACTTCAGGGGCGATCTGTTTACTCGCCATCTCGTTTAAGGCACTTTGATGTTTCTGCCAGCCTTGTTATAAACAGTTATTCTAACGGTCTGTAGATATTGTAGGACGAGTCGAGTTATTTTGAGGTCAGATGACGCAGGCTTGGTTTGAAATTGTTTGCTGATTTGTCATTGCTGGATTGAGCGCTCAACTAACCCCAAGCCAGACACAACGCTAATAGAACGTGATGTCATTTTATTAAGGAAGAGCGAGAAGTGTTTGACATGAGTAATGGCTAATCAAGTTTTCAGCCGTTGTTAGCGTCCTTTACGAAAGCATTCTGGCCGTTGCCTGAACATTAACCCTTTGAAGTCAAGTGATGGGAAACGTTTTTGTTTGCATTTCTTATCTCTTTATGTCGCTAGTAACCACACTCAATGTATTTTTTTTCAACACATCCCATCATTTTTAAAATATCGGCCTCTACCACATGGTTGAGATGTCTATTAATGGTAAAAAATGGTAATTCATACACACACTTTGCCATACTTTTTCATTGCCCATCATAATTTATGATCAGAACCTTTTCTAGTCTTGACAAAACACATTGTCAGAAAGGTCTGAGTCTCAAGGTTCCATATTTTGTAACAGAAGTGATATTTGGACAGAAATTGATTAATTTGTTACAGCAGAATGCATACAATTAAATTCAATGGAAATTTTTTGGGGGGGATTTTGCCTAAACAAAATCTCATGGGAACTTCAATTTTTGTGATATCAACTTCAAATTTGGAACACAACTTGGTTAGATATATGGCTTTGATTTTATAGTAAAAAATATTTTGTAAAATATATATTTTATATAAAAGAAAAAATATTAACAGCCCTCCCAACTCAACACCCCGCTGAGTTGATGTCCATGCCGACTCTTCTCGTCGTCTCTGAGAACAACACACGTTTGGCGTTGATCAGTGGAACAGGCCTTGAGAGTGAGCACTGCCTAAAATTCAGATTTATGTTAAGAGAAAGAGACAAGTCCTCTGCACAGACCCCTACGACCAGCTTCAACTCGGTCCATATGCCAGCGTGATGCACCCGAACCTCAAGCAGAAGGAAGGAACTGGATGAAATATTCTGAATGATCTACAATCTGACTTGTGATGAATCATAACCACACCATGTTCGTTCGAGAACTGGCCCTCGACTGAGTCTGGTTTCCCCAAGGTTTGTGTTCTCCATTTCTGTCACCGATGGAGTTTGGGATCTTTGCCACTGTCGCCTCTGGCTTGCTTAGTTGGGGACACTTAATATTCAGCAATATCACTGACACTACAACGTACATGAGAACTGAACTGAGATGGACGATGACGTAATTTTTTTTCTTCAGAACTGCTTTATAGATTAATTTAACTAATTTCATATTTGATGATCTTTATTGAACCGAACTTTAATCGACACTGAACTGATTTCAATTGAAGAATGAGCAGAATTGAGGAATGTAGAACCTACTCAACTCTTCTGAGACTGCTGTTCCCATCATGCACCGTGGCATGAATGATTTATAAGGTTTTCACTGTTTTCCAGCTGTATTTACACATTGCTTTTTTGTTAGGTGTAGTTGCCATTTTGCCAACTTAGCATTTTTTTAACATCTGGAGTTCATTTTCAACTCAAAATGACAATCGTACTCAAAAAAGATCCATCTACAATTACAGTCATTGTGTATTGTGCTCTGTGTTTGGGTGGTGCGTTACTTCTATTATATATGGTGTCTACACAATAGTTACTGTATTATTTACTTAGATATTTCAACCTAAAGCATACACTTTAAAAGAGTGTGTTTAATTCGGTGTTTGTGTGAAAAGCATTGCAAATTAAACTTCAACTAAGTAGAAATTACTCAACAAACGTTTTCTTATTTTCTTTGTTAGTTGTACTTAACTTAATTAAGTACAGTATACTTAATTCCATATGTGAAATTTGCTTAAAAAATCTGCGTGCAAAAATTTGTGAAAGAAAAAACAAGTAAATTATACTCTCTCTTTTTTTTTTCAGTGAATCTGTAGTGTATAAGGTGCTATATAAATCAAGGTGACTTGACTTGACCTGACCTCAAAGCCATATCAGGACTTTTCTTTATCCTTAGAACTGATTCTAAACATCTAACAAACAAGTAAAACAGTCATGTTCCATAATTTGCCATGATTTATCATGCTAGTTAAATCAGTGAGCTTTACACAATGGTTTGTGATTTCTGGAATTCTTTTCATGAATGAAACATGTGATTTTTCCAGAGCATGTACAGCACACACTCTAAAAAATGATGTGTTGGATTTACTTAAAATATATATGCACCATTTTTGCATCATACTTTTTAAGTAATCCCAACTTGGAATAATTTTACTTAAAATTAACAAGAAAACCGTTGTTATATGTACTTAAATATTTGAGTTCACGCAACATTCTTTACTTAAAAATATATGCATTACGTTGCATATATTTTTAAGTAAAGAATGTTATGTGAACTCAAATATTTATGTACATATAACAAAGGTTTTCTTGTTTATTTTATGTAAAATAATTCCAAGTTGGGATTACTTAAAAAGTATGATGCAAAAATGGTGCATATACATTTTAAGTAAATCCAACACAGTCCAGGCCATGTGAGATCAAAACAAATCTTAGTTCTGTTAACTTAACATTTAAGCCCATTTGTATATAAAAATAAGACAATTAAATGAGTTGAACCAACCATTTTAACTTATTTTAGATCTTCAGCTATTGGTCTGCTAACTGCACTGCTCCAGTACATTCAATGTCTTAAAATAAATTAAACATGCAAATCACACACAATAAAGCATTTAACTTTATTATTTTTTATTTTTTGCCAAAGGCTTGAAAGCCTGAAACCACACATGAAATGTAACAAAATGTGGCAAATCGACAAATGGAAAATCACTTTTAACAGGTCACTTTTTCACCTTTGCAACACTTCTCAAAAGATTTACATTTTTCCAATATTTACTTTTGGAACATACAAAAAACCTCTTAAAGGACAATTCCGGTGAAAAATGAACCTAGGGGTAATTAACACATGGTTACCGAGTTGATCGTTCTCTGGGATGCGTTTTCATGATAATCGAATGTACGTAGAGTTTTATCTCTAAAAACTGTTTAGCTTATAACGCTAGTATATGGGGCATAGAATAAGCAAAAGTAAATCGTTAGTTAATACCACTAACAAGGCTCAAAATAGCCCCACACTAACACGGTAGCATGAGGGTCCCTACATGCAAACCGAAGCATTGAGAACTTTGTAAGTGTACAGACAGTTTAATAAGAAGATACTTTATAAAGACAGTACATTACACTTATACAGGCAGGAGCCATCTTGGAAAACAGTCTCGACCAGTCGAGCCACGAACGCCGTGCTAAGTGAGATGAACTGTGACTTGGAATCTCATAATATGGTCCGTTGTTTCCGGAAGAAACTATTTTAATAAACAGATATAATTCATGCATTTCCATGTAATTAGTTTCACAAACGTAATTCCTATCGACCAGCTCACTTAGCACAGCGTTCGTGACTCATCACCTCTATGCCTTCCAGCGTTACCCCAGTCTGTAAAGGATCATCTGCTGAGCCACCTTCCGTGATGATCCTCAATGTGAGATGTTCCAGTTCCTCTTCGTTCCTATGAGTATAAAAAAACATAAAAAAAAAAAACAGGAAATCTGCATTTACTTGCAACATCACTTGTTATTGTTCAGACTGTTGCAAAAAATCAATTGCATTGAAACACAGAATGAGAAAGAAATGTACCTTTATATTTTAAAATAAAATAAATCTCTTACAGCCTCTTACATTTGCAACATTATAAATGTCTATACTGTCACGTTTTTATCAATTTAATGCATACTTGCTGGATAAAAGTATTAATTTATTTTATTTCTTTAAAAAAAAAGTTCTAATTGACCCAAAACTTTTAAATTGCATCTTAAAATATATTCAAATAGAAAACAGTTGTTTTAAATTGTAAAAATAATAATAATAATAATCACAATATTACAGTTTTTGCTGTATTTTGGATCAAATAAATGAAGGCTTGGTGGGCAGAAGAGACTTCTTTTAAAAACATTAAACAATCTTACTGGTTGTGTGTATATATATATATATATATATATATATATATATATATATATATACACATTTTTTTTCTGGTTATCAAAAATATATCTAAAAAGAAAAAAAACAATAATTAAATGTTACAAATTAGTCCATTATTAAATGCCTATAAATATAAAAATGAGTCTATTAAATAATATCTATTAATTTAAACAAAACAAGTTAATTAATGAAGACTTTTGTCCAGAGGTTTTGAACAAATCTCTTCAAAACATTAACAGTCAGTCACTACTGGAATAGCCAAACAGTAAATAAAGATCTACAATCTTTGTTTGAAGCCAAACTTTTGCTTAAAAGCTATTTACTTATTTTGATAATAATTTTGAAGGTTTAATAGACAGGGTTGTAGCTGTCATTTAGGAATAATATTGTGTTTGAATCAAGATCGCCATTATTTAATGATAAATCGTGCACACGGAGCTGTAGCCAATGTGTTTTCGAATTTAATATTTGTATGTTAACGAACGTTACCAGTAGGCTAGCCCGCGCCCAAGGCCTGGCCGCCCCCTTTCCCGCGATCCATTTATAGATATTAGAGAATAGAATAGGCCTATATGGAAATTTGTAAATATGCAAAGTAATTTTTTTTTAATCCGAAAACTCATAGCCTGCATATAATAAATGACAACTACATTTCGTTAATAAAGTAGGCCTACGAATTTATCCGTGGGGGAAAGCGCCGTCCGAATTGTCCTCTTATGGTGTGTTCAAACCGAACGCGAATAGAGCGTCAAATACGCGTCTATCGCGTCTTAGTTAGACGCTTGAATCTGCTCGAGTTCAAATTTTTCAACTTGCGTGGAAGACGTTCGCGGCAAACGCGTCACCCAATTCGCGTCATTCGCGCCGATGCGTCTATTCGTGTCTTTGCATTGACTTTGTAATCTACTTGAGCAAATGATTAAATTTGCGTTCGGTGTGAACACACCATTAATGCATAGGTGCCAACCTCATGGTCATATATTTCGAAAAACACAATAAATAGCCTACTCTGACTAGACACTTGACACTTGATTCAATGGAAGCACACTCGCTTAATAATTCAAATATACTCTCGTGCAAAGTCACTCATTTCATACATTAACTTGTAGACTACATAGGTGTTCGTAACACGTTTCTAATTGTTGATGCAAAATTCGTAGCAATTCTGAAATTCAGTTTAAAAGTCAGTTTCTTGACCAAAAATGCAATAAACGATTGAGTGTAGGCTACCTTAAGTTAAAAAAAGTTAAGCTTACCTCTTTTCAGCGTCTTCACATATGTGCTTCACAAAATGGCTCCAATTTTTGGCTGGAAATGCATCACGGGAAATTGCATAGGCCTATCACGTGGCTCATATAGTTACTTAAAATGTTATGCTCGATTTACTTAATTTTGAAGCAATTATGATAGTAGTTGACATGACTTATGTTTTTTCATTTTATTTATGCATACATTTAAGTTCACCTAGTTACTTATATTTTTGTGTTACACACACTAAATATGTTAAGTAGAGGTTGAAAAGTTATGAATACTTAATTTTTTGTGTTTAATCTAATTACTTTTATAAGTAATGGTTGTTCAGCCAACGAATCGTTTTTTAGAGTGCAGTGTGTTTAGACATATAGACAGTATTGTGTGTGTGAGTGTGAGAGAGAGAGAGAGAGAGAGAGAGAGAGAGAGAGAGAGAGAGAGAGAGAGAGAGAGAGAGAGAGAGAGAGAGAAAACTTGTGGGATTCCCCCCTCCCATTGTCCATCCCCACCAGGGGTTTTGCTAAAACCAACAGACTCCCCTGCAAGGAGAGAACAGGAAATGACTAAACGCAAACAGGAAGTGCTGTGAGGTGACCAGTAGCATGTTGAATGGGGAATGTTAGACAGGTCTGGGACTCAGCCGCTACTGCTTCAGGAAACAGCTGGACTAAGAGAGACAGGCTGCTGTTATTATCTGTCAGTTTGGGTCAGTTGTGTTCTGCTGCTAAGCACCATGCAGGATTCACTCAAAGTAAAAATACTTTCTTCTTCTTCTTTATGTTTAGACAATAACTCTTTAACTGTGTATGTTTAATGACACGAAGCTTGCTTATTGATTAAAGTAGTTTTTCAAAAATCAATAGATCAATCAATCAATCAATCAAAGTCACCACGACATTTCTTACTTTTTTATGGAATATTGCAGTGTTTAGCCTATATTCTATAAATGAATTTTTCTGTGCACATCATTTTTTTTTATTCTTTTATTTTAATTCATGTGCATTGTAATATTTAATAAAAATAAAAAACTCCCTCTTGCAGCAACATCTCTTCTCCTCTGATGATGTGTTTACTGGCGCGAGGGCGGAGCAACCTGTCACTCACACGAGATCCACCAATAGCAAACCACCATCCAATAAATTCCCCACAGACAAAATCAAGTCCCATCCTACATTTTTTCTTGTTCGAGAAGCAGTTTCACTCAGATATACGTCACAATAGAGAAGAAAAGACTATTGCAAAATTCGCTTTATGCCAACTTTAAAAATGCAAATCATATCATACATGAGTTTGTATACATTCCAGGTCCTGTACACAATAGAAGTATGTTATAGCCTACATTTACGAATTACAATTCACTTTGATAAATAATACTTTATCCTTGAAACAAACAAAACAATATATATATATAATTGTGGAAATTGCCCTTAAGTATAACCAAGATGTGTGGGGGGAAAAGTTTAGATGAATATGTAAATATGTCCTTCACGCTTTCCAATCAATAACAAAAGAAAGCATCTGATCATAGCAATGTTGATATGTTTGCACCAGCTCTGCCACTCATCGGATCATGCGACAGATGAGGTCATGAAAATTGCACCGTTATAGTAGTTTGATTATAAAGTATATTTGAGACTATAGACAATATAGATCTGACTCTGTGAGAACGAATCCCTTTTATTTGAATGGCACATTGACATTGCAGTACAGAATGGCTCTTTCGGCATTATCCTGAACATTGTATACGCATTCATTTTATGTGTGTTGGAGGAAGACTCTCAGTCCTTCACATAAACATCAGTCTACAGGCTTTCATAAACCGCCTAGGAAGTTTCGTCATAAGCTGTTCACACATTAGCAATAAACAATAAACCATTAATACATGACAATTATTACGTATAGCCCCTGTAAACCATATGAATCCAATGTGAATGCAAAATTAAGTAAGCAAATGTTTTTCAAGTAGATTTTTAATAGACGTTTTCTTATCACGGACACTCTCATCAGTCATTGTCCCATTACCAACGTGTTCAGATTCGTGCATTTTCTGATGTAACGGCACCCTAAAAATTTGACTCCTACACATAAATATTAATGGTCAGAGCTCTACATTTAGAAGGACAAAACCCCTGACGAGTCTGTGGTTTTATACTGAATTGTGCTGTAACCCAACGCTCATGACCTCAGTCTGCGCTACCTTTACAGCTAACCGAGCTTGTAGAACCTTTACAGCTTATGCCGTTCATGTGGACGTGAGCTTGCGGTGTGTGTGTGTGTGCGCACATTCCTCCAAGTTCACTAAAGAAGAAACACGCGCTTCTCCCCGAGGAGCCTTTTAGCCAGAGCATTGAAATACCACTGTGTGTCACAAACACTAAAGCTAGACATACGTTAGCATTGCCCTCTCTCATGCTGGACGTTCTGTTTCTAATGGCCGGCCTGTCCCCTGAAATGTTATTAATTGCCGACTGGTTGATAAGCAGGGCATAATCTGTGGCACAGCTTAATAATGATCTGATATTTATGAAAACCATCTGGTTGGAGTATTTATAGAATGATTTGACATTTCATTGTTTCTGTCAAGCAGCTGGTCGCTGTGAGCTCCACTGGCTGCCGTCCCACACACACACACACACACACACACTCTCTCTCTCTCTCTCTCTCTCTCTCTCTCTCTCTCTCTCTCTCTCTCTCTCTCTCTCTCTCTATTATTCTCCCACAGTCTTTCAGCCCACTTTCATGAACCTGAAAAGGGCTACTTTTCAATGAACATGGAATGGAAGTTGTATGGCTTGGCTTGCCATCTGAAGGTCTGGGAGTAATCTGGCCAGAACAATTGCTGTTAAAAGACTCTTATTTTTATTGTTGTCTTCAGAGTCATTACAGACAGTGGCTTTGGACAAATCAGAAATAACTACTGACAGAAGTGCATGCAGTGGTGTTGAATTTCATTAATAATGCACTAGCAATCTCCAGTACAACAAAATCTGGGGATGTTTGAGTTTCTGTTGACGTAGCACAATGAATGTTATGTAATAACAATGTTATTACAGGTTAATTACACTGTTATAACACCAGTCATGTTTACAGATTATGACCAGAAAGACCAGGGGCCTGATTTATGAAATAATCTAAAGAAAAAAAAGTATCTTGTTTTCTTAGGAAAATTTTAAGGATATGTTGTACCCCTACCTCACACACACACACACACACACACACAACTAACACAACGTTTAAGAAAAATTCTTACAACTAAGAATCAAATAGGCACATTGTCTTTAATTTGAGATTTTAATTACTTTTTTATTTACTTTTTAATCACTAAAATTCTGTCTTATAAGATTTTTGTAAATCCGGTCCCAGTTTTAGTTAATTAAAAAACTGTATCTGCCATTTGTTTCAGTTTTAATTCGCTCCTATTATTCATGCTAAGTATGATAAATGTGTTTTGTGTTGAGAATACAGTTCTATCCCAGTTGGAAATTATTATGTTAAAGAGACAGCTTCTACAGAGCTTTTAAAGCTGCTTTTTGTCATCAATTTATCACATTTATTTGGCCTTTGCACTGTGGCTAAACGTGGATGTTTTTAACACACACACAAAAACAACAAATGTTCTTCACAATGACTGGCCAGAGAGTTTTCCGAGGTTAGTTTGTGCAATCTCTTCCTGCATGAGCAAAACAGCAGTTACTGTAGATATGACTTACTGGAGCTAACTCTTTTTATAGGTGCTCTGTGTATAGTTGAAATATTAAAACAATTTCTCCAATCCTAACTAAGACAAACGTGTAGGTTGATTGCAGCCTGAAGCGTTTAAGAAGTGTTTAACTCTACTTTATCGCATTAGACAAACATTTCTGAAAACACAATTGCACAAAATTCTGTGATCTGGTAGATAGTTCAAAATGTTCACCTTCAGGTCGTGGTTTCACTTGTTTTTTATTTCGTTTTTTTTTTTTTTTTTTTTTAAGAATAACTCGTATATTTAGTAATATTTCAAGATGAACACTTTCCCCATGGGTTGAAGCAACTACTACAAGTTTTCTTCATTATCTCATTTATTTATTTTTTAAGTATGTAAAGGGTAGCATCTCTAAGCTAAATATAAAATTGTATGTAACAATGTTGAACTATTATTCATTTTGGTTTCAAAACAATTTTGTTACACTTTTTATTTTAAGGTGTCTTTGTTACACTGTAATTATATATTTAAGTACGGAGTAATATTAAGTAACATGTACTTACTATACGGTTAGGGTTTGGTTTGGTTTAGTTGCATGTAATTATGCATAATTTATAGTTATTACCAAAGTAACTACATGTAACGTAACAATGACACTGTAAAACAAAGTGTTACCAACAGTTCTCATGACTCTTCTGTCATGATTTACAGTAAACCAATTCCCTAAATACACCCAACTCTAACATAATCTGTAGTTTCTGGCCTTTACATTTTGACTAAGTGGTGCTTCCTCTCTGTGCTTGAGAGAGATGTATAGATAGTATAGATGTAGCAGTGGTGGATGTGTGGAGATTCATATGTGTGTATAAGGGTGTGTATGTGTCAGACAGACTACAAGGCTAGAGAGAGAAAAAGATTGTGTGTGTGTGTGTGTGTGTGTGTGTGTGCTCGGGCAGCACCAGACTGGATGGAGAGCGGCATGTTTGTGTTGGAGCTGTTAGCTGCATATTTGGACCACATGTGCTCTGAGTTTGGGAGTAACAGGCCAAATGAAAGGCACATTGTACCCCAGAATTGCAGCGTCTGCACTTGTGCCCATGGAAAGCAACCAGCTCGCGCAGAGAAAAAAAACAGACTTGGAGTGACAAAACTCCAGATGGAAATCAATGTCATTAGTCAGGCAGACACGCCAGTTCTGGTGCTGTGGCTTCTGGATCTGCCATGTGCATAGCAGTGGTTTTCAGCTGATTTTCATTTGTTTTATGTGAGCTGGTATGAGCGAAGAGAGTAAAGTGTTATTCCTCCGACCATATTTTTGTGCTGAACGGTGAAATGCCTGAGGTTGCAACTAAGTCTGCAGAAATGCTCTGAAAATGTATGTTTTGACTTGTACAGTTGAATACAGTTTCTCAGCACTTCACGTTTGGAGCCTGCGGTTCCACGTTGGGTCAGACGGAGGCGATGACGAGCTGTGCTCTTATAGGCGTCTAAACTCTTCACACGTTCCCTTTGTGTGTTCCATGTAGCGCTGTCGGGTTCTGAGAACATGAGAGCACTTCACAACAAAAAACCCAAACCACACACGGTCTCCCTGCTGTGTCTCTGCTCATTTTTGAGTCTCTGCCAGCCACTTTCAGACATGTCTCCTCCCCAAGTAAAGCTATTTGTCACTTCAGAATGAAATGCACATTGAGCAATAAAACAAGTTGTGCTCAAGATGCTCCTGACATGTTTGAATGTTCTGTCTCGCTATTAAAGCAAGGGTTAAACTTAATTGGGTTTATGGGTGACACATATGTGTAAGAGTTGTGATAGTTGCTTGTTTCCACTTTTATTTACATCGCGTAATCTCACATTCTACGCCTCATAAAGGGTTAATACATCATATACAGTGAAAAGCGAGCACCTGCAAACACACTTAGCAGCACTAATGCTGCATTTATTTGATAAACAATACAGTCAAAATATTGTGAAGTATTATTACGATTTAAAATAACTTTTATGTTTGAATATATTTAATGAATTCCTGATTCACAAAATTGCTTTATATGATAAATGGTTTATATTGCATTTACTGTAAACAGTATGTGCATTAAATATTGTAAATGGACTTGAAGCATGCACATTGATTACAGGAAAAAAAAAAAATCTTAATTTTGGGTAACACTTAGTCACTATGACTATGTAGTTAAACACATGTACTTACTATAGCAATAAAAGTAAAGTATGCATAATTACAAGTAGCTAACCATAAACCGAACCCAAACTCTATAGTAAGTACATTAGTAGTAGTTAATTAATACACCACCTTAAAGTGCAACCTAATTTTGAAATTACATTTAATTTTAATGTTGGGGTGAACTACGTCTTTAACATTTCTCTCATCCTTACTTGCTTGCTTTATAAGACCGCATCACAGCTGATTGCCACTATCAGTTTTAGTACTCCACCTTCTTGCTATCTTTGTTCAGTGGTTTTTAGAGTCATGGGAAAAAAGAAATCGCTCTCTGAATGACTTCTCAACGACCCGGAACAGCGTCTGTAATCTGTGTGGCTCCACGGCCCTAAAACAACACAGGCCGTCCTGCACAAATATGCCTCTCTGCTTGACCAGACGGGGGCCGATGGAAACACACACCCTATTAAAAGCCATAGATTTCAAACATGGACAACTATCTTTGCCAGCTTATCACTCAAACAGTGAATCTACCACACCCTTCCAAACACACACTCGCAAAGACCAGCTTCACAGCTCCGAGAGTCTGCTGAGACGCAGATTTCATTTCTTTATCAAAGCTGGAGAGATTGATGAAAGGGTTCTTGGGTAATGATCGCCACGAGGCGTGTGTGATAAATTTGTGTCGGACGAGCGGAGAAGATTTAGTCCAAATGGAATTTGATTGAGTAACGGCGTGCGAAGATGATATGAAGAAGAATACTGACGTTTGTTGTGCTGATGGCTCTGCTGTCCAGATGTGATCCAAAATTATGCTGAACTTGTGATTTCAACATCTTATACATTGCGTATCGACTGCATTTCAACGGAAGGATCATGAGAAAATCAAGCCGTAATCAAGCATTTGATTTTGGCCGAGTGGAACAATGATTTGAGCATATTTCTTTGCAAATAATCCAGCACACACACAAAGAAAGAAAAAAAAAGCTCTGGCAAAATGTTCAGAGGGGAAAAAAAGTTGTTTGAAGTTTTCATATTTACAGTGCAATCACATACACTACTGGCCAAAAGTTTGAAATAATTAAAACATGTTAATGTCTCTTCTCACCAAGGCTGCATTTATTTGATAAAAAGAAATATTGTAAAGAAGTAAAATTGTGAAATATTATTACAAAGGACTGTTTTCTTTGTGAATATACACTGCCCGGCCAAAAATAAATAAAGAGTCATCATTATTGCAGTGATTATTATGTTTCTAGCATGATATATGTTTGGCAACAGTTCTTCTAACCCTGATCGATGGCGTGTGTAGCTTATCATTTCTTTAACATCCATGTAGGAAGACACATCATGGCCATATTCCAGGATGACCACGTCAAGATTCATCAGGCTCGAATTGTGAAATAATAGTTGTGAGGAGCATGAAGAATCTTTTTTTTTTTTACACATGAATGGCTAATCTGACCCCAAACCTTAAATGAATTGAAAGTCTTTGGGATGTGCTGGAGGAGACTTTACAGAGAGCTGGACTCTTGCATTAACAATACAAGATCTTGAAAAAAAATGTATGAAAATAACATCACAACATTTATGTTCAACAAGTAATTTATTCCTGTGATGCAAAGCTGAATTTCCAGCATCATTACTCCAGTCTTCAGTGTCACACGATCCTTCAGAAATCACTCGAATATGATGATTTGCTGCTCAAGAAACATTTCTGATTAACAATGTTGAAAACAGTTTCATTTGTTGTCTAAACATACAATATGATCAAATATAAAACAGTTAATTTAAATTGTAATATTTGACTGTATTTTTTTAAAATGTAGCCTTGGTGAACATAAGAGACCCTTTCTAAAACATTAAACACTAATCATTCCAAACGTTTGACCATTGGGAGGCTTTATAAACATTGAAGTCAATTCTAAAATCATGGCTGTTATGACTGACAGCGAATAGTCATTTTGAACCCTTATATCTGCACAATCTGACCGGCTGTTAGGCAGGAACTGGCCAGTGGAAGCGCTTCACTGTTCACCCATCAGCTCCTGCGGTGTCCGGCTTTATTTTTGGAAGGAGGGATCATGTTTCGGCCATGAGAAGACCCCTCTAACAGGAAGACACCCGGTGGGACACCAAGCTGTCTCTTGCTCAGCTCGGACCCTGAGCTCCGCTCACCCCCCCCCCCCCAGGGTGAATCTCATGTGCTCATACACACACTGTGGAAAAACCATTGGTTAAACTCCAGCTGAACTTCACATCAATATCCCCATGGCCTCGCCATTCCAATAAGAGAAGCGCGCTGCTTGTGGTGAGTTCTCATGGGCAGCTGAGGAAGAGCGCTGTGGGTATGTTAAACATCACCACATGAGCACTTACTGATTTCATAATGCTCAAAGCGGCTGTCACAGATGGTTTCGCAGATTTCGGATGAGAATTTAACGGTGAATAAGCTGTGTGAAATCAGGTATCTACCGCATAAAACATAATTATGGTACCAGTTGGTTCCATTGGTTAGTTAACATGAACTAACAATGAAAAAAATACTTGTAAAGCATTTATCTGACAGATGGCAGGTGAATCAGATCAACGCCTACAGGCAGAGATGTGTCCAGTCATCGCATCACAACAGATCTGATCTAACAAAGCCACACAAACAGGTTTATCTGCAATGATCTGTATTTGAGTTAAACAAAAACTGAATGTTGTTGGTTATTCTATACTGTATAATCAATCTCCAGACAAGCGCCGGATACTTCAGAACAACTGTAAACACAGACTTTATTGGACTGGTTAAACTGAGGATGTATACTTCAGATATAAGCACAGGGAATATGATTTCAGCTATAAAAAGTCTGTTTAAATGTCATGAGGTCAGTCTGAGGTGCTTTTAAAAGCAGACCTACAGTAGTTTTCGGTTCATTCGGTTGGTGTAAAAGTGGGTTGGAGTGTAGGGAAATGTATTATAGTTTAATATATGTTAAAAACCATTAGCTGAACTTAAGAATGCTTTTTTGACCCACTCACTTCAGTGCATATTTATTATATGCACTTTCATAATTGCTTCTGTTAATCCATTGAAATATATGGTTCAAGTGTGCTGAATGTACTGACAAGCATTTATGGTCAACTTAAGTATACTTAATGCAATTTATATTGTAACTTCTATGTCTTGATTTCTTTGTAATTGCACATTTTAAGTGATGAAGATTCAATACATTTCAAATATATTAACTTGAAATGTTATTATACTGTATACTGAATGACACATTAGTTAAAATTATTATCAAGTATTTTACATGTGCTTTAGTAGTCAACACATCAAAATAAGTGTACTTCTTTAAAGCATGTTAAAACAAACATAAATACTTAAATTGTACTTTAATATACACTTTGACTTTGACTCTGACTTTAAAGTACAACTTTTACTTGGACATTACTAAGTGCATGTTTTAAAAATGTAGTTAAGTGTGTTAAAAGACACTTTAGTTAAAAGTGTAAACTTTTTAAGTACACTTAAGTACACTTTTACTTAAAATATTAAAAGTGTGTATAAATATATATATATATATATATATATATATATATATATATATATATATATATATATATATATATATATATATATTAGAGATGCTCCGATATGAAATTTCCGATATATACCGATAGCCGATTATTCAGGCCGATGCCGATACCGATAGTTTGTTTTTTCTTATGGATAAAAAATATCTCCCAAATAACGCTGCAAACAGAGAACCCTATCATTTGGTACACTATAATATTAGAGGTTAAAATGAACAACAGAGCTATTATATTCAACTGCTATTTATTTCCAGATATAATAGATTTACACTCACATAAAAAGTGTAAATCTATACAACAAAGTATCCAACTCAATTACACATTTTCATAAGCACTTGTCTTCATAGCAAATTCATTCAAACATGCCTAGGCCTTTATAATTAACAGTAAATAAGCTCCTCTCTATTTTTTTTTTTAAAGCTAACTAACAAACGGATAACTTTCCTGAGGTAAATGCAGTGATATTGTTCACAAGCAAGTTTTATTGACATCTTTCCACGGTTGAAACACTGGTTAAATGGTTACATGAGACACGATACAGATTTCGGTAAGTTGTAGGCCTACTGTAACTTTCAACTTACCTTATGATATTCATGCATGTTTTTCTAGATATAATTTGTATTAAAGTGGAAGAATAGACTCGCGCTCCGCGCTGCTGCTTGAACTGAGGCGCTACAGCGGTCTGTCACGTCACATTTAAGAGCTTCAAAACATCAGATATTGTTTGAATTTCGTAAAAAATTTGCAGAATTTGAAAGATGACACTTTGTTTCTTTTTAGAAGTAACAAAGCACAGAGCTATTTGCGATTATTGGGTGAGGGGCGTGCTACAAATAATGTTTAATATAGGGAAAAACCCTGGCCTGAACTGCGGGTGATTCAGAGTCTGCTTTTATGCAGCTGTTTTTACCGGTTAATGCGTTATTGTCGCATTAACTTGCCTTAACTAACTCAACACGAGAGATTTTCTTAAAGGGGTCATGACATGGTTTTTTGTTTTGTTTTATTATGTTCCCTTATGTGCAATTATAGTATTACTAAAGTTTTTTGTACAAAACAATTAAAAAATGTAGTGATTTATGACCTTTTCCCACCCTGTTTCTCCCCCTCTGATTCAAACAGTCTGTTATGGAGGTGTTTCCCCTTTAAGAGTTCAGTGTTAACGTCCATTGTTATGATTGGCTAACGTCAGTGCTGCTTATGCATAAATTATTAACGTTAATCATTTTGTATCACATGTAGGCTACACAATTCTCCGCCACGTGAAACTTCGGTCTTCCGATCTTTTACCATCGTGTCAATTCTCAATTGATTTTGATTCATATGCGCGAGGGAGAGAGAGAGGGAGAGCAAGAGAGTTTGAAGGCGCGCGCGCGCGGCCGGGGCTCGCTCTGTCTCTCTCTCTCTCTCTCTCTCTCTCTCTCTCTCTCTCTCTCTCTCTCTCTCGTCGTTCTTTCAGTAACATGCGCCCTGTCACACTCATCTACATCACTCACCGAACAAATAAGGCTTTGGTGGGCTGCATATGCTGCAAATAAACTGCATCCAACTGCTTTCCCTGACGTCTGGATCGTTCGGCAGCATTCAAACATGTTGTTTGTCCACAGCCAGGAACAGCACATCTGTGTGGCGTAAACGGACCCCCTCGCTGCACTTCAACGCATGCGATGATGTCAAATGAGGCGTAGTTGTCTTGCGCTGGAGGCGGTCATATGCAAACGACTGGTACGTCACTTCGTACCGTGACGTCACTAAGTTCAAAGGATCTAGAACGAGCTGTATTTAGAGCTTGATTAAATAAATGGTTCGTTTATAATGGGGAGGACGTCTTAAGCTATGAAACTTGCAGGAGGTTTTAATGGTACAAAGACCTCTTAAATACCAAAAGATCAAGGCAAATTTGGTTTCTAATGTCATGACCCCTTTAACATGTGAGTTGCTGCAGTCATGTTTTACCGCACCCTTTTGATTGACAGGATATAATCGGCACTGATCATCGCCTGTTTTTAAACAATCCGCTGATGGCCGATAGTGAAAATAATTGCTTTTATCGGCCGATACCGATTGTTGGCCAATACATCAGTGCATCTCTAATATATATATATATATAATATTTTAGGTATCCACACACTTAAGCACACTTATTTTTCTCAAGCGCAATACATTTGTAAACACAAGTGCCATTCTGTGTACCAATCAAATATGAAATGAGTCCAACTGAGGAATCAAACTTCAGTGCTGCCCCAACGATGTGAAAATGTGAGTCTTCAGCCTGGAAACTCCTAATCTCGACTGTTTGTTTTGTTGAGCTCTTTTTGTGAACCTAAGGCCAAAGCAGCCCCGGGGGAGTTCAACAGGAGACACAACAACAGAAAAGCGTTCATTTCCAGCTATAGCAGGTTGATGCGCTCTAGTAATTTCAAGAGGATGTGTCTAGTATGTGTGCTTCTTTTCTAAATGTTTCTCTCTCCATGCCTTCATTAGGACGAAGGCTTTTTGGGTTATGAATGAGGCTGTCTGCTTTCCCCCAGCTGTTCTCCATTACAGAGCCATCGTGTGTGTGATACGAGCCAGAGCTCAGCCAACGCTTAAGCCCTGCCAGGTAGCGGTGATGAGACCCAGGGTTCAGGTGCAGTGTGTAGCGTGTGAGTAAAGTGAAGGTGAGGGGAGTGTGTTTCCGGACCCAGTCTTGTGTATTCCACCCGAAACCTCGTCTCATTTTCCCTCCGGCTCGCCTCACTATTTATATCACTCACGCCTTTTATTGCGCTACCTTTTTCATTCACTACCTCTCTTTCTCCTGTTGTAATTTACCCCAATAAATGAAAACTGCTCTCTCTTTTTTTTCCAAGAGCTTTAACCATTACTTTCCTGGCACTGAGCCAAGGATGAAAACAGGAGATTTGACTTCTCTAAACTGTTTGGGCCAGTTTTATGAAACTCTGTAAATCAGTGAGGATAGAGATTGAGGAAGGGAGAGAAAGAGGAAGTGGAAGGTCACTACCGTATTACTTCGACTTCCACAGTCGAGACAACTTGAATGAGCAATAATTTCGTTTTAAAATAAACGTATTTTCAATAATATAATAGAGCATTTTCATTGGTTCAGTTAATTCAAGTGGTTTGTGAATGGACTGTATCAGCTCGAGATAGCATGCTAGTTCTTTACTTTTTTAAATTAAAAAATGTATATGTTGTTGTCTTTATTGACTTTGATTTTGCTGAGACACTTTTGTACATATGTAAGATACGGGAATAACAATGCACAATACAGATTTAAAATTAATTCTCAATACTAGGGGGTGTTCACACTTGTAGTTCGGTTTGCTTGATGCGTTTAGTAAAAAAAAAAAAACATTTAGTCCTGGTTCGCTTAGCGTTCACATTGACATTTTAACAATGAACCTAAAGGCATGGGGTTATGTTCACAACCTGATTGGACGGCTTTTATAGTGGCTTTAAAAGCCTCCGTTACACACACAAACACAGATCTGCTGCGAGGAGACGTGGTTCTTACGCCTGAACCGATCAGTGGTTCAACGTCTCGACTATGACGAGGAAAAACTTGAGCATTCTGTCCTTTTTAGGGTTGCATCTTGAAACCATGTCCTGTTTTTGGTTCGTTTACATGTCTTTGGTCCATGTGGCGTTCATATTTCATTAAAACCACATCAGAGTCCGCTTGGAAGAGGAGCGAGTATGGCGAGATTATAATGTCAATAATCGCGAGAAGATTTAAGATCCTCGCGAGAGGAAATGTGATCCGCCCGCGCACAAGCGAAAGCCGCACGCGCGCATATTACTTTTGCGCGCAGAATTTCTCTGCTCGCGCGAGCAGGATTGTAACCCGCGAGGAAATTATAAAGTCACAGTTGACCAGTAATATACATTTTTTCCATGTTTGAATAATTTGGCACACAGTGAAATGGTACAGCCAATCACAGAGGACAGGAACTGTAACCAATCATGTGTAGTGAAATGATGCCGACTGGATACGCCCACCTACTGCCAAAAAGATTAACCGCGAGCGAGCGATCAGGTTAAAGTTTCGCGAGAAGCAGAGCAAGGACTTGTACATGGGATTCTGCGACCGCTCAAAGGACAGTTTTCTCCTCGCGGGTTACAATCCTGCTCGCGCGAGCAGAGAAATTCTGCGCGCAAAAGTAATATGCGCGCGTGCGGCTTTCGCTTGTGCGCGCACGGATCTCATTTCCTCTCGCGAGGATCTCAAATTTTCTCGCGATTCTTGACATTATAATGCCGCCATAAGCGAGACCCATCGTTTCAGCGTCTCGGCCCGCTTGTTTGGTGGCACCAGGGTTCGGATGGCGGCGTTCACACTTATTCAGTCCACACTAACAGAGCAATCGCACCAGTGTTCGTTTTAATCCAACCATACATGCCAAGTGTCCGGGTGTTGCTTTTGGAGTTTTTGGATGGTTCCCAGGTTCATATACCTACTAAACGTGAGCAATAGTAACACTTGGCTTAGCAAACACTACTAATGACCATAATAACAGTACAGATAGCCTACTAATTAATAATGATGATGGTTTAATCCCAAAACAGAAGAATTATAATATAATATAATGTAATATAATGAAAGAAAGCTTTAATGTGACATAGACATGAAATAGCAGATTTATAATGGCCTTTTATATATTATTGATATGACATAAAGTGATAGAGAACAGATCATGTTCTGAGCCGGATTCAAACTGATATCCTTCACAGATCAATGAGCATGAGTTAAATATGGGATTATTTAATAATCCATGATGCAATAGGGCCTTTTCTTCTCTCAGTTCTTGGACTAAACACACAAGCCCACTCTCATGTTGTCTAACACCCCCACGATGGTTCCCAGCTTCCCGGCTCTTTCACAATCTGATTGTTTATGTGGGGGTTTGTGTTCTCATGCCCCAACACATATTCACACATGCAAGCCCACGCAAAAACCAAACCATTTTACCCTTTTTCTTCCTTTTTTCTCATAAGACTCTCACTCATTTACAATATGAGTATTTCTCCACCCCCAGCATGGCACACACACACACACACACACACACACACACATGCTTCCAATTAGAGTTTCATTACAGAAGAACAGAGGGTCCCAAAGACACACACAGCACTTACACCGGTTTTAGTGACAGTCATGATTCTCTTTTGACCACCAACATTTTGCTCTTGAACGTCACAAGTTTACTGAACAACATTATTTACTGAATGATTTATTTACTGATATAAATTTGTTAACTGAATTGTTCTTGCAATACCAGTGATAAGTGCAAAATTAGAAATTCATGATGTTGGAATTGTTAGCATAATGAACAATAGGGAAATAAAATTGAATTTGTAACTGAGAATGTTTTTACATAAGGTTATACTTGTCATACACACTGTACACACATTCATGCATTCAACCTGTGCATGGTGTAATTTCCGAAAGCAGCACTAGAGGAGCTCTTAACACACATGACAGCAGAGGAGAACACATGCAGGCTTTAGGAAAGATGCCCCTGTGAGCTGCTTCTCTTTTTGATTCTGTTGCTAAATTAAGTCACACAAAGATAGATTTGTGCTTTTTAGTATGCATCGTCAAACCTTTTTTATGAATATAAACCTCAAGGATAGACGATTGCACTTGTCTCAGATTATGTAAATTGCAGAAAATCATAAACATTGCACCTAATGCATATCGCACGCTTTGGCTTTTGTTTGCATTGTACAAATGCAGTGTGTTTCTTCTGATCTGGGATTTTGGTTTGTTCACCTTATATGCCCACAATTATTTTCCATGCAGGTATTTTTTTGTTTTTTTCTAAGCCAGAGCCGTGGGTGGTGATTCAATCTGCTGTTGTTGCCTGGGAGACGCTCTAATTTGGCCCTCAGTAAACATTGTGGTTTGCACAACAGGTGCCTTGTCTTTCTTTTGTGCGTGAGTGTGTATGTTTGCATGTCTCTGCTTATGCATGCATTTGTGTGTGTGTGGTGTGAATGTGTGCTGCTGGCCACTGATGTGGTGCTTTTGGTGCCTTTGGGTTTTCAAAGGGTCTATAAATATGTTAATGTGCAGTGGGAGAACACGAGGACCTCGCCACACACACCCAGGGGATCCGTGGATTTGTTTATCACTTTCTGTGAAGGTGTGAGCTGCTTTGTTCTTATTTCTGTTTTTCCACACAAATGTCATTTTCCTTCAACATTGTCTTCGCTCTCTCGCTCTCTGTTCAATGCAAACTCATTTTCCTCTTTTTTTGATGTATCAGAAACACTGATAAGATATGCACACACTCGCACTCGCTGCTCAGCACAGTCTATCCTCCTGGCGCTGGTTTTAACACATTGTCTGTTTTGGAATCGCGAAGAGTCAGCAAACTGCCGCCAGCCCTGACCTTTTACTTCCACTGCAGACAGCACATATAGGGTGTTTTGCACTAACCACTATTGGCCTCAGATCAAGCTAGTTATTGAGCTGCTAGAGAGCTCAAATCATATTAGAGAGAATATTACATAACACATACGATGATTAAAAGTTAGACTACCTTTGCAGAAATACGCAGCCAAGTTTGGACTCACTTATGAACTCAAAACCTTTTGACTTTGAGATTCTGCAAAAAAAAAAAAAAAAAAAAAAAAAAAGTATACAAGTAATATATATATATATTTTATATATATATATAAAGGGTTATACCTCTGGAAAACAAAAAAATATTAAACAAACTTTTTTCAGGATAGTACTTTTGTGGATGAATATACATTTAATATAAATGTCCATAGATGATGCATTTCATTTTAATAAAAAAGACATTTTAATTAAAAAACTAAAGGTAAAATAAATCATTTAATTACAATTAAAAAAAGTTCTCTACATAATCCCCCCACTATTAGTGTAAATAAGTTAGTGTCCTGCAGTACTTTTGCCTGGTAGTGTATATGATGACAATAACATTGGTAACCTGGGTGGTCCATACACTTTTATGTTTTGCTGGTGTGCAATGATGTCATCCCAAGTCCTTCCCTGAGTCTGGTTTCTAAAAAGTGTTTTTTTATTTTTTTATTTCTCCATTTCTGTGATGGAGCTGATGGAGTTTGGGATCTTTGCAGGGCTGGACTGGCCATCGGGCATACCGGGCATTTTCCCGGTGGGCCGACGTGCTTTGTGGCCCGATACATCTCGTACTTTAATTATTATTATTTATTTTTTTTGTCTGAACGGCCCATAAAACTCGTACATCGGCGGGCCATTGCGTTTAGTTTTGTTTAATTGGCGGCTCTGGGATCTTTGTGCCGGTGTAATCCATTGGACAAAAAAGTCAGCGTAGGTTGTTTTTTGTTTTTTTCTCACAGACCGGCGCATGATGAAACGCGTAGATCAGCGGCTCATTGGTTATTTTCTTGATTGGCACTGGGCTGGTCCAATCACATCTTTAAATAGCTTTGAGTGAGCGATTGAGCGAGCAGTGTCAGTGTGTATCTGTCAAATTAGTCAGAGCGATTGAGAAGAAACGCAAGGAATGCGCAGTGAAATAGCGTGAAAAAAAAGGAAACTTCAAAGGTCCTTCAAGTGGCTGATGAGGATAATAAGGAGGATAAGGAGAGAAATAAGTGAGTGTAGAGAACTGTGGTAAGCAGAACTAGGCTACTTTAAGAACACTTAGGCTATGTTGGAACCCACTACCCAGTTACGCATTATTTCCACATCTGCATATTTGATGATTACGCATTTTATTCGAATTATAGAGTAAAATAGAGTTTGTAAACCATGTTTTTCGCCAAAATAAAAGCTTGATGCCGTTTCCGTCAAAATAAAAGATCATGTGTTTATCTCTTTCAAGTATAGAAATTAGTACGAAACGCTTTTATTTTTCAGTGCATTTGTTTTACAACAAATGGCTATTACTGCCATAGGATTAATATTATAACTGTAGTAGTGTAATGTATACAGACACTATATCACAACTAAAAGAGTTTTGAGTTTTTCTTTGTTCAATTTGCACACTGAATATGGGATGGAGCTCTTTATTTTGAACTCTCAAAGTGTACCAGATTGATGAATTTAACATTAAAAAGCACAAAATTTTCCCTCTAGAGGGACAGAGGTGCACTCACCACAGATTTCACTAAATCCTGATTCAGTTATTACATGGCATTGCTGGTTTTAATAGGAGTTGATATACATATTCAAGGGCGTGCAAATTTCGGTTGTGTTTGTGATCATATGTAGTGGGCCGGTCTGGGCCAAAATGCCCGGGCCGATTTTTTTGTTCCAGTCCAGCCCTGGATCTTTGCCACTGGCTTGCTTAGTTAGATACACTTAATATTCAGCAATATCACTGACACTATTAGATAAGAACTGGACTGAGCTGGACGATGACATCACTGTTTTCTCCAGAGCTGCTTTATAGACAAATTGAACTCATTCTATAACCGATTAATTGTTATTGAACCGAACTGAATCAACACTGAACAGTTTTCAACTGAATTGTCTTTCTATGGCAGAACTGAACTCTGTTTGCATCATTATTTTCTTGTTTAAGATTGTAAAGCTGCTTTGAAACAAACTAAAGGTGACTTGACTTCAATGTATCTTCTCTATGTGGGATGACCTCAGATGGGCACATATGGCTTTCACCTTATGGTGGATCGCAACTCCCCATCACCCCTGTGTCTCGCTCTGGGAGTATGAGCCCGAACGCCACACATGAGTTAAAGCCCTGGCTGTCAGGCCTGAGTACGGATGATGAGGAGGAGTGTGAACGGAGAAGGGTTGAATATTTACTGCCATGCCTGCTCAGGTCTTCTCTCCTCTGGACCTGTTTTAGCACAGCAGACAGAGCTTGTTTGCACTCATTTCTCATTTCTATAATCCTCTCGCTCGCTCTTTGTCTTTCTCTGATAGAGTGGTTCGCTCCGCACTGGCACTGTGATGTATGTTGCCCAGTGTGTTGACCTCTCCTGCCCTGTCACCTCTCTTGCTCCACCAGGACTCGCTCACTGTTATTTTAAATATCCGGTTACAGCCTCAACCCCAAGGGGGTCTTTAACAGGCCTGAGGATCACGACCTTGGCTGTAAAGAGCTACTAAGCAAAGACTGTCCACTCTTTCTTGTTACTTTTTTTCCCCCTCCCCAAATCTTGATAAGCTGGAGGCCCGATGCAGCCTGTACTGGGAAATAAAAGAGATGAGATCTCAGACCAGATGGCGTGGAATCGGGTGAAACTCCTTGATTTGTTTAGCTACTTTGCTCATCTCACTTCAGATGGGCTTAAATAGAATAAAAGCAGGTATTATGTGTGCATTTTAAAGTCAGTCAATGAGGCTGATTTATGGTGCACTCAAGTTATGTCCAAAGGATCATATTTATGAGTGAAACGCGCTATACCAGTGGAAACCTGAGACCTTGACCTGAAAACCTTATAGGCAGTAATGTACAGTACAACCCAGACAGTCGGATATTTTTATGATTTAATAAACTACTAAAGCTTCAATGGGTGTGTTTTCTGAATTGCATATGGTAGTATTATGATGATGCTATTTTATGGTGCAATCAAGTCATGTCCAAATGATCATATTTATAAGTGAAAAGCTCTATACCAGTGGAAACTTGAGACACTAGCAGAATCAAGGTGGAAACACAATCTCGTTGATCATAATGCATTGTAATTTTTGACAATTGATGGTACAATTACAAATAAACTATCCCGGTTATCTCTGGGAGTGCAGGAACTGATCAAATGTACGCCTAATGTAAAGTGTGCATAACATATTTTAAATGCATGCCTTGATCGTACAAAGATAAGTTGCCCAGCGAGTCACCTTTATTCAAACCACAATATTTTGAACGTACTCGAAGGTACAGTAGGAACTTCCCAGCACGCCTCCAGCAAGGAAATGTTGTAAAAGACATTGTATAAACTGTATACCAGAACACAAACCATAACATCTTCTTTGAGAAAGGTCAACAATTCTCAAATGTTGAAGAAATGATCCTTTTGTTACATTTATCATGCATTCTGTATGCAATTCCTATGGCCACAAATCTGAGTCTTTGTGGAAGTTGCACTTCCGACCTAGGATCAACTTATCATATGACCTGGCCATTCATCAAAGTGACAGTGTGAAGATACAACCCTCGCGATGAAAGGGACATGATCTCCCAAACTATTGCATGCTTGTGTCCTCAGCCTCCACTTGTCAGAGACAATAGACAAGCAATAATTGATGGCTGATTCGATACCGACTCTGAGACCCTGTGAGAATCGTACCTGTCAGAATGTATCTGTGAAACTGCCACTTGATATAATGGACTGAAATTGCTCTGGGAACACCGCGTGTAGTTGCAGATCGCAGGACAAGAGTTCACAACAGAAACAGAAAATTAATAATTTTACCACAAAAGGAAGTGGCTCACCCTTTGGCTGCTGTGGGTTGGATGGGTGACCACTGGTAAAATTCACTTGAGGAGTTCACACTTCTGTAATACGTGATTGAAAACTTTGTTTTCATTCAGTCAACAACAAAGGACTGTATCGCATGAGAGTCTTTGCTTAAATCCCTCGAGAAGAGCAAGACACATTTGCAGCTTTTTGCATTGTCAATATAACAAGATTCACTTCCTTCAATAAAGAGGATGTAGATACTAAAATGAATAACTTTTAGATCTGACTTGACCAAATTAGCCTTTGTTTGAATATTCAAATCAAGTTTGTGGTTTGTTCAACTATAGATTCATAGCATAGCTTTAAAAGTACTATGGGGATGCTTTGAAAAATATACCATGGTACTGAACTAAATTTGTGATTATATTCATAGTATTTACATGCTAGCCCAACACATTTCAAAGAATACCGTGGTATAACATGTCTGAAATGTGTCTAAAAGTGTATGTGCATGAGCTACTGGACTGTTTCTGTTGAGATTCTGATGTATCCAATGGACACTTCACTATCACTTTACTATTGGCTCACACAACCAGCTTTTCTGGTGTAGTAAACTTCCTCGGTTGCTCACCTGGTACTGTAGAATTGCACTTGTGATGTGGAGCGCTCGGGAAACACGAGTCACGATAAAAGAGCTCAATGAAGCAGCTAAAACAGCATGGCTGCTTCAGCAAATGAGTTTTTTAATCTCACGTTTGCTTTTGTATGTTAAGTGTTTAGTGTGAGCGGGATTTCATTTCCGAACTGCTGCGATACATAGACCAAACAAAGCAGTAAAATGCAGTTCACATTCAGATTCATGTTTCCGATAAAACAGAACATGATTTTAGTGTTTAGTTTTTTTCTAATGAACCTGTCTGTCTGTCAAGCATGTCTATATTTCTCCATATTATTCTCAGAAGAACTGTTTTTATCTTCACATAGTCATGAGTTGTTTGATATACAGTACATACAACAACTTTTACTCTTCTCCTGCTCTTCTAATGGTTCATAATTCTCTGTTTGTGTTGATAATGATGATTGGATGTACAGTAGGAGGAATGTAACCATGACTAAAGCTGGTGACTCAGTTGTCCATATAAATGTTCCAGTCACTGTCACTGGCTTACACAGCTTTCCCAGCCCTGAACTCAAGGACGGCTTCTCTATTGTCTGAGGTTTGGGCCATGACCCGGCACTCAGCGTGGGGAAGGCCGTCCGGCTATTTATAATCGACCATTTCCTCCATCAGCATTGTGGCCGTACACCTCTCCCTACGTCCTCATTTCCTCTTACATTCACTGCTGTTTCCTCCACTTCCTGTTTGTGCGACCCCCCCCCCCCCAGTGCAGCTCCTCTGGGACTCGTGTAGACGGCTGTGTGGCTAATCACCACGAGTAGTGCTGGGGTTTATGTAGACTAACTAACATGACTAACTACCTTTTTTTCAGGAGAGTTAGTCAAGGTCCAAATCATCAGAGTTTCATTTCTGTAAATTTTTGTCTCATGTTTTTCCAAAGCCCAATCCATGATGTCCATCTACTTGATTATAAGATTACATTAATTTCCGATAAGACCGATGCGAAAAAGAACTTCTCGCACCCAGTCTTCATTTACTCTTTGATTTGACTGGACTATCGGGCTGAAAAGAGACATGTGTTTGATAGGTGGATCCCATGAGGGTTTTCTTAAAACCGAGGAGGAACAGATGCCGTTGGTCCCATGAGGCCAGCGAAGTCTGAGAGCACAACAAAGTTTCTGAAACTGTTAGCAAATGTTGCCTGTTTTCTTCAGTATTGTTTTAATGCTGGTCACGGCTGAAAGATGCGTTACTTTCGTTTCTCCACTTAAACACTAGTCTTAGATAGCGCACACAATAGTCACCATGAAATCAAAGTGCAGCACTGTGTTCATTTCCATGTGAGCAGCTTATGATCCGCTCGGTTCAAAATAAATATTGCTCCAACATGACCTCTGTCTCTGCATCTGCTCTGAGATTGGGTTTATAATGTGCATTTGAGGCTTGAGGGATGCACGATATATCGGCCAACATATCGGTATCGGACGATTTTATGTTCATTTTTAATGTTATCGTTATCGCCCCAATAAGAAAATTTGGTCGATATATTAAAGCCGCTAAATAATGTATTATTTCCTTTAGCTGAGATGCTTCAGGTGTGCACTGTTCACCATGATGGTTTTGAATTGCTTGAAATATGATTGGAATCAATTCAAAAAGGAAAATACAGTTAAATGCAACATGTACAGCATAAGTCTGTCATATAGGCTGCATAACATTATAAAGAGAATATTATAATTGTGTGCCTAGGACATGGCTTTTAATGGGGATACTTTTGGTTTTGTAATCAGGCTCTCAAAAGTTAAATACAAATTTGGATTTAGAGGCCAATATATCGGTTATCGGCTTTCAAATATAAAGAATTGTCGGTTATCGGTACCAGCCAACATTTTATTATCGGTGCATCCCTATTTGAAACAGAATCTGCATCAACCATCTTCACATAACTGTAATGAGAGTTATCAACAAAAGAGAAGCTTTAAGGGCTCGCTTTGGTTTTCCGTCAAAATACAAGTTTGATGGTTTCATGTTAGAAAATGAAGAAATTAAGACAACCAAAAATATTAGTATACAATTTTAGTTGTAATGTAAAACAAATGTATAATAATCATATTGTTACTTTTTTTTATTTTTACTATTTATTTTAATGTAAAATATAGTATTATATTTGTATATTTTATTTAGTAATAATGAATTTTTTTATTAACATCATTATTTATTATTATATAGCCATTTTTTATTTATAATCACACACTTTTGTGGTGTGGGCGGAGCAAACAAAAAAGTCACGATCACCGAGTGGGCGGAGCTAGAGTCACAAGCACAGAGTGGGCGGAGCTAATTTATTGATTGATTAATTGATTGATTGATTATTCATAAATTGAATTAGAAATACATTATCAATAAATGATTCGTAAATTCAAATTCTGATGGACAAAGTCAAGTCCTTCCCAATTCTTTTTCTCATTTGAGTAGCCGTTTCACTTGGATGTACATCACAGTAGGGAAGAAAAGGATGTTGTAATTTCTGTTTTATGCTGTTTTTAAGAGGACAGTTCACCCAGAAATGAAAGTCCAAACCAGAAAGACATTCTGTCTTCTCTAGAACCTGAAAGCCATTTTCATAAATATTTCACTGGTTATTTGTCCATTCCATGAAAAACACTGGGGTGCAATGTTGTTTTGGACCCCATTGACTTTCATTGTACTGACAAAAATAAATTGAAACTATCTTCAAAATACCTTCTTTTGTGTTGTGCAGGAGAAAAAAAATCATACAGACGTGGAGCAACGTGATGGTGAGTAAGTGATGTCAAAACATTTTACATTTTTAGGTGAACTTCTCCTTTATGTACTTCACACCAAGTCAAGCAATAAGTCTTGATGTGCAGTCAGTTCAAAGCTGATCGCCTGCAACCGGAGACACGCAAAAACGTCCGATCATTGAGTCAGAGCAAGGGGGTGATCCATCAGCCGGAAGTTGAAGCCTCGCGGGAGCCGCCATTGTAGCAGAACTTCACCTGCCGTTAGCATCCCATTGACTCCCGTTCATTTTGCCGTCACTTTGACAGCGAATAACTTTACATCTGAGGCGTCCAAAGACTTAATTTGTCGATTATTTATTTCTAAGGAAACACGACAATGTATAAAATGCTCCATTACTTTGTATCTTACGTTACGACCCCGTAGAAGCCGTTTTTGTAAAAATAGGCTAACGATTGCGTCATAACCACGGGACTTTCTGTCGCACAATAGAGAAATTACCGTATAGACAGGAGGAGAAGCTCGCGGCAATCTTTTACTGTCTATGAGGCAATCGGGGGGACATGAAGGCACAAAGTCAAGGGAGAAGCTCATAAATAGAGAGTCCATAAAAGCAACGGGACACAATATTTCAACAACGTTTTTGAGGAATTAGGTGATTCAGATTTGTCTTGGCACAGCTACTAGAAGATTTTCAACAGTCAGACTGTCGTCACGCTCAGTTTGAGCCTGCGCAGTCGCTCAGACATCAGACAGGAAGAGCAATAATCGGGCTTCAGTCTTCTCCGTTGAAATCACTGGGGTCGCTGTGTTCATTTCATTTACTGTCTATGAGTCAGAGTTTGGACTTCTTGTAACTTCAAACTATCCGAAGCGAAACAGGAGATGACGCAGGCAGAGACACACAGCGGCTCAATCGCTTTTTGACGGATCCTCCAGAGACCCCCGCCAGACAATGGATCAAACCAGCAAGCGAACAATAATAACCAAACAATAGCTGCGAGTCATATTCACTCAGTCTGACCAGGTGTTTGTCCATTTTGTTGAAACGAAGCACTTGATATGATTGTGTAGTCCTTCAGAGAGTCTTAGCCAAGGTTTGGACCCACCTGGACATGGTAGAGACTGATTCAGTGGGGTGGAGCGAGTCGTTCCCTTATCATGCTATACATCTGTTGCTTTCAGTGAGCCAGATGTTTCCTCACCTCGCTGTGGTTTATGCGAGGCCACAGCCTGCGCTCTCGCCCGGCCCGTCAGCCCAGTTTAAGAGCCCCGCGCTCGGGCCCTGCTCGCAGTGTTTACCCCGCGCCGTATCACAGCAGGGAACTCCATAACAAGACTAAACAATCCCGCAGCTGGGAATGTGGAAAATGACAGTCATTTACAGTGATTTATGTGTAAACTGTGTACAAAGAATTTGTTTAAGCATATGTTTATATGACCGTGTTGTGCATTATTTCTGCAGAACTTGGTCAGTTCAAATATAGTTTAAGTGTTGCTATATGTCATCATACAAAGTCTTTATATGTAGTGGGACCTATGAAATCATTTTTGTTTTTCCAAAACTCTGTTTTGTTTAGTTTTTCTGGATTCTGTTTTAATAGTTCAATTCAAATTTTAGTAACCAAATAGCATGTCTAATTAATTCAAATGATAAAAGTTTAACAAAAAATATATTTTTAGGGCCCTATATGAAACCTGTTTTATTTATTACCAAATTCCATTCAATTTTTCCCAAATTTTGGACTCCATTTTAATGGTTTAATTATTATTTTTTTTTTTATAATCAAAAAGCATGTCTAATTAATTAAATTAATACAATTGTGACTTTAATAATTTATTACAATTTACAATAATGGGGTCTTGTGAATTAAATATTTTTATTTCTTTTGTCATAAATTCTCTGTTGTCTGTTTTAATTTGTCTAAATGTAGGATTTAATACACATTTATTATCCAAAATTGTGGAAATCAAATGAAGGTATAAAACATTAACAATTAAAAAAATAAAAAAATCGAATAAAATTGAAATGTACTTTTTTTTTCTTTTTCTTTTTTTGCCAATCAAAGTGCTGGACAACAAAGTTTTACTGTTAAAAATAAAACATGGAAAAACAATAGTGTTTAATTCCTTAAAAAAAAATATTGTTATTAATATTATTATACTTTATACTTCAGTCACAATTTCTGCAATCTAAACCAAATTTTTATTTTGACGGCTTGTCGTGAAGATCTTTGAAATATTGAAATATGTTAAAGCAAAACAAAAAACAAATGTTGTTCTTTCATTTAATATATTGCATGTTCAGATATTTATGCAACACAATATTCTGGGGACCATGACATTTTTGTGAAAATGGTCAAAAATGTTAGTGGGGTTTTTAAAAAACGCTGGTGGGGAAAGAGTTCATATTCACACTAGTCCATATCATAAAGTGATTAATTGTACAGATTGAGATTTACTCAATCCAAAATGTATATTTTTCTGACTGGATACCATGATTTTGTCTGTGATTGTTTCATTGTGGAAATCTCAGAGCCCTTAATAGGGAGGTCAGAGTGGTTATTGGAGTCATCCAGGAGCCTACGTGACCGGCTGCACCGCGCTGTCCTGATGTTTTGCTTTTTAAATCAAGAGGTATTAAACACGCTCTTGAATGTAAGCCAAATTGATCTTTACACGTCCACACAGAGAACAGTGGCATTAAAGGCACGCTTCCATAGCTACAAATACAACAACGTGGATTTAAGCAACACAGTTACACACAGGCCATTTGTATTAGTGGAGAATGTATTAGTGGAAATGTTTGCCCTTTGTTTGCAGAATAATGGAAGGAGCTGTTAAGAGGCCAATCACAAAACAGTGATACATAAATGCTACATGCTTCGTTTGAATGATGTCATACTCTCCGGTTTCATCTTCCCTTGCACCTGAGGCACACATAAAGATGTGTGTGTGTGTGTGTGTGTGTGTGTGTGGTTTGTGCCGCCCACCACTCCTTTCACTTCCACGCCCACGCACACTTTAGGAGCGTGCAGACGTGTACATGTGTGTGTCTGAAAGCCAGATCCATTTGAAACTGATACTATACTTCATTTATTTTTAAAATGCTACAGTTATTGGGATGTGCATGTGAGTGCACGTGTGCAAGATCTTCATCAACATGTATTGTTTATGAAGTTGAAGGATTGCATGAAATTTAAATTCAAACTATAATGCATTTTCGTAATGCATCCAAGTGTATTCTTTTAAAGTATTTTTCCACCCGTAAAAATATGCTAAAGTGTGCTTCTTTTTCACACAGGCCATCTTGATGACAACTCTAACACAGTAAATCTGTAAAAATCAGCTTTGGTTGACTTGATGTCACTTCCAGACTTTTCAAAGATTTTCCTGACCATTAAATATTACCCCTTCAATAACCTAAAGACAGATTTGCTGTTTTTACCATAAATAATGCAGTATTATACCGTATGAATGGCTACTGCCGTCAGTCAAAAGAATTTAAGGACATTTAAGTCACTAGCTTCATTTCATATCCTCCTGTTTTTCATAAGAGTTACACGGATATAACGATATTTATAGCAATGCCAAGATCAGATTCTCTCCAGACGTTTTGGCTCAAGATTTAGCGAATGCCCGACAGATGCTCTCTTTTAATTCACCTTTTAGTTCCTCCACCCTCTATTTCTTTATCTCTCTCTGTTTTAAAAGAGGAGACTCAGCTGAATCTTTGAGGAAAAAGGAAATCCGTCAGATCTGAGTATGGCACGCTGCCCTAGCGCTGGCCTCTTCAAAGCCCGAGGAAGTGAAGGCCTTTTGAGGAGCATCCTGCAGACTTCCACACATCTGACCCCCATACCAGAGCTGTCAACCACTGGGATCAGAGATTGACGCCATGACTTTGTTTAGTTATTGTGTTTTTGTTGAATTAATTCAGCATGATAAATATCACATCCTATGGCAAACGTTTCTCAGAGTTCTATGAATGAGTGCTGGAGGTTTGTGACCCATTACAATTGTTTCATTCCACAAAGTGAACAAGAGAATGACGATAGTGGCTAGTATTCTAAATGGAATCCCACACTGAATATATTATATTGTAATATACTGCAAAAATACTGTATATTATATGCTGATTTCACGCAGCCGCCATTTTGAAACGGCTCCGGTGGGAAGAAAACCGGAAGTGTCGCCTTTAATCACAGGAGAGTCGCGGATGCGATGGCGTATTGTTGTGTTTAATGCAGAAATTAGTTGTTCTAAAAATGTACATACATTTCTTTCATACTTTAGACTATATACACACTGTAAAACCTGATGAGTTAGTTCAACTCAAACCGTTTGAGCAAACCGATTGCCTTAAATCATTTAAGTTTATTAACTCAAACAATTTAAGCATAAAAAATATTTGATTTGTGTCCAAGTAACTCAATAACTTATTGTTAAGATAACTTGGGTAAATAAAGTTAATAGTACTAATTCCATTCAGTTAATATAACTTAAATCTATGAAGTACACTGTAAACCCAAATAAGTTAGCAGAATTCAAAACACTTCTATTAGTATAAACTTAGTTAGCTTTAAAAAGCTAATCTGCTAACATAGTAAATGCTAACATATTAGCAATAGTATGTTATACAGAAACACTTGTTGTATGAGCGCAGCAATATAAAGGGATTATTTGCTCTCAAATCAAGCTGCATGCACCACTGTCACCATGATGGTAACTATCCTAAAGCCTACATTAACAGAAATTCTTCTAAATTAGCATAACAAAACATTAATCACTACTAAATCTCACACATAACATTAATCTTACACAAAAAAAACCACATTATATTACACTTAATTTTAGCATTTACTCTCCCTTTCGGGTGCCATCGGCAAAGCATGCTGGGAAATAGACATCCCAGCTGTTTCAGTTAAACTTAAGTTCGTCTAAATTAAAATAAATAATTTCATAAAACTTAAAACAATGAAACAGTTCAGTTTACTTAAAATATATCAGTTCTGTGAACTTGAAAGAAAAAGAAAGTGCTAAATACTCATAAAAGTTAATTTGACTGAACTAATTTGTTTAATTTAAGTTTGTCCTACTCAAACCAATTAATTATTTTGAGCGTTAGGGTTTACAGAATTCATTTATAAATAAAATTATTTTTTTATATATAATTCAGAACGTAAAAAAAAGAAGCAGGAACGAGCTTTATACATATCCTATATTGGATATTAACATCCAATAGTGTAAATCGCAGCAGCAGCTTCAGGTTGGTAGTCCAAGGCATTGTTGTCTATCTGTACTTCCGGGGTTCTTCCCACCGGAGCCTCGCTTTCGATTTCAAAATGGCGGCTGCGTGAAATCAGCGTATAGAAAGCCGAATGTACTTTGAAATGGAAAATCGTAGTATGCTACATTGTTGTCATATGACCGCAGTGCATTTATTGTCACATGATTATTTAGGAAATAATGCTGCCTTTAAGTGCATCTGGGAAGCTTGTACCTCGAAGTTGGGAATTTGTTAATGACATCATACATTCAAGCCAGAAACATAATTGAACAAAAAGCCAAATAATCCAAATCTAAAATGATGAAGAAATATTAGTTTATGTCTCTTACTTTGACATGGTATCACAAATATACGTGAAGCAAACGTCAAAGTTGAGTAATTAACATCATTATTTCCACTCACTGATCTCCATATTGATTATACTGTATATCTATATTGACGCAACTCGTGTATAATCTAGATATAATTCCACTTGTAAATACGACTTTGCTTGGTCACTCATGTTCTTGTTGGAACTCGTTATTACGATATTTAGAACTTCACTTGAAGGGAACAAATTGCAGCTGATATTATCACCAACTCATTTGTCAAACTGGAAATGGAAGATGATGTCGAGTGCAATGCATGGTGGGACACGTATTGTGTGCAATGTTATCGACCTTATTTTTAAACCTAAAAATGTCAATTAAAGTCAATAGGGTCCAATAAAAGGTTTGGACCAAGTTGACTTCCATTGTATAGACAAAAAAACTATTTTCAAAAAATATATTTTTTTGTGTTCCCACCGTCATCAGGTTTCGAACAGTTTGAAACCGATGACATAATTTTCCCGTTTTTGATCAACTATCCTACTTTTTCTGAAAGGGTTAAACACCCGCGTTGAAATACACGCCCACATGATAGTAAGTGTCCCATCTGGACCCAATCCCACCTGAGAGCAGATAAAAATAGTGCTTCGGTGACAGAGCGCGCCTAAAATGAGAGAGAGAGAGAGAGAGAGAGAGAGAGAGAGAGAGAGAGAGAGAGAGAGAGAAAGAGAGAGAGGAGATCAGTCAGGGAGAAGCTCCTCCTAGAGGTCCGCCTCTCCACCGCGGGTCATCATCTCTCACCTAAACATAAGATACGATCAGCCAGATTGGACATGTTGAAAGGACATGTTTCCAATTTGACTCATTCTGCCCCTCCCTTGTCTGCGATCTCTCTTTTCTCCTCCTTGTCCCTCCTTCTTTTTTATGTCTGTCTGAAGGCTCCATGTGTCTCACACCTGATTAATTCAGCTTTGGAGTGGCCAGCAAAACGGCGGGATCAATGAATCATTGCTTTATCCGTCTGCAGGTAAATGATAGGCACATCCTCAGATAAAAATACAAGGATTCTCTCCAGCCAGCTGCACACAGATGCTTCACATTAATGTCTTCTTGAGCACAGACTGGTTCGTGTCTTCACTCAACTTCTTCCTCCCATTCGCAGAGGTCATGTCCATTGTGGCTATATATAGTTTGGAAGCTCAATAAAATCAGCTTATGTATAAGTATTTCACAACAAGTTCTGGCCAGAAAGTTTTTTTTTTATTTTTATTTTTTTTTATCATTGGATATTGTTGTTTCTGCGGGATGTTAAGCTTCTGCAAAGTCAAATCTAGTTTGTGATGGAATCTTTCTTTTGAACTGGTTTCCCCAAACCGGACTGACTTGGTCAGTACGGAAGCGTATTGCATTCACTTGAGGAAAAAAAAAATCTACTCTGTTTTTCTGAATTAACGAGTTAATTATCTCAGAATTACGAGATAATTTTTCATGGAAAAAAAAGTTTTTGCTCTGTTTTTCTGAATTAACGAGATCCTTCAAAATCCTGCCAGGAGCTCTATTTTAGCTGCATGGAAGTAAACATGTCCCGCCTTTCAAATTTAATCCGGTTTTATTTTACTTTGGGTTTGAGACATTGGGAGATACTGCTGTCTTTAAGTAATATAAATGGCATTGTTATCATGGCATCGAAAATTGATGGCCGGCCGCGGGAGCGCGCGCAGCGTGTTAAAGATGTATCGCCCATTCTCTTTACGAATGCAGTTGCTTCTATGTGGATCAAACAGACATAACGTGCAAATAAACATCACTCACCCAATACTTTTTACCTATTAAAACACCTGTAAATGGCCAATACAACCATTATACTGGAGTATTTCAGCTGCCAAAAAGTTATTGAAGCCTCTACTTATTTATTGAAAGGTTTTCTGCCCTGAAATTAGTTGATTATATTCATGAGGGTTAAATCTGACAGGTGTTTTAATAGGTAAAAAGTATTAAAACCGGATTAAATTTGAAAGGCGGGACATGTTTACTTCCATGCAATCCAGCTAAAATAGAGCTCCTGGCAGGATTTTGAAGGATCTCGTTAATTCAGAAAAAACAGAGCGAAAACTTTTTTTCCATGAAAAATTATCTCGTAATTCTGAGATAATTAACTCGTTAATTCAGAAAAACAGAGCAAAAACTTTTTTTCCATGAAAAATTAACTCGTAATTCTGAGATAATTACCTCGTTAATTCAGAAAAACAGAGTAGATTTTTTTTCCTCAAGTGAATGCAATACGCTTCCGTAGGTCAGGGCTGCCTTTCTCGAAAGTATTGTATGCCTAATAGGCCGTACAACCATTGATACCACTGCAATCATCCTAACTCACGATGCTTTCGAGAAATGCTATGCAATTCTAACATCCATTTAGAAAACATATTGGGTGAACTTTCGGTTTCACTTTATTTTGATGGTCCCTCTAACACATTCTGTTGACTATAAGTAATGTTGCACCTACATGTCTAACTCTCATTAGAGTGTTAGTTGAGTAGACTGGTAGGGTTAGGGTTAGATTAAGTTGACATGTAGTTGCAAAATTACTTATAGTCAGTAGAGTGTCTGTTGGAGGAGCATCACAATAAAGTTTTTGCAGATATTAAGCAGAAAGTCTACTAATACTCTGATGAGAGTTAGTTGACATATAGTTGCAAAGTTTCTGATAGTCAACAGCATGTTCTCAAGGGACCATCAAAATAAAGTGTTACCGAACTTTCATTTCATGTCGACTTAAACTTACTCGGTTACACTTTATTTCGATAGTCCACTTTAGACATTCTACTAACTATAAGTAACTTTTCAACTACATGTCAACTAACTGTCATTAGAGTATTAGTAGACTGTCAGTAGACTGGTAGGTTATGGTTAGGTGTAAGGGTTCGGGTTAGTAGAATAAGATGACTTGTATAGTTGCCAAGTTACTTATAGTCAGAAGAATGTCTGTTGGGGGACCAACAAAACAAAGTGTTAGCAAATATCAAGCAAACAGTCTACTAATCCTCTAATCACAGTTAGTTGGCATGTACTGTAGTTGTTAACTCACTTATAGTTAGTAGAATGTCAGAAGTGGACTATCGAAATAAAGTGTTACCGCTTTCTCAATCAGTGAATAGGTTTCTCTGACATATCCAACACTGACTGAAAATAAGTTCAGTCACAGTGTTGGATACGTCAGAGAAACTGATTCACCAACTGAGTTTGCTGTTAAAGTCAGCATGAAATGAAAATTCACCCAATCTGTAAAATGATCCTAGAACATATACTTCTTTGCAATGAACGTTACGATCAATTTGCAAATTCACAAACGAGTCGTTCTTGAGATAAGAGTTCACTAATTCAATGTAGCAGAGTTTTGAATGAGAGGGTGAAATGTAGCATTTCTTTAATATCAGAAATTCTAATAAAAATTATACTGGATATAGTTTGACTGATTCACTTTGATAACATATTTCCATGTTATTTTTCAGAGAGATATAAATTAATTTGACACTTTCATAAACATACATTATATTTAAGTTATTCTGAGCTCAGTATTCAGCATGTTGGAAAATAACTGAATAATGACAATACTACGGAAAATGGATGATCCTAACCTTTTTCTAAATACTGAAATCCCAGATGGCCAGACAGTAATTGACCTTTTGTGAATCGTTAAAATATTGGTGTCCTGGACTCTGTGAGTTCAGAGATTGTATAGTGTAGGTTTTTAAAAGCTTAAATGTGTAATATTACTAAATAGTGCTTATACACATCCGTCAATATAGTATTCTCAAATGAAACAAGTAGAGGCTTGGACTCAGACATGTAAGTGGATAGGCACATGCATGTTCACGTGGACCCTGCTAATGGAGAAATTGACATCATGCATACTGTGTGCTAAACATATCGGCAAATAGAAAAATTGAACCATACTTTCGCGTTGAGTATAGATTTAGTATAGATTACGAAGTCCAGGAGCGCGGTCTGCACTGTTCACACTTGCTTGCTTATGCTGTTTTTCTGTTTTTGTTTTATAGGGCACCAGTTAAGACGACCACAAAACTATAACCTTTTTTGTTTCTTCCTCTTTTTTTATTCATATGCCAGATCAGAGAAGTATGTGGGCGTTTATTAGCAGCCGTCTTGGTTTATAATACAAGATACCAGCACTTCTCTCATGCTGATATCAGCATGTTCCAATACAGCAATTAAAAACATCAAAACCACCATTTGAGAGTAATCACGACTCACTGACTTTTTTTGTGGCTAAACCCTACATTTAGGCTATGCGAAGTGACTTGCAGTGCATTGAATGTATATTTAAGTGTGTTCCCTGGCAGTCAAACATATGGCCTTGTGTTTGGCTCTAACAATCAAACTATTTTTTCGTCCCTTGTAACTGTGTCTGATTTGTGATGGATGGCTTTCTGAGAAAGTCTGCGCTCCCGATAAAGTGGTTTCCTGTCGATGCTCCACTTTGCTCGAGGAGATTGTGAAAGTGCATTGACAGCTGAAAGGGAAGGTGTCGACACAGAACCGGTTCACGAGGTCGGGTTCCTCCGGTCAGTCCGCACAACTGGCCTTTGGTTGCAGTCTTGGAGTGTGTTGCGGCTGCAGTGTCAGTGACCTGAAACGCTCTGTCTCTATCTCTCTCCCTCTTTCTTATCTGGTGTGCTGCCGCCTACTCATCTTTCACTCGTTCACTGTGTGGGGGAAGAAAAGGTGTTCTATCACAGTACAAGCTGCGGTTTGCACGTCTGCAGTTTGTTAAGCTTCACCAGCCCATATTTATCTGTCCGTCTTCTTTTGATTCCATGTTTGTCCTCTTTATAGATAAAGGAAAATGCAGCATGACTAATAAGAAGTAGTAGTTATACATTTTTTATGCTTTTATGTCGATTCGGGGGTGAATGCACTAAACCCGCTTTTTTTTGTATTTATTATTATTTATTTTTTTATTGCAAAACCTGCATCTTATTCATTAAACACCCACAAGCCAGTTTAACCAGGTGCTCGATGTGCCAAAGTAGTACTGCACCATAAGGATTTATGTAGTATAATTATACTGTATTCTCAAACATACTATACATGTTGCCATTGTCCTTTAACCCATATGTGTACCACGTGAAACAACTCTATAGGAATCACACTTTAAGAGAACCGCTCAGCTCAGTTTCTGCCATAGGCTTGATGTGCTTTTGAACATCATACTTATTTCAACAACTGATTTTGCATGCCATGTTTTTATTTTTGGGTGGTTACGCATATTCATAATAAAATTGTTGTATTTGAAAGAATAATAATCTGTAATCATGGGCATACTTGTGTTGTGATCAAGCTTGTGACTGAATGTGTTGAATTTGCATGTATTATTGAATGTTTCTGTTTTTAGTTTAATCATAAAGAAATGCTGTCTTTGCTGAATTACACAGTACAATCTTAAAAATACATTTTCCAAAAGTGAGCGATATAGTTGTCTCAGAACACAAGATTAAACCGCCTTTAACCCTTTAGGCGCCAGAGGTTTTTTCCATAAAATTTCGATTGTGACATCTTAATTTCACAAGGCTATATCTTAAAAGTGAAAAAAGATAGAGACTTTCTGTAAATTAGAGAAATATTCAGGATGACCCAAAGTTTATTTAGGGATTACATTTTTCCATCTAATTTGCATATTATGACGTCATATGGTGGCAGAAATCTTGGATTATAGAAGTTTCATGAAAAGTCACATGTTTAAATGATAAAATGCAGCATATCTTTCCCCCCAAAATGTCCATCACCTTCTTTATGCTATATTGCACAATACTGAATGCTCAGGTATATAGGAAGTAGTAAACAAACTGTGTAAATAATTACTAATACCGGTAAATGGTAGAACAAAGCGTATGCATGTAGTGGTTGGCCTTTTGCTGTAAAGATTTTCCATTTACTACATACAGTAAGCACTCTAATTCCATGTATGGGGCACATATATATTATTTATATGACACACAAACACAAGTAGAAAAGACCTGTTTAGTTCAAAAGATCACTCGCGACGGCAAGGCACATATCATGAGTGAGATGATACGAGCAGCGCGAGCGCGGCCAGATCTGCCTCGCGCGCGCGCCGAGTATGCACATTCATTGCGACTCCCCACCCTGCCTTCACGTTGCCCCCTAACTGTACTATGAATACTTCGACCTCGTCTAACATACCCAGTGATAACAGACAAAGTTTCCACCACAATACTGTCGCCGCGATTGCGGAGAGGCTCTGATAAAATGGCTCACTCTCACACTAGCTCCGCTTTTGATCGCACTGATTCAATGCGCTCTAACTCGAACATTTTGTACAGAAGCATGACGTTTTTTTGAGTCTGAGATGAAGTATGACATGTCTGCCATCCAGTGGAGGGGAGGTGGAACGAAATTTGACACCCAATTTGGCAAAATCGGCCGTTTTATTCAGTGCCGCATCTTGTCGAGTAAACTCGACCGTGGCGCCTAGAGGGTTAAATGACGAGTATTATCCTTTGCAGGAAGTGAAGAGAAGTGGTTGGAGTACTGGATGGCTGGTTGACGGATGATCACAGAAGATTGAAGGTTGGAGGGAAGTATCCGGGAGGCAAGTATCCGGGAGGCAAGTATCCGGGAGGCAAGTATCCGGAGGCAAGTATCCGGAGGCAAGTATCCGGCGTATCCGGAGGCAAGTACCCGGAGGCAAGTATCCGGAGGCAAGTATCCAGGAGGCAAGTATCCAGGAGGCAAGTATCCAGGAGGCAAGTATCCAGGAGTCAAGTATCCAGGAGGCAAGTATCCAGGAGGCAAGTATCCAGGAGGCAAGTATCCGGAGGCAAGTATCCGGGAGGCAAGTATCCAGGAGGCAAGTATCCGGAGGCAAGTATCCGGGAGGCAAGTATCCAGGAGGCAAGTATGCAGGAGGCAAGTATCCGGAGGCAAGTATCCGGGAGGCAAGTATCCAGGAGGCAAGTATCCAGGAGGCAAGTATCCAGGAGGCAAGTATCCAGGAGGCAAGTATCCAGGAGGCAAGTATCCAGGAGGCAAGTATCCAGGAGGCAAGTATCCAGGAGGCAAGTATCCAGGAGGCAAGTATCCGGAGGCAAGTATCCAGGAGGCAAGTATCCGGAGGCAAGTATCCGGAGGCAAGTATGCAGGAGGCAAGTATCCGGAGGCAAGTATCCGGAGGCAAGTATGCAGGAGGCAAGTATCCGGAGGCAAGTATCCGGGAGGCAAGTATCCGGGAGGCAAGTGTCCGGGAGGCAAGTGTTTCAGTAAAGAACAATGAAACAGGCACTTGTGGTGTGGAAGGTGGCTGCTTATGAAGGGTGAGATTAAAGGTGCTGATTAGGGCAATCACAGTCAGGTGTGGTAATTGAGAAGTGAGTGCAGGTGATGGCCAAGGAGGATTGTGGGAGAGTTCATACTTCTTAGTATGAATAACCTTTTAAAAATCCAAAGAAGCTTTTTTTCACTATAAAGAACCATTTGTAGAATGAAAAGATTCCATAGAGGTTAAAGGTTCTTTATTGAACCATAGATGTCATTAAAAAACCTTTATTTTTAAGAGTGGTCAGTTATACAAGGTTATATACAAAGTTTTGGCATGAAACTCTCGATGAGGCAGGCTAATAGGTCCTCTACTCACCTGTTCATAATCACATTGTTATCTATAGGGTACAGCTGATTGGTTCCTGCCGTATCAGTAGCCAATCGGCTCGCTGCTCAACCTTCAAATACTTAGGTAACATTTGCCTTAGCAGTGCAGCACACTTTCAGAAACCCTCAACTTCCCCAGCTCCACCTGTATAGATCTGCCACGGATAACTCATGTACGCTATATTGTTGTAATGACAGAAATAAGGTTTTTAGAGTTTACATGTTAGAGCCTCAAGAAGTTTATCTTTACATTTGCAATGTTAATGGACAAGAGCTGGATATTTTAATAAAATTATCAAATTCCAATTGTATTGTTTAGACATTTTAATTGAGTTTTTTGTATGGAATGCTTGCTTATATGTACAGTATATTAATATTATTAAGCAACAGACAGTTTTACTGTATGAAAATGGTGTGCATGAGTAGTTTGATTTTAAAGTGTCCCTTCATATGTTAAAACCAAACCTTGTACTTTGATTAAAGGTTCTCTAAGCGATGTCGGGTGACGTCACTTCTTGTTGACGTTTAAAGTATTGTCAAACAAAACAGGGGCTAGCTAGACCCTCCCTCCTCCTCATCCGCGCAGTCGTGCACTAACCCCCCAAACCCCGCCCCCAAGTCCTAGATTGGCTGGAACTGTTTGTCATGTTTTGTGGAGCGGGTTAGCCCAGTTTGTTTTTGTTGCTGTTTGTGGAGCCTGGCCTGTCTACAGAGATCGCGTTTCTTTACAGTGTGTTCAGGGGACAGGTAGCCAGCGGTTAGTGAGGAGATGTTTGCTGTATGTGACAAAAAATGTTTTGGCCTAAAAAACGCGTGACATCGCTTAGAGCACCTTTAAGGTGTTTAAGAAAGGAAAAGTAATGCATTAATTGTTTAACTGAATTATCAGGGGTTTTTTGTTGTTGTTGTTGTTGTTGTTTTTTTAGTCTATTACATTTGTTCCAGCTCATAATTCAGCTGCTACTAAACAGTAAAAATTCCGTGGTTAGGTCCAAGTTTCCATTTTTTCGTTGGTAATTCATTTAAAATACCTTTGGATATGCTTTAAAGTTGCAATGGAACAAAATAAAAATTTCTTACGTATTGTGACGTATCCGAGGGTAATGGATAATAGAAAAAGAAATATGTAGGGCGGGATTTATTTATACTCATTGGTTGTTGATTGGATGCTAAGATGTGGGCGTGGCACTCAAAAGCAGAGTCAGATGAAGAGAGTTTGCAGGGATGGGTTTAAGCGACTAAATGATTGGAGAATCCTGCATACTTCAGTCTGATGTTTTCACTGGAAGATCCAGTTATGATTGATTAAACTTTTCGAGGTCAAGCATTTTATTTTTATACATGCACGGATGAGTTTTCACAATAAAATCTGTAATAAGCTATCGGAAAAAAATAAATAGGGTAAATTTTCATTTCATGCTGACTTTAAAATAGTTTAAATTGATTCATCCCTATATGCAGTGATCAGCTGATGTCTCCCTGCAGGTTTGTGTATCTTCTCAGTGATTGGCTGTGCTGTTCTGAACTCATCTGAGCTGGTTTGGTGGTCTATTCTTCCTCCACACATCTGGCCAATGTACAAGCGGCCTGGACCGAATGTGAGAACACAGGCTTCTGTCTTTCCCAGCCTGCCGGCCCTGGAGAGCAGCGCGGACACTGCTAATGTGGGAATAGTCCAGGAGGGACAGAGAAGATAAACCCACTTTTCTGAGGTCTGAATCTGTCTGAATATGAAGACTTAGCCACATGTGTTTAGGATACCCGTAATCTCTTTTATAAGTCGCCCATTTTATTTAGGTGAAGGAATGATCTTTTTGTCCACTTGTAGCTTCAGTTCTCGTAATTGTTTGTAATTATCTATTAATAAACACCAACGTGTTCCAGTTTTTGCCACGGTTGTGATAATGCAGTCTGTAAGAGCCACATTTAATAGATAAAAAAACACAGCAGTCTGTTTAGTCTCCGACACGGGCAATCAAACCTCCAACAATCTCTCTGTCTGGCACTGAGCCAGGCCACCCATGACAAAACTACACACAGAAAGAGTCAGGGCATGATAGGAGGAAAATATCAGTCTAGACGTTATTAGAGAGATTGAGTTCGTAGCCATGGGGCGGATTTATGCATATGCATTCTATGCACGTGCCTATGCTCGCATGTACAGGCGGGCCCAATTACAATGAGGAGAAATAATATATTTTATTAGTATTATTATTACACTCTAATGGTAGAACAATGTAAGACAATTACTCTAAATGAACAACATTTTAAATAGGGCAGAGACCTCGTATCTCCATATTCCGTAATCTTTTCCCATAAACAAGACTATTTTAAAATCTTAAAATTAATAACATTTCTGTAATCATTTTACCATTACTTATAATGAAATATATCTTGGAATGGAACACTAATGGAATACTGATCCAACTTTAGTAATTCCTTTAGAAGGATGGAGTAACACTTGAGTCATTACTAGTGGGTTACCATGATCTTCACTTTAGAATTAATTATACATTATGCATTATTTACATTAATTATGAAGCTGTATAGTAGTTCTTAGTAGTCATCTGGGAGGTTATTGATTAGCTAATAGTGAACTACCTCATTCATCTGAGCGCTATAAATGACTAATTCCTTAATCAGAGTTTATTGCTAGTTACTGGTGGTTACTTGAATGTTAATAGTGCGTTACTCGTTTGTTCCTGTGTAGTTATTTTTTAACGATGGAACAGTATTCCGTCAAACTTTAGATTAGGGTCCAATTCTCACTATTAACTAACTATTAACTACAACTTTTGACTCCATAAACTCCTAACTACTGCATAGTTTAGAGCCTAACCAAGCCGATACTTAATACTAAGCCTTGAATAAAAGTCCATGAATACTAAAAAAAAACGAACATAACTGACAATCTGTCAAAATGTATTTAATGGTGGACGGGGATGGTTTAGGAGTAGATTTCTAAGTTTCACTTTATTTTAATGGTCCCTTTTAAACGTAAATAATGTTGCAACAACATGTCAACATTAACTCTCATTAGAGTATTAGTAGACTGGATGGGTTGTGAATAGAAGAGCAAGTTGACATGTAGTTGTAATATGTAGCTAGTATGTGTATGACGTAGTATGTTTCAGTTTTTATCTGTAGAACTTTCCAGTAGGTGTAACTAGTGTTATATATATATATATATATATATATATATATATATATATATATATATATACGTATATATATTCCAAGTGATGGATGTTATCATTATGTTCTGGGGTTTTTGAGGAAATAAGTGTGTACGCTTACCGCCTTATTCCAAATGCAGGCATATTTATGTTATATTTCATATATGTTACAATCTTAGTAGGTTACAGGTTTGTTTTATTATCATCCCTGGTCTTCAGACGGTGTGTCTGTATATGCTTGATTAGTCACAGTGGGCAGGCGTCATGCCTTTAGGTTTAATTTTTTCATTCAATTGATGGTCAGGACTGGTATGCCTTGCAGGTTTACAACCTAACTAACTAGCGAACTAACATGCTAAATAACGTCACTAATATCCAGCTGACAGGCTAGCGTAGCGGTAGCATTCAGGCTACCTAGTTTGTGGATGATTATTGTGTATGTGTGCGAAATAAAAGCTCATAAAGTGACTCGAGTTGTATCCGCCGTACTTGTCCTGAAACCCTTCCAGTGGGGAGTTTATTGAGTTCGAGTTACATAATTTTCGGAATTTCTCTTTGGTGAAGCTACTGGAAATGACACGCTTGACCCAGTATGGGTGGTGTCTGTGGCACAGCGCCCATGTTCTCTGATTCATTTCATTGTTGTTTGTGCTCAATGTTTGAGAATCACTCCCATTTTCATTCATATTCCCATTCTTTTTTGGTCTATCATATCCCTGTGAGGGCCAGTGGGATGTGCTAAGATGTAAATGTCCATGCGTTTGTTTTCACATGTGGTGGCTCATCTAGTGACTCCACTCGTTCTCACAGTTAATGGGCTTGTTCACGTCACTGGAGTGGAATGAGTTTACGGAGGTTCCCGACTGACTCCTCCAGAGCTGTGATCTGCTGTGCCAAATGTCAATTCCGCTGCAGTGTGAGTCAGTTCACGTACACACTCCTGGAAGAGAAGAATGAGGGATCTATCATGTGATTGGATCATATTGAGCCTTATATTGCAACACATGCTCATTGGAAAAACGTACCTGAGGCAACATTTTTGCGAAACAATGATGAGAGAGTTCAAAGACACAGACCCCCGAGTCAAGTCAAGTCACCTTTATCTATATAGCGCTTTTTACAACACAGATTGTTTCAAAGCAGCTTTACAATGATAACAGGAAAATAATGCAACAAAGTGTGTTTCAGTTGTACAGCAGATCTAGAAGAAAATAATGTCATAGGTCAGCTTAAGTACGTAAGTTAAGTGATGGTTAATTGTTGTTGTAAACAAGTTATTAATTTAGTTCATTTCTGAGGGTATTAACATTTATGCAATTGGTGGACACTTTTATTTGAAGAAATATCAGAGAAATTTCTATCAGCTTATGCTTGTGAATTTTATTGGGAATCGAACCCATGATCTTGGCTCCATGCTCTACTGTTTGAGCTTCAGGAAAGCACGCACACACACACACAGACACACGCACACAAATGCACGCACACACACACACACTGTTGATAATAGTTGATAAATAGTGTTTTAAAAATAATATGTTTACTTTTTGAATGTGTGAGAGGTATTAATGTTAAAGGTTTACTGTTTTACCTTTGTTTCATAGTTTGATTTATATTTAATTGTATTCAATCCAAAAAGTTAATTTGACCAGAAAATAGCATCCGTACCCCGATGCACTGTACATATGACAAGGGTTAAAGCCTGAAGCAGAACTGCATGGTCTCCAAGAGAATATATTTAATTCCAAGTTCAACTTTTATCAGTCTTATCTTTTTTCCCTTTTATCAGTTTGTCTGTTAACTCGCCATCCCGAGCTAGACGTAATACCACCATCTGCACCGAATGATGCAAGATCTCAGACACGTCATCACATTATTTATGACTGTTTATAACGCCCTTCCAACATCTTTTGTCTTCTTTTAACAAAAATGCAGGCTCTTTAAACGAAACTGAATTAATCACACTCCTTTAAATGAGTGTGCTACCCCGTAAGATGGCTTTTGCGATATCTGCTTTGGAATAAGATGGTGGTGGTTTTAGCCTAACAGAAAATCTGATGAGTGCATGAGAAGTAAGTTAAGATGATTCATTATGGAAAATGTCAAAGTGGCCAGTACTATTTTTCCTCCCTCATATCTTTATCTTGCTTTGCTTATGTTTTACTAGATGGGGCTGATTTTTTTTTTTTTTTTTTTGGTGCTAGTCACTATTTTTGTGTGAATTTCTTTTCTTTAAATATGTGGGCAGCTTAGGAGGAGAACATGATCTGAGATGCAAATTTGAGATGAGAACATAAATGTCAGCTTTCACCACTGTTCACTGCCCACCGCAACAGAAACTGGCATTTCAGACACGCTAACGTACATACTGAGTAATATTAACATTACCATACCACAGATCTAATGAGATAAGTTCTTTGCTGATTTAAAAAAAAAAAAAAGTCAAGTAAAGCCTATGGAGTTAAATAGAATATCTTCCTTGCATGTCAAATTAATGAATAAAGGAAGCACAGTCAGCAACCTGGTCAATAAATCGGATCAAGATCAATTGTTATGGCATAAGTGCTCAGGGTTTAACAGGAAGGAAGCTCAAATAAGCTGACATACGCCTAAACATACGCCTAAACTGGACTAGCATTATTTCTATACACTGCTTGCTTTTGACATATAGCGCAACATCTGGTTGTGAAAGTAAACACCATTGATTTTCTCCATTAGATAAGTTGGTTAAACTTTATTTTGATGGTCCACTTTAGAAATTCTACTAATTATAAGTAACTTTGCAACTATATGTCAACCAACTCTCATTAGAGCATTAGTACTGTTATGTTTGAGTAGAATAAGTTGACATGTAGTTGCAAAGTTACTTATAGTACAACGCTATCTCACGACCAATTCGTACGAATTCGTACGAGTGATTAAAAAGTGGCTAATTCGTACGAATTCGTACGACCTCACTCGTACGAATTCGTACGATTTGTCTAAACCCACGCGATGGGTAGGTTTAGGGGCGGGGTCAGGGGTAGGTAATTCGTACGAATTCATACGAATTGGCCAACTCGTAAAGTATGTATGATTTAGCCCAAATCGTACTAATTCGTACGAGTGAGGTCGTATGAATTCGTACGAATTAGCCACCTCGTAGAATTCGTACGAATTGCCGTGAGATCGGGTTGTATAGTCAATAGAATGACCTTTGAGGAGCATCAAAATAAAGAGTTAGCAGATATTAAATAGGCGGTCTACTAATACTCTAATGACTGCTTGTTGACATGTTGCAAAGTTGCTCAAAAAGTTATGACAACATTTTTTACATTGCTTTAACTCATAAAAGTAAGTTAAGCAATTTTCAACTTTTTTTGTTATGCAAGATTCAACTCTTTTTTTAAGCCAATTTAATGTAATTTAAGTTGAAATGACTTAAACAACCAAGATGATTGTACTTCAGAATTTAAGCCAGCAACTTTTTTTAGTATGTTTGTTTGAATATATGCCAGATATATGGTATCTTATTTATAATCAATGATTTGTAGTCAATCGTTTTATATTGCATTGTCATTACTGATTAGATGACATCATTTGTACTGCTTCAATGTGTACTTTTCTCCATCTTTTAGATTTTAAAATATATTTTTTGCATGGAATCATGTGGTTTTATATCTTTCTCTGAGAAGCTTGGTTAACAAATCTTAATTATTTCTTGTTTAACTGCTTACGAAGAAATTGGGTAGGAAGAATACTTATGAAACAAAGTGTTCTGAAAAAGCTGCCAATGACTGTTGAGCTTTTTTGGCCTAAGTTTTTATTTCCTAAGACCTCCTTTCCATACAACTCACTGAAAAGGCACATTATAAAAGAGTTAGTTATGTAGTGTAAAATTCACCTGTGGATTAACGTTTTTTGCAGCGTTCTATATTTCCCACTACCCTAGTACACATAAAGTAAACTGGGTTGTTAATCTTTTTGAGGGATGTTTATGTCCCCATTTTTTCCACCACAAAAAAAAAACAGAGTTGCTTTTCCAGATGCCAGCGTCCAATCATCACAGAAGCTCTTGAAGGAAAACATGGAGCCACTGGTAATGGGAATCCATGCTGCTGCTCCATCTCTTGTGTGTTTGTTTTAGCCCACAGTGATCCACGAATCTAAGTTGTGAATATTTACGGTAAGTACCTGTTATTATTAGCCTTTGCAGCTGTTTATTTTCTAGGTACAGTTGAAAGCCATGCAGAGAAAAACTGCAAAAGCGACCACACATGAAACCTGTGTTTGATGGGTATTGAAGGGCAGTGAGACAATCGAGAGAGAGAGAGAGTGCTGACCTCGGCCTCAGTGGCTCTAGATGTCGTGGGAGAGCACGCTTACTGCAGTAGTTTGGTGGTCTAGCAGCCCTCCCTAAACTCTTTCAAAACCACTTCAAACATGTATATATGAGGCAGCGAGACTCATCTTCATCCAACTACAGAATGAAGGCCCATCTTTATATGGCCTTGCAGTGTTTGCATTTTTTGATTGCGCAAAAGTCAGTCATAGTTCCGGTGGAAGAGTGACCTCTGACCCAACGCATGACGTATTGATGAACGTGGAAGCGCAGAGCACAGAGCAAAACAAAACACCAGTCATGAATTAGAAGTCTAAAACGAGAATTTTTAAGGAGAAATAGCGCAGGAGCTTGAACCTGTTGCCCAGCCCTATTTGTGTAGCCACGAGGGAGTCTACTCTCACCTAAGCGTACGCTACTCCTACATCCTACGTTATGCGTCGGTTCAGAGGTCACTCTTCCGCTGGAATTAGACTCGCGTACGGCCACTACCGGAAGCCAGTGATTATAGTTTATAAAGTTATAAATATTGATATTTCTTTTACAAAAACGCATTGCTTCGCTTTAGAAGGCCTTTATAAACCCCCTGGAGTCGCATGGATTACTTTTATAATGGATGGATGGACTTTTTTGGGCTTCAAAAACTCTACTCACTTACTCCCATTATAAAGCTTGGAAGAGCCAGGGTATTTTTAGAATATAACTCAGATTGTGTTTGGCAGAAAGAAGAAAGCCATACACACCTAGGATGGCTTGAGGATGAGTAAATTGTGGGATCAATTTATTTTTTGGGTAAACTATCCCTTCAATATGTCATTTATTCACTCTTATCCTCATAACGTTGAATCATTCATAAGGCCACGTGGCGTTTACATATGAATTTCCCACCAAGAAGCCTTTTCCCACAGTACTTACCATGTTTCCCCCATATTGGACGGAGCAGAGTCTGTGTTTGAATCATTCTAGGCCAAGTGTTACGTTTATCCAGATGCGTTTCCTATAAAACCTCTTAAACCTCATATTGGGATGAGAATCGGCGCTCGAGTCAGTACAAGCCCGGAGTCCATTAGGAGAATCCCAAGAACAGTTCTCCAGTGGGGGCCCTTGGAAAGTGGACCGTGCTGAAGGGAGGGGGTTCTCTCTGGAGAAACTGTGATTGGAAGCAGATGTTGGCCCGAGAAAGCCATGGAGGAGGTGGGGAGGTTTCGGAAAATTCTCAGGCCTGACTCTTCACTTTCTGGGCCCTGCCTCCGTCGGCCAATCAGAGGACATCAGCGGATCATTTGAAGGGTGTTAGGAGCGTCCCGATTGGACGAGAGGCCAACCGTGGGCGCAGGGAGCAGATGTCCTGGGAAAGGCGTGCAAACTCCCAAACGAAGCACAGTAAAAGAGAAGTGAAAACATTCAAACCTACAACTGGACATGCAGCAGATTCTGTTCTCAGCCAGCTGCGCTTACATACACACACTTGTGCAAACATGTGGCTGGAATCACACACTGCGGACAGCAGAAATGGACTCGGACGTATAAATCTGGATCGGAGGGGAAAGAGGATGAGATGAAGTTGATGACAACATAAGCACATTTTTCTCGCAAATACCAAATATGACATTATTGATGTGGGATTTGCAGGTGCAGCCACTTGCCTTTTTATTACAATACCAGCATAATAAATGCATTCAGTGCACTTCATCACGAGCGCTGACATGACTCAAGCTTTTAGCACAGAAATGTCAGGTGTTGAATGCAGCGGAGATCGTCCGCTGACCCTCCGTCTACCTTTCCGGCCCCTGTCGGCTTTGCCCCAACAAACACACTCACTTTTCATTGTACCTGTCTACTGGTTTATAAGCTGTAATGCAAAATCAATCAGCATTCCTGATGGAAAGTCCACATTACCATCTGAAGACATCTCCATTTCCCGTCTCGAATGGCAGGTCCTCCGCTTTTGGCCCCTCATGAATACGCGGCGGCCCCGGCGAGGGTGCTATAATCTGGGCAGGGACACGAGGGGGTTGTGGAGGTGTCTCTGTGAGTCGCTGGCACATTATGGGAGACCTGGACTATGGACAAGAGTAATAAAAATGCAAATTTCAGGCAAAGCTTGTGCGGCCCAAGCCCCGACCCCCCTACACACTCATAATACACTCCCCACCTGTGGCTGAATCTGGGTCAGGACGTCTTCACTCAGAAGTAGACACTGAGAAGTGAGAGAGATAATGCATGACGCCGCATGAATGAAATGACATTTATAAGGGTCTTTGATGTTTCCTATTGAATCATATTTATAAGTAAATACAAATTGGGTTAACATGAGTAGATTAACCCAGATTGTTTGATTTGTACCAGGGATATCTTAATCAATTCAGTGGCATTTTTGTATAAAAAAAATAATTAATGAATAAATAACTTTGTCAGTACTAATTGGGGTTATGATAGTGAACTATCATAACTATAAGTATTTATTATGAACATAAATGAGTAGATTAACCTGTTAATGCCCGGATTTTAGTTTATTTTTCATTTATTTAATTGTATGTTTATTTTGTTTATTTTATTTATAGCAGAGATGTCTTAATTTGATTAATTTGCATATATAAATAACTAAATATAATAATTATAAATACATACATTTTTTTTTTATATATATATATATATTTTTTTTTATATTGTATCTATTTATTTATTTTCTACCAGAAAGGTCTTAATTAAAATCATATGTTTATTTGTAAAATAAATGAATGAATGAATGAATGAATGAATGAATGAATGAATGAATGAATGCCTTAAATGTCAGTACAAATTGGGGTTAATATATGAACATGAACGAGTATATTATTTATCTTAAGTATAACTATTTGTACCTTGACGAATGAATGAATGAATGAATGAATTAATATTTATTTACCAGACATTTCTTAATTAGAATGATTTGTACTTTGTTAATTTGTTGTAAGATATGCAAATATTGATTTATTAAGGTGTTTTGTTCATCTGTCATTTTAGCGTCGTCCACTTGTGATCCAATCGACCCAGACGCATCTTAATACCAGGTGTAAACAGGGCATAAATTGCTAGGTGCAACTTTAAATAGTTATTTAACACCCTGAATTAATGAATTTACATTTAGTAGGTCATTATTGTTCCCTATTTAAATGTTAAGTACAAATTGGGTTCACAACAGAATAACTAGTACATGTATTGTGAAAATAAATGAGTAGATCAACCCAGAACCGCATAGCAGACAATTTTAATAAAACATGGGAAGTATCTATTTAAATATTTGATGTTAAATCAAGCACCTTTATACAGTAAATGGATTAAAATAAGGATAATAATTTGCAAGCAGATCATGAGTCATCGCAGTAACCATGAGAATAGAGATAGATCAGACACTGATAGTCCGATAGGCTCAGTTATGGGGCTGTAATGAAGTCCCAAGACAGTGTTACTGATCCCTGGTAATATTGACCAGGACCAGATTCGACCGTTCAGGACAATGAGCCCAGAATAGAATACAGTGTTATGAAGAGGACATTGGGGAACCAGGAACGGGCTCGTATTTCACGAGCTCTGGCGTAATGGAAGCACTGAGAGGAGCTTAACATGCGTCATGAGGGCCATCTCTCTCTCCAGCTCCTCACGGGGATTCATGGCGCTTTTTGCGAGCTCATTTATCACGGGCAGAGATAGCCTCACACAACCACTGACGGGACCAGGCGGTTCTGACATGAAAACCACGCAGCAGTTCAGTCAGATGCGGTTCAATATATGACAACGTTTTCTGATGTTAAAGTAATTGACAAAGAAGCACCATCATAGAATGATTACATGGACTCATTTTTGTATTTTTGAATCTGATTGAGAAGATTGTCATATTTAAGCATGTACAGTAGATTGGATAATTTCAGGTCTCCACCTCTTTCAGACCGATCAAAATTTCATTCAGATCAAGCTATATTGGATGTGTTAAGGTGTTTACATGAAGGCTTTTCAATCTTGTTGAGCCATCAATCCAATTCTAATTGGATTATTTGGGATGCATACATGTGTAACACTTTATTTTGATGGTCCACTTTAGACATTCTACAAACTCCAAATAACTTTGCAACTACATCAACTCTTTCTACTAACCCTAACCTATCAGTCTACTAATAGTCTAATGAGAGTTAGTTGACATGTAGTTGCAAAGTTACCTTATGGTCACACTTTAGATTAGTGTCCAATTCTCACTATTAACTAACTATTAACTACAACTTTTGTCTCAATGAACTCCTAATGACTGCTTAAAAATAGTTAGTAAGGTAGTTGTTAAGTTTTGGTATTAGGATTACGGGATGTAGAATATGATAATGCATTATAAGGCATTACTATGTGCTTTAAAAACAGCCAATATCCTAGCAATATGCATGCTAATAACCAACTTGTTAATAGTGAAAATTGGACCCTATATAATAATGTGTTAGTGGACTATTGAAATAAAGTGCAATCACATAAACACTTAAAGTGTACTTAAAGTGTTTTCTTTCCACTGGTCTGAATGAAGACAAGTTGTGAAAGCAAAATTAACCAATGCAAGAAAAAAAGTGGTTCGTCTCTACCTTTGTCTGTACTTCATTCTTTTAATATCTTGTCTTGTCCACAATTGACCACACAAAAGTAGACAATGTTCAGGGTCTGTGTGTTATAGACATCATTCAGCACGTTTGCAGGTGGTTCCTCTCTTACCTTCACCTTTGTCAACTTCAGATCCGCACACAACTGTGATCACACACACGTCACCAAACACACACCAGCACAGTTGTTCATAATGAATCTGATCTTGCTAAAATAAACTCCTTCAATAGTTACCCATAATAGGCATATAGTTATACATATGATGTGAAGTTGATGAGGAAGATCTGCATGAGAGTGTTTGGGAAGCGTATTTTTTTGTTTTGTTTTGTTTTTTGCACTATGTAGTAGAAGCATTTTGTAAATGGTTGTCAGGTTACACAAACACTGTGTATCTGTGGGTTTGAAGGCACCTACAGTTGGGGATTTCAAAGGGGTAATTTTCATATCTGACTGAGGTAATTTTCCATTACGGTTAAGTGAAAAAAAAAAAACAAAAAAAACGAAAGAAAGGCAGAGAAAGATAGACCAAAAAAAATAAATCTTTGCAAGTGCTAAAGTGTTATAAGTGGTGAAGTTAGGGGATGTTCTATGCCTGCATGCTGTTGAAGAATGTTTGTCTCTTTCTATCACGCACACACACACACACACGGGAGATGGAGAAGTGTGTGGAGTTTGAGTACAAATATTTATGGTAAAGTCTATGGCTGGCCTCAGCTGTCTCCTGTATCCTCCCATCAGATTAGAAGCAGACAAACAAGTCACAATGTCATCGTAAATGCCTCAAAAAGTCAAAATAATAGCGAGTTAAAAAAACACCACACAGCATCAGCAGAACCAAACCGAATCGTGAAAAAATAAGGACTATTTGGTTCCACTTTATTTTGATGGTCCCTCTAACACATTCTGTTGACTATAAGTAACGTTGCACCTACATGTCTATTAACTCTCATTAGAATATTAGTAGACTGTTAGTTTAGGGATCGGGTTAGTTGAATAAGCTGACGTTAAGTAGCACAGTTACTTATAGTCAGTAGAATATCTGTTGAGGAGAATAAAAATAAAGTGTTAGCAGACATTAGTAAGCAGACAGTCTACTGATTCTTTAATGAGGGTTTGTTGACATGTAGCTGCAAAGTTACATATAGTTAGTAGAATGTGGGCCATCGAAATAAAGTGTTACCCCCAAAATGATTTTTTTTCAGTCAGAAATATCCACTTTAGCAGCACTTACATACACCAGACTTTACAATTATATTACTTCACAGTCTAAGGTTTTTACAGTGAGTTTTATCCAGATTTCTGTTCTACAAAAGGTATCCATATTTAATTAGACAATCGCCAATTTGCATATTCAAACATATTAAAACTTGTAATAGAAAACAATTGTCAGTAACTCTTTATTTTAGGATGACATGTTACTACATTTACTTACTATAGTATATAACAGTAACTAACCTTAAGCCAGACCCTAACCCTAACTCTAGTACACGTAAGTACTTATTTGAGTAAGTACAATGTAACTACGTCACCTTAAAATAGAGTGTAACCTAATTGTCTACCTAAAACCTAAAAAGTATTTTGTTGTCAAAAAGAGACCTGGAGTAAAAATTGTACCTGCCAATGTTGGTCATTTCCAAATGTAAAAGGCAGAAACTACATCTACACAGAGTACACTGGAATATGATACATCTCCAAATAGAAAATGCTGAATATCTGACCACCATGACGGACTAAGAAAAGTCCTGACTAATTCTCAACTCAGAACATGGACATTTCCAGATCTAATTACCAAAAGGCTATGGTCTAGTGCACACAAAATAACTGTAAAATCACTTCTTGACCTGTGCTCTGATTATTCACAAACCACTGACTCTCTCTTTCCATAAAAGCGTTACCCGTACAAAGGCTGAGGTGAATCCCCTGACATTTATGTGAACAATTCAAATTATAAATCACCATAATCAGTGGAGAGTTGAACTGAAACATTAGCATGCATTTCAAATGGTCTAGTTAGTATCTGGTTTGTACACACATGGCCCAGAAATCCAAAATATTTCTTCATTTTATGTCAAAGTTTCTTTGCTTTGCATTGTTCGAAATTTTAAAACTCCCTAAAATGGTTTATTTCTGAGATTTTGTAGCCTAGTTTTTGAGTGGTTTTGTTATGCTTTGGCAATAATAACCCATATTTATACAGTCAAGAAAGCTTCTTTGGATCTTAATGGAGAGGACAAACAATGAAAAGGAGAAGAGACGGCCCATGCCATTTGTAAGTTACTGTACAGTGTGAATGGACTCATTGTGCCAGCTTCAGTTCTTACGTCAGTGGGCTTTATTTAGGGTCTACTTTGCACACATGATCAACCACAAATGAAGAAATTCCCTGTCCCCTTCCTCAGAAGAGATCGTAGCTCATAAAAAAGCCCTGCATGACGGCCTGCATGAAGATGCAGCACGCAAATCTTAAGTGTGAGAATCAAAGGTAACAGCTTGTCTTTCCGTGATGTGAATGCTTTTGCTTGATAAAACACTGCAGCTGCGGTATGTATGATGATTAGCAATGAAAGAAAGGAGCTGCTCATTTAACCAAGACTCATAATAAACGAAACCACAAACCTCCCGCAAAGCCTGCAGAGCACTGCAGAGAGAGAGGGAGAGAGAGAGAGAGAGAGAGAGAGAGAGAGAGAGAGAGAGAGAGAGAGAGAGAGAGAGAGAGAGAGAGAGAGAGAGAGAGAGAGAGAGGGGTGATAATCTGCATGCGTTAGCAACTTCATACCTGTGTTTGTGAGAGTTGTCGGTTGATATGGGTGTGTCTTCCTTCGTGCTACTTTTGATTCAGCATTATTGCAAATAGATTCATTTTGGAATGAATAACGAAGCAGCACAAGGATCATTTTATCCACATATATTTTTAATAACATAACAATTTAAAGTACAATAAGAAATAGAAGCTACTGTATATAAAACTCTCCAGCGGAACATAATGATGGGCCAGCATCAGCCTTATCTATACAGAACTGTATAAGCAGACAGGTCTTTAAATTCCTTAAATTCAACTTTTTTTTTTCACTTTTTTTTTTCATATAAAAGAAAAAAAAAAATCGCTACATTTCGTCCTGCGCTACCTTATTTTTTTTCCCACGAAAGCACCAGCTGTCTGCATCTCATATTTCAAAGTTTATAAAATATAAATTATTGAAAAATATCAAAATGTTTGTGAACTAAATACATTAAAATTCTCATTTTAACAAAAAAAATACAGAAATATAAAATATACAAAATAAGGCAAAATTGTGGGGAAATAAAAAAAAAACACTCAGTATGTATGCATCTGTCAAAAGTGTTGATTTTCACACAAATGCATCACTTTTTACAATCAGGACAAAGACTGCATTATGATCCTAACCTTATTTTAATAAGACTTGTTTCCATGGAACATGTCGCTGGCTTTCGGTGTGGTTTAAGAATATGTCAGGTAGCATCACTGTGGGCTTTGACAAAAAAAATCACGCTTTCTTCTGTCAGAACATGTTCTCTTGTTATTTCAGTGAGACTTTTAAGCTTGTTCAGGGGATGTACCACTTGTGTTGTCGTTCATGGTAGGACGGTGTGTCTAAAACGAGCTTAAGTTCTGAGCTTGAGAATATGGTTTATTTTTCAATCTAGCAATTTTATGAAACGTTATCTGTAAAAATAGACAATTCCAAATCTCCATCAATCAGGATGGGTAGCATCTGCCTCTGTAAACAATACGATTTGTTTTCTTAAAGGAACCTTCTTGACTTTGGCTTTTCCCACAAGGTCTTGTGTACGAGACGAGACCCTTCCCACACAGTGAAACAGTCGAAATGCTGCGCTGAAGACGGCATAAAATGATACTTAGCCTTTTAAAGTACTGAACATACTGGTACTTTGCATTTCAGTGTTAAGTTTGCACATTCTGATGTGCAATTTCTCCAAATAACTACATTTAAAGTTCATTATTCATTTCATGGACACTGCAATGTAACTCTGGCTTAAGTCCCAACCAGCGATGACTAAAACAGTTCAATGACTATAATACTGCATTTAAATACCTTTAAAAACCATTATGAAACGTACTCCCACTTTCGATCTTGTGATATTTGGTAGCCAGTTGTAGCACACGCAATCATCTTTAAAGCTGCCGAAAGCATCAGCACGATCTGGTGGTCCTCCTATCCTAACATTATATCAGCCACTACCAGTAACGGACACTTTCACAAACCATCTGGAAAATAAAACACCACCCCAAAAAGATCTTTCTTTGTCGCCGCAAAATCCATCTCACGTACTTTGCCAATCCAGATGCATGCTGAAGTGTGCACTTTTCAACATGGCTAAAGTCGTCCTCAAGGTTAAAACACCTCGCATGGCGCGTTCTCAAACGTCTCGGGTTTATGGCTTTCGGTTCAGTCTAGCACTGCCAGCAAACCGTTTGATAGCGAAGAGGCCCGGTTGGATGACATTTCAGTTGTCACCTTCCGACGCATGTTTCAGTTTACCTCAAGAAGACACAGTAAGTTCATAAACACGGTGTGCTATATTAAGGCAAGACTTTATGAAAAAAATATTCACGTACAAACAAAGCCAAGGCAAGAAATGTTAGATGTCTTTTGTCCTAATGCAAGTGATGAGCCGACACCAGCGGTGTCATAGACACACACTCTTTCTCCCCACAAACATGTGCGTGTGCTGCGACTGTCACCGTTGAGAAGCCAACGGCCGCTTTCATATGCGTCTCTCAGTTTGACTGAGGTGCGTCTCTTTCAACTGAAAAGGGCGAGACTCTGGTATCTATTTTGATCTGGTGATCAAAAACAGCGTTTTCAGCTATGGACATTGTGGTAAGAGCAACCCATATAACCGAACGTGACCTTAAAAGAAGCAGAGAGAATATCTAAGCACAGTTTCACTTCAATAAACCTTCATCTTCTGCATATGAAAATGTAAAAAAAAACAAAAAACGGTGCAATCTCAATCTCTGTCCGGACAGCATCTCAAAACGATTGTTCTCTCCACAAATTAATACTGACACATAGATCTTTAAGAAACAATAAAAAAAAAGAAAAAAAAGAAAAACAATTTGGTCCGGCTGAGAACTCACTTCCTCCTGGTGGGAATGCAGGGAGACAGAAACAGTAAGTAACTTAATTGTAAATATTTCTGCGATATTCCTCTTGTCTCTAATTTTGGCAATGCGTGTAATAACAGGAGCATTCAGTCCAAGAAATGTCCATCTCTTTGTCTTCTGTTCCTTCCCGGTGTTTGTGCTACTGGGACAAAACGGCAGTTCTACCTGAACTTCGAGTGTTCCCTTCCCCGCAGAACTATAAACAATATAGGCGCACAAAGTCTACAGATTCTAAACTTTGGTAAATGTTTTGATGCTTCCTTTTTTGTCCCGTATGAGCTCAAAACAAGACTGGACCACGACTAAGTGTTAAGATGCGATGTGATTGGACCGGAAAATGGACGACCCGTTTTGTTTTCTTTCCAGGATCTGTAAAGGACTTTTTTTTAGCCTCCCCCCCTCCCCTTCCCTCCCTCCTCCCTTTCCAAACTTTACTCATCCGTGTCAGGCTTGACATCTAACATGGTGTGGAGCTCTTCGGGAGTGTATCCCAGTAGGCTTTTCAAGTCACACACGAAGCGGTAGACATAGCGCTTGCCGGACGTCTTGTGGATGATGTTTTTGTCATAGTAGTAGCGTAGACCACGACTCAACTTCTCGTAATTCATCTTAGGCTTGTTTTTCCTCTTGCCCCATCTACGTGCCACCTAGAGGTCAAGGAGACACGGGTCAGGATCATGAACCCACAGAATAATCATTCGCTTGCTCATGAGATTCTGTAGTGTGTGCAACCATGCGCTTTTGCAGTGGTGGTATAGTGATTGCATCAGATGCACTAGAGATAGACCAATAATTGGTTTTCAACTGATAAATGGCACTGTGAGGTTAGTCTCTGAACAACAGTTCAAAAAACACTTACATATTAATATATGCATTTACTTAACCAGCTACAACTTTTTTGGTTCTGTATTATGGTAATATAAGCATAAAACAAACTTGCGTGTTTGGTCAACTAGATTTTAATCATTACAACTCTCGGAATAGTTTTAGCATGCCATTGAATATGGCCATGTTAATGTATTTGGTCTTGGCGGACTAGACCTGCTACGCTGCTGCTGTTTATTATTGCTATGCACTTGCTACTGCTAAAAACACACAGACAATACACACATAAATCCTGAAGCAGATCTAGGCAGGTGGAGCTGGGGAGGTGGAGGGGTTCAGATGAACTCTGATAGCACACTGTAAGACTAACTTACAGCAAACACTGAACCGAACGATTTAAATGTTGAGCAAGCGATCTCATTGGCTGCAGGATCAGCAGAGGCCAATCAGCTCGTGCCATGTAGTAATGATGTGATTGGTTGCAGAGGGCATGTAAAGGATCTATCAGCCTGCGCCCTCAATGAGCTTCAAGACTGAACTAGATATTTCAACTAACTCTCTTTATTATTATATTTAGTATAATTGAGATAATATTATAGTTCTTATTCATATTTTGAGATGTATATTTTTTTATTTCAGTTAAAGTTTTGGTAATTTTATAGTGTTAGTAATTTGTTTTAAGTTTTATTTTTTTAAATATGTCAATATAGTTTTAAGTCATCGTTAAACTAAATGGAAATGTGAAGCGGAAATAAGTTTAGGTTTTTTAAATTTATTTATTTTCAGTTAATGTTTTTTTTTATAGTTTTAGATTCAGTTAACTATATTAGCCCGGCATAGCCCTAATAAAAAAAATAAAAAAATAATTAATTAATTCAAAAAGTTAACTTAATTCTGAGCAAAGCTTAATATATTTTGTGCTTTTTGAATTTTTATGATTTTTTTTTAGTCTATTCTTCCTCACCTATACAGAGCATGTTGACTAATGTTGACTATAATCCCTCACCTCATCGGGGTCGGAAAGCTTGAACTCCCAGCCGTCTCCAGTCCAGCTGATGAAGGACTGGCAGGATTTGTCCGTCAAGAGCTCCAACAGAAACTGCCACAGTTGGATGGGTCCGCTGCCTGAATGGACAGACAACACCACAACGACTTAATACAATCCTATGGAGGATGTTCACAACAAAATGTCCATTGATCTCAAGTACCATATACAGTATGCAACAAATCTCAAAGTACCATATTATCACCATTTCTAGACTCTCTTCAGTTCTACTGCATTAAGTATAAAAGAAATGTTAGATTTCAAATCATGGTCCAAACAGAGTTTCACATGCCATTAGCTTTATGTCACGCTGCGTGAAAACAGAGACTGGCGTGACACAATGGAGTATTGACTGGCTACTGCACAGACCGCATGTCCTACTTGAGCTTTGGGCTCTTTATGTGAATTCCAAACCACTGACATCATTTGGATTTGCCCTAAGGCTACATATCTGGCGGATAAATGTGTTTGATCACGCAAACCATGATGTATATGTCTGCATGTCGCCCGGGTGCATTTGAAAGCACACATGTGTGTGATGTCTACATGTGTGTGAACGGCTGTGTGGGTGTGAGAGAGAGAAGCCCTTGGCGGACATCTGCAAAACGAGAAGTTGTTCTCACAAGCTTTAACATTGCATTCGCCCCTAACTGTGATGGGGTCAACTTTCAAGACTTTAGCCTTTCTGCAAGGGTGACATATTTAAGGAGACATTTGAAATATTGCAATCGTGCATCTTAACGCACTTTATTGTGAGAAGCGATTTAAGGACTAGCGTGAAGTGTTTATGTGGTCGCGTTGACCTATTGAGCGAGATCCATCCTGCAAAAGCTTCACAGCGTGTAGGCACCAGCGGAGCAGCTCGTGTACCCGTGTAGATAAGTCTTGGCTTTTCTTCATCTTGTGGTTTGTGCGCATTAAAATGAACCGTCACTTCATATAACACCTGCTGCAAAACAACAGCGAAGAGAAGAGAGAGTCTAATCTCCTGCAAACATCAAGTCCTGCACTATATATTAGCACCAGATTTTTACATTTATCAGTAGGCTATCGATATTGGATATTTAATTGTGCATGCTTACATTCAGATTACCTCTGACATAATCTCAACATGAATATTATTTTTCATACCGTTCACTAGAACACTAAATTCACTAGTAGCATTTACAATTATTTTATTTCTCAATTATTTAAACAAAGTATAGGATTTTAATCTCAATAATGTATCAGTTTTCGGCAATTATATAAATATATATATTTACAAGAAAGTATCATCATTGAGCAGAATTTTTAAAACTGGCGCATCCCCTAATTTCTATGCATCATTTCTTTGTAAATTAGGCTTCTTTTACAAAAGTTGACACACAAGTAATGTCACATTTACCGGCGTAATACTTTTGGTGAAGTGGGCGGTAAATCAAAAGCAACGCACAAGCAAAATAAGTGGTGATAACAGCAGGCACAACTCATTCTTACTGAATTCCCCACTGCTTGTTACACACGGCTAAAAATATCCTTGCCGATAATGCAATAAAACACTAATGCAATTCTGAAACAGATTCTCTCATCAACAATTCAACAGTTCATTTTAACCCTCTCCCTCTCTGTCTGCCTGCCTCTCTTTGTCTCCTAAACATATGAGTCCACAAAATCACTCATCTGGATCAATGCAGTAATCGGTTTATGTCGATAAATGCATTAAAACACATTCCATAAGCACAGCTACTGTAACACACCCTCATTAGACCCAAAGGAGCCGGGAATGGAAAGCAATCGTTCTGTCCTCTACATGCCTAAACCAAACCCTCAGACTGACAGAAATCCAGCGCTGACGTTCAGCAAAGCTTTGAAAGTACATTAAGGCCACTTTGCCTGAAGTGAGAGCATGATTACAAGCGAAGGCAAGGATTTCATGAAGTTGATCTGGGAAAACAACTTGGATCTAGTTCACACTAAAATAAATATGTGTGGGTGAATCATCATGTCGTTCAAAATGTATGACTTTCTGTCTTTCATTGAACACGAAATAAGATGTTCAGCAGAATGCTCGCGCTGCATTTTTTCATTCAGTAAAAGTAAATAGTGAGCTCCCAAGCACAACAAAAGCACCATAAAAGTAGCAAAATACAGACAACACTTTTCAAAAAGGTTCCATTTGTTAACATTATGTAACTACATTAGTTAACAAGAACTAACATTGCAAAAGTATCTTAGTTAATGCAAATTTCAACATTAGTAACGCATTATTAAAAACAAAGGTTGCATCTGTTATTTAATGGAACGGAGCTAACATGTACGAACAATCAACAGTTGTGTTTTTTTAACTAACATTAACAATGATTAATAAGTACTGTGACATGCATTGCTCATAGTTAGTTAATGCAATAAGTAAGGTTAACTAATGGAACCTTATTGTACCAACGTAATTGTCAGTGATGCAAATCATTCATTGGTTCTTTAGCGTCTTAAAAAATAGAGTCTGTAGTAATAAACTACTTCTATGCCACTTTTGTGGTGCATTTTCTGTCATTTTTGGAGTTTGACCACCCCAGTCTCTACTTCAAAACACAGGGTGAACATTCAGCTAAAGATCCTTCAGTGGTCAACGAGTAAATTATGACAAAGTTAACATTTTTGGGGGGGAGAACTGTGCCTTTAATGTGTACGTGTCTGTATGAGGAAGCCGACCTATAAAGTTAAAAATCAGCCGTCGCTGAAGAAAGTGTGTTGTGGTGCTGTGGTTGTGTTGCTCTCCTCACAGATCTGATGGATTTGTACTTGCATATGTGATTAATGATGACAAACACAAAAACCTCAGAGCTCTGCAAGCAAGTGGATCATTTTTGTCACTAGCTGGCTTTATCTACCTCATCTCTGAACTCTGAAGCCTGTTGTGTTGTCACTGCGGGTAACACTAGTAAAAACAGGTAGTTCAGTCCATATAAAATGTGTTTTTTTTTTAGTTGCAATATTTTTTCTTTCTTTCTTGCACATACACAGAAACAAACCAAACAAAACAGGTATAAATAAATGCACAATTTACAATCTGCTGCATAAAATGCCTCTTTTTTTTAGCTCGGATCTAGCATAGAGAATTTCACATGACAACCAGCTCAGGTGCGTGTGAAACAGTTCTTTATAAGTTCAAAAGAACCTAAAATAGAAATGAAATGTGCCACATATAGTAAGTGGGCCCTGTGTTCTTTCTTTAGGGTAGGGGAGTGTGTTTTTTCTACTCAGATATATGACATGAGCAGGTAGGTTTGAGACATAAGGCACAAGGTTAAAAAAGCCCCTCGAAGATTGGCCGATAAGAAGCTCTCATCTTAAGTGCACAGGCCTGCTATCACTTTGTGCTGTTGCCAAGACGACCTGGGAAATGGGTTGAGATGTGGGCCGCAGATAAGGAGTACAAGATGAAAACAGCGGAGAAAGAAACGGAGAGCTGGTGGCAGCGACGAGAAAGAGACAGAGAGAGAGAGAGAGAGAGAGAGAGAGAGAGAGAGAGAGAGAGCTTGAAGAAAGCCTGGGTGTGGCATGTCTGCTGGTTCGCAAGATTTTTCACTGTAGCAGTTGTGCAGAGAAAAAGATTGCGATGACATTCTTCCAGTCATGTAACAAACGCGGCTCTGCGGTCACGAAGTGCACCAATGCATCGAAACTGGTGCACAAAACTCTGCCACTGATCCAGAAGCAACTGCGTCCCAGAAAGACATCACAAAGCACCTCGATTAGCAGGAAACACACACATACTTGTGATTCCAAATGCTTCCTGGTTGCAGTGTTCATTTTTATTTTTTTCATTAAAGATATTTCATTTCATTTGATGTGTGTAAGTATATAGTATGGGTTCGGGTTATGATCAAATATATGGAATAACACATATGGTATAAAAGATGCTATGGTACATGATACGATATATCAAATAATATCATGTTTTTTTTTATATGATATGGTATGTGATATGATAAATAGTAGGATTTATGGTATGATATATGGAGTAACATATGGTTTTTGATGTGACATGGTATACGATATATGATGTTACGCAATAATATATCATATCATGGTTTTTGATATGATATGTGATATGATAAATAGTATGATTTATGGTATGATATATGGAATAGCATATATGTTTTTGATATGACATGCTATGCAATATTCCATATATCATATGGATTTTGATATGATTTGGTATGTGATATGATATATGGAATAACACATGGTTTTTGATATGACATGGTATGCAATATTCCATACATCATGGTTTTTGATATGATATGGTATGTGATATGAAAAATAGTATGATTTATGGTATGATATATGAAAAAAAAACATGGTTCTTGATATGACATGGTATGCAATATTCCATAAATAATGTTATTTATCAGTATTTTGATATTTGGTGTGTGATATGATATATACCGTTTAATGGATTATCCTTTAAAAAAAGTAATGTGGCAATAACATGGTATGGTATCAGATGGTAATATCCACATCACCATTTGTGACTTTTGTAATATTTGAAGCCATGCGAGCACCATGGCGCATGACCAAAATAACATTGTATTGCCATGCAACATGCCTAAGAACAACGATAATACCACTGAAACATACAACACTTTTACTTCTACAACTTCCATAGAGTTGTCATCTCTGTTATTGACGGCTTTGATTATGAATTTAAAACTTGGATATATCTCTGTCTAATGCAATAAACTGGGTTGTGAGAGCCTGGTCTGGTGTTCATGCTGACCTGTGTAGCCAGCGAGCGCAGCTGCCGGGATGACCGGCTTGTCCTTGCTGAGGTCCGAGCGCTCCCGCACGTAGTCTTTGAAGGTTCCCTTTGGTTTGTGGCCGTGCAGTGCAGTGGGGTAGTCCTCCGAGTCGAAGCTGTCGTACGAGGGAACTCTCTGTAAGCTGTTGAACGACGACTGACTACTCCAGGACTGCGTCAGCCTGTCACAGCTCTCGAAACTGTCGATGCTCTCGAACGAATCTTGACCTCCCAGCTTACCTGAGACGGAGATTTCAGTGTCATTAAACATTCACAAGCATTTTCCAATCCACATATTCAAACAGACCTAATGCGTGTTGTATGGGAAAGAGGAGCATGTGCATGCTTCAAAATATCTTCACAGAACAGTGACTTATAACAAACGTTTCTTTTAAAGAACATGGGCATCACTTATAAAGATGTTTTACATTTTTTTTACTTAGGTAATTAATGTGGATCAGATAACATAATATTTAGATTTTCTGTTGATTACACCAATCTCCTTCATTGTATGAACTCAAAATGTTAAGGCAACCAGGTAACTTACTTTAAGCTGAAGCAACAATATTTTTTTACAGTTTGCTCAATTGCTGAAAGACGGCATTCCTGAACTTTAGGAACAAATAAACGAGGACCCTGGTCTTATATTTCTAACCAAAGAGAGGGTGCAAAGTTTTTAGCGAGTGCACCAGCCACAACCGGTCTAGACCCAACCACGTGGAAAAATCTAGAACTGCTCTCACCACACTGTTTTTCTCTTACACAATGTCCATGTGGAAATATTTGGGTGTTCTTTAATTGGAAGAAAATCAAAACAAATTGCTTCTCTATTTTGGGCCAAACTGAAGATAAAAGACCAGTCTCGAGTGAATGTCAATTACGGAATGAAAGATAATACAGAGCTGGGCCTGATCCTGAAATCTTCAATTGAAAAATTGAAGCCACATGCGAGTTTGGTGGCACCACAAATTCTTTCCCACGCAGGAAAAAAAACACAAAGCTGGGATTTACTGCACATAAAGCCTGCATGTACCTAGAGGGCGAAAGCCTAAATCTCTGCGTTGTTCGATAATATACAAGCGCCTCTGACAAATCTCAATGTCCAATCCAAATCTGGATCATTTGTTCAGCTGCACGACGGTTAGACCATGAAGAGCGAGACGGGCTGTTTGTTCGACGAGTGGGAGTGAAACCAAACGTACGTGAGGTAGAGTTACTTCATGAGAAACCGGAACGCTCTTTTCACGCTTTACACCTCTCGCTCCTTACGAGAACCCAAGGTTCACAAAAACACCTCCTACCCCAGTACCTAAACCTCACCCAAGGACGCGCTGACACAAAAGACGGCTACCAGCGCTCTGTGGCTTCAAACATCTCTCACTTTGAAGCAAACATCTTTGTTTTTCTCTCCTTTTCCCCACCGCAGGCAGTCGAGTACATCTTGAGATGGTGTATGATAGGACCACAAATAAACCCAACGGTCTACTTCATTCCCTGGCAATTGGCGCATAACTGCAGTAATGCGAGATGAGGAGGCTTTGTTTTCACTGCTGATCACTGCGAGGGGGATGGGATACATTTAAGCCCCGATGCGAGATTCTAAACATGCATTTAAGACGAGAGGAATTCCCTTTTGATTCCCAGAACGTTTATAGCGATGCCTCAAACTTTATATCGTGCATGAACTCACAGTTTCAAAAGCATCGAAACACATGACCTTTGGGCCATACTCACCTCTGCTAATGCGGCCCACACACATGTTGTCAGGTGACACAACTTCCTGTTTGACTGAAAAATAGTCTCCCTGCAGTGGATTGAGAGGTGCGTCTCGCAGAATAACGTTTGGATACTCGCTCTCGTATTTGAGTGACAGCAGGTCTTCTGAGCTAATCGGGTGAAGCGTCTGGTAAGACTCGGTTATGAAGCTCGGCTCCGAGTATTCGGAAGGAGGCACGCACTGAGGATGCTCAATGCCATAGTCTGGAAGAAAGGAAAACAAAGAGAAGCTTTAAAAAGAAGAGTATTTACATAGACCTTTTCCATATAATGACAGTTCATAGTGACCAAAGGCTGTCTGCACCAAGATTATTATGGTTAAAAAAAATAACAATAACTGAAAAAATGTCCAACCTGCACCATAGTTGGCATGTTTGATTTGAGCTGCAGCGGAGGTGAAGATTTTCAGTGAATAACGACTTAAATTGAATGTAACTGATAGCATATTTGTTATCGACCAGTATTAGATTTTTGTTGTGAGGCTTTCGGTTCGGTTTTCGGTACGCATTTTTAAAACGAACGGTTCGTTGGACCATTTTTCCTGCCGACCAAATATTCGTTATTTCAAATGTAGGCGCATCGCGCGTGGCAAGCGCGCTCATAAGAGACGCTGGCGTGACCACAACATTGCCCAACATCAAATGGCAAATGTAATGTAAGCGGAACGAAACTGAGCTACTCGTTATTGTGTGGTTGACGGACCGTTTATCAGACCAATGCAGCGCGCGCCGATCTTAATCAAGCAGCACTGTTACTATACAGCGAGCGAAATCCAGTAAAGAAAAAATTTGAATTCGCCAGTGAAGTAATAACATCGCTGCGAGATCTTGTGAGAAACATTCACATTTCTCATTAATGGATCAAACAGCGCTGACGTGGAAACCAGGAAGAAACATTGTGCCGTGAATGAACTCTTCAGTGTCCACAGATCAGCAACATTCACCATGGGTTTACTGTAGTAACACTACTAACTGTGACCATGGGAGTTTGGGAGGAATAGTAGGCTATAATGCTTTCAAGTAACATTACGTCGGTTTTATCAAATGTTAATCTGAACTAAAATAAACCTTTGTTTATAACTACTACAATATTACATTTAATTTTGTTCAAGGAGCTGTTTTGTTTTATATGCTCCTAAGAAAAGTCAAGTATAGCTCCATCATTGCTCAAAGTAAAAAAAAAAAATAATCATACTTTATGATGTTAGTTTTAATAAAAATATAATTTATAAAAATTAAATCAAGGAAATTTCTCTGCCATTTCTTTCTTTTTGCTGTATCGAAAACGTACCGAACCGAACCGAACCGTGACACAAGTGCATCATATCGAACCGAACCGTGAATTTTGTGAACCGTTACACCCCTACTCATTGCATAATGTTTAACATGTAACACTCACTTAAAGTTCATTTTTAAATGATTTGAAATGTGGAAACATAAAAATATTGGCTAATATTAGCAAATAATGATACTAAAATGAGTGAATATAAAAATAGTATAATGTTGTGATGCCTAAATTCACTTGTAGCACTGAAAACAACTGATTTTAGTTGTTAGTGTTTTATTTGAATAATTGATATCAGCCATTTTGTCCATAAAAAAGAAATTAAATATTGGTTTTAATATTGCTGATCTTCACACAAAAAAGTCACTTGAACCATTTTCATGCTGCTTTTATATTATTTTCTTGCTTGACCATAACAACCCTTTCTGTATGGAAAAGTCTATGTGAATTTATTTTTTGAGTGTACTTAACATAATACGTGTTTGAATGGCATAAGGTCAGGTTAATAATGGCAGAAATGTCATTTATGGATGAACTCTTCCTTTAAGGAAGGCATTAAGGAAGGTTTAACCTCCTCCACACACAGATCATTAGATCATCTCCCATAGTCATGGCAGAAGCGGTGAATGTGTTCTCAGGTACTGTGATGACGCAAACTGAAAGAAATGGCAGATACTCACTGAAAAAGTAGTCTGAGGGGTAGCGGGATTCCTGGAAACTGGAGGTCAGACCATTGACAGGGAAGTGCTTCGGGTCTTCTTTGTGAAGAAAACAACACACATCACTGAAACCATGCACACTTCGAAGCCCAAGCTGTTAAATAACAATTGCGAGCCAATGCAACAGAAACTACTTTGATCTGAATGTCAGTGTGGCGTTTACTTTACAGGTTTTTCTAAATGTGACACCTCTCACATGCTTCCAGCATTTGACATGACACATTACAGCATAGATTAGAAAATCTACAATTTATACTTTTTTCTGAAGATGATTTACTGTACTGCTTAGCTTACTCTTTGTAATAGTCACTTTATAAATAACATTACAACTCAAAATTCTGATTTTGCATTCTGAGTTTTGCAGAGACTCACACCTGTGACTGTACGTCTGTCGGATTACATATTAATGTGTCAAGTTTTCAAAAAGAATCGCCCATAAACAGCCTACAGTCAGATTAATGAATGGTGGTAAAAATATAAAATATATGAAACCATTTTATATTATATATATAATTCGATAAAATACAAATGTAAAATGTTATACTATTATACTGTTATACTAATATAACAATAAAAAAGCATCATAATTATTAATTTAATATCAATATGATATTACCGTCTGAATCCAACATTTATTGAAGACAGGGTTATTATCATTAACTAAAACCATAAAAAAATGCATTATTTGAAGCAAAATAACAATTAACTAAAATAATATATATACAAAAATACATTTTATTTCAGCTAGTTGCTCATTTAAAGTTGAAGTGCTAAAAAATGACAAAAAAAAATTACTAGAACTGTAATATTAAAATGAAAACAGAAAATATGAAAATGAAATCCAATTCAAAAAATGTGCAAAAACTATAATAGTGTTTATTGATACTAAAATAGCACAGATTGAAGCCTGGTGTCTGCAGATGTGGAGGCGGTGAGGATGTCTACCTTTCTGCAGCATCTCTAAATGCTCCCAGAGGATATCGCCCACGAAGTCAGGAGCCAGGTCCAGGAACCGCTCTTTCCCCAGTGCACAGAGATTGGCCCCGTCCATGCTGAACTTATGGAAGTCCACATTCTTCAGACTGAACTCGTTTACCGTCCAGGTCAACCATTCTCTCACGTGGGCGTTTGTCCACTCGCGGGGGTCTAGAGTGGTGAAAGTGAAAAGACATCTCAGAGTTACATGCATATTCAGATTGCATCATATATTATATACTTATTGTTCATAATCGTCATAAAAGTAAGTTTGCTCTACCTCAGAACTATAAACAGTCTAATATTGTGTAGTAATGCTGATGCACACAATATTTGGTAACACTTTACAATAAGGTTCGTTAGTCAACATTGGTTAACTACATTAGTTAATATTAATAACAAACTGCACGTATACAGCATTTTAATATAATATAGCATAATACTTTATTAAAAATCTTGCTAACATTAGTTAATGCACTGTGAACTAATATGAACTAACAATGAACAGCTGTATTTTTAATCAACCAATGTTAACAAAGATTAACAAACACAGTAACAAATGGATTGCTCATGTTTAGTTCATGTTATATACATTGACTGCGAGTCCGGTGGCTCATGGGAAATGATCAGCTGACTTTGCTATAAAGTTGATGACATGATGGGAGGAACTGAAGCGCCTGTAATTTTAGCTTGCACACTAACTCTATCTCTATCTCTAACTCTGTCTGTCATTTCTCTCTTTCTCTTCATTCAGCTATTTCCAGACAGACGCAGACCTAACACAGACTTCAGCCACCCCACACACAGCAAGCGAAGCCATCTTGCGGTCTGCCATAGTTTGGGAAGCATAATTCATAACCTCTGCTGCTTCCGAGGTCAATGTGTCAATTAGGGCTGTCACTTTTGTGAAAAAATCCTGTTCGATTTTTGAGACGCAAGTGTTCATTGAATCGATTGTAAAATCGATTTTCCATGTCTAAAGACGTTTCCATTTTCATCACCAAATATAGGCAAATCCACGGACACCTAACAGGCATTAGGACGAGCGTAAAGAGGGCGCTTGAGACGCGCACAAGCAGTCTCTCAGTCTCTGGCACAAGTCAGCAATATTTCTGATGATTTATTGGCGTGAAGTTTCGTGCACAATGACAAACAGGAGTGTAACATTCAGGGATTGAAATTAACACCCTCCAACTCGCCAAATGCGGGTAAAAATGAACTTTGGTGGAAAACACTGTCAAATCACGAGCCGATCTGGCGTGTTTTTATGTTTACTCACTTTCTTTGCTGTGGAAGTTCGTGTAAGCCAAATCTGCGTGGATTTAGCGCAAATACGCAACTCGTGAGTCCTCGTGATATATTAAATACAGCGTATAGCGCAGAATCTGTGCATTTCTGGCTTACTTGAACACACACGACACTAAGCAACAAATAACGGCGCGCTTGTTCACTTGCATTGAAGTAATAGCGAATATTAAAAAGCATTTGGTTAACAGAAAAGACATTGTTATTTTCCAACATCCTACATGTTCTGTGCACTGTATTGATCTGTCCACCTAAAGCACATTTTTGGTAAAAAAAATAAAAAAAATCGATTCCCTATTTTCGTTTTCGATACTTGTGTTGGTTGGTCCGATCGATTGTGCAATCGATTTTCGAACGTAAAGTGACAGCCCTAGTGTCAATCTAGCAAGATCTCTTTTTAGGCAATCTGAAAAAACAGCCTACAGTGCTACAGAACACTGGGCCAGAAATGAGGAAAATATTTTGCTTTTCAATTTTCCCTCTATATCTATCATTTCTTTTCTCCTCCTATTAATCCGATAAATAACAACAAGTTGGAAAATGTCCAATGTCATTAACATAATCAGTGAGTTCTCAAATGTGTTTTTAACATGTCTTTTAAAGGGAAAGTTCACTCAAAACATTACGTTTCTGTCATTATTTACTCACCCTGATGTTTTTCCAAACCCGTATAATCTCCTTTTGTGTTCCATGGAAGAAAGAAAGTTATACACGTTGGGAACAGGGTGAGTAAATAATGACAGTACTTTCATTTTTAAGTGAACTTTCCCTTTAAGAGAGAGAGCAACAGAAATAAGATAAGAAAAAATTAATATAAAGTTTACTCTAAACAGTTAGAGAGTGTTTTTTGTTTTTGATATAAGTGCTTTAGAGATTAGGACCTTTAGGGATGGAGAGTCGCTGTTGCTCCCTGGTGAAGCCACTGAATGTGGCCAGAAGAGCCTGTGACATCATTTCTTTACTTCCTGGAGTCAGTAAAGGAACATCCGCACACTCCAGATCTGTTGGACCAAACACAGACAAAATAGCTCAACACCCGTCACACACACACATTCTCAAATCAGATTAACTATACTACATTTCACAAACAAATAACTACAAAATAATACTAGAAAAAAATAAGCAAATTAAATAAATAAACAAAATATATAAAAAATAAAATAAAACAATAAATAAAAACAATAACACACATAAAATATTTAAATATAAAAATGTTAAATATAAAATAAAAACTATCAATAAAAAAATAAATAAAATAAAAAAAGATAAAAAAAAAAAAAAAAAAAATAAATAAATAAATAAAATAAAAAAAAAATAAATAAAAAAAAATAAAAAAAAAACAGCATCTCATAAGTAAACGTCTGCAGCCTGAGCTTCAATTCCACAAAATCCCTATCCGGAGGTAATATAAATCAATCAGTGTACTGCAAGAGCTACATAATCATATACAGCAAGAAAACCAGCAGCCTCAGCATCACACAATTGACTGTAGTTGTCCTCCATGTCTGCTGGCCATATGCACACCATCCAGCTCCAACCTGACCTCCTAGACTGCCTCTCAGAGCCAATGATGGTCTGCTAACACACAGAGTGTGCCACAGGTCAGATTCTACATCGATGATCACCTTCCCACAATCCCGTCAGCCCAGCAAGCTGTCCCATCTCCATGTCCAGCCATTGACAGAGGGGCCTGTGTTGGCAGGGGTCAATAGTTAGGGGTCAGAGGTCGTGGCAGAGGGTGATGATGTCACAGCAGGCTGCAGGGTGTCGAACAGACACTGCAGTGTTGGAAAGCTCGCCCTCTCTGCTCGTGGGCACCCAGCAGGACACAGAGAGGTCTTTGATGAGTTAAACAGTACCCGATGACTTCCACTGATCCAATTAGGACTGCCGGGGTGGCAGTTCGAGAGAAAGAAAGGGTCTAGAAAACCCCCAAAGGGCCTAAAGAATGCCATAGAGCCAAGCAAAGAATCCGCCGAAAGGACCGTTATGCGATCAAAGACATTCTGGATGTACGGTGAGGGGTGATTATTCTATAACTGGTGGCCGTCAGAAAACGTCAGACTGTGACTCAGGCACAATGAATCTGTCTGGGAGCTAAATGCACAGTCCAGACTGTGGAGAGCGAACACTGTGTGTTTTTTTCACTGTCTGCGACTGCTTTTCTACTGACACCCAGATGTTCTGGCATCTCCGCGCGGTTTTTAAACTGCCAGCCCTGGGCGCCGTATGGGTTTGCACTCGCTGTTGTCGATCCACATCACGACATAACCCAGCCAAGAATGCACAACAGCTGTCCCTCCTAACCTCATTCCCTCTCCTTCTCGCGATCTGCTACCCTGGTTGACTCGAACAGGGAAGGATTTGCAGTGATACATTATGCAGAGTGTCTAAATGAAGAAAAACAATGTAGTGCTCTTGTGTGATTGGATTAGAGCGAGATTCTGCAGTCTCCATTTACAGTGTTTAATTGCGCATTAGAGCCATCTGGACGTCAGAGGCTTCATTCACTAGAGAAGAGGCCCATTTTCACATAAGGCGATACAAGGCCAGAACTGCCAAAACAGACCCTGGTAAAGGAAACATGTTTTACTTGGACAAAATATGACACAGCAGCTTAACAAATTACAGGTTTTTATAATAATGACAAATGCAAAGTGCCTTGTGAACAATCAAAAAGTGATTTGAAAAGGTTATATGTTTAGAAGACAAAAATCCAAGTGACAGCTCTCACAAGCTGTGTATTAAAATATAGAGGGTTTGAGCATGCTGTGAAAATCAAATCAAGAGTTTATTTTTCTGTTAGTGAATAAATATTTTGAATTACGCTTGCTTAAAAAAAAAAAAAAAAAAAGTATTCACTTGGCAACAACCATGTATCTGCAAGGACACCTGAAACAAAAGGATAGTGAGCTGGTTTCAAAGAAAAACTTTAATCTCCATCCTTTTCATCAACAGATCTCATCAGCATGCAGTTACCACTGAGAGAGCTGGAAGAACTATTCAGCAAACTCAAGTTATCATTGACCAATCATGCTGAGGCAACAATCAAACATGCTCAGTTCACTTTTGTATACTACTGGAAGTCAATATACTAATCATCCCGTTCTCATAGTTCATGCCAATACATGATTCACTGATTAAATATAAAATTAAGTGATCAAATAAATGATGCACAGATTATTTTTAACCCCTGTGTCTTCTTTGTTGAAGGCAAATATTTAGTAAAATGTTCAATACATTGCTTTTGGATTTGTTTTTAGTTCATTTAGTTTGATTTATTATCCATTTCAAGACTTAAACTCATATAAAGACATTGTTCACTTGAATACTTAAAATGTAATAAACTTGTTTTACTTTTTGGCAACATTCTTGACTACTTTAAATTGTGATATTCTTCAATTCAGCTTTCCACACGATATCACATGGCACTTTATTGGAGGAACCAACACTATTTTTCTATGAAGCAAATGAATACCTCAGCAGGTGAAGCTTAATGAATGAAATTATGATTATGTCAATTTCCATAGAGAGTAACTAAACATCGCCAATAGCTGTAAACATGGTGATTCGTTCTACTGAACCACTGAACCTTCTTAACTTACAGTAAAAGTACAGGTGTGTATTGGGTGGTGAGGTTGAGTACAAATCCGCCTGTCTCAGCTGTGCATTAGTAGAGGGCTGTGAAATTGTGATTATGGTCATGAGGCCCTGGTGGTCTCAAGGAGTTGGGTGGGGTGGGGACGGATGATTCACTTATCTGTAATGTGAGAGCATCCAAGACAACATGAATGGAGTCCCCAAAGGGATGACATCACTGTTGGCATGACCACAGGGTCCCGCCCATCAACTCCATTCAGTGTTTTCCATAGTACATTCAGTGGTTTAATGACTTGCATACATCTAGCCAGGGCTGATCTTCAGCCTAACAGATCACACATTGATGATAGTGTTAATGGTTCGTTCTAAAATTAGACGCACTTCAAAGAATGTGTCTGCGTTTATGTGTGTGTCCGGGGTCTGTCTTAAGTGCGTGAGAGACAGCGAGTGGGTGTGTAATAAAAGCCAAATAGCTCATTTGAGTCCTTCAATTGTCTGGACGGTATTAAAGCTTCTGAATGTTTTTTGTGCTTTGTGTATTTGTGTCTGTATGCCAAATTAGCATTTCACCACGTTTCTTTCTTTCTGTTTCAATTCAGAGATGCATATGCCATCAAAGTCCAGTCTGGAAATAAGGTTGTTCGAGGGTGTAGAACAAAAAAAATATTTCAACCCGCAAAAAAAGTCAGGTTCTGGCCTTTGACAAATGTGTGTCTCAGCGGGGTGTCAGGGTGGGCCATAAAACACCTTCAGTTCTTTATCTCTCGCATTATCTTTCACAGAGTGTTAGACAGCAAGACTGTTAAACCTGGCGCGCATGAAGGAGGGCCATTCACACAGCAGGTCTGTGCTGAACAAGGCACGGTCTAGGGTGGGGGATCCAGTGAGAGAAGTGCTTGTTCTGCCCACTGTTTAGATTTCCATCTGAAAGCATGCAGACCGGGCCGGGCCGAGACAGGAATAGCAGCGGCCCACGATCAAGCTCCCAAAGGCCACGCAGAGCCCGTCCACCCTGTCGAGGTCACGAGTCGGGGGCTTTCCCGCCCTGGAACACTGTGGCTATTCTTAGAGACCCAGCCAGTGGGTGCCCCGGGTTCACTAGATGGTCTAACCCACTCACACACACACACATAAATACACAACACCACCATCAGTGGGTCACACAGTGTGCATTCAAATCACAATGACCGACAGGAACCACTTTAAAATGGGCATTCTTCAACAAGTTCTTGCTTTAAACAATTAATTGTTAAGTCTGGTAGGGTTGAAACGGGACCACTACTGGTACCTATAGATCTGCTGCTGACAAGCCATAACCGTTTGCGCTACCACAACCTAGCTCTTATCAACTTCTTTTCCGTCTGCAATCATGCTTTTGAACTGTCCGCAACGGGCATGCGATGCATTACAGAGATACGCATAGCAATGCTACTATTCATACTGCAGAGTAAAGCGGAGGCAGTTTGCAGCATGCAAATAGAAAGAGCATAACTGCATTGCAGGAGTGAACACCTCGAAAAGACCATGAGAGCACATGGATCAGTGAATCCTACTGTTTAGACTTCTGAACAAACAAATGATGATCTTGACAAACAGTTTACTTTCAGCCACATTCTTCCTAGAAACCTCCAATAACGTCCTCTAAGTGTACCTGAAATTGCAGCACTTCATGAGGGGGAAAAAAGACATGTTTCCAGCACTGGATATAAATATGTCCAAAAGCATTTCTGATCAAAGTGAATTTATATAAGAGTAGTCAGTCATGCCTGAGCTAAGTTTATGACCAAGCAGCTTTCAGTACCAGGGAAATGAAGGAAGGAAAGCTCTGCATGCAATTAGCAAGCTAATGGCTAATGTTGTCTGCTATTGTGGATCCAGCCAATGGCCAACAGATGCATTCTCGATAAATGAATTCCCCAGAGACCGCATTGTTTTTATGTATCGCACCACACATTCCTGCCTTGTTTTACAATCGCTAATGTGGATGGGATTTTTCTGTGAGCTTGTTCTGTATTTGTGACCTAAAAACCAATGTTCCTTTGAGTTCAGTTCTAAATGGACCAATTACACAATTAACTGTACGTAGAGTAAAGTACCACAGCTGCAACAATGAAAAGAGTTCACAAGCCCAAAATAGATGAATGGGAGGCTGGAAAAGAAGATGCAATGTTCTGAAATACACTGCAAACTGCAGTACACAACGGTGTGCTAAAGCATCATCAAAGCGACTAAAGTGATACATCTTTTCAGTGAAATTCTCTATGGTGACAAATGTCAACATCAAATGTGTCAGAAAGCAGAAGCAGTGAAAAGCAGAGTGGCATGACAAATTAAGTCTCAGCAGTTTGTAACTGTGTAAGAAATAGCTAAACGCCTTAAACAGGTTCCATCTGCACACTCTCAGAAGCAAAAAAAAAAAAGTCAGACTAACCCTGCTATGTGGTTTTATGAGAATGGGGCGAGTTGTCGCATCCCACCATGTTCTACTTGTGTAAGTGAACAAAGTCAAAGACTAGCCCTCATTATGACTGCCTCTTGGAACCGGTCCAGACACCTACACAGAACGCCTTTAACTGCCTCATCCCTAAATTAACCGAGCAGAGCCTCTCTGTCAGAAATATGTAGATAGCAGGGAGAAGGTTGAACGAGAAAGCGTCCCAGCTGTGGCGGCTCTTGTGACTGCCAAGGTTCATGTGCCTTCTATTCAGCTGTACATCAAGTAGCACTCACAAACTGAGAGAGACTGTAAACCTAGCTACAGCCAAACACCTGGACCTCGGAGAACAGCTTAAGATCCCATATGTAACCGGACTGGTAGCCAGAAGCGTTCCATCAATATGCCTCTAAGGTAGGAAATGTGTTCAAATAGGAGGGACAAAAGTAGGAAAATTACAAAACCAGCTCTGACTACTGAGCCCTAAAACAGGTGACTTGGTGAAAGAGCATACACCGATGGGAGAGCTGAATCTGGGAACAGGTCTTCCTCTGCCTCCCTAAACTGTGAGACACGTAGCCAGAACCAGTCGGGATGCCGCTCTGATCTCAAAACCAGACCCAACGCCACACTCTGTGTCTCTCCGTTGTACTCGGTAGACATCTGCAAAACAGCCACATCAAAAAAACAAGAGTGGCATGGAAAGACAGGCACCGGTCCGGCTGGCTTACTCACCTTAAGGGCCTCCCACCACCCAGGAGGCGGTCTGGAGCCCACCAGAGAGCGTCAGAGGGACTGGGAAGGGCTAATGTCTTATGGGAGGAGGGGTGGGTCCTGGAGTAAGCTCGGCAGGGGCTGTGACTCAGTAATTAGCCTGTAGCACGCGGCGGGGATGAGAAGACAGCACTAGGCAGACGCCACATCAGGGGCCAGGGAGACGAGGCAAGAGCCCATGTGGCCCACAGACGGTAGAGAGACAAATTCAAGGAAGAAAAATAGAGACATGGAACATAGGGGAGAAAATGGGTGTTGTAAAATGTTGGAAAAAATACACTGTGGTTGTTATTTCTTCCCTGCTCTGGGACATGCTGTGTCTTTTGCTTTTGTTTTAGTCTTTTGAAGTTCAGAGAAGCAGGGCCAGAGATAACTGTTGGGAAGACTTCAAACTGAAACACAGTGAAGTGGGTCAGGACGGCTTTCGCAAGTATGCTACAGTGAAAATGGCTATGACGTATCGGTCAGTCATTCTGACGCATGTAACGATTCGGAAAGAGTTTGTTTGTGCTGTCACCTTGTGCCAATAACTTGAACGAATAAAGGCTAGGACCTGCCTTCACCCTTTGATGACTACACTTTAAAGGGAACAATAAAAATGTGTGTTCACCAGAAAGAATTTCTGACAGGGGAGTCATTAAACCAGTGGACATTCTGTGAAGGGGGAGTCATTCACGAACAGTAGGCAAGACTTTCTGAACTAACAGTGCTTCATCTTTGCCTCAAGGCTTGAGTCTGATGAATCAATTCTGAGTTTCAAATATTAACCCAGTCACCTCTTAAACCTTTTGCATGCCCTACACTTCACATTAGTAAATTCTTTCTAATGTGACTCGTACACTTGTACACAAACTATAAAAATTGCGTTCAGGCTGTGTCATTTGTTTGGCCCACATCCAGAGACCCACATCAGACTAACCTTGATTGCCTAGGTCTGTATTTGCACAGCTGTCAGGTAAGCAAGGCATGCTTAGGCCTGGCAAAAGTGTGAATAGGCTGACATTACAGAAACCTATCTGTTATGTAACTTGGGAATCTAAGTCATATTCAAACACATAATCTCGAAAGGTTGCAAATATGACTACCTGCTTGAATTACCATCTCTTCACACAACTAATAATGCATGGATAGTGCTTTTGCACTAGTGCCCAGTGTGTTGGTATCTAAAGCAAGGGTGTTTGAGCGGGGCCTAGCAGGGGTTTGGGATGAGAGAGTGCAGTGTCTTAATCAGATAAAAGTGGGCAATAGTCAGCCCACCCAATCCTCAGACATTCCTGTCACTCACTGAACCTTGAGATGGACATGGGGCAAAAGTGAGAAAGAAGGAGAAAGGGAAGATGAAATATCCTCATCAAGGGTTATTTCTCTAGGACGAAATGAGTGGGAGGTGACCCCTGGCCGCCTCTCATGTTGTTGCTGACTCATTTCACTGTGCTAAGTACTCTTTGGGCAAAGATGAAAGGAGTGACCCCATTATCAAGCATTTTGACTACGCCCCTTTCAAAGCAGAGCTCTCAGAAGATGCTGAAGACTTCTGGAACAGCAAAACTGGCTGGGTTGGAACAGCACTAACCATTTTAGTAACAGATGTTACATGGGTTTATCTTTGACCATAAGGCCGTTCTAACATCTGTGCTGCTCCACAACACATGATTCATACTTGTGAATGACTTGAGCTCGCACGGTCAATTTTTCATGTAAAACCTTTTGCTTCCAGACTCGCTGTGGGTACTTGGAGATCATTTTGTGCTAACTCCATATGTGGTCTTATTTTATCAATTCAATGAATGAATGTAAGTGTGTTTATCGAGGCTGTCCTGCTCTTGTGTAGGTCCTATTGTCTCTTCATGCACTACATGTCTCCGGGGAAAATCAGATAATCTTGACTGAACTCTAAACAACTTTTGTGTGACTCTTGATTGAATTCAACCATTCATCACTTTTGTATAAACAGAGTCAAAAAGAAAATGGGGGTGGGGGGAGGCGGGCTTGTTTTTGTACTAGCCGTTGTCTTCAAGACACAGCTTGCTTGTCTTGATTTAAGACTCAATACAAACCGGGATCAGGTGCTTAATGTCTACGGCCTCTCCGCATCAATGACGTGAGCATCTGTGACAGTGCCAGAGCTTTACACTCATACAGGCACTTTGTGCAGAACATGGGACCCACAAGGTGCACGTATCCATTCTTCCAGAAGACTAAAGTAGCAGACTAGCAGTACATGTCTTACGTGGATTTTACGGTCTTTGCCAGTGAGCTGCGTTCACCCTGGCCTGAACACTCACGGTTGACTGAACTCGGGGGAGCTTGTCTTGAGAAATTGTTTTGCAAGATAGCACGATATTTTGGCAACCCCCGCTGCAAGTATCAGCACTTTTTTTAACAGCACACAACTGTTTTTCCATGCAAGGAGAAAGCTTGTGCTTGTGTGTTGGTGAGTGTTTGCACATGTTCATGTGCCAGTGCATTTTTAAATGTAAACTCTGCGACTGTTTGCGAAAAGAGAGCCAGCCCATGTGCATGCGAGAATATGCAAGTGTGGTAATGATTCATACCACATCTTGCACATCACACTAAAGTCATTATGTTTTAGCTTTCGTTCTGACATGCAAAGGTGAATGCCTTTTTTTCCGTGATGTATTAACAGCTGGTGGTGTGCGAGTCTGTGTGAGAGTTAGGGAGTCAGAATTATGCGTGTATAGCCATCAGCTGTGGTCGAAGCCAGTCAGCATTTTATCATAGGAAAACTAGCGGCCACTGAACTCACCCTGCCCTTTCGGGCCAAGGAAGAGGGTCATATTCTTAAAGAGTACAAGTACAGCGGGCCAAGGCATGTGCTAACACTAACATCCCACTTGCATACTCGTCGCTTTATTCCAGTCCTCAGGAGTACAGAGGGGGAGTGTGAGACTGCTGACTACTTAACCAGTATGGCATCTTCTCTCCCATCTTCTCTCCCTCCTTCTCTCCATCCCTCCCTCCCTCCCTTCACCCTGGTCAGGCATGCGGCCCCTCCTGAGGCAGGCTGGGTCAGCAGCGGTGGGGGTTAATGGATGTGGTATGAATGGACAGTGAAGCAGCATCATGACAAACTTCATTCAGTTGACACTGACCACTCTTTAGCCAATAGGGAATTTCCCTGCCATGACAAGCATGCATGAGATTGCACAAGCACACTTGCATCAAAACAGAAAGAAAGAAAGAAAGAAAGAAAGAAAGAAAGAAAGAAAGAAAGAAAGAAAGAAAGAAAGAAAGAAAGAAAGAAAGAAAGAAAGAAAGAAAGAAAGAAAGAAAGAAAGAAAGAAAATTTTGATCTCTAAGTAACAAAGATGACCATAATATCTGCATAAAAAGAAAAGAAAGCCCAGGGCTCAGCCAATGACCAAATAATGAACTTACACTAAATGCAAAAGCACATTAGATGATGCAATGTTCTGAAAGCCAGCTCGATATAAATATAATGGCTCTTGTAGTTAAAATTCAAGCCTGCTGGACATGCATGAAATGAAACACGACAATGTTAAGCGGTAAAGTGTGTCATGTCATGAGAGGCCATGTGTGGCAGTCAACATCAGTCTAGTGTCAGACTCATCATGTACAGTATTTGCTAAATGAATATGTTGCTCTCATTCTTGCAATGTAGCAATAAAAGTACGGTTTTCAACTTAATCAATATAGCTGCTCAAATGACAATAAAAAGACAAAAATATGTTCTGAATATCCTAAGACAACACCACAGTTTGTAATCCTGCTGATAACATTTGAGACATTTACATAGTTGTCAACTATAAAAGATTAGATTGACTACATTTCATTTAAGAGCATGTTTACAAGACTGATGTAGGTAGTCACATGACCAGAGCTGCTAATTGCAATCAGAAAGACCCATAAAAGGAGGCATCATGTAAAGCATGTTATAATACACTTTTTTTTTTTACATGTATGATTACTATAACATTTTAAAAGTGTATGAATAATCTATAATTGCTGCCTTGTGATTGGTGGTCACATTTGTGGCCAGTGGGGGGACATTCCGAATAAATAACTAATTGATTCACATAATAACATTGAAAAAAACTACTGTTACATTAGATATAAAAAAGTAGAAAAAAAAAACATTATGTTAGTCTATTCTATGCAACTTTTATTGGGTCTTATTGAGCAATTTTTCCCCACCGGTTATAATTGTGACCACATATAAAACATATTCACTGACTTGGTTGAAATTAGGCTATCCAATGAGTAAACTGCATGTGCTCACTTATATGGGTACAAATCTGGGATAAAATGATTAATAGTGTATTACATAATAAAGACTATTTGTATGTCAGTAAATCAATGACTGGCACATCTGGAGCGCCACACGCAGGCTTTCATACCTGTCTATCACTCGCTGATCAAACACATTTTATGTTGAAACGAGTTTCGGAAATGTTCTGTTTGACATCAAATCCGTATCTCGATTCCAATGCATTTCACAGGCAAGACATCACGCACAAAAGTTATTCATAACTGACTGGACAAGTGACGAAGACGCGTTTTGCAATGCAAAATCAAAACGATAACGATGAGAAAGCGTACTTACCGTCTACTTTTTCAGATTTTATTATAGTTAACGGCTTAATATCGACAGCTGCCGTCATGGTCACGCATTCAGTGTACAAAGTCTGTTTGTGTGTTTTTAGTCCCAAACGTCTCCTCCAAAGTCCGCCTATGTGCCGGGAGTGTCTTAGAAATAACACAGGTTTTCCCTTAACAAGATCCGACCTCTGAAGTATTGAAGTGTCTCTCTTCCTCCCTCTCTCTTTCTTCGCTCTATCTCAATCAGGCTTTCATTCCTTCCCTCTCCTCTGTTAGTTACCCCGGTCAGGGCGGTTCTGTGTGCGGCACGGAAGAGGCTGATCCTCGCGTAAAGGGGGCGGCGTTACTCGCTGATTCAATTCAATTACACTTCACTCTGCTGTCTCTCTCTGGACGCGACGCACGCGACGCCAGGGCACTGGAAGCGTTGAAGCTGCTCGTCATCTCAAAACGTTCACCAAACAGACTAATCAGCTATGAGCTCAATGCTCACACTTCAGCAACAATAATAACTGGCCTAAATATGTATCAATTTGTAGCGGAAATCCAATAAAATTAACTGTGAATATTTTTTTAATAATTATTTTTTATTAATTAATTTTTTTTATATTAGGCCTATATTTCGAATCAGTGCGCTGTATAGATACCGTATATCGGAAGGATTCCAGTTCATGAACATGAAGTATTTAATATGTTTAATAGGCTATGTATAATTTTATAATAATAAAAACAATCACACAAAAATGTGCTCAGTCATGCTAAATGAAAATATTTGGTAAGTAAAAACAAGTATAAAGATGGTCAAGTAGACAATAGTGAATTCCTGCTTTTCAGTCTCTGCCAGCACTGTCTACTCTTTTTCTAGCTGTGCATCTTTATTAAGAGCAAGGTAAACATTTACCAGTCATTACAATCAGCATACTTGTTTTCTATTGGCTGAGCACAAGACTCAGCACTCAGCTTCTGATACATGGATACATGTTCCACGATTGTGAGTCATATGTAAATAGGACATAGTAAATAGGCATAACTGTGCAGTTATGCCACCACTGTGCATGAAAAAAAAAATATATATTCAAATGCGTCTTTTGCATCCCCACCCTTTCTTTTTGCACTAAAGTGAAGCTCCACCAATGAGGCGGTGTGTTGCATTTGTGTGTGCAGTCATCAGGGATCACAAAGCTGTGATTACATCTGACCTGGAAACGAGTTTGCTCATTTCTTGGGCACAATGGCCACTTAAATATAATGGGAACTTCCCATTTGTTAATTTCACTTACACACAGAGAAGCTGATATTGACAAAGAGGGCAGTTTCACAAATAAACGGAGATCACATATTGTCCATCATCTGTGTGAATAGTCTTGAGCAATTTCTTCATCTTAATGAAAACAATTGCCTAACTCCACTAATGCAATCTACTGCTGAAAGTGTCATATCACCATATAGTTCACAAACGTCCATGTTGCGTGTGCTGTTCTTTAAAAGCTAAGACAAGCTGACCTCCAAATGATGAACGCGACACACCTCACTCTCTCAAGGAAAAGCTGCCAAGGACAAGAAAACTATTCAGTCTATTTAAAAACACTGATAAACAGTGTAATTGTTGGCTCGTGTTTTAGTATCTCATTTGTCATAGTGAATGGCTGATGCTATGCTCAGTTGAACTCTCGCCGGAGCACGGGAATCATACAAGGAACTAAAGAGGATAAAAAGATATGTCTCCCGTCTGGCTAATAGTCTGCAAATGATCAGAAAGTAACGAGTGCTCTCATAACTTCGACCCAGCCCTCATAAACACCTCAGCGTATTTCCTGCCCACCTTGACTAGATCAGTAAAAATCCAAGACAGGATTTTACAGAGGATCGTCTCTCCACACCCACAGCGAGGGATTAGAATCGTTGACAACTTTTGGAGGCCTCATTTTTCAAATAAAAACCTTTCAAAAATAAATATATACATGTCATAGATATATATATACATATATATATATATATATATATATATATATATATATATATATATATATATATATATATATATATATATATATATATATATATATATATATGTGTGTATATATGTAGGCCTATGTATGCATGTATGAATAAATATACAGTATTATATACACACATATACTGTTTATATTGTCTGATTGGTCAGCTGGTCCAGTCTACTCTGATTGGTTTTATATATATATATAGGCAGGTAGGCAACATTTCAATGCTAAATTTAAAGCCCGCCGTTCCGAAAATCCCAGTCTGCTCTGATTGGTCAGCTGGTCTAGTCTGTTGTGATTGGTCAGCTGGTCCTGTCTGCTCTGATTGGTCAGCTGGTCCAGTCTGTTGCGATTAGTCAGCTGGTCCAGTCTCCTCTGATTGGTTATCTGGTCCAGTCTGCTCTGATTGGTCAGCTGGTCCAGTATGTTGTGATTGGTCAGCTGGTGCAGTCTGTTGTGATTGGTCAGCTGGTCCAGTCTGCTCTGAATGGTTAACTGGTCCAGTCTGCTCTGACTGGTTAGCTGATCCAGTATGTTCTGATTGGTCAGGTGGTCCAGTATGTTGTGATTGGTCAGCTGGTGCAGTCTGTTGTGATTGGTCAGCTGGTCCAGTCTGCTCTGATTGGTTAACTAGTCCAGTCTGCTCTGATTGGTTAACTAGTCCAGTCTGCTCTGATTGGTTAACTAGTCCAGTCTTTTCTGATTGGTTAACTAGTCCAGTCTGCTCTGATTGGTCAGAAGTGTAATGCCCCTTACCCATAGCCGGTGCGTCTCAGCTCCCAATGCTTCATGAGCAGCTGTGAACTATTATTTCTACGGTGTATAACTATGGCATTGGTATTGGAAGTTCATACCATCTTTTGCTGCCCTTGAAATGATAAAACAGCGTCTCCTCAAAATAGCGGAATCTACCCAACTGTTCTTTTTGGGCGAGTCAAAGCAGCTAGTCGGCAAATGTACAACATGGTGACGTATAAGTCATGGAAATAATGTCCGGACTATAAACGAGACATTTCGGGCAAATGTTTTCTGGGAGAAATTAACTCTCTTTGGCATGGACTTTGTGTAACTTTGCTAATCGTTAACATGCACAAACACCTGACCTACACAAGAAAAGCATAACTGCTGCTCTTTAAAACAGTGCTCAAACCTCAATGAGTGTATATCCGGTTGGGTTTGACTCACGTTGTGAACAGCTGAAATTCAATTGAATTAATCAAATCACCCTACTTATGGATTTGAGGAAAGATTGACTCGTGTCTAAAAGGAGGTGAATGGAGGTGGAGGGATGAGGGCCTGTGACTGCTCTAACTTAATTAGTTGCCATGGTAACAGATTGCCTTAGCCATTTTCATGTGCTGATCCGCTCGTTTCCTAAGTGGAGCGCAACGGTTTTGACAACTGTGGGAACGGCTGCCTAGAACACTTAGCCACGTCATCGCCGATTGTTGCGTTTCCGTAAAACTAATTCTGACCTACCGTATTTTCCACAAAGAGCTTCAGCGATGGAAACCTGCTGTAAGAAATGCGACCAGCTCAGGTCTCTGCATTCAGAATAACCCTATTAGCCAGGTCAATAGTAGGCTGCGAGGACGACGGTGCACATCTGCAAGTGCTGCTGAGAGGCCGGGGAGCCAGCGTTATTGATTAGGTATGGATTTTGAAACAGGGATTCTACAGAGTGTCCATTAAGCTGTCTGGATAGTGTTTCATCCGACAGATATGAGCGATTATGGAAATGGCTGAGCCTTTATGGGGCTTCTGTGGTCGCAAGAACCCGTCAATGAGAGCTGGAAGGGGGAAGGGATCTTAATGGAAGGAGGGATCTCTCACGTCTCCCCCTTCTGTCACTCACTCATTCACTCGTCCGCTCGACCCCCTCTCACTACCAGCTTTGTTTTAAGTCTTAATGAGCTCCTTGCATGTAGTTTTAAAAGGATAGACCAGGCTCCCTCGCGCCCAGAGGCGGCCATTAAGACTAATGGGGTTGCTGACTAATATCAGAGCCAGAGGTTGCTGAGTGGCCCTATTTCTTCTTATACTCCCGGCCTGCAGTCTGTCACTGCTATTTTGATACCAGTTTAATCATCTCTTTTGGCTCTGTTGTATCACTTCTGATTGATGCCATGGCTGTTTTCGAATCTATTAAAGGAATAGTTCGACCAAAAATTTTAAATGATCTCATAATTTAGGCTCCCTCAAGCCATCCTTGTATATGACTTTCTTCTCTCAGACGAACACAATCAGAGTTATGATAAATGATATCCTGGCTCTTCCCTGCTTTTCAATGGCATTGAATAGTGTCCAAAAAAGTGCATCCATCCATCATAAAAGTAGCCCATACAGCTCCAGGGGGCCTTCTGAAGCAAAGTGATGCGTTTTTGTAAGAAATATATGTTTATAACTTTATAAACTATAATCACTGGCTTCCGGCAACAGGCGTAGATGTATGGTGAGAATTGATAAAAGGTGAGAGGTGAGAATTGATAAAAGCGGAAGATCAGAGACTAGAGCAAAACAAAACGCCGTTGACGAATTAGAAGTCTAAAGCTGAAGTTTTAAAGAAAAATGTCGGAGGACTTCGATATAAGAGAAGAGGAGCTCAGAGGTCAGAGGTTACCATTCTGCCGAAACTCGGCTCTCTGATGAACGTGCGTACGGCCATTGGCGGAAATAATAGCGCCAGTAATAATAGTTTATAAAGTTTATAAATATGGATATTTTGGCAACTGTTTATTTTGATGGTTCCTTTTGAACATTCTGTTGACTATAAGTAACTTTGCAACTGCATAAACTATCAGTCATCAGAGTATTAGTAGACTGTCTGCTTAATATCTGCCAACACTTTATTGTGATGCTCCTCAACAGACATTCAACTGACTATAAGTATAAGTAACTAATCTAACCCTAACCCTACCAGTCTACTAATACTCCAATGAGATTTAGTTGACATATAGATGCAACGTTACTTATTGTCAATGGAATGTGTTAAAGGGACCATCAAAATAAAGAGAAACCCTTTTATGACTGATGGATGCGCTTTTTGGAGCTTCAAAACTAAGCCTCAACTCAATGCCATTACAAAGCTGACAGAGCCAGATATGATATATTATTATATATAACTCTGATTGTGTTTGCCTGAAAGAAGGCAAATGGCTTGAGGGAGAGTCAATTTTAAGATAACGTTCATTATTCGTTATTCATTATATCTTAAATTTGTAATAATTACGATTTTTTGAAAGAAGCCTTGGTGAACATAAATCATAATTATTCCAAATCTTTTGACCTGTATTGTATTTGATCCATGAAGGTTTCAATTGTAGTGTCCATTGGGCAGTTGCTTAATTCAGCGGTCAGATATCCTAATGTTCACCATCATGAAATCATTTTCCCATGATTCTTCTGTCTTGTTGGCCACTGAATAATATGATGGAAAATCTTGCAAATCAAAAATCATCGTTTACCATCCGGTCCTGACCAGAATAGGTTTTCGGCTAACTCTGGTTCTGAACCGTGGGGTTTCTTCAACTGTACATTGAAGAAAAAAAAAAGTGAATTAACTGGTTTTAGTCAAATAATAAAAAATAATAAAAAAAATGTAATCACGGATTCAACCTAAATACATTAATTTAGCAACAACAACAAAATTTGTATGGGTTAAATTAGGTCAAAATTGCTTTTTAACACAGCTTCTCACTCTTTACAATGTAGGTAGCCAAAGCTTCTGGAATTATAAGACATTCTGCATGAACACAAGGGAGTTTTGGTTTTGATTCATAAAATTTGAAATTCATTCATTCTCCAACTTGGATCGCAAGAGACATCTTAAGTTGTTGACTCCCCAAAACAAGCAGTCTCCAGGATACAGCAAAGGAACAACTCTTTCTGGCCCGTCACACGTACTGGAAGCATGTGCTTTGCCTCACAACCCGTCATAGTTGTATGGGAATTTACCCTGAGGAGAGAGTCAGGCTGTGTTAAGGACTTCATTAAGCTTCAATCATGAAGCTTCACCCCTTTCTGGTGGAAGACACAGCTTCTCTGATCTCCATGTGCTGTTGTCATGGTTTCGACAGTTATGAGGCATCAGATCAGGCCGGGTGAGAGTCAAGCGGCACAACATCAGAATAATGAAACAAACAAGCCATAGATGCTAACGGGAAGAGTTTATGCATGACATGAAATTGCCTTTATGCTAGGAATAATTCATATCTGCCATAGCATTATATGGTATTTTTTTCTGAAAATACAAAATGTAAAAAAAAAAAAAAAAATTGAAAAATTGAAAAAAAATTGAGTACGTTAAATACCTTAAAATTTAAAAAAACAGTTCACATTTTGTAATTTGTTTATGGCGAAGAACCAACCAATTTTAATTGTTCAAATTCTATACCAAACTGTAAAATAAAAAAGGATTTTTCGAACTTGTAAATAAAACAATTGTTTTACCTCGAAATGTCACGTTCTATTCAAGGTTACTTGCCAATTCTTTGTAACTCTTTGTGAAATTAAATTGACTAGTGATTTCTGAGTGAAAATTGTTTCTACACAATTTTTTTTCAGCGAATCTTCTCTATATGAATTAAAAGTAAACAGTAAATTATAACAAATAAATAACAAAACTAAATAATAAATAACAATTTTAGCTTAAATTAATGTTTAGTTTAAACAGTATCTAAAATGTAGATTTATTTGCTAAATAGCTGACACGGTTCGCCCCACGGTATTTACTGTAATGCTGCAATGTAAAATAAAGCAATATTAGGGACTTTCTCACAGTGATACTGATCATTAAACAATGTAGCATTCACACTTCTACACACACACACACACACACACACATATATAAATGTAGCAGACACACTTGTCTTTGTGTATTGCCTGTGTGTGTGTGTATTGCCTGTGTGTGTAGATAGTTTATGAGGACCCTGGAAAGCAGATGGGGGTTTTACCGATGGGGAACTGGTTGAACAAAGGCTAAGCTCTTTCTTATCAATTAGCACTGCTAAAAAGCACATCTCTCTCTCTCCATTAGCTCCACCACGTGTCTGCTATTCACCCCATTGTGTGGCAAATTAAATTACATCCCTCCATCTCGCCCCGTCTCCTCCTCCCCTCTCTAGACGTCTCTGCCCCCCAGTCCTTCTCTCTTTTACACACACACACACACACACCCGACTGACAGCAGGCCGCAGTGCTGCCGCTCCTCAGTCCATTGATCTGAGAGGTCAGAGGTCGGCTGTCTTATTGAATCCATCATATACTGCAGGAATGCGATGATACACAGGCCGTGTGCCTCCAAAACACTGCATTCATTAAATCACCCTTGTGTTATTCCACATCTGTACGACTTTCTCTCACTTGTGAAACATGAGATCTACGCAGTATGCATGAACTGTTTTATCCCATGCAATGAAAGCAGATTTAACTCAATTATTTTGCTCAATTAAAATTGCCTTTAAAACATCAATGACACACACACGTGTCGACATCACTAGCACCTGCCCAACAATACAACCACAAAATGAGATTTTCTCTGTTCCTCATTCAAGTAATGTGGTACTTTTATGGTGGTTTTTACAATTTAAAGACATAATTAAATATCCATCGACTTTCTCTCTATAGAAAATATGCGCTAAAACATTATGCTTTACATTACGATCCTTTATGTTCCACAGGTAACACAACTCGAAGGTGAGGCTATGACGAAATGTTCTTTTTTGTCTGTTCTTTTGTCCCTTTAATTATGCAAATGCTGAATGTTCTGCTTGTGCAACTGTTGCCTATACATTTGATTTTGTAACATCATGTTACATGGATCGGCTTTGCGAAAATCATAATGAAGAAATAAAATGATTTGGAGAGGAACTGGTTCTCTGTTGGTTTCAACACTTGACCTTGCTAAGTGGAGCTGTAGTCCTAAACTTTCGCTCATGCGCACTTATAGCTAAAACGCTCTCTCTCTCTCTCTCTCTCTCTCTCGTTCTCTCTTGTTTTGTTTTACAGTTGGGGGAAGTGTGTGTAGGACTGATTAGCATCACGGTTTCCTCCTTTCCCATAACCCCCAGACCCCCGCCAGTCGTCTGTTTATTTTAACCCAGAAAAAATGGGCCTTGGCCCACGAGGACGTGCCCCTCATCAGAGACAGCACTCTCCTCCAAACACACACATCTATATACAGAGATACTGGCTTAGCGCACACACACTCTCACACACACACACTGAAAGGTGCTTCCACACAACATCATCAATGTGTGTAGACACAAACACACACACACACAAACACACACACTTCTCAATATCAGTTCTGCAGTGTTTTCCTAAATTCAAATGTCCAGTTGTCAAATCATATGCAATGTAAGCCAGAGGTACCAGAGCTGCACAACACAGCTGTCAGTGTGGCCAAATATCTCTCTCTATCTCTCACACACACACACACACACACACACACACACACACACACACACACACACACACGTGCGCGCACTGATGTGCTTGTGTGATTTTAAGGGATGGAACTGTGAGAAAGTGTATTTATATGCGTGCACATTTGTGTCAGAGGTCTCTCTGTGTGTCAGTGTAATTTGATCAACCAAGTCTGAATTAGAGAAGTGGTTGTAAAACAAATGTAGTCGTTCTGAGTTCAGTCCGAAGCTATCGGGTGTGAATTTTTTTTTTTTTTTTTTTTGCAAGCTGACTGTTCAGCGTACTAGCTTAGCATACACTAAATTAATTAGTCAAATAACATTTTAATGAAAATATTTTTTTTTTAAATAAAATACCTTTTCTTTGTTTCTTTCCTAATATGAAATCAAATCCGTTTTGTGAAACACATTTAAGGTTAAGCTCTGCTTAGGACTTCAGTACATCTTTATATGTAATTTCATCATTATTTCGATTGTCTTATGAAATATGGATAAAGTGTTCTGCTGAATGTACTGACAAGCATTAATGGGAAACAAAAATATACTTTAATTTCATTTCTATTGAAACTTGTATGTCATGGCCATGTATTTAAATATTTTTGCAATCACATATTTGCATTGATGTAGTTGAATTTACTACATTTAAAATACATTAACTTTAAATGTGACATCAAATTAGGGTTCGGGTTAGTAGAATAAGATCACATGTACTTGCAAAGTTACTTAGTCAGTTGAATGTCTGTTGAGGAGCATCAAAATAAAGTGTTAGCAGAAACAAACAGTCTAATAATATGACTACTAGTTGACATGTAGTTGCAAAGTTACTTATAGTCAGTAGAATGTCTAAATTGGACCATCAAAATAAAGTGTTATTGCATAATGGCTGCATATCTTATCTTTGGAAGCACACTGTGTGTTCTCTGACAAGCATCATTCACATCTGGTCTGTACAGAGCAAGAGTCTACTCTATTTGTCACATGGTTGCATGCATGCTAAATAGAAGTCAACTAAATCACCGAATAGTACATAACAATTCCTTCTTGATGGACTTGAGGTGCAACACAACACTGACACAAGTTTTCTCCCTCCACATACAGGTCGCTCGCATATATGTAGTACACAAGAGCCGTTTACAGCTCGAGTCTGGTTTAACTGCCTGCACCTGCGCTGAAAGCCTACAGATTCAGGACAAGCAGCGCTACACTGAAGCTGACTGAACACATGTGTTCATGCGCGTGTCGATGTGTGTCGCACGGCACACCTGGAAACCAGAGGCCGGACTGCTGTTACAATAATCATGCAGTAAATTACTACACCTTCATATGCAACAATATGGCACTGATTCGTTAAACATAAGTCGGTGCATGTGATTGGATCGTACAAAAAAATGACAGAGGAAAAAATGACGTCCGGAAAGCCAAATCATGTAGTCAAAAGAATTTTAGTCCGTTTTCTTATTGGAAATGACATCATTTGGTCACATCTTACTAGATATTTGCTGTCATGAAAATAATGGAAAAACAGACATAACAGAATGAAAAAAAAACAATAACAACAACAGCCTGTCAGCTTTGAGGTAACGCTTAACATCATAACGTCAGTCACCGATTTAGTTACCAAGTGGAGAGGAGAGCAGTGAGAGCATCAAAAAACTGCAAATGTTTAGCAATTCTAGCAAATGATGAGTGAAAAGCAATTGGAAGCCAAATCTCTGATTCTGCTTGAGTTTAATCTAGTTTTCAAATGCGGTTTAGTGTGGCGAGGCAGTGGCTGGGCCAATAAACAGGGTATTAAAACAACAAACTGAGTTTCATTGTGAAAAAGAAGCATACTCTTTTAAACAGAGTACTTATATTGGAAATAATATAGGTTAAAAATATATATTTAAAGGGATAGTTCACCCCTAACAATGAAAATCCTTTCATCATTCACTCAACCTCGTGTCGTTACACACTCATAATTGCGTCTTGGATTAAACCGTTCGACTTATATGGATTTCTTATACGATTTCTTTATCAACTCATCAAAAACATGTTGTAAATAAATGTTTTTGATAGGGGTGTAACAATATATCCGCTGATAGATGCCTGCTTTCAAACGCTCCCGAGCGTCACTAAGTGCTCGCTGAAGTGTTGATCATTGTAGCCAATCACAGACATGTATATAAAGCGAGTGAACACAATGACCAATCAGAGGTGTTTAGGAATCCCTTCAACAGCGCTCAAAATCACATCATCACATTTTTTTTGAATTTCAGAACCGACTTGGTATCAAAGTCAGTACTTTGACAACACTACTTTGGTTGAAATGCTTAAAATATACTGCCAAATGTACTGACAAGCTTTTATGGGAAACTCAATCATACTTTAACGTAAGTTCTGATTAATATTTTATGTCATGTATTTAAATATATTCTTAATGGTCCAACAAAAAGTGTATTAAAGTAACAACCCTTTCTTTAAAAGAAAACTAAGTTTGCATTATTCCAACTGTTTTCATTGCATGTCTGATGACTTCAGATGAAAGTATAAGGTAAGAAGTAACGGCTCCAGACGAGGGTTTCAGTCTGACTTACAGCTGTCGCAGTCCAACGGTTTCTGCATGCGGTGGCTTGGATGACAGTTCAAGAGTGTGTTTTGAGGTTACCGTCTCACACAGGCGAGCTTGTTCACTGGTTTAGACTTGACTACACTGTGCCTCACCATGACTAAAGAAACAACCGAGAAACGGCATCTCGTGTCAGCCTCCTAAACACTCTCTAAACACACGGGGCCGTCGGATTGAATAAAACACCAAACATCAGAACGTTCACAGCGCTCGGCCCTCACACGCATCACCTCGGAGGAAAGGTTCAAGAGGTCGTTTCTTTCCAGTGGACATTGTGTATGATGGTGCAACATACTCAGGCGAAGCTGGAGGCTTTTAGTGAGTGTCTCCAGCAACAAACATCAGCAAATCCCATCAAACCCGACCCGGTCCGATCCCACTCGTGATCCCCGAGGGGCCCTGAGGCTTGGGAAAACGACTGAGCCCTTGCGCCCTTGTACCCTTGTGGCCTTGTGTCCCGTTTGGGGAGGTGTCAACTGATAGTTGGTGCCACTGCTGTGTCCACCCCAACACACACACACACTTATACATACAGATGGTGCATGTCGCCACTTTTTCCAGCATTTTGAAAAGCAGGGAGGCTGATGTCAAACACTGGGAGGAATGTACTCATTTTGAATAAACATTAAAAAAAAAATGTCCAGGACAAAAAATCCAGAGCACGCAGTCACCTCCCCCATCTAACGTCACACACACACACACACTGAGTGTGGCAGAGAAAACATTGTTCTCTGGGGGATGACAGGGACATTGACCCCCAAAGAGATGCTTTTACCAGATGCCTCACAGTTTCCTCCTCCTCAAAAACTGAAGTGTGTGTTTGCGCGCACATGCACGTTGCACAGTTGCACACACAAAGATCTGTTTTACGCCAAACAGTCCTCAACTTTATATTGTGTCAAGAGTGCATTGACCTCTTCGTTCTGAGACGTGCCGCAGTCACTTTAAAATGCACAATTCACTTCTCAAACATGAAACTTTTACAGTTGAAACGGGATTTTCAATGAGATAAAGTGTTGGATGGAATGATTGTATGGATCAGGAATTGACTGGACCAATAGAGAGGGATTTGTGATGTCAGCCGAAAAGGAAAGTAATTTTAAAAGTAGAGCAAGTATATAATAAGACATCTTTTTAAATTTGGAAATTACATGAATCGATGAATTGCGCATAACAGATGAAGATAAAATAATCAAATAATAAAAATAAATGCAACATTTTATATCTTAAATAATAATTGATTTTTTTTTATATTTGTTTTAATCAATTATTATTATATAATTAATAAAAAAAAAATTAACACACACACACACACACATATACATATATATAGATATATACACACACACACACACATAGAACCGGTCAAATGTTTGGAAACCTAACAATTTTTTTATGTTTTTGAAAGAAGTCTCTTATGCTCATCAACCCTAAATTTATTTGATCAAAAACACAGAGAAAAAACAGTAATATTGTGAAATATTATTACAGTTTAAAATATCTGAATATAATTTAAAATACAATTTACATCTATGATGCAAAGCCGAGTTTTCAGCATCATTACTCCAGTCTTCAGTGTCACACGATCCTTTAGAAATCACTCTAATATGCAGATTTGAACTCAGTTATCGTCAATGTCGGAAACAGTTGTGCTGCTTAATATTTATTTGAAACCCGTGATGCTTTTTTCAGGATACATTGATGAATAAAATGTTTAAAAGAACAGCATTTATTCAAAATAAAAATATTTTCTAACAAAATAAATCTTTACTATTACTTGTATATCAATTGAACACATCCTTGCTGAATAACAGTGATAATAGTCTTAATAAGGCTCTGGTCTCGTACCGTTATGGCAGTATTCGGGTCCGGTGGGCACCTCCTGCAGGGGGATGTGCTGGCCGTACAGGGGTCTGGGTGGAGCTGGGTGGAGAACTGCAGGACACTGCGTATGAGGGACCAGAGACACCGCCACCCCGCCACTCGTCCTCTACCGAGACGAAACAGACGCACAAAATACTGCAAACACTCCTGGGCAAACAATACAGCTGGCATGCTCATTTTTATTGGGAAAGCCACGGAGATGGTTGGTTAATTTTGCAGCACTTCAAGCACAGAACAGTGATGGAAATATTATATTTCACTACTTTTTTGTGTGTCTCTCTTGTCTTTCAAGGGGTTTCATTCATGACCGCTTGCCACCGGTGATCAGCAAAGATCTTTACATATGAAATTCCCTGTGTGGCCTGAGGCAGATTGAGTTTCTGTCGAGGCAAAGCGCTTGAGAAGCATTTCCACTCTTTTGATCTCGGTGGGACTCTGACGTCAGGCCAGGAGAAGGGGAAGTCAGACGCTCAAAGAAGAGACACACTAGAGAACCGCTGAGTCAACCGGTTCCTTATTGGGGTCATACCACATTTTGTTTAGTTTTGGATTTTCCTGAAGTCCCCTTGTAATGTTAGTGACGTAATTTTTTTTCTAAGAAACATTTGCATATGTAAATGTAGGCTGTAGGGTTTTCTGTCAGCTCAGTGTTCAAATGCCCTTTTCTTCAACAGCAGGCTCTTTGCGTGTAACAATCTGTGCTGGCGCATCAACAGTCAAAGTCAGATTGTAATGATTTCATTTTCCTAAAACAAAGTCAACCACATTTCTATCATTTTGTATGTTTTCGTAGTACATCAAGCTCCTTTATCTCAGAGGAAAGTTTGATTTCTCATGATATACTCAAAACAAAACAAATGGCTGATTATTTATGAGTCTAAACTAGAATATCAATCAGTGTTTTCTGTTTTTCAGAAAGTATGCTGATCAAGGATCAACTCTGGCCTTTAATATGCCAATAAAAAAGCCAGTAAACATGGAGAAGCTCATTGTTGATTCATGCTGTAATTGTATTAACCACTAAAAAATCTAAAACAATCCAGCCAACCTCGAACAGTTCTTCGTCTATGGGATGTTTTCTGAATACAGGGAAAGGGAAAATACCTCATACAAATGATTTTGTAACATAAAGGTCCATTGAAATAGGCAAATCAACTTCCTTTGGCCTAAAGCACATGCCATCACATTGAATTGTGCAGAAGATTGTGAGTGTACAGTAAATAGTCATTGTCCTTGGGTTGTTGACAGTCTCGGTTAACTTCTTGAAAAGAATGTTTAAGATTGACGAAACAATGCGGTTTTTGTGACCAAAGCATAACGGACCTTCAGACTATTGTGCATTCTTGTTCACTCTGCTTTAGAAAACTGATATGCAATCTAGAGCCTCACGCATGACTCGAAAATCATGTCCCGTTTTCAGTGGGGTTTAGATTCATGTTGTGAGCTGATGGGTACAGGAACAGGTTAACTGGTATCGGCATATCTAAAGCATCTTTGTGGTGAATAAATCAGCATTAATGCAGGGCAAGCGCATACGTCTGCTCTAGATTTATCTGTCTGAAATGTTATCTGTCTGCAAATATGAGAGGTTTCCATTCCAATGAAGCTGCAAGCTCTCTTTGATATGATTTATCAAGACCAAAGTGTTCAGCATGACTGGTTGCGGTGCAAATAGTGATTTGACGTGTGTTCTGCCACAGGTGCCATAGTTCATATAGGGCATCTGTATATATGTAAACTGTAAAATTAAAGATACAGCATGTGTCCAGCCATTTTTTAAAGCTCTAAATTGAATGACATATCTTATAGCATAGCAGACATTATAAATTACACATAACACTTGTAAAATCCAAAATCTATGAATAATTCATTTATTTCATGCTGTTTCTTGGTAATTATTTGTGAAATTTACTACAATTTCTGAGCGAAAATTGTTTTAAATCTTACACTTTTTTCAGTGCATGAAATCACAATAATCTGAGTATGAAGCAACACTTTATTTTAAGGTGACGTGGTTACATTGTACTTAACTACATGTACTTACTATAGAGTTACAGTTAGAGTTTGGTTCAGGGTTAGTTACTGTTGTAGGGTATTGGTTATAGTTGTAAGTGTTGTAAATATGCATAATTTGTACATGTAGCAAAACCATATCACCTTAAATTAAAGTGTTAAAGAGACTGGAGTTTTAAAAGTATTGCAGCATACTGAAAATTATTTAAAGTCATACGATATACCCACATTTAAGACATATTCATTAATAATCGTGTCCTTTTAAATGCAGTGACCGGATCATTAACTGAATTTTGAATTAGTCATTTGAACCAGTTTTGAGAACTATTTTTAAAGAAACAAAATAATCATTCGTTCAGCTCATGACGTCAAAATTTTCAATGAATAACCATGAAGATTTCAATCTTTTCATCACACAAAACAATTGACGATGTGGGCAAGTCATAAATCAGTTGCGCCACTTTTTTGATACTTTAATGCTGCTTTTCTGGTCATTTTGGAGCTTGACCCCCAGTCCACATTTACTTAAAATAAGTCCACATAACTTTCATTTTCTAAATCTTTAAGCATAAAAGTGCCATGCATGTTGAAGAATGTAAAGACAAGAAGAATGAGAAAGTATGTCCACTATTATATTCCTCTTCAACAGATAGCGTGTGTGAGGTGGTCTCTGAGTCTCCAGTGTTTAGTGAGTGGAAGCGACACAGCCTGACGGACTGCTCATCTGATAAAGCTGCTGTTCAGGCAAGACTGGGGTTATCAGCCGAGACCTGCTTTATAGAGCTGTGCTCGTGGAGGATTGGCGGGGGGCTGGAGGGGATCAGGGTTAGTCTGTCTGAGAGTCCATCGCTGGAGTCGCTGGGACTGGAGACGAGAAGTCGAGAGCGGAGAGAGATATAGGCGATGGTTGAGGGAGAGACGGAGGAAGCCGGGAGGACGGCTGTAGGATTTATGGGGAACAGGAGGGATACAAAGGGCAATGCCACCCCTGCCCCCAATGACATGGCTAAATCAAGGAGCCAAGATAATGCAAGTTGTACAAGGAGAAAACTAGATCAATCATTTGGTGATTGTGGTTCCGATTCCATAATGATTCAGATTCTTTAACAGATCCATTAACTGTTCATTTAGAACTTTCTAAGGCATAAATAGTTTGGTACTCAAACTTTTCACAGTTTTTTTTTAGAGGCAGCATGAACGCAATCTAATCATTTTGCCTTAACAATACTGAACTAATAAAATGCATGGGGCATCTTAAGAAAAACAAGTGTCTTTGAAAATGTCTCTCAAATGCATATTTAGATCGTAGTTAGTTGGGACGCGTTTAATTCACTAAAAAGAACGAGCTCATAAGAGTCATACTGGTTGTGCTGTATGTTTTAAGATTCGCTAAAAGAACCATTTTGTAAGAATCAGTCGTTCAGGAATCACTACAGTGGTTGAGCTTTACGTTTTTTGATTCATTGAAAAGAACCGACTCATAAGGGTCATTTGTTCGTGAATCAGACTGCACTGTTGCTCTCTCTGTGTTTGGCCCGGACCCAAATACACACTTCATATGCACTTACGTTCTTGTGCACTTCACTGAAAAGATCAAACTCGTAAGCATCATTCATTCTGGAACAATTAAACTATTTGCGCATTAACTTGTTCCCCACCAGCGTTTTTAAAAAAAGAAGTTGCCGGCCACCGCCAGTATTTATGAGCATTTTCACAAAAGTTGCATGGCCCCCAGAATATTTTGTTGTATATATACGAGTCCATTAACACCACCAAAGATTCACAGTCCTGTAGCTCGTCCTGGGTCGACATTTCATTCAGTGACATCAGGCATTTATATGCTGTTTAATGTTTGATGGTTGTGTTATTTTGCATGTGCGTAAGCAATGCTTCTATCGCTTGTTTCTGCTTCTTCTTCGCCTGTGTTTTGATCATTTGATTCAGTACTCTTTCAGAAGATGTGTAATAGCGCCCCCTACCATATAAAAGTGAAAACATGGATTGCCGGAAATTTCTGTCAATGGCGGGGAAGTGCCATGTGTTGAATGTGTTCTTTGACTCACTAATAAGAAAAAACGACTCATAAGAAGAGAATTTTCCTGCAAGGGTTGTGCTGTCTGTTTCCCGCTGTAGATGCAGTATGCTGTTGCTGCGCCATGAATAAGTAGTGCTGGAAACTCTGTCATAGTATGTTAATACAGTGTTCCATCCGCATTGGCAAAATAATAAAAAGATCGTCATTCAGACTTAAGAGAACTGGCTCATTTGTTGGGGAATCGGACTTGTCCTGTATGCAGTAGTGCTGTTGCAGCATTGATGGAGTATTTACCCATTCTCACGGCGATTCGTACGTATTTTACGAGGTGGCTAATTTGTATGAATTCGTACGAATGACCTATCCCTGACCCCGCCCCTAAACCACCCATCACTGGGGTTTAAACAAATCGTACGAATTGGTTGTGATGGCGTTGCGTTTTAGTGAAAGAATGTACATGGAGGTGAAAGAAACGTCGTTAAATTCCGGGTTAATTTAATGATTGATTGATTTTTGCATACTTTGTGGATGCAGTTCACAATCCCAGAGGTTGTGCTGTCTGTTTCGCGCTGTAGATGGAGGAGTGCTGGAAACTCTGTTGGAGTAGCCTATTATATTACGGTGTTGGTGTGAGAAAGGAACGTCATTCAGACTTAAAAGAACTGACTCAGTTGAATCGGAATTGGACTTCAGTGGTTGTTCGGTCTGTTTCGCACTATAGATGCAGTAGTGGTGTGGCGGCATTGATGGAGTATTTTAGTATAATGTGTTCCATCCGTTTCAGTGTAAGAATGCACATGCAAGTGAAGGACACGCTATTTATTTCCGATTTGTATTATTATTATTTATTTATTGATTGATTGATTTTTGCACGCTTTTTGGATGCAGTTCACAATCCCAGAGGTAGCAATGTGCTTTGCATCCCAAAGAACCTGAACGCAAATGTGACACGTCTGAACGGAAGAGTGGATTCCGTGCTGAAGTGGATTTTTATAGAATGCTCTCGTACGACCCTCAAAACAAATGAAGTGTGTCGTGTTAACAGACACTTAAGCAGAAACGATAACACAAGACAATCTTGTTCTTTTAGACTGTAGTGCTAATGACACAAACAATATGTGTCCGTCTTCCTCAGGTTCTTCGTGAGCGAGAGAGGGGTGGAGGGGATGTTCAGAGGGGAGATGAGATCAGAGAATGTCTTTTCTTCTTCGGCGCATGTTAATGAATGATCCGGGAGGAAGCCCCCTCCGCATAGCCTTTGACCACAGAGGGAGACAAGCGTCTCGATTTCAAAAGCCACGAGGCCACCTGAGCAGATTAGCTGAACGCTGAGTCGCTGTGGATTAGCATGCGACCCTCTCCGGCTCAAAGACTAACAGCCCTGTCTGTGCATACTGATGGCTGAATGTCCTCCCTGAATCTTTATTAGACACCTTTGATTCTGCACTCACCTGCGCAGAATCCCAATATGCCCCGTCTGACTCCTCGCCAGGACTGTTAAAATGTTCTCTTTGTACAAGCGCCCAACAAACTACCTTGACCCCACTAACCCCTAGACGGGGTGGATGGGGGTTAAAAGGAGGTAAATGTTTTTCCCTTTAAGCATTCCCATACTAATTCTTCCTTCACCTTGTGTATTGTGCATTTATTCAAATTTTCTCATCGAGAAAAGCCCGTAGCTCTCGAGCCACACGCAGCGTTCTGTGTTCAGACAATGTTCAGGGGCAGATTTGGTGTCACCCCTGGGTTCACATTCATTTAATACCTTTGCTATTCACCTGGCTGCTGCTTTTGCATCTGCTCAGGCAAATGCATACGAAAGCCATGGATGCAAGAGACGTGAAGTGACAGGGCTCGAATATCACTCTTGTGACAAGGCATAAAATAAAGATATGCTTTAAATGAGCTTTTTGATTTAATTGAAAAAAGAACATGTAAAGGGATTGTCAATACACGTTAAGCTCAATCGACAGCATTTGTGGCATTGATTAGGCTACTTTTTCTCAAAAAAAAAAAATCAAGATTACAAATATGCAGTTAAAATGGAAGAGAATGGTGCCAGTTTTTGGATGGTTTAATTAATGCTTACACATAGGCTTACGCAACATCTTTTTCTAACTAAAAACGTAAAAAAAATGTTCGTTTACACGATAATGGCGTTTTGGGTGCCTGAAAACGCAAACTTGAAAACGGGTTTTAAAGTGCAAGTTTTTGAAAACCCTATCCGTGTAAACAATCTCATGGCCTGGCAGCAGAATACAGCGGTTTTTAGTCTTTTTCACGGATCCGTGTGACTGGGGATCGTTTTGACAATGGTGTCGTCTGTACGCGGAAAACTCAAAGGAAAAACTTCTCCGTTTTAAGCATATCGTTGTCGTGTAGACGTACCCTATCTCTGCGAAGTAGACTCAAATATAATTTGATTTATTAACAAAGAAAACTCAGGCACTGCAATAGCAACGAGCACAAATGAAACAGTGTGTAATGCACCAACATGACTGTGAGGAAAAGAGGAACTTAAATACACAAGGTGACGAACTTAATTACAAACAGGTGTGCTTGTTAAATGAGTATCCATGACAAAAAACTAGAACAAAGGAAAGAGGTAAATCCTGGTTCACACGGCAGGATAATAAGGCGGATTTTAGCCCCGATTTACCCCTTCCGACATTCTTAAGTATGCTCCGATTATCGTAAAATAATCTGATCAGATATTCCTGCCGCGTGTGGTGTGTTAAGAGTGCTCTCGTCTGCTCGGAAGGACGTCGGGACCGCTCCGATCTCAAATCGGGGATATCCAACATGTTGGATTTTTTTGGCCCGATTTCTCCTCGTGTGTGGTGTCACCCGGGGACAGACGAGCACGCAGCCTGTGGACTGTGGCGTGTAGCCAATCAGAAAGCGAGGTGACGAGGCGCAGAGGAAGCACCGGGAAACAAAATCAAAACAGCCGTCCATGCTCGCGTTGTCTCCACTTCTTTGACCATCGCCTTTTCTTTTGATAACGTTTTTTTTTTCGGTTAAAAACAAACTACAAACTATCGCCGCTGCATCCTCTTCGTCCGCCATGATTGTTTACTCTGAAGTCACGTTTGATCTCGAGGGATTTTGCGAGATTTTCCGTCTGACCTGGGAATGCTCTGGCTGCGCACCACACACTGTACGACCAAAACTGTTGGACCCGTGATTTTTTAGGGTTGGACCCGTGTGTGGAGTCTCTCAGGTTTGGAAAATCGGCCGACAATTTTAAAATCGTCCCGTGTGAACCAGGCTTTACTGAAGAGAAACAGTCCTTGAAAAGGAAATGAATACTTACTAAACGTATTATTTCAGCTGTAAAACTATTTAAATTGTATTTGTTATACTTATTATATTTTCTGCAGTTTCAAGGTTTAAAATTGCACGTCATTTTATCCAAAAATAAGTCAAGTCAGTTTATTATGCCCATATAATTGAAGTATCTTAATGCGTGTGAATTGCCCAATTCACTTCCGTTGTAAGTGCATCACTATAAACTAAAGAAAAAGAGGAACGAGTGGAAATGAATGTTTGTTTTAACCAACATTTGGCATAAATACATTCGAATAACAGGAACTGAATATCATGCAAACAGATTCTGGGTTTTTGTTTGCTGTGACGCAGAGTCAAGCAATCCTTCCAACAGTGTTCACTTGCTTCTTACACATGGCTGGTGTGGGCAGCTCAGGCCAAACAGGGGTGATTTATGGAGAAAGGTGAGGGGTCTTACCATTACACCCAGACAGTCAGGCGGGTGAAGAGCCTGACAGGAGGAAACTGGATCCAAGTAGTAACTCATCCTACGAGCTGGATCTGGAGGCCTGCGGACAAGACACACACGTGACCACACGAGAGGGCACAGACCTCAATCCATCAGACACTGTTTATCCGAGAGACAAGCCTCCGCCAGGCGTGCGGTTAACCTGGATCAGTAATAACCTGCCACTCAAACATATAAATGACACGAGGTGACCCGAACGCAGCAGAAGGGCGGGAACTGATGGTGAAGCAACAGAGCGTTAATCTATTGCAATGTTATGTTGCTTAATCAACCGGACTGGGTGGTGATCAGATGAATCACAGCAGAGTCATCATACGTTTATGTTTACATGACTGCAAAAAACACACTGAGTGATTGTGCAATTGTTTAGTGACTGTCCATTTTAAAATAATAATAAATTAATAAAAATAGTGGTAAGCTGACACGGGTCGTTAGTTAGATACCAACAGAAGTTTGCTTAGCTTTAATCTTAGCTTAATCTTCTTTTAGGGTTGAAATACAGTACTATAACCTAACCCCTAACAGAAAACTGTGTAGGACACACCTGTAATCTGTTTTAGTTTACATTAAAAAAGAAATTGGATATAAAACATGGATACATATTTACATTTTTCAATAATTTAAAATATATGAGTATATACTAGCCTAAATATTAACTCAAATACACACTCAAAATTATGAAAACAGAATAGATCTTGTTCATCACCAAGCAGGTTATCGGCTGAAAATATCAAAACAGCCAGACGTGGAACGATTAATTGCTTTCAATATAGTAGTAATAAATAATAATAGTAGCCTGTTGCCAACTACTTTCAATGGAAAGTAGCTGCTCAAAAAAGTTGTTAAATGTCACTGGATGACGTAATGCGCCAACTCTGCACTTTGCTTTTGTTTTCTCTCCTAATCTGTGCTCACATACTGTATTTTACTCTAATATAGGGTATATCCAAATGTTTAATAAAGCTGTTCTCATTTACATATTTTCTGTCAGGCAACAGAAGGAGTATGATAAAGTGATCTGACTACAGATCAGTCAAAAAAGGCTTTCGCTTTTTTATCATGGCAAAGTCGCTAAATTGTAGAGCAATGCTAAAGATTGACCTCTTCAGAGACAGTCCAGTGTCTCTTCTTCCCCCGCCCCTCTCATGCTGTCAGTGTCCTCTGACTGCCACCGCTTTATCACTGTTTTACTAGAGTAACTGGGCATTAGCAGGAGCTGGAGCCCAGCTGTGAGGGTTCAGTTTCTGGAGGGAGTTCATGATGCACACATGGACAAGATGGCCAACAACTGAAGATTCACCTCAAACAGCAGTGTGTGTGAGTGTGTGTGTAAGAGAGAGAGTGAACATCTTGAAGTGCTTAGAGAGTGTGGCAACTGATGTGACTCTCAGTCAAAGGTTGAGTTGACAGTCACAGATTGACCTTCCCGAGGTTACCACAACAGTCTCTTATTTAATGTCACTATTCAAAATAGCAAGAACAGAATCTAACGTTAATTTTTTATATTGCATGTGCTTTTCTATGTTAGTAGCCTATATGTAAATTATTTTTATATCAATTTCATGTCATTTTAATAACATTTTAAACATACAGAATACAGAATGTAATGTCGAAAAACATCTTCAATTTTTCTTCATACAGTTTACGTTAGACTTCAAAAGTCACATTAGAAGTGATAAAGTTGTAAAACGTGCAAAAATAAACTTTTCTCGGATGAAAAGACGGTTATTATTATCAAAACGTCACATTCAGATTCCTCACAGTGTGCCAGTTTTGAGCTTTGTGAAGAACGGCGCGATTCATCCTGATCCAAAAAGCAAGTTGAGAGCGAAGCGCACGAGTGTTTTACGCGCTCAGAAGCTGTACTGTAAACCCATTTACTACAACAAAACACCAGTAGAGGAATTAAGCAGACTTTTGTCTTACCGTTATTCGGTGGATTCGCTGAAGGCTGTCTGCGGTGGGCTGTCAGATCGGTGTGTACCTGGCTCGTGTTTGGAGAGGAAGGATAAAGCGCACTTGCTGGAGTCCCACCCTCTCCAATCACTGTCTGCGCTCCTCTCCAAAACATGCAGGACTTTACCACATCAAACAAGTGTCCAGCGATTGATGTGAGGAGCAAGACTGTAGATGGGAACAATGCTTATGGGAGCATTGACTTTACATTTTGTGTTTACAAATTACATTAATGAACGTTTAAAGTGATATTTTTAGTCAATTGCCTAAGAAGTTATATATATTATTATATATATAGTTTCAAACTTTTTTTGTAAATTTGTATGTCTGTGTTGGTTTCATATGTTTTTGAGTCTTTTAAACCATTAAAAATGTCAAGTAACAGTAGTAATATATATAGTATTTTTAGTATTTAGTATTTTTTATATATATATATTACTACTGTTACTTGACATTTTTAATGGTTTAAAAGACTCAAAAACATATGAAACCAACACAGACATACAAATTTACAAAAAAAGTTTGAAACTATATATATATATATATAACTTCTTAGGCAATTGACTAAAAATATCAAAACGCATATATGTATATATATATATATATATATATATATATATATATATATATATATATATATATTACACTTTATTCTTTATTTTAAGGTAATGTTTACATACTTACTCAAATAAGTACTGAGTAATATTTATAAACAATTTATGAATAGAGTAGCGGTTGGGGTTTGGTTTAGGGTTAGTTACTTGTAATTATGCATAATTTACTGTTATTACTAAGTACATAGTGACGTGCAACTACATCACCTTAAAATTAAATTAGCACAAGTCCTAATATTTTTCTACAAGATACTTTTGACAAAGTGTAGAAACAACTTTAGTCACATTTTACTTGCACTGTAAAAACTCGTATGACAAATAAGTTATGACATTACATTGCTTTAACTCATCAAAATGAGTACATTTATAAGCTATCCAAGAGTCAACGAATTTTTTAAGTCAGTTTAATGTCATTTAAGTTGAAATTACAAACATCCAAGTTAATTGTACTGTGCAACTGTTTTTGTTTTACACACATGATTTGAGCTGTTAGTGTCTTTATTAGTTATTCACACAAGCTCTTCCTGGGCTTGACGGCGTAACAAAGGTTCAAGAGGAAGTGGAGCGAATGACTTCTCCCAGTTCGTGCGCCAGTGGCCGACGGTGTCCAACAGCCTGCGCTGATCCGGGGATGGCGTGGAGGAAAATGTCCATATAGAGAGGAAAGGGAAGAGAGAGACGGCCGGGGGTCACAATGAGTGGATTTCCTCCGGTCACGTCTGTGCAGCAGGTTGAGAGGCAGGGAGAGGTTTAGGGAGCGGTTTTGTTTGGACACACTGTCCAAGGTCCCTCTTTACGCTGCTGGTGGGAGGAAGCCAGTTTCAGGCCCGAGCGATGAAGTGCTGCTGAGTGAGGATGAGTTTTGGATAGGAGAAAAGAGGCTATTTATCGTGCCTGGTTCCTAAATACAGCTGCATTGCTTTGACCAGATGAACAAAAAATGACGAGGCCTGGGTGGCCGTGACCTGTGTGTGTGTTTGTATATTCATGTGTGTATTGGAGAAAGACTCCACCTGTGTGTGACAGAATACAGTGCGAGAGAAAGCGTGGATTGTCCTCTTTATGATCTGATCTGGCCTTGTTTGAAACAGCAGCATATTTACTCAGAAGTGACAGTTGTGTAATCACATCTGTGTGTTTGTTTTGGCATCATTGAGATACTATTATAGTCTTATTATTTGTCTTTTTTTTTATTAAGTTTAAGTAATTTTTCGTTTGTGTTTTTTGTCCGTATTTACTTTTTATTTCAGTTTGAGTTTTACTTAACTAGTTCGTTGAGACAAACTTTTATGTTGGCTTAAGTTAGAAAGTTTTATAACATATGTTGCTAACATATTTGATCATGTTGTTAGCATGTCTTAGCTTGTGTCTAGCATTATTTTGCAGTTTGCTACCATGATTTAGTACGTGATTAAGCATGTTGTGAGCATGTTTTAACACATTGATATGTTTTAGCATGTTGCTAGCATGTTTTGCCATGATTTAGTATGTTGCTAACATGTTTTAACATGTTGCTAGGATGAATAAGCATGTTGCTAGTATTTTTTAACACATTGCTAGCATGTCCAATGCTAGTTTCTAGGCTCAGCTAGAGATAGATACTTGGTGGATGAAGCTGAAATACTCCAATAGAATTAATGTATAAAAGTTTTCACCCCCTCAATAAAAGTCTATGCGATTTTTTTGTCGTTTTGATCATCTGTTTAGTTCCGATCAGTTAGAAAAGTCTGACCGACTGACCCGAGTTTGTTGGTTGTAGCTTTAAAGCTCTAGGAGGAGATACAGACTAAGTTTAGGGGTCGTTTACACGATACCAAGCTTAAAACATTTAATGCGTTTTGCTGTTCATTTACTCGACAACACAGTTTTGGGGGTCTGAAAAAGCAAACTTTTGAAAACGGGTTTATAAAGAGCAAGTTTTTGAAAACTACAACATTATCATCATCTCCATGTTAATTGCAAACACGCAAATTAGTGAAAATGTCATACGCATGGGTGTTAGGTTCAGTCTATTGTCGCGTAGTGTTTCTTTATAAAGTGACATCGCCACCTACTAGCCTGGAAGCAGAATACATCGATTTTAGTAGTTTTCGCAGATCCATGATTACATTGTTGTCTGTACACGACAAATTTTAACGTTTTTAGCTTTTAGTACATCGTTGTTGTATAATTAATCTTTGTCTCAGAAGAAGAAGAACAATAAGGATGTGCTTAAATAAGATTTTAGTATGTTGGCTTGACAAAATAATAGCTAAAATAAAATAAGTTAACTTTTGTAATACTTTATTTTATTTCAGTTGACAAAAAAAAAACGTTTTTTTTATTTATGTTTTTGTGTTAACTGTAACCCTGGTGAATACACAGCATTATTTCAATAAAATCAGTTTCCAGACAATTATTTTTTTCCGCCAGCTAACTCCAACAGCCCACGAGAGTGCTGAGTTTCTATCAGCGGGCCGTTCGCATCTCGTCTGAAACACCTTGCGGATGAGTGATAAGACCGCCACGGCTGCCCCACGTGCTCATTTGTTTGAATTAGAAAGTGCGTGGTCAAAGATCTTCCTTGAAAGTAAATCTGGAGGTGCTTTCAAGTCCAAGGTGAGAAGCGTGAAGAAGTGGCATGTCTCGGGGGGGGGGGGGGGGGGGGGGGTGATCACTCTGAAGCTGCGGGGCAGAGCAATCCCAGAGGGCTGAGGCAGGGGCAACGCATCAGGGGCAAAAGGGTAGATGCGTGACTGATGGCCATGTGCTGAGAGACAGGAGAATAGATGCACCCCTTCTGATGAGCCAAATTGAATAAAAGGCAGTGAATGTGATCCAGATCTTCCTCATGTGCCCACAATACTGTTTCAATTAACATGATGAGTGCTTCAAAAGAGCTGCACATGATCCAGCTCTCCAAGCCTCACGCCTTCCTTATCACTCCATACCTTTCATCCAGCCTCCTCTCTTTCACATTCCCCTCCTCTCTTTCCCTCCGCACTCCCTCCTCTGTTTGGGGGACGCTTTTGTTATATAGGAAATTTGTTATAGTTTAACTAGTTTAGTTTGTGTTCACAAAGTTACAGAATTTCTGAATTTGTGATCGTTCACTCCAAAGCTTATTAACTTCCTCTGACAAACTTATAAAAGGTTTTAAAATCAGAAGAAAAAAAAACATTTTAAATGATGTTTTCGATAACTTAAGATGAAGAATGTGCACTCACAATCATTACCATCATGTTAAGCATTTTTCACACAAAAAAACAACAACAGGGATATGCAGCAGAGGATTAGAAAGGTAATTGATTTTTTTATCTGAGACATTATTCATATTAATATTTTTTTATCAGATGAGGCACAGGATGGATGGATGGATGGATGGATGGATGGATGGATGGATGGATGGGTGGGTGGATGGGTGGGTGGATGGATGGATGGATGGATGGATGGATGGATGGGTGGGTGGATGGGTGGGTGGATGGATGGATGGATGGATGGGTGGGTGGGTGGATGGATGGATGGATGGATGGGTGGGTGGATGGGTGGGTGGATGGATGGATGGGGTGGATGGATGGATGGGGTGGATGGATGGATGGATGGATGGGTGGATGGATGGATGGATGGATGGATGGATGGATGGATGGATGGATGGATGGATGGGTGGATGGATGGATGGATGGGGTGGATGGATGGGTGGGGTGGATGGATGGATGGATGGATGGATGGATGGATGGATGGATGGATGGGTGGATGGATGGATGGATGGATGGATGGGTGGATGGATGGATGGATGGGTGGATGGGTGGATGGGGTGGATGGATGGATGGATGGATGGGTGGATGGATGGATGGATGGATGGCGTGGGTGGATGGGGTGGATGGATGGATGGATGGATGGATGGATGGCGTGGGTGGATGGGGTGGATGGATGGATGGATGGATGGATGGATGGATGGATGGATGGATGGATGGATGGATGGGTGGATGGGGTGGATGGATGGATGGATGGATGGATGGATGGGTGGATGGATGGATGGATGGATGGATGGATGGATGGATGGGTGGATGGATGGATGGGTGGATGGATGGATGGATGGATGGATGGATGGGTGGATGGATGGATGGATGGATGGATGGATGGATGGGTGGATGGATGGATGGATGGATGGATGGATGGATGGGTGGATGGATGGATGGGTGGATGGATGGATGGATGGATGGATGGGTGGATGGATGGATGGATGGATGGATGGATGGATGGATGGGGTGGGTGGATGGGGTGGATGGATGGATGGATGGATGGATGGGTGGATAGATGGATGGATGGATGGATGGATGGTTTGATGGATGGATGGATGGATGGATGGATGGATGGGTGGATGGATGGATGGATGGATGGATGGGGTGGGTGGATGGGGTGGGTGGGTGGATGGATATGGATGGGGTGGGTGGGTGGATAGATGGGGTGGATGGATGGATGAATGGATGGATGGATGGATGGATGGATGGATAGATTTTCCATAGATATATACCTATAGATAGTACCATGGAAATCGTTTCAGGAAATTGTTAAGGCCGGTTTTTTTTCTTTCTCATGCCATTATCACTTTTCCCCCCCGTTCCGTTGTTGCCATTCTCACGCTCTCTCTGTACGTCTCTCGCTCTCCCTCTCTTTCTCTCTCTGGGTCATGCTATACATTAAACAGAGCACTTTTCCCTCGCCACCAGCTCTAAACGTTCATCACTCACTGCGTCTGACTGCTTTACTGCTCGTGTCCGTTCTGCTATCGTCACGGAGCGTGCAAGTGCAAAGCTCTGTGTAAAACCAAATCTCACAGATCTGAACCCGTCCCGCACACTCAATCACGCTCAGGAATCACCCCTCACACATACTAAACTGTTGCATAATTGGATTACAAAGTCTTCCGAAGGCAAAGGAATATGGTGTCTATTGAATAGCTGCTGTTAGACCTTATAAAATAATAAATCCCGACAACATCAATGCTTTATTATCTCTCAAAGTCTGTCTATCCATCCTTACAGGGGATTCATAAACATTTTGCTAGCACAGTTTTAGTTTAGACAGGTGATATTAATGAGCTTTTATTACGGTCATCCCGATTACTGCAGGTTTCTTCAAGCGATTTGAGGAGGGGAAGAGCGAAAGATAGTGTGAGAGAAAGTCCTCCCACTCATCTCTCGCAGGACATCTCTCGGTTCTTTGATTCACTGCCCGGATCTTTCCCTGAAGAAACTGCCCTACAGATGTTGCTCCAGCGACTACAAAGAAGGAGGTCTTTATGAAGACAGAGTCTATTTTAGGCCACCGTGTTTCCGAGAGGTACGGGCCTGATATCTTTTCTGCTGAAGCCTTGTTTTTATTTCTTGCTGAGGTATTTTTAGATAAAAGCCATGGATATGATGACAAAAGAGAGCGCATAATGCTTCATGACAGTATCGACTCTTGATCACCCAAACCCAAGTATAGCTCTAAAAAAAGCTCTACAACTGGAGCCCATGAGAATAAAAAGAAATGCTGGTACTGTGAAGACATCGCATGTTTGGACCAAATGTGGACATTTTTATTTTGATGGTCCATTTTAGACATTCTACTAAATATGAGTAACTTTGCAGCTACATTTCAACTAACTCTTATTAGAGTATTAGTAGAACTCAAAACCATATGAGCCTCCACTCCAAAGCTCTTGAGTAACTGTGCTTCATTACTGTACTTAACTTTTGTTACTAATAAGAACTCTCATTAGAGTATTAGTAGACTGTAAGATTAGGGTTCGGGTTAGTGGAATAAGTTGACGTAGTTGCAAATGTATTTATAGTCAGTAGAATGTCTGTTGAGGAGCATCAAAATAAAGTGTTAGCAGATATTAAGCAGACAGTCTACTAATACTCTAATGAGAGTTAGTTGACATGTAGTTGCAAAGTTACTTTAGTTAGTAGAATGTCTAAAGTGGACCATCATAAATGGATATTTTACTAATGCTAACCGGGAGATTTCTCAAAGATGAATGCAATGGTGCCAATAATTCAGGAAGCCCCGTTCTTAAGGAGTAGCTTTAGCCCTTGATATTATCTTTAATTAATTCGCCAATCCTTTGGACGAGGCCTGCTAAGTCATACAAACATCCCCCAGTATTTGATGCGTTGGAAAATGTAGCTTTCTCCAGATGTTCAAGTTTCTCGAAGGTTCTAGCAACACAAAGGCCAGGCTAGGACTTCTGCCCTTCCACCGGGCTTCGCTGGGCCTCATAACCTCCGATACGCTCCCTGGTCGGGACACTTGTGCCGGAACTCATTCTGAGGAGCTTTGTTTCACCGAGGCAACCCGGGAGCAGGGAGTGTCGCTCGGCCGCTGTTGACCACAATCGGATACAGTTTTGCTCCATGGAGGTGTGAACCTTGGCCAACAGTGAGAAAAGGTCATAGTGACTCAAGAACCCTGCATGAACTGAGTACAGTGTTAAGAAGACATGTGTTGCTGTATTACATAAAACAATTGCTTTCCCTTAAAGGGATAGTTCCCCCAAAAATTAAAATTAGCCCATGATTTACTCACCCAAGCCATCCTAGGTGTATATGACATTCTTCTTTCAGACGAGTTATATTAACAAATGTCCTGGCTCTTTCAAGCTTTATAATGGCAGTGAATGGGCGTTTCTGTTTTGAAGTCCATAAAAGTGCATCTATCCATGATAAAAGTGCATCTATCATGATAAAAGTGCATTTATCCATCATAACAGTGCATCTATCCATTATAAAAGTGCATCTATCCATCATAAAAGTGCATCTATCCATCATAACAGTGCATCTATCCATGATAAAAGTGCATCTATCCATGATAAAAGTGCATCTATCCATCATAACAGTGCATCTATCCATGATAAAAGTGCATCTATCCATCATAACAGTGCATCTATCCATGATAAAAGTGCATCTATCCATGATAAAAGTGCATCTATCCATCATAAAAGTGCATCTATCCATGATAAAAGTGCATCTATCCATCATAACAGTGCATCTATCCATGATAAAAGTGCATCTATCCATCATAACAGTGCATCTATCCATGATAAAAGTGCATCTATCCATGATAAAAGTGCATCTATCCATGATAAAAGTGCATCTATCCATCATAAAAGTGCATCTATCCATCATAACAGTGCATCTATCCATGATAAAAGTGCATCTATCCATCATAACAGTGCATCTATCCATGATAAAAGTGCATCTATCCATGATAAAAGTGCATCTATCCATGATAAAAGTGCATCTATCCATGATAAAAGTGCATCTATCCATGATAAAAGTGCATCTATCCATCATAAAAGTGCATCTATCCATCATAACAGTGCATCTATCCATGATAAAAGTGCATCTATCCATCATAACAGTGCATCTATCCATGATAAAAGTGCATCTATCCATGATAAAAGTGCATCTATCCATGATAAAAGTGCATCTATCCATGATAAAAGTGCATCTATCCATGATAAAAGTGATAAAAGTGCTCCACACGGCTCTGGGGGGGGGGGGGGGGGGGGGGGGGGGTATGGGAGAGAGAGTAAAAAGCTAATTATTCAAACTGAGTACATCAAACCAAATAAATCTCCTCTTAGGTCTGCTGTCTTTATGGAGATGGATCACAGCACAGTTTAATGTGTGCCAGTGGAGCAGATTGTCTGTTTGGAAAGGAAGAAAAGGAGACTAAAAATAAGGGCAATCCAACGATGGAGCAAAAATTAATTCTCAGTCTTGATAAGATACTGGGATCAGTCCAAAACAAACAAGCCTCCACATCCAACAGCACAGAACTTCTCTTCATTAGTACTCGAAAATCTGACATTTAAAGCACGCACACACACACACACACACACACAAACACACACACGCACACACATACTATTATTAGGAGCGAAAAGTTATGTGGATCACAGTTTTCATCCCTTACTCCTCTTTTCACAAGAAAAAGTGCCAAACACAGATTAATATTAGTGCACCCCTGTGTGTGTTTGTGTGGCTTTTGGGAGAAATGTCCTTAAAGTGGCCTGTTCCGTGTGTGTGCTGATGGGCCATGGTAAGACTTGAGTGACTCCAGCTGTCATGGTCTCTGTTTATAGCACAGCTTTCACGGCAAATTAGAAAGCCACCGAAAGGATAAGAGATAAACTGTTCCAAAACTTCCAACTGATTTATACTGGTTTTTAACCAATCTCTCAGCTTCATATCAATTCTGAATATCACAATTGGCATAAGCTATACATTTATAATATAAAATAATTATTGTTTTTGTTTTGGGAAACTTACCATTATTATAGATTCGTGCTTGTAAAAAGCGTTCACGTCCTCGACATAGAGCTCCAACTCTGATCTCGTTTTTATGTTAATTCCGTCATAACGTGAATGAGCCACTAGTTCCAGTCCTCAAATCTGATTGGTCGAGCAGAATTGTTCCAAACGTCCAACGCCAATGGGACTTTTCACTGTTTGTATCACTCCGCTTGTCTGTTTTGTTCCAGACAGACTGTTATGTTATTCTTGAGCAATGAAAAAATAATGATAGCAAAGCTGTTTGATAATTCAGAATTTTCAATATAAATGCCTTTAAAATTCAGCTGTAGGGTGTAGCTGTAGCTGTAGGGGTTATGACTGATGATTAAATTAGGGGCAATGATATTTGTGACTCCTGCAGGTTACTGTTACGCCAGTAGGTGGCGAAAGTTTTCTGACTTCATAAGTGAATCGTTGGCTCATTCATTCAAACGATTCATTCAGGAAGGAAACAAGTGACTTAATAAGAGTGAGTCTTTGAATCATTCAACCGATTCGTTCAAACACAGAATCATTCATAAACAAAACACCACTACTGTATGTTTCTGCCGAAGTCATACGGCCTAAGTCGTCGTTGATGTAGTTGGTGAAGTTTTCAAAATTGTGATGGAGATTTGGAAAGCCTCTCTTTTGAACTAATAATTGCAGATCTTGCAATAAAGAAGTTCCATACAAACACAACAGTGTCTGGACACTAATTGTTTACATATAGTCCAATTTATCTGTTGCTCAGCAATGTCCAGTCACAAGAGTGCATTATGAACATTTATCAGCATATATAATGTTAATGAGGCTATAACCTTTTTAAATAATAATCCTGTGGGCTGTTTACACGACACCGTTTTCAACTAAAAATGTAGAACTTGCCGTTCGTTTACACGACAACAGCGTTTTGGGTGCCGGAAAACACAAACTTTGAAAACGGGTTCCAAAATGCACGTTTTTGAAAACGGTGTCAGTGAAAACAACAAAAACGCGAATCTCTGAAGACGATGACATCATGCACATGCGTATTACGTGTTCGGTCTATATTGTTTCATCGCCATCTAATGGCCTCGCAGCAGAATACAGCGTTTTTAGTCGTTTTTGCAGATCCGTGTATGATGGGGATCTTCTGTACGCTGAAAACTCAAAGGAAAAACTTCTCCGTTTTAAGCATATCGTTATCGCACCCTTAGGCCCAAACCTGGTCCCATATATGTGATGTTCAATGTCCATTTAGTATATCCATCAAAACAGTTCCCACAATGGCTTTCAGGTGTTCCAGCTTATGTTAGGTTGTAAGCAGAGTGTCATAACCTGCAGACCATCTTGAGGCTGTATTTGCTGTATCCGGATGGAAATTGATGGCTGACCGTTGGGAGATGGAGAAGATCTGGGTTCAGCTGAAGGGTTTCGATTACAGACACATAAATAATCAGCCCTCGTTCCCATCAAACTTCACTCTACAATGGAACAACTCCCGGATTCTCACAACACACACACACACATGCTAATGTGCTTATTATGTACAGCCAACCAGACAACAGTATGACCACACACACACACACACACACTCACACACTCAAACTAGACTAGATTACACCAACCACAAAACAATAGGAGTATTTTTAGACGTGGTTTAAGGAAGTAGAGTCTATCCTGTAGTCTGATATTCTGTGAGGAAATGGATTGAGCTCTACTTCTTTTTCTCTCCCTCTCTTTTTTCTTTGCTGGTGATTAAACCCCTTCTTTGCTCTTATCAGCAGTCTAGTGAATGTGGTTTGTTCTTGTCCTATATTTAATCGGAGCTCAAATCAGCGGCCCCATGCAAGCCTCTCGTCCCAAAGACGACTCCTTCACCTCTGCCCACAGTCTCTGCCTCTGCCTGCCCGCGTACGCTCATATATTTTAAACTTAGAAGATGAAATGACATGATAACTGAGGAAGATTGCAGCAGGGACGTCATACATAGGGTTTTTTAGTAAACTGCCACTAAATCTGCCAGTGATCGCCGTGTATTTTTGTTTAGCTGTGACATTCTGTCAATCATTTTCTTTGTGTTCCATGAGAAAAAAAATGACCAAACAATATGAGGGTGGGTAGATAATGACAGAATTTTCCATTTAAAGAAATGTATTGTTGTTGTCATTATGTTCAAATACTCTAATATGCAGAGACCACAATGAGTGAACGTTTAAAATCAGTTTGAGCAGGATTGATACTAGCAGACACATTGTATTGCTGATCCATGAAGTTCTCTCGATCTATATTGTAACACAGATGTAAGTATGAAGATACAGGTGTGTGTGTGTGTGTGTGTGTGTGTGTGTGTGTGTGTGTGTGCGCGTGTGTGAGGGAATGTGTGTCAGTGCAACGACACGTTTGCATGTGAGTGTGTGGGTGCAGAGTGTGTTTGTCTTTGCCTCTATTTTTGTGGATTTTACTGTACATATCTCTGTGTTTGTGCTTATGAGTTCCACTCCCTCAATATATAATATTAATATGTTTAATAATTAATTGGATCGGAGCTACAACGAATTCACAAAACACAATTTTGGGGTAAAATATATGGTCAACAACATCTCGCATTTTCAGTCATGATTGTATTATTTTTTATTCTGTTTTAGAAAAGCAAATCTTTGTGTTCTTTGTGTATAATATATGTAGACACTGATGGTTATGTATATGTTTTTTGGTCTCTTCCATAGCTCAACTCTGCCCTCTATCAGTCAATGGAAATTATTACAGTACTTTATGTATTCTGAAGTGTGTGTGTGTGTGTGAAGTTGGTATTTCCTACATTTATGTCCTGTAAAACAAAAGATAAAATTTTCAAAAAAGCAGCCGAATGGAAGTAAAATCAGTACCAGTAAATTTTGAAAAGGTAAAATTAAACTTTATGAGGACTTCTTTTGTTGTGGTCCCTATGAGGAAAACAGCTAATAAAGCATACTAAATTAAGTGTTTTGAAAGTCTAAAAATGTTCCCATAAAACATGGAAACCAGTGTGTGTGTGTGTGTTTGGCACATAACCACAGAAAATGTTCTGTCTCTTTAAGGATGAGGAAGAATGCTGTGGTTTTTGCCAGGGCGTTTAGAGCAGTGCCCCTGCAGTCAGTCACACATGCACCGTTTTTAGGCTTAACTCCCTGTCTCTCCTTTTGGAAGTTTGCTTTCCAACCCCATCCTTTGAGACAGGCATCCCATGTCATGTTGTGCATCTGAAAATGTATTCTTTAGTTAATTCTCTAACTAAATAATCAGCAAACCCCCTCACTTATCAGGCAAACGTAACGTGTGTGTGGCTTGGTCTGTTTCCCGTTTCATACGTTTGTTTGTTGCCCCAGGGAACATGAGAGAAGGAGGGGTTCACTTTGTGCCTCCCAAAAAGGCATATCTGTGCATACAAACACATTAGGCTATAAAGTGACTTGCAAAAAGATAGTAGATGATGGAAACGAAGGCTGAAAGTCTAGCAGCTGAGATATGGACAATTGTAAGTTGCAGTGTCCGGATGTGTCCTTTCCTGCATCCCTGACATTGCTGATTAAGTACATTTATGTGAGTGAAAAGTTTCATTGAATGTCCTTGTAATTGATATGTCCTCTCATTCACATTTGATTAGTGAATTAAATGGTGCCGAATTTTAAATATTTCTTACTCATTTTATGTCACAACCTTTCTTTGCACAATTATGTCTCATGGTTCTCGCTTTCTTGCCTCAAAACTAGCTCAAAGAACCCCCTAGTGGAGAAGAACCACCACCGCATGTTTCAGTGAGACAAGGGATCAATAGTATCCTGCTTTATTGGATCCAGATTTGAGCGTCGGAGCCGCAGATGAATGAGTTCTGTAGTCTGGTGAGCGGCTCACGTGGAGTTCAGGCTGTCAGACACGTCTGGTGGGGGTTTTGGGGAGCGGGGTGGGGGGCCGAGAGCAAATGCCTGAGAAAAAGAGCATGGCACGGTAAACCTGAGAGTCCTCTCCCACTTCCCCAGGAACAACACGCTCTCTCACAGGCCCGGGCTGTGGACAGAAATGAGAGGTGACAGCGTATTCATTTCAGTTGCTGCTTTCTTTAAGGGCCCGCTAAAAGCCTGTTGAATGATGAGTGGTCAGAGGATTTATTGAGGAGAGATGACTTTAAATTTTCTTAGACGAGGTGTGCAGTCATATGCCTTGACTTGCTGTTTTCCACCAAGGATTTTTTTGTTTTCATCCACATGGCCCTGGCTAGTATTAAATGCTAAGATGAATGCCCTGGAGTTTCATAGAACGCCGATGAATGAAATGAGAACAGATACAATTAATAGCTGTGATTTGGTGCTAGGTCTGGGTAAAGATATTGGTTTCAGATGAATGCAATCGTCATTTGAACAAACCTTCCTCTGAAAACCTTTACAGCGCATCTCGTCCTGCTGAACTAGGAATCCAAAAGTCGGCTTCGGTTTACGTGTTCGCCAAGGCAGGGGTTCTCAAAAAAAATTGGGGCCAGGGACCCCTTATAGGGCAGAAAAATTTCCAAGGACCCTCTCATAATTAAAACAGTGATACATATAGATGGGAGTATGCTTGATTCCTTGGCGTAAATGGTCCCCATCTGTAAAAATTGAATTTTGCAATAATACAGCATTTTCTGGAAAATAAGTTTAAAAAAAAAAACAGTTAATTAAAACATTTATAAAAACGTATATAACATTATGAACACATTATAAACACATATTTTATTTTATAATAAAAATAAATAGCCTAATAGTGGCATTCAGCCTAAACTGATTTATTTAAAGCGAAACTGAAACTGGTCTTGGGCTCCTCTCTTATTCGGCAAAAGTCCAACATTTCCATATCCGCATGTTTGGATGCTAAACTATTATTTATTATGTAAACAAGGCTTTATACATAGTTTGGAGTAGCCTCAATGGTAGGACGGTGGCGGAGCATGACTATTCAAACTGAGCCGAATAACTTTCTCTATATTTAGATGACTGATTTTTTAGTTTGATTAATAGGCTGTGATATCAATTTAGAGATGCTAACTGATGTGTTATTTGGCGCAATCACTTGAATTTTTTTTCCGTATAGCAGCGGAAACAACTCAAAATATTACTCATACAGATAAGAGCAAGACAACATTCAAAACTGTACATTCAAAATAAAAACAAAACGTTTGCTTTTGTAAAATGAAGAAAACAACCCGGATGCGTTGTAATCTCGTACTCCATGAACTTCTTCTTGGAGCACGTCACAAAACCGAACCAAAACACAGGGAATGAGAAATATGTCTATACAAACCTTTAAAGGCCCACTGAAGTGCCTTGGAACACGTAGCTTTGTATGATGCGTTGACGTAATTTGAATGGCTCCTCCCCCTTTTTCAAATAGCCAATAGTGTTTGGTTTACCTCAGAGACTGCAGTTGTACTTGACAGCACCATGGAAGCGAATCAGAGCGCTGATGATACGTTGGATTCAATGGTAGAGGTGTGAATACATTCTAGCCATTTCATTCTTAACCAACGTCCAGTTGTAAAACGGAATAAAACTCGAGCGTTTGAGCGACCGAACACACACTCCAACACATGTTGCTCTGTGACGTGTCAACGGTCGCTTTGGCCAGGTGGTGTTTATAGCATAGGAGGCGGAGCTTAAGATTCTAGAGAGCATTTGATTGGACAGAAGATGTGATGAGAAGCTGAAGTCCGTGATGATGTCATAAAAATCTGTGATCCATTTTAGCGAAAGTGAGAGACTGTAGTTTTGAATACTTATATCTCCTAAATGCAGATTTTGTCATTGTTTTGGAACACACTAGCTTATTTATAACCTTAAGGCTAACATGTTTGTTAGGATGTACCAACGGCCAGAGGTATAAATGACGTGACAAGGGCAGAAAAACACAGTCCAGAGTGGTTTTAATTCCAAAAGGTGCAAAAATATCAATATCCAATAGGAATAGGGAAATAATAGAAAAACAGATTATCAAAAATTATAATACTAAATAAAATAAATCAAAATTGTTTACAATACACGGATGTAAGTTGGCTATGCCAATGTACAGGCCCACAAATACAAACGAGATTCAACCTCTCCACACCAACCCTCTCCCCTAAAATGGCTGCCTGTTTTATAGGCCTAAGCTCCTCCTATTTTTGGAAAATGCCACTTTAGGGAGAAACCTATAAATTACAAAGAGGTGACAAGACATAAACAAACAAACTATCATGACATTGCAACTCTAAATTGTACATAATTTATATCTAGCACAATTTAAAGGTCTCAAAACAATAAAGACAATACATATAAGAAGAAAACTTACATACTGTGTTACCTCCCTCCCCCATGAGGTCAGAATCAGATGGAGTAGTCTTCCATGAGCACATACTAGCTTAAATATGGCTACTTTCCTTGTGTACTGGTTTGGCAAGTGAGGGTGTACCAGAAGGTATGTATAGCTGTTTGAAATGCATGAAGTTAACTTGGTAACTGAATGAAATGAAATAAACCCCAAAATGGCTACAAACATACAACCACAAAAAGAATTGTGTATTTTACCGGCATTTAGTTTGTGTGTATGTGTAATGGTGGAAACAGTTTGTTGTGTGCACATACCCATAATAAATCCCTTCAAAATAAAAGTCTTGGGTCACAATCAGTCTGTGACAATGTTCATAATAAATGCTAAAAAAAAATTACATTTTGATTTCAGGGGGCCTTTAAGTGTCTATTTTTTTGCTTATTTTACGTTAAATGTATATAAGTCACAGCACTTTTTAGATGATAAAAACATCCACTTTACGCTCATGGAGTCAACTTTGCACGATACAGAGCAGAACTCGGAAACTGGAGTATAGCCTATACTTTCTTCTGAACGCTCAGTTCGCACATGCGCCTTGCTTTATACATTCGGCAGTATGAATATGCTAATCATTCGCGTCTAAACTAAGTACATGTAGCCTATACAGTGGACTTAACTCACCCATGTGTCGTAAAACAGGACAATGCAATAAAAATAGTGTGTACTGTGAAATAAATCAAAGCAAAGCATTTCTTTTGAGTTGTTACGCAAACTGCACGTGACACACAGTGCGAACAGTGTACGATTAGAATACAAATGGCTCTTATGAGTCCGTTCTTTTTTAGTGAACCAGTAGAGACACATTCCCGAAAAGAAGAACGTCACTTATGAATTTAAATGAGTAGGTCAAAAAGGCAACTTACATGTTTGAATCTCTATGACACAATATACTGTATAATTTACAGCCTTAAAGGTGCAGTGTGTATTTTTAAGCGACATCTAGCGGTTCGGTTGCGAGTTTGCACTAAGGGCTCAGCCCACTGCTCACCCCTCCCTTACGAAGAAGCTACGGTGGCTCAAACGGGACAAACATATCGTCGTCTGAGACAGCAGAGAATAGCCAGAGTAAGCCAAGAGTTTGTAACATTGTCACTGTTTCTGTACCACAGTCCATTATAAACCACATCATGGATAAAGTTTACAAAGCCATAGTCAGGTGAGGATCAAGGATCTTAATATATAATATAATAATAGTAATCAGCTGATTGTCTCACGAACGTAACCAGCACATTTCTCCTCACATAGCAAACCCATAATACAGCGAGGGAGAAGAACCACATGAAACTATCCAACTATATATTTTTTCTAACAGGGTAGTAAAAGTTTAGCTGGCTAAATATGAGCTGTTACTGTGGCTGAGCTGGTTAAAGCGTAAAGTTAAAGCGTGAAGCCTTGTTTATACTCGACACGTCCGCATGAGCGATAAGGTGCGCGCGGCAAAAATGACATGATTGTAACAGCGCGCGCGCATCCCTAGACACCATTTATTACACACAATAGGCTTTTTTTCACTGATTTTGAAAACTCTTCGCAATCGACTTAAAATGCTTCCAAGATCGACTTGTCGACCGCGATTGACGGGTTGTTGATTCCTGTAACGTTACTGTTTTACGGTCAATGACAAGAGTACTAATCAGCTGTCTCACGAACATAACCAGCACATTTATCCCCACATAGCAAAGCCATAACACAGCGAGGTAGAAGAACTAAGTTACATGAAACTATCCAACTACATATTTTACACCACTGACAAGGGAAAAGTCTCTACTCACGGTGTTTATGGCTAGCTTCTAGGTTTCTGCGGCTTCTCTTTCAAGGTAGTGGCGCGCTCTGTAGCGCTGTGTGTTCGCTGTCGGCTACGGTAGAAACATGACGTCACAATATGTCGACCTTCATAGAAGGGGATTCCCGCGGTTATGTAGATATAAATATCTCATTCTAAGGTAATAAAAACATTACGGTTTATTAAGTAAGTTTTTTATACACCACTGAAAACATAGTTATGGATGTCATATTGCATTTCTGTTAATAGATACTCAAAATTTGTACACATTGCACTTTTAAAGGGTAAAATTTCTGAAATTGACCAGAAAGTCCTTATAGATGCATGTTAAGAATGTGATTAACTAAATTAGTTGTCTAACTTTAGAGTTTGCTATTCTGGAGGTATAAACTAAAATCATTCTGAATGAAAGACAACCTGATGTCCGATTAAACCAGATGTGTGACATTAGTGCAAGGTCATCTATTTCTCCGTTTGGATGGAGGGAACACAGTCGTGATGATTGGTGTCTTATGAGGAAGTTAAGCGGTTTCACTGCCACTGGTAAGACCTTACCTTTATAAATGCTCTCTTATAAACCAACCACAGCGTTTAATTTCCCTTTGCAAATTCTAATGACACGCATGAGTGGTCTGCTGTTTGCATATACAGATACATTTCCAGATCCAGTTTCACCTGTCTGTGAAATTCATATTACAAACCATGAATCTAAAGAGTCCGCACTCAACACATGAAATCCATGCGAGGCTTCGTGAATAAGGACAGGGAAAAGCGGACAGCCTTCTCCAGGTGTCCATATGTGTAGTTTTATGAGGGCTAAGGGAGTAGAGAATAAGATTTAGTCACACGATTTTGCAGAGCTTCTTACAATCTCCAGAGCTGAAATTACTGACATTTAAGTACGAATGAGTCTGATTGGAGTTTAGGAAAGCCCTTGGGATTATCCTGTTGCGTGTGGGCCTTGACGGGGTTAGCGTGAAAAGAGTTGCCCTGCCTTCACTGGTGCCGGCATCTCATTTTCCCGTTCCCCCTGAGAACATAGAGAGATGTGGAAAATGAGCTATCTTCATCTCTTTTGCTCTCTTGCTTCTCCAGTTAAATAAATAAGACATTACGCTGGAGGACCCAGGCCTTCATTACTACATACTCGATGTAATCAGACACGTCTCTATGTTTCTGCATATTCCTAAATAGACATATATTAGAGAGGTCCCAGGAGGTGGAGTTGGACCTTTGAGATAAGTCACATAGATCTGATCATAGATGGGATCCAGGAATTCGTCTCTTCGTGAGAGACAGTTACATTTGTAACCGTTTTATGGAGACTGATCTGGTTCAAATATGCCCTTTTCATGAGTGTAATCCTGATCCCCTTTAACCTTTGATTGCATCATTCGGTTCGGAATAGTAATACCAAGTGATGCATAAAATATAAACTGTCGTGTTCGAAAGTTGCCAGTTTTTTAAAGTAAAAAAAAACTTGAAAAACTAAGCAAAAAGCTGATAAAAACGCGTTTGGTCAAAGACTATGTGCAGATCAGATTCAGAACGATGATCAGAAAACATATGGAGTAGATCGAGTCCATCAACACCCTCAAAGCTTCACAGTCCTGAAGCTCGTCCTGGGTCGACATTTCACTCAGTAACATTAGGCAGTTTTGATTTATATGCTGTTTAATGTTGATGATCGCGTTATTTTACATATGCATCTGCCACAATATGCTGCTTTTTCTTCACATGTGTTTTGATCAGGAGATTCAGTACTCTTTCAGAAGATGTGTAATAGCGCCCCCCTACCGTATAACAGTGAAAACACAGAAAGCAAATGGCGAGAAAGAGTTCAAATGTAACACTAGGTTTGGGACAAGTACAATGATGTACTTAAAACGGAAAAGTTTTTCCTTTGCATTTTTGAAAAGTTTTGCGTACAGATGACAACTTTGTCAAAATGATCCCCGTACACACGGATAACACGGAAACGAGGAAAGTCGCTGTACTCTTCAGCCAGGCCAGTAGATGGCGATATCACTTTGTAAAGAAACACTACGCGTCTATAGACTGAACACTTAATACGCATGAGCATAATGTCACCGTTTTCACAAATTCACGTTTTTGTCTTTTACATGATAACGGTATAGTTTTCAAAAAAACGCTCTTTGAAACCCGTCTTCAAAAGTTTGCATTTTCAGTCCCCCTAAATGCTGTTGTTGTGTAAATAAATGGCCAACATACATACAAAGTTTTCAGTGTTTAGTTGAAAACGGTGTTGTGTAAACGCCCCCTAAGTTTGTCAAGAGAAGACATAGGCCATTTCTATTGAGAACAGTTGTTTGAATATCTTTGTATTTTTATTCCTTTAACATTTGTATTCCTGTTCCTTATTACTGACCTTGGTATGAGTAGCAACTGCAACAGTGTAAAAGCAACAAGACAAAGGAATGGAAAAAAACAACCATTTTCTGAGAACTAACACTAGCGGTGTTTATTGTTCTTTACTCCTGTCATAAGGCATTTGGATGGAAGTGCGTCATCCAGCCATTGATGTGTTCTCAATCCCGACATCTGTACAATTCCAGGAGTTACTTAGACAGGATATATTGAGAAATAAAATAATAATAATACTGCATATTGAGGTGACAAAAATAAAACTTTTCTATGTTGGTTAAAGATTGCAAGAATTGCACATGTTGTAAATGACAGTCAGACACTGCTAGTAAAGTGCCGATTGCCTTCAGATATGTTTCCCGTCTGGCTAAGGTGGCAATTTCCTGCTATTGTTCAAAAGAATGTATGTGATCTTACGAGAACGTGGCGTGTTATTCCCAACACGGTCTATCTCAGAGTTTACGGGTTTACCTAAATCAGTCAGGTAAATTTAGACGCATGGGAAAACATTTTTTTTTTCAATACTGTTGTATTATTAGTTGTCACATTTGTATAACAATCTGGTTTTGGGACTATGAGCTCAAACTAAATTATTACAAAAATCCTTTAGCAACAACACATAATCCTTATGCAATACATTTTACATTGTGTAATAATTGTAAAAAAGCAAGCAATTTGTATGGTAGCACTTTATTTTAAGGTGACATGTTACTACATTTACTTACTAACAGTAAATTATGCATAATTAACTAACCAACCCCTAACCCTATTAGGGTTAAGTACATGTAGTAAATTAGTATTACTTGTATAATGTAACAACGTAACCTTAAAATAAAGGGTAACACTTTATTTAGTGTCCTTACACATGTTTGTACTTACCATAGTAATAACAGTAAATTATGCACAATTAGATGCAACTAACCCTCAACCAAACCCTAACCCTATAGTAATGCTAATTAATATTACCCAGTACTTATATTTTCACTGTAACAATGACATCCTAAAATAGTGTGTAACCAAATAAAGTGTAACCATTTGTACAATCACAAGCAACTCCACAATATGATTTGGCTACATATTAAGTGTTGTTAATTTTTAAACTACACAGTAGCCTATATGCTGATAGCTAACCCTTGTAAGGATGATAAGTGTCATCAAGCTTAAAAACGGTCAGGCCTGATGTGAGAACCGCCTTCAGGTCAGATCAATGAGAAGTGTATATTAAGTGTTTGGTTCCCTGCTGATATTCAAGCGTCACGCATCAGCAGATCTGCCCACTGTAAACCTGCCGCTGATTCTTTGAAGGAGTTTTCTGGTGGAGGAAATGGAGTTAGTGAAGTGAACAGGGTCAACCTAACAGGAAAGAGACGCTCACGGGTGACGCGTGGATGGGACATGATCCTCACGAGACAGACGGGGATTCTGGGAGACATCGCTAAAGAAAATAAACTAAATCATTAGCCAAAACATAAATGCTATTTATTATTTTAAATGCATTTTTTTTTCTTGTAAAAAAAAATCACGAAGCACAAACAGAGAAATGTTTTTTTTTTTTTAGTTTTTTTTTTTTTTTTTAGTTTTTGAAATGGTGTGAAAGAAATAGTACGGAGCCCCTAAAGGGACATTATTGTGGTAGGGGAAATAAAAATGAGATGGGAAAAAAATAATAAGTCAATGCTATTGCGTTCTTTCACAAATGTTTTGCGTTCCCCGTGAAACTTTGCGTTCCCTTGCAAAACCTTTTGAGCTCAAGTTTCTCGGGGAAAGCAAACATTTGTGAGGGAACTCAAAAGCATTAACAAATATTTTTTTTCCTCCATCTCATGTTTTTTTCCTTCTTCGTGTCCCTTTAGGGGGCTCCGTAACAGAACCAGCAAATGTGTTGAATGAATGAAATTTGAAAACTTTGAATGTTTTAAATGTTAATATGGTGTCCGCAGCAGATATTCGGATGTCCTCCAGTAAGCTTCACGCTTTTCCCCCTCTCTCTCTCCTTCTCTTTTATGGTCTTGTGCTCGTTTCAGTCAGATTTCCCTTATTTCACGGTTCAGTGGATGTGCAGGGGTGAGCTCGCGCGTTCTCATTGGTCAGCGAGCCGCCTCTCTCCCATCTCTCTTTCCCCATTCATACATCCCTCCTCTCCTCCTCAACATTACTCACACTTATCCATGACAATCACTTTCTCATAGACGGGACTAATTATTTAAGACTGGAAACGAGTTCAAAGTTACCGAGAGACAAAGACCAGACAGGTGAGTTTGTAGGCTATACGGTGTGAGGTTCAGATGCTGAGCATGTGTTCTTTCTGTTTTAGTAGTTCAGTCGCTCTGCAATGGTCTTGAATAAAAACACATGCACGTGGAGCTACTTTTTATTTTGAATTCCTTGTGCATTTTGTTGTGTCGCTTCTTTGCTCTGTCCCAATGTGTCGACAGTCGAGGGAAAAGACATTTGATGGATAACACGCACACGCTTCAAATGCAACACTAGACGCTCTCCGGAGGAGAGACGATGCAGTTACTTAACAGTCATGTTGAGCCTCCAGTCATTTAATTGGCCACAGATGCGGAATTCTATGCTCTTTTACCGTTTAGAAATTGGATGCATTTGGGAAAGTTTATGAGGCGAGCCCAGCCCTCGCCCGCAGGAGCCCGGGGTCTGACGCTGCGAATATAAATCGAGCGAATTATAAGACTCCTGATTTATTCATTACGGTCAGTATGTTCAGGTATCGAAATGTCAACATCTCGTTCCTTTTCGCGATGACAGGCAACTGACGAATGCATTTTAATAGCCATAATTAGCGTGTTGCATATTTCGTTTATTGTTGCATTATTTGATCGGTAAAGTGTGTAAACACGTATGATATTGATGCTTTACGCACAAATTGATTTCAAAGAAATGTTGTTTCAGTAGTCAAGTGCAATGTGGGCTATGAAATTACAACTAGAACTGAAAACACAAGGTGAATTTTCGCCTGCATTTTTTTTTTTCGTAAACACAAAGTGACAACCTGCAGTCATACATTTAAATTACTTTACATCACGGTTGATAGAGAAAGTCGCGTTGACGCTCTGAAAAATAGAAATACAGAAATTACTTTAATAAGTTTAGTGGGTTGAAACAAGCTGATATTATACTTCGCAATGAATGAATATAAAATACTGTTTGTTACACTGATGGTTTGGGAAAGTATCTGACCTGGTTATCAAGAAAGGCCTTCAGCTGTTTTGCTATAAAACCTAAACAAACAAAAACGCTTTATGTATTATTATAGGCTACCGATGCAACTCATCACCATGTTATTCTTCAAACAAAATCACCATTCAATAATTATAGCCTCTAAAGAAGGATAATTGCTCTTTATATGTGTCAATGTGATGTGTCAAAAGTTTGCGTTAGCCTATTTCTCTTGTGTTCTGATATGGCCATCGGGTATTTTGATTGTGTTGCTGAACTGCTGAGGAATGTTGAATAATTCTAGTGCCAGTCTGCTCTGTAATTGCACGCCGAGGGAAAGGCAAAAGACACCGTCCCCGAGGTGCCCTTTCACCCGAGACTCTGTAAGCTACACTTATTAAAACGAAAAGTGTTTCAATATGTGTCTGCTGGAAGTGAAGGGGCTGGGCCTATATACTGCACTAATTGACTTATCTCATATAGCACATATAGAAACATATCCAAAAACGAAAGAAGAACGGGAAAGAAAAGAAAATGCATTAAACGGATACATTGTTTAGGCCTATATAATAATAACGATGCAAACATGAATTCATTATTATTATTATTATTAATGATGGCTTCACTGACACCTTAGCCAAAATAGCCTAGTTCATGAAACAGAGGCTTATATAGTTAATAAAAAAATAAAAAAAAATAACCTCTGGAGGGATGAAAGGTAAAAGCAACAATTCTTAAAGGAATAAATGCAGCTCTGTTTCACTGTGCTCCGGTCTTGCCTCTCATAAGCTCATGAACCAGATCTGACCTCTCTGTTTAGATTGGCTGGATGTGGTTTTACGGGCTGGAAAGCAAGGTGCCCAAATATACACAATAACTGCTGCGTTGCAAATGATTTGACCATAAATACCCGATGCAGGTATACAGAAAATGCAGATACATGAGTTTTATGAAAACATCTCTTTAGTGGATGAAGAAATGTATTTCTTAGAATCTGAGACGCAATTTCGAGAGGAAATGGCTTAGCTTTTCGTGGAGGTGAATTCGTTTAATTCAGAGAAATAAATGAAATATTTTTGTGCAGATTTGTGAGATAGGAATTAATGAATGACTATAATGAATGAATTTCAGTAGACTAGAATCAAGTTAATTTTTAGAAGTTAAGACACTTTTCTTGGGGTGGGGATCAGAATTAAGTCAGAATTAAGGAACAAATTGGCTTTTTGTCTAATTATTATTATTAATGTAGACTTTTTGTATTTGTTCATTTGTTAGTTTTGCACTCTAGTTTCCTCTAAGATGACATGTGGACTTGTTTTTTGAAGGGGCCGTGAAGTGAACATCACACATTTCCGGGCTTTCTGTCCAATGAAAATGTTTCAGACCGTCCCCGACACTTCGTCTTACGTCAAGGTAAGACAACATCGTCATTACGAGCAGGTAATGTTGGAGGAAACAGACTGGGACTTCTAAATTGCCCTTTTCCTCTTACGAGTTACATGGTGATGATGATGACTGACGTAAACGGTTTGTAAAAACGCAGATTCGCCTCTCGACATATTTGCCGTAAAATGAACGTTTAGTTTGACGACTGGGTTCATTTGTTTACAACACATCTCTCTAGCTTGATCTGAACATTGAATGAAGGGACAGGCCATCTTTGACCTTCACAAATGTTACTTATATTGTACATTATTGCATTTGACATGGTGCCCTTTTTTCCTCTCTCTACATGCTTTTAAAGAATGTAAACATTGCAAATGGCAGACATCTGTTTTTGCATGAACTAGGTTTGACCAAGCAGGGACGTTTCCATTTAGAATTCAAACTCGAGCTGTTTAAGGGATCGCTGATTGGTTCGAGTCCACTGTATAAGCCACTGAACACATTCAGACTGACATTGATTATGCCACTTCTACTGAATTGCGCTCTTTCTGGTGCAAATATGGTTAAATACCTCTCTATGAAAGGTATTAGGGTATCACTGTTAATTTTTTAAAGGCTGAAATGGGCATATTTGGATGGTTATTTATGGCAAAGTGCCACAGCAATAACTTTAATGTATCAGAAGGCTTAGTGCACAGCATACAGACAGAGCCATGAAAATGAAGTATTGTGCCTGCTAAAGTCATTCATTATATCTTTACAATCAGCATACTTTCCAGAGCCGAGTTGTTATGTTATGGAGACTTATTGCCCCCCTGCATAAGGGAGCTTTTCATGCAGACGCTATAGTTTGTGTTCCTCCACAGAGGGGCTGCGTTTCACAGTCCCACGAACAGTCCTCGATTTGTTTCGAGACATTAGCAGCGCAGGAATGTTGAGGGAAAACCTTCTCTTTGAAATCCAGCTTTCTCTCCACAGACTGAATAATAAATAGTACACTGCATGGCATTGGAGTCGGGCTGCATACAAACAACAATAAAACGAAGCAATAGAAAGAGTCTTTGAGAAGATTATTATTATTATTTTATGTTTTTTTTTTTTTTTTTTTTTCATTTTGCATGTATTCTTATTTTTAAACAAGTAAATAAGTGTCTGTGTTATAAGACAGTCTTCTCTCAAAATTCTGGTCAAAATTGACAAATATTTAACAAATGTGTTCCAGAAGTGACCCCTTTCCTTTTCACATTTCCGGGTTTCTCAGAAGCGGAAGTCATAGTTGGGTAAACTTATATAGCGGCGAATGAGAGACTACATGTATAAAAAAGTGTTCCCATTTGCTCAAATAACAAAATAAAAACTTTTCACAACTTTCAAAAAGAGGGGAAAAATAGAGGGAGGCTGGCGACCTCACAGCAGCATTCACTAGTTTTTTTTTTTTTGGGGGGGGGGGGGGGTGTCATTTGATGCAAAGGTAATATAATACAAAGTAGTGTTATAAATGTAGGGTACATATACATTTAAAAAACATACAATTTTTTTGCAGGATTTATGATTTATGACCGTTAAAACGCGTCATCACAGTCTGTGAAAAGGGTCCGCCAGATATCATATTTGAATGTTGTTGCTGCCGGGCAGAATTTCAGCGGGAAATGGATTTACCTCAGCAAGCCTCAAGAAAGGCAAGTTTCAGAGAAATATTCAGCCTCATTCAGGCGAAGCCCTGAGTTAAGGTTTTTGTTTGGTTAAGGACGGGCGAGACTGGAGCTTTCCAATAAAAATAAATCTCAAATTAATTATGGCCCGGAGCAGGAGGCCAGACAGTTTGGTGTTGTGTGCTGTAGTCTCTATTTTTTCGATGTGCGTGTCATTCTCAGCTCGTGACGGTCTCGCGCAACCTGAGAAGCACCATGCAATTACCGGCAATATATTTCGAATATTTGTCTAAAAATCGTAAGATAGATAGATAGATAGATAAGGTATATTGGCTGCTTGTAGATCAACCTTTAGTTATGTAATTGTATGGTCGAAAGTCCATTTACCACCAGAGGAAGCCTCTGGCCTCACTTTAGGTTAGTCCTACTCAGGCACTTCAGGGTTTTTCCAGTAGCGTTGGGCCACTGGCTTCCCACAGGTCGTGGTTGGGAGAAATGCCTGGCTGTCAAGCTCCAGCGTCGAGCCAGATGTTCTGTGGCTCACTACATAAACCAACATGCATTTGTTTATTGGCCTTCCAAAATGTTTGTTACCGCTGGACTCATAATGACCTGGGCAAGTGCCACGCGGGAAAAGAGAATGATTTCTTTCTTTTTTTTTTTAGGTTTAATGATGCAGCTCTTAGATATGCTCCATAAATAAAAAAATAATTTATTTTGCACTTGTTATCATTACATCTCGAAAGTTAAAAAACACACTGTATCTGTAAAGAAACATGATTTAAACAAGCAGATGATGCCTAAATTGTGGATTTCTAGAGGGACATAAGACTGGCGTCATCAAAAGATCGACAAAATGTTTGCTTGAAACGACTGTGAATGAAACGACTGTGTTCACTATTTATCTGATATATAGTTTAGCTTCGAGTAAAGAGACGTCTCATTTATAATAATCGAAAAAGAGACCATAAAACATACTTATACTGTCATTGGTGACCCCTCTCCGCCAGATCTCAGTCTCGTCATGCGCTCAGAGATAATGGTGTTTTAATTAAAAGAATTGTGGAGTCTAAGCGGCCCCTCTAGGGAAACATATGTTTCAGCTATCAAGTCCCACGCTCTGTGAAAATGATGTCCACCCTTCCACTGCAACGCGCATATGCACATGTCCCAAACCCTGATATGATGATCCAAATCTGCATAACTCAACCATAAGTAGCCTATAATGTAAGGTTAGTTCCTACTAAAAACCCAATTACACTCCTTCTGCTTTGTCAGATCCTTCTACTTGTCATATATATCCCCCACTCAATCATGCAGAACACAGAAATTGATAAATATATGCCAACACCGTTTATTTGAATAAAAGAAAAATCAGGGTTGTTTTGTGCACGAGAGAGGCACGGACTCGAAATGGTTAAACAAGGTGTCTCCGTTAATTACTGCTCAGGCCTCAGGCAGGAGAAGCCTTGACCCCTAGCAGGATCCAGATGTGGAGCTCTCGAGGGGGCCTCCCCCTCCCCCTCCCAGACCCCCATGTCGCAAACAGTGTAAGTCAGCCGGCGCAGACTCAGTCTCGCTCCCCGAGGCTTGGCCCTCTCGGTCAGGGGGTCTCAGGATCCGGGGGTCTGGCTGCGCGTCGTGCGCTCGGTAATACAGCTCACTGTTAAAAAAATAAATAAATTCGTAGGGGTGGAGATTCACTCGCATTTAGAGAGAATGGTAAATAAAAAAATAAAACGCTGGGTTGTTTTAACATGTTTGGGTCACATTTGGACAACCCCAACCGTTGGTTTACTTTTTTTAACCCAACTGTTGGTTTAATTTTTTTACTTTTTTTAAACCCAACGGTTGGTTTAAAAAGTTAAACATTTTAAAACCCAACTGTTAGTTTAAACTTTTTAAATCTGGTAAACCCAACGGTTGGTTTATTTATTTTATTTTATTTTAAATTGTAAACCCAACCTTTGGGTTTTGTCCAACTGGGTTGAAACAACCCAGCATTTCTTTAGAGTGTAATATTTATTCAAAATAGAATGATTGACACTACACTGCAAAATCTGTTTAAATCGTGATAAATAATGTGTATTTCAATCTTTTTCCAGAACGAAAGTAAATATTTACTGTTGAAATATTGTCTAGAATAGAGACTGTTCCCCTCATTGCACATGAAGACATGAAAAAAGTGAGGCCATGTGCTATTGATTTGGAGAAATGTTGAACAGCAAGCACTCGAGAGGTATCAGCCTCTCTATATGATCCATATACAGCCAGTGTTTCAGGAGAAATGCTATGCGTGTGCATTCAGAAGCTCGCACACGTGTGGAGCAGACAGACTCGACGCTGCGGTCTTCGCTTTTATTAATGGAAACCCATATTAGCAGCGAAAGAAGTTCGGACAGGCTTGTCACATTCTTCACTTCACATGGGTACATCCAACTCGCGTTTTCGTTTACAGCGGAATGCCGATCATAATATTAGGCTATCCCGTTATGCATTCGATTTCAACAAACCTGTATGACAATAACCATCTGCATTCAAACGATTTATAAAGTTATTTTTTTATTATAATATTTGTCTATCCGCTTAGTCTTTGTCTTGTCTTTTTAAATTTTTTTTTTATTATTATTATTATTGATTGTTATGTTTAACACACAGTGTTTCTAACACATCTATGTCTATTTTAATGTTGGAAAAAGCGCAACAAACGTGAAGAGCTGGCAGACATTCTGTAAATATTTCCAGGCGAAAACATGTACAGAGGAAAGAAACACTATTGTTTTGGTGTCTTATCTTTTCGGGACAAATATCCTGCTTTGGGTCCCGTAATGAAGGCAGGGCCAGTGACACACACACACACGCGCGCGCGCGCACGCACGCACGGCTTCCTTCTCAAGCGCAGTGACTTCACTTCCCAAATTTAGAGGAAAAAAACCATCCGGCGAAACTGTCTCTGTCTCTCCGCCACATATCGGGGCTGGAATTAATTCAGACGCGTGTCATGTTTGGAATATTGTCGGGTTCCACTGAAAATTGCGCAAAATGGACGGAACTATTAAGGTAAGAGCGGAGGAGAGGGATCTTTCTGAGATGGACAGAGTTTGAGAGCTTGTAGTCTGGGACTTTTCAGCCGCTCCGAGTTGCACTTTTCCTCTTCTCTCTCCCTCTCCCTCTCTCTCTCTCCAAGTTTCCTTTTCCTTTTCGTCGAAACTTTGTTGAAAGTTGAAAACTGTAGCGGAGGATACGAGCGTTCAGACGGACTCGACGCGCGCTCTTGGACGCTCGTGAAAACGCACGGGCTGTTTGTGATGGAGTAAAGATGTTTCGCCAAGGAAAAAAAAACATGCAAGTTTCGTTTTAAAGATTAGAATAGCGAACGTCCGGTGCTCGACGAGGCTGCTTTGAGTGTTCAGTATATCTTGGCGCGCGCGCGCGCGCGTGTGTGTGTGAATGCAGTGCAGTGGTTTATATAAATCATAAAGCTTTAGGCTGGAGATGTGGCTGCGCAATTGGAGTGGCACCGTGCCGAGGTTTTCCAACCATTCATATAGTTCAAAAGCCGAGCCCACCCACAGTAAAATATCACTCCACGTTCTTTCCCTTCTTCTGATAACTGATAATAATTGCTATAGTGTGCTCTTGAATGGATTGTGCGTACACAAAGACTACAGTCCACAGCTAGAGTAAAACAACAGTTATGTGTGGTCCACGCCGCTGATCTGTGCATTTCGATATTAAGAGTAATCTAGCATGGACTTTTATATATATAGGCCTTATATATATATATTATTTTTTTAAATGGATCCCCATATTCAATCTCTGATTAAAAACAACTATCAATATTTGAATTAAAATGTTACGAGCATCAAATAAGGTATGATCACTGATTAATTGTTGACTCTTGTCTGGAGGGGAGGGCTGCACATTCAAACACTCCTTTTTTTGCGGTCTTATAAGTGGTTTTGGGTGTGGTATATGTTTGGGGCCGTACACATTATGCTTGTTTTAGATTGTATCATGTTAAATAGACTGTTTCGATTGCTGTGGGGTGACTGAGGACACATGGAGGATGATTTTAATGCAGCCTTATAGTTCAAAGGGCATACAATTATTGTTGTAAGTCGTATAGCATTGAGAAAAGAAGTGTATGTTATTGTATGATAATTGTTGGCATTACTTGTTAATATAGTATATTATTAGTAGTAGTATTAGTATTATAACAATTCCAACATATAATTAATTTCTATGTACTTTACAATTGTAGCTACTTATCTTTGGAAATAAGCTTAATTTGAATAAAACATAATCATAACTCAGTTTAAATAACATTATATGTTTTGATGAACACTGATTTTATGTAAGTTATATATATATATATATATATATATATATATATATATATATATATGTATATATATATATATATATATATATATATATATATATATATATACATATCGCACTGTTCAAAAGTTGGAAACATTACTATTTTTAATGTTTTTGAAAGAAGTATCTTATCCTCATCAAGATCAAAAATAAAGAAAAATAGTAATATTGTGAAATATTATTGATTTAAAATGATGTTTTTTCTGATATAGTTTAACATATAATTTATTTCTTTGATGCAGAGCTGAATTTTCATCAGCCATACTCCAGTGTTCGGTGTCAAATCATTGCATGAACAACCCTCATAAATATATATATATATATATATATATATATATATATATATATATATATATATATATATATATATATATATATATATATATATATACATTAAACATTAAATAAACATGAAAAATAATTGTAATATTCTTGTAATATACTTTGTAATATATATATGTATACATTAAATAAACATTAAAAATACTTGTAATATAATCTTGTAATATACTTTAAAATATAATTTATTTATCTGATGCAGAGCTGAATTTTCATCAGCCATACTCCAGTGTTCAGTGTCAAATCTTTGCATGAACAACCCTCATATATATATATATATATACATTCAACATTAAATAAACAATAAACATAAACAAAGATAATTACGGGTCACACATTATTTTAGTTGTATTTTATACACTATATGTACTTCATTTAAAGTCGAAAAGTTAGTTAGTTAAACCTGACCTTTCGACTTTAAATGAAGTATATAGTGTATAAAATACAACTAATATAATGTGTGACCCGTAATTATCTTGGAATGTATAGTCATCAATTATTCGTTTTTATAATTGCATGTTCTCATGAATGTGTGTGTTAGTCCTTTGGAATTTGACTCGGATAGCTCTCTTGATTGATTTTTAACTGTTCACTTTAGTCGACAATGAGGAGGGTGTCTCAATCCATGGGTGTTTCCTGTCCCACACAATCTGGTTTCCTGTCAGGTTTCCTTTTCCTCCTTAAACAAAAGACAGGAATGGCCTCTGTATAAAATAGCACTGCGCTTTTAATGTGTCTGTACATCCCGACATAATGACTTATCTTCTGTGGGACAAGCAATGATGATTGTGGCTATTCAATTTCTCACATGCAAATGTTCAAAATAGCTTCTTCTAGAGATCATTTCTAATATAGTACGACGGTATGGAATTTCTAATATGGTCAGTGTAAAACTACAACACCGAACCAGTGTAACCCTGTGGTTCTGGATGGTTTAAGCGAGCCATGCAGACACGGCCAATTTATAGCTCAAGGAAATTGGCACCTTTGTGAGTATTTTAACCTCATTGTAAGAAGAAGCTTGCACTTGTGCGCTGACCATTGCTTAGCACTCTATTTCACAGAGATGAAGGAATTTCGCCTTTTGACAGGCCCGTCTGTACGTATGTACGAGCGTGAGTGTGGAATTAGATTTTCCTATTTTTACAGCCCTCTGTAATCTTGGGAAAGACTGACTGCCAATCATGAATTATATGGTGGAGGCTGATATGTCTGCGTGTAAGTAACGTGTAACAGTCATAATAGCAGCTCTGGCCTTATCTGGCAGCATGAAGGCATTCCTTAACTCTGCCATACTTATCATGCCACCGGCCTGCTGCTGTGGGCAAAGTTCGAAAAAAACAAATAGGGGAAATGAACAACTGCTGATAGAGTGTCCCAAGATCCCCTTAGCCAGAGACGGAATGGTTAATTGTGAAATGCATGCATTTGGATGCTCTATGGAATGTATGTTTCGATCTTTTAAATGGTGAATTTTCACATTCATTGAGTATAAAGGTGTTTGTAACTGAAATATGAGGGAAATCTAGGCGACTGATTGGAGATAGTCTTCATGAAACTGAAAGAAAGCTTTGAGTGAGAAGTGAATGGAGACGATCACATGCACGTGTAGACGCGGATCTCTCCGGAGGAGCCTGTCTGCCGCGTTTGTTTTCTTTAATAAAACTACATCACCCCAGCTGAGCGCCTGCAACGAGAGCAAATGTAGAAGTGACCTTGCCTCTGTTCCGTCTCACATATGAGTCATGAACAAGAAATCTTTGGCTTATTGAAAGTCACATTTTAAAATTCTTTTCGTAAACAAAAGGTTTAAAAGTCAAAGTTGTATGGTTGTGTTTATTTTTCCAATGATAACTCTGAAGTTAATGGCTGAATTTATTAGTATTATTGTTATTGTTGTTGTTGTTATTTTGTTTCTATGCACCTGATACATAAAACTGTGAAGTCAACATGAAATCAAAATGTGCGACCTTGTTTACTTTTCCAATGCAATTTCCTGATTTTAGTGTCCACCATACATTGGTGCACATTATTCCAAGAAAAAAACAATTTGATCAAAACACAATAAATTTCTCCATCTCTGAAACATGACATCACAAATCCCTCTTTTTTAACTCCTCCCCTTCAAACACCTGACCTCACTCTGGTATGTAATTCCTACTCAATCAATGCCCAGTGGTCCTTTTTTAAAAAAAATGTTTTTTTATTTTTTTGTATTGAATATCCCGTTTCAGATTTAAGTCAAATAAAGTACAACTGTGTTTCATGTTGACTTCACATATTAAATATATGAAAGCAATCAATTGCACTGCTTCCTTTGCACTCCGCATCTGTGGTTCTAATGCCCTTCAGCGAGAAACAATTTAGAAATGTGTGTTCCCTTGATTACACACGATGAACTGAAAGTCGTTTGTCATGTGCTTTAATGAGAAACAGTGATATAGCTTGCGCTCTACAATCCTCCAGGAGGCGCTGTCAGTGGTGAGTGAAGACCAGTCTCTGTTTGAGCCTCCATACGCTTCTGCTGCTCCTTTACCCAAGACGGACATGACTGCGTCCGGCACACAGGATTACGCTCAGACACACAAGATCAACCCTATTCCTCCTCAGCAGGAGTGGATCAGCCAGCCGGTGCGAGTTAATGTCAAACGAGAATATGACCACATCAATGGATCCAGGTACCTCCTCATTTGTTAAGACCATTATTCTGTTGTTCTGTCTGAGATAAGCATTAGTAAGCAATAACCTTTCTCTCTCTCTTTCCCTGGCAGAGAGTCCCCGGTGGACTGTAGTGTGGGTAAATGCAATAAAATGGTGGGTGGGACCGACACATCTCAGATGAACTATACTGGCTACATGGATGAGAAGTGTGCTCCGCCTCCAAACATGACAACCAATGAGAGGAGAGTTATCGTCCCAGCAGGTATTCATTGTTCGTCAACATTAGGGGTGTAGCGATACCCTCATGTCACGATTCGATACATATCACCATACTGAACTCAAGATATGATATTATTGCGAGACTCCAAGACTTATTATAAAAGGTTAACAAAAAATGTACTGTTGATTAAAATGCTCAATTTGATATGGATATAATTTGACTCTGTGCTGGAAACCCAAAGCACAGGACAATAGAGACACCAGAATAACAATATTCATGATTCTGAGGGCTGAAAATACAGAATTATTTTAGACGAATATGTTTGCACTCTGTCACTGACTAGATATATTTTAAAATAATGTAGGCCAATTTTTACTGGTAGCATAAGACATTTGTCATTATCAAGACCCACAAATATTCCCCCATTGCATTATTATACATTATATTAAATGTTATTCCTCACACAGTAATTTTACAGACTATAGTCAAGTCAAGTCATCTTCATTTATATAGCGCTTTTAACAATAGATTGTTCCAAAGCAGCTTTACAGAGATAAACATATAATTTAAGGTAACAGAGATTGTTTTGGCTTTAAAGCGGTTCTTGAATAATGTTATTTCCAGCTAAAGTTAGTTTTGATTGATTCACCTCCATTGAAATGATCATTTGTTATTAAATTAAATTATACACAATACATATTGCCTCTATCCACGATACATATTGTTGCAATTTTTGTTTTGCAATATATTGTGACATGATATATTGTTACACCCCTAGTCAACATAAATACACAACATATTAAATGCTACATCAGGGGTACAACGTTAATACCAAAAAGATATTAAAATAAAATAGTTGAAGACCAAATGTTCAGTTCTATTAAAGGTGTGCAAGCTGCACCAAACTGAAATTATGTTTCCAAACATAAGGAAGCCAGCAGTGGCCATGCATTATTGTTATTATTATTATTATTATTATTATTATTATTATTATGTTCTTGGTTTCTTGAGATTGTGATTGATTTTCCTAATAATCCCAATGATTGTTATGTCTGGAGAAAATAAGATAATGATGCATGACCTTTGGATGTTTGGAGTCATAACTTTTGCATTTCTGTTTGGTGCCACTAATGTTGCAGAAATTATTACTTAGTTTATCTGAAAATGTTTCTGTACAACAAGACAGTAAAAGATCTGTTCTCTGCTTTAGTGTTCACTTTAAAACAGTTACTGTCTTTTCACACTTAAACCAATGAAAGCTGCTTGTAAGCTATGTCTAAACCTTGAGTCTCCAGCTAATGTGTGGCTTTATTTTGTGTTTGCCATCTCAGACCCTTCTCTCTGGTCTCCAGACCATGTGAGGCAATGGTTAGACTGGGCCATTAAAGAGTATGGTCTTCAGGAGATCGACACAGCCATGTTCCACAACACAGATGGAAAAGAGCTTTGCAAGATGAGCAAAGAGGACTTCCTGAGACTTACCAGCGTTTATAACACGGAGGTCCTGCTCTCACATCTCAATTACCTCAGGGAAAGTAAGTCCACACGATTTATTGTATTCGATTGAGATTGGCTAGTTTGGGTCGCTCACTTTTGCTGCATTTCTCTTAGTGGGTTTGTGCCTACATATGTGTTAACTTATTCTATGGATTGCTTTATGACGTCAATATACTGTATATTGCAACATATCTCAACCACAATATTATAATATTTTTGTCAGAAAAAAAAATGGTTGTACCATTTCAAAAGGTACTCATATGTACACTTTAGGTAATAATAGGGGATTTTGTACTAGCTATGGGAACTAACCACTAGGGCGTTCGCCCGAGAACTAAACGTTCCCCTAGTGCTATTTTCCTGGTTGCATTCACACTGACAGTAGGAACTGTGAAGTGACGTAAAGTATCATAAGCCTAAGTTGATCGTAGAACAATTGCCACTAATGGTCTCTACGATCAATGCTCTATGCTTTTGGAAAACGCAGCCTTTGTTGTTGTGCGGGACTTTTATTTTGACTGCGCTGAGATCGCCAGAGAACACAATGCTCCCATGATCCGTCTTCATTAGTTTACGATATTTTTAACAGTCCTATCTGATATGCTATTGGATAGAAGAGTTAAACAAAGAAGTAAACGGTATACGGAAAAAATATTGTAGCGTTTGCCGTGTGGTTGATGACCGATGGCGCTAGCTGAGCAGAAATACATAATCATGTTTCGCTTGGTCCCTTCAAAGTTGCGTTGCATTTCCTCCGTTGGGTTAAGGTTGAGAAGTGCCTGGACTTCGACATCAGCCCATCTATCGCTGTTTTGTGTGTGTGTGTGTGTGTGTGTGGAGTAAATGTATACTGTAGCCTATAAACTGTGTTTACACTGCTTTTTAAAAATGGTAGGTGCGCATGCGTTCGGGCCAATCATCGTACACTTCCTAAAAAAGCTGTTCCTAAAATCGTTACGAGTTCCTGGGTCCCAAAAAAGGGTTCTTCTGCAGGTTCTTCCGGCAGTAGTTATAGGAACTATGAAAATGTTCCTCCAGTGCCCCTGACATGTAGCTTGAAGGTACTAATATGCACCCTTTAGGGGTAAATTAGGAACACAACTGTACCTTTTGAAAGAATACTTGCCCAGTGACCGCTTTTGTACATTTCTCTGAGTGAATGATAAGACACAGATAAATAACTAATCTCACACTAGTTGTGGTGTGACTATCTTTGATGACAGATTGCATTAATGACTTCAAAACAAAGCCAGTTTAATTTCAATTGCATTGAACATCACTCCGAAGCCTTTGCAGTGTTTCTATTTTGTTTATGACTATTTATGAAGTGCCAAGCAACTGACCAATAAATTGTTTCCAAACTAGTTCGAAAAGCTTGTATTAATTGTACCGCAACAGTAAAAAGTTTGGAAGTAATTGTAACTGTTTAATGCATGACCATCCATGCGAGAGATGGAGCCAAAGTGGTCTAGTTTATTCCACATGGTTGCTGTCATTGTTTTTGCCACGCCGTGGCACAGTCACTCGAACCACACGGAGATCGAGTTTACAACAAAATTTTGCACATTACGCTCGCTTTTATTCCACATGAGCATTTTAGTGGGGAGAGCTCCTGTCTCGCTCCACCTGCTTGACTTTTACTGGACGCATTTGGTTTGGCAGAGTCGCTATGATTATGAATTTCAGCAAGCATCCCATCCCGAGCATCTCCCCCTGAGTGCTTTGGGCCTCAGACTTGGAGAGATGAAGCCCAGGTGCATGGCCTCAGGAGACGAGGCCCATGCATGCACGCTGTTGCACGGGAAAGTTTATCCCTAATTTACAACAGAGGCATCTTGCCCCATTTCTCTTCCAAGGGATTTCTTATGTTATTTCCCTTCGTTTTTTTGGCAAGAATCCCATGGCTTTGGCGAAAACTAAGTCCACTCATCCACTTGAATACTTCAGTGCCATCTATAAGCGAGATGTCGGAGGATACGCCGCATCTGTGCGTGGATCGTCGCTTTGTTTGCACGAGAACTGCATCGGTAAAGAGAAGCTACGCGTTCTCCGAAGGGTCGCGTTTAGGTGCAGTTTGCTGGGATGGTGAGAGCAGCTGGCCCGTCCAAACATTATGACAGCAGCTCGCCTCTGAGGTGGGTGGAGTCCCAGCAGGGCCGAGTGCTTAAAAACGGTCCTCCTTAAAAAACAGTGATGGATTCTGCTGTGAGGTAATGGGAACTTTATTCCGTGGGTGTCAACGGTTTTGTGCTGGTGGCCAGGCTGTGGGCCTGCATACAGACTCGCAGTTTAACAGAGAGCCATTGTGAGTTGTAGGGCAGAGCTCGGCCTGTCTGTGAGCTGTCAGGTGTTTTTTTTTTTATTTTATTTTTTTTAAGAGAACTGGGTTTTTGAGTTTTCATTAGGGACGATTGCCTCGGGACTGAGCCAGAGCTTACGCGCCGGGCATTGTGGATCTGCCTTCTGCTCTTTCTTTGATTTAGCCTGTGTGTTTTGGAAACAGAAGAAAAAGTTCATAATCCTCCACTCCACCATTTGTATTGCCTTGGAAGGCGTCCCGAGTGAAAATCAAATAATGATAAGAGAGATGGTCTTGTCCCATCTACCAGAGGCTACTCGCTCTCCGCCAAAAAGATATTTGAGTTCCTTTTACCTGTTTGTGACTTTATAAGGGTTAGTTCATCCCCCAAATTTCAAATTCTGTCATCATTTACTCACCCTCATTTCATTCCAAACCTGTTTTTTGGGGTTTTTTTCTGGAACACAAAAGGAGATATTTTGAAATACATTTGATGTCAGTGGTCCACAACAAAAAGGTTCAAAGCAACCCATTGGACCCCATTTACTTCTGTATGAAAAAAAAAAAAAAACGAAAAAAACAATATAGCATCCCCTCAAAAATATTCCTTTTGTGTTCCAGAGAAGAACAATAAAAAACTCACATAATCTGATATTCATGGTAAATAATAAAAAGGAAGATGTGGGTGCTTTACTGTAAAAATAGAAAATGTGTGTCAATTTTATTTTTGTTCACTGTAAATTATAAGATGACTTGTTCTTTTTCACTTCCAAAAACTTTTATTTAACAGTATGTCTCATTTGGATATATAACAGTTGTCACCGTATATACTAAGGCAACTTACTGTTCACCAATTAACATAAATAATTTTTACAGTCTTTTATCATTAAGAGTTGATGCATTCTTCAAAATACATACAGGTCAGAGAGTAAATGATGACAGCATGTATTTTTTTTGGTGAACTATCCCTTTAAGAGGACCATGTGTCATGTAGTTTACATGTAGGAATGTGTGTACATGTATGTAGGACCATATGTTTAACTTTCTCTTGAGTCCCGGGGCTCGGGGTTAGAAACCAAAGATGATCATTTTCCTCTTGTAACACAAACAAACACAATCACAGCCCTCCACAATAAAGCCCTCTGGTTCTGCTCACACACTCGGTCTGGATCCGCAAACACACGCACACACACCCTGCTTCCCTCGGCCCGCTGCGTGCTTCCGGCCCCCGCTGTCCACGAATGTGACAGTCTGCAGTGTAATCGTTTCATACACATATGCAGATGCTGTGGAGAGTCTGATTAACATTCCTGTGTGTTATTAAGTCTATACACAGTGGAGCAGGGCAGGGACGGGCACCGCCTCTGGTCAAACTGCAGGCAAACGCTGACTCATACAACACACACACACACACACACACACACACACACGCGCGCATCATAACCAGCCGAAGACGCAGAGCTGGTGAATATGTTCGCTGGTGTGTTTGGTGATGCTGAAGCTCAATGGTGATGATATCTGTAGGAGGTTTTGTTTTGACTTCGCAGTTGGTCAGTTATTCAGCTTTTATTAGCGATTGCCGCCCCCTCACCAATGTGCTTTCAATTTGGCTGCAATTTGAGAATTTGTTGGAATTTCATTGCAGGAGGGGAGCGGTGCTGAACTGCTGCCTTTAGCTCAACTTACACACTGTACAGACTGGAAAGGTGTGTGTGTGTGTGTGTGTGTGTGTGCATGTGTTAGAACGCTTCCAGGAGTAAGACTATATATGCACAGAAATACACACTTATGCTCACAAAGATGTGATGCTCTTGTTGACACTTGCAGCTCTTGTGTCGTGATGAATGTGTTTTCAGCTACTGAATTCAGTTTATTTTGTTTAATTAAAATAAAAAAGGTCACTTTCTGGTTGTTGTATTAAGGAAAGAAGCCTAATCATCTCATTATAATGCTGAAAAATAGTAGGAGTTTAGCACAATCTTTTAAAAAGTATATCATTAATATGGTGTTTTTAATATCATGAAAACTTCCACAGTTTACATGATATTAATCTTGACATTTGGAACTGAATTAAGAGCGCTTAATTCAAACTCTAATTCAATTTCTACATTTTAGTACAGTTTTTGTTAATTGCTTTCACACTAAAAGTGGTTGGTCCATTTCCTCATATATCTAATCTTCAGACCAAGTCTGCAAAATTGTGTTCATTTCAGATTGCAATTGTAAAACAAACGTTTTGAAATATGCTAAACACAGTTCTCTACATTAGACACATCATTCAAAACGAACAGCTCGTGTGTTTCATTTGGAAAACACTGCAATTTAAATGCCACAAGCATTTCCTTATGTGTGAAAACACTAATACATAAATTGATCACTTAGAAATCAAAACTCAATGTTTTGAGAAACAAATACATTTTTGACCCTTGCATTTCTGTTTATTTTGTAAATGTTCACTTAATATGGATGTCAAGTCACTTTTATGTCTAAAGTGCTTTATACAATTCAGGCTATTTCAAAGCAGCTTTACAATATAACATTTTCAAATTCTGCAGCTCTAACTAGCCAATAGTGTTGTCATTCAGCTCAGGTAAGTTCAGTTTTGATTCTGTTCAGTTTAGTAACTGTAAAATGTATTATTGTGTGCATACATACTGTATGCACAGTGTATTTGTGCACATACATGTGCATGCTGCACACTGAAGAAGCAAAAGACTGTGTTTTACATCTGTCACATCCGTGTGTAGTTCGGCGTGTATGTGGCTAATCATTGGATGGATTGTGTGTATGCGAAAACACAATTTTCAGTAGAGTTCAAATAGTTTTGAATAAAGTGTTTGCTTTTGCAAGAGATGTGTGATGTTTTGCATGTTGTGTGTTTGTTTTGTGGTTTTGTGTGTAGAGTATTGAGAAAATGAGCCATAGTTTCAGAAATTGAAAGCAACTGTAATTTTTTTCAATTTAGCTAACAGAATCGCAATTTGAATTTGAATGTAAAGAAGTATATCTAAAAATCTATTGGAATTCAAATAAATGCATATGACACATTTTTTACATGAAAAGCTAAATTTGTCATTGAGGGTTTTATTTTTGTTAAAATGTCTAAGAAAAAAGTTGACAGACAGACACACACACACACACACACACACACACACACACACAGTTGCTGCAGGTCTGGCTGTAGTTATGAGACAGACTGGTCACAGTGATAATTCAGAGTGGGACATTCAGAGACCGTTGATGGTTTACACAGACCATAAACATATGAACAGCCTATTCTCTCTCTCTCTCTCTCTGTTTCTCTCTAGCTCTCTCTCCCTTTCCCACAAGCTTTTATTGATCTGTCCTCCATTTGTGGTGGATTATCGCTTATGTTGGATGTTTCAGCACCTTCCTAAATACTGTCGTGGGATTCTGTGCATCTCTGGATCTACATTTCTACTGTACAGCTTCTGGAAGATTGAGTCATAACTTATAAATTCTGGGATTAAACCTGAGCACTGTTGTTGTCTCACATCGGCTGTTCTTCTGTTTTCTGTGCTGACGAGTTTGCGGTCTATGTTATATGTGTTGTGTGATGAACACTAATGCAATGATCCAGACCTGCAACAGAACTGAATTCATTTGCAATTCGAATGTGAATGTAAAAAAAGATGTAAAGTGAATTGCGATGGATGGATGGATAGTTAAGCGCTTGTAAAACTCAGCTGCTGCTTAACAAAGATGTTGTGGTACAGAACGTTTGTCTTTATTTTTCATGCTGGTTTTCCTATAAAAGTTTCTCTCTTTCTTTCATGGATTTGTGGGGGGTTATTTTTGTATAGGAACAGCAGTCTTTGATTGCCATGTGCAGATCGCACCCCACACAAAGCCTGCCCTGTTCTGTGGCCCCAACAGCACCGCTCAGGGGGGTTTAGGGGCCTGGAGGTTAAAATATGTCTTCGATGCGCTCTCCTCCCCCGTAAAAGCATACTTACATACATTAAAACACCTTACTATCTTCTCTGAGCTGATCAAAGAAAAATTCATTCAGAAAAAATAATGAATCCCTCCTTTTGCATCTGCTGAAATCCCACCGCTCGAACCGACGGCCCTCCGTCCGTAGTAGGAAGACTCGTGTTTTGCCAGTGCAATTTTCCTTCTGTTTTCCTTTGCGCTGATTTATGAGTTAAAGCAGCTAAAATTAAGAGAGCGCTTCAGGGACGGCTCGCTGGAAACACTCTCAGACGGCACATGAATGCCTCTCTCTGTGCAAAGTGTAGATTGTGTTTGGATTGTAATGACAAAACCGAGGAGCTGGTGTGAAAGAAATGAATGTTGGGAATCAATGATAGATGTTTAATGCTTGATTAAGTGCCTTGTTACATAATATGCATTTAGATAGCTTGTTACAATGTAATTACATAGTTATTACATGTTTATACACCTCAAAACTAAGACATGAGCACATAAATAGGTACTATTTTCATGGCCAAATTTTTTTTACAAATGCTAAAGTTATGCAAAAGCATGACATTAAATATCTTTTTTTTATTGTCATAGAATGTAACTGCATTTGATTTTGTTATGCTGGCTGATTTTTAACCTCACTAAATTGAATAATCATTTCATATTTAAGAGTGGAATTATTTGTATTATTAAATTGTGTTTCTTATATAATTTTATGATATGATATATACTTTATGTTATAATAATAATAATTTATTTTTAAGAATATAATAGATGTTTATTTATATTATTATATTGTGTTATATATAATAATATGTAGTGCATTGTATATATCATACCATTATATACATTATAGTAAACATATTAATATTAATTATCTAAAGCTAAATGTTTAAGTCTTGTCAGAGAATCTATAGTGAAAGTAAGTGTATCTGATTTTTAACCTCAATGAATGTATTACTCAAACATCTTTATCATTCTAAAATGTATTTTTGTTGTGTGTGTGTTTCAGGCAGCTCATCAATATCATACAACACACCATCTCATGCCGACCAGTCTCCTCGCTTGGCTGCCAAAGACGGTATGTTTCGATGATTGTCAACAATCATTTTCATTAGTTCTACATATACATTTGCAATAATACCATTTCCACTGGTAACCCTTATGGTGCCATCCACGGGTTACTAATTCTAAAGGTGAGAATAACAAAGGTGAACAATGCATATGGAAATGACATGAGGAAGTCTTAACATTATATCAAAATAATGGCATTACAGAGTGTTTTGTTGGCCCCGTCCCCTCTTTCGGTGTATCAGAGCAGGGCTCCAGGGCCAGCAGGTGCTGTCTTTGTGTGGCACAAATAAAAAGCATCAAGCATTCAATTTCCACCTGAACATGGACAGCAGAGGGCTCTCAGAGCACAGAGACCATTAGCAAGACAAAAGCCACGTGCCACACTGGACCAAACCTGCAGGGACGAGAGACACAGGGACACACACA